>OU744799.1:9279896-9901300 GCA_916614155.1 Mesoligia furuncula | reverse complement strand
TATGAAATTCAAAAGGACATGGCTAAACTGAAGTATGGACGACTGATCCCGCAATGAAAATGCATGTATAGACATGGTTCCTAGCAATATATAATGCTGAATAGCTGAAAATTAGTATTTTGTAATTAAAAAGGTTCAGGACCTTTTCATATCTGCACATTCCTGAAAATAAAATCGCGTAACTCCTACGATAAAGGTACAAAAACTTCAAACGATGACATTGCTATGCACTTTTATCTAGGCGTTTTAACGTGTCTGCGACGATTTTATTGATTAACGTGTTTTTCATTGGCGATTTTGGACTAAGGTACTTGAAGTAAATATCTACAAAGGAGTAATTGCACCAAAAAAACTTGATAAAACGGGCTTACGATAGATAATCTCCACTAAAATCATAATAATATAAGTATTCTGTTGTAAAACCTAAACTACATATCCAAATTAGTTAAAATAAAGACAGTATTCACAGACAATGTAAATAACATTATGGTTGAAATGATGAACGTATTTGAAAAAGATCTTAAAGATCAACCGAGTCAAATATTTGTAATTTCTGTATGGAGGTAGGTAGGTTAACAATTCTGCCTAAAGTAGATAATTAACGCACTGAGTAACCAAGGGCATAAAAGATATTGAAATAAAACAACAAAAATGCGATTTACCTCTTTATTTATTCGTTTAGTCTTAAAAAACCATTGACATAAAAAAGTATGGACTGGAAATACCTACAAAAAAAGGGTGCATACCTACAACTCGTTTTGTCGCATAAAATGGCTGCCACTGCTAGGGTTGTGTCAATCAAGGAACATAGGTGTTACTATTATCGAGTATCGATACTAAATATGAGTCTTACTAGTTATTACGTTTTGATCATAATAACTTACTAAATTAAAGTCAGTTGTAATTACGGTTGCCAACCATACTTTATAATAACGTTTGTCACTTTATTTTCGGTAACTTTATAGTTTTGCATAAAAATAAAGTGTGCAAAAATACTTTATTTATAATCTTTTGTGATGCGTGAAACGAAAGACTCATGGTTAATTACTGAACTATTTATCGGTTAATTACTGAACTAACTCTCTGTTACCGTCACTTCAGCTTTCACTGAGTTTTTTCGGTAATAAATCTGCAGTGGCAAGAGCAACCAATTGGAACCGTGCACCTAGCTACTGCACTGGCAAGAAACTCCACAGTCTGTGTGGTGCCGGACTTAAAGAATAGCACTACCCCATACTTCCCGCGGGTGTCGTAAAAGGCGACTAAGGGTCGTACCGGAGAATGGGCAGCAGCGTTCTCTATGCATTTCACCACCAAACTATACTGCAATCACCAAACCGCCTGCCAAGCGTGGCGATTATGGCAACCCCCCCCCCCCCCCCCCTTTGGGAGAGGCCTATGTCCAGCAGTGGACGTCTTTCGGCCGAAATGATGATGATGACCTAGCTACTGACGTTTCCTAAGTGGCCATGTAGGTTTATGTGAAATAAAATATTTTAATTTCGGTGCTGTGAACCAGAGGACGGACCTGGCGAGGTCACTCGGACCGAATAAGACACAGAATTATTTATGTTCACATCGCAGAATATGTCGATGACGTTTCAACGGAGAAAACTATTACGGCAACGGTACAACCCTATTCCATTTGACATATTATTGTAAACAAACAAATGAATTAACAAAATATACTAAAAAGGTCTATTATACGGAAATTAACCCAAATATCAATACTTTAGCCATAAATTCATGATCGCGTCACAACTGTATCATCGAATGAGTATTATTAAATGTATTTTTGCATGAAAACCGGCTATTAACCTCTGCAAAGACATTAGAGGTTGATTTTCATTCTTTCTTGCACCACACTTCACAATACAACACACAGACATGTTGAATTGTTGTTTTCCAACATTTGCATACAGTTTTAAAAGGTAAAATCCTTGTATATTTCTCGCAAATCTCAATAATACAAAAAGTAAACAACCATTTGACAGCAAAACTACCACGAAACTTGTCGCAAAAGATGGCTGATACGGCACCTTACCTACAATTGTACTACGTCACGTCAAAGTGTTGCCAAAATGAGCAACAACTTAAAATATTGTTGTCTCTTTTATCAAATACGATTATCTTATTAGAAAGAACGAGACAAAACGATATTTCGTATTCTGAATCATATTTCACTCATATTTGTATAAGCAAATGTATGTATAGAATAACGCGGCCTCTCCATGTTTTTCCTATCTCAATGTAAAAAACGACGTCTGACATCTGACGTTAGTTTTTTTCATAGAGATGGGATTGAACGTCGGGTGGAACAGAATCGATAAAATAATCGAAAGGGTTGAAAGATACAAATAGAATTAGTTTTTGTCGACCACTATTCAGTTAATATTTTTCGACACAAAATAGGTAGTAAGATTAAACAAAGAAGCATATTCCGAAGCTTTCAGTTATTTTTATTTGATTTTGATTAAGTAGAAAAAAGTGGAATTGAGTATAGTCGATTGTCACTTTAAAAAAACCTCATTTTCCGAATCAAAACCCTGTGACAAGCAACTAAACAGGACACCGAACTGAGCGCCATCGATTCCCGTCGAAAACTTTGATTGCCATTTCTTTGTTTCAGAAAATAAATCGTTTTGATACCTGTTATCAAAAACCGAGTTTCAATTTGACATTCTGGAACAGCGATATGACTCCTCCCTAGCTTGCAGTACTGTATTATTTCCCCTTGAACTTGTCATGTCGATCAAAAAAAGCAACTGAGATACTTTTTTATGTTTAATAATTCACGAAAGTTCTTGGAAATTATTAAACACTAAATAATTCATGAATGAATATTTAAATATTACTAGTTAATGTGAGATTACTATACATGCTTGGGGCAGTCATTTAGCCATCTCCTTTACTTGCTAATAGCATCTAGTTCCTTTTTAATAACTCACAAAGTTTTTGAAAAAAGGAAAAATACACTTAACACTCAACTTTAAATTGCTGTAAAAAAAAATTAATTTAAAAAATAAAAAAACCCGACTGCGAAACTGAAAAGCTACAAACAAGCCCATTTTAAATTAAATAAAAGTTGGAAGCAGGCGGGACCCATTTGAATTTGAAGATATGATAAAAATGGTATGGGTCCCGCCTGCTTCCAACTTTTATTTAATTTAAAATGGGCTTGTTTGTAGCTTTTCAGTTTCGCAGTCGGGTTTTTTTATTTTTTAAATTAATTTTTTTATTTCCAGTTTTTTAGTTTACAAATGTGAAAGATTTCGCAAACGATTTAGTTCTTGGTACTTGTTTTTTACGTTTTGTCACTTCGAATTACTTTTAACCATATAAGTTATATATATTTTTGTAATCACCTTTTAAAACCCTTTATTTTGATACCCCACTCGATAGGTTTCGAGAATTTTTTTTTTTTTTTTGAAAACATATTGCGCCATAAATCGGCCATTTTATTTTTTTTTCAATTTTAATATACCCAGTAGCACTCTCACAATTAAGACGAATCTAACGGCACCTCTCAAGCTGAAATCGATCAAGCCGTTTAGGCTACAGAGCGTGCCAAAGAAATATACATACATACATACATACATACATACATACATACATACATACATACATACATACATACACTCGAAAAACATAACCCTCCTTCTGACGCAGTCGGGTAATAAACTAAAAGCGATCGGGATCTTCGAATTCTTTTAAAAAGTTCTCTAGTTTGTCCTCTTTCCAATGATGTGCAATATACCAAAAAAAAACTTTTAATAACTTCAGTAATTCGCTAAATGTGTAATCGAGACACATCAGGCTGATATTCGATATTACGGTAAGAACACTAGTTTTCACATAAATAACATTCTTTGAGTAGGTGGATAGTGTTATCTCACTCTTATGCAGTCTCTTATCTCTTTCTAGGGTTCTAACTTTCCTCGACCTTGAAATAAAAAATGTCCAGTTTTGTCGTTTTTTATTATACTCTCGGACGTGGATGATCCGAGCTTTCTAAAAAGCAATTCTACAAACAGACTTACCCTAATTATTAGCGGCTTAGGTTTAAGCAATCACCAGATATAAAGAAATATAACGCCCAAAAAATCGTAAATACTTACCAGAATTTAATCCCCATTTTAATATGAAATTATCACCAATAAACGTAAAGTCTGATATCCTAAAAAAAGGAAGTATCTTCAGGATAATCGCTGAGCTACCCAAAAAGGTCACGCATGCACCAAATATGTACTCGAATTTTATTTAAAAATTTCATCCAAATATGTTACACAATTTTATCCTAATAAAGTAAATGAATATACAAAAATCATTGTTTACCCAAAAAATATAAATTAAGTTCTAAAGGTTCACCGATTCTACCGTAAAATGTTTACTAAAGGCTGAGATTCTTAGAGCTTTCAATAAAATAACGGCCACAAAAAAAAATAGTTTATAAACCACATGTTTTATTTCTACATAAAAATAAACTTAAAACTTAATAAAGTAGTCCTTAGTGTAATTTTAAAATTTTAATGAAGAGCGGATCTTCAAAAAACTTAATCTTAGTGATAAATGAGTCTTCAAACAACCAACATTAAAACAGTAATTTGTATAGTCATAATTATTTAAAAATATTAATGAAGAATCAGTCTTCAAATAACGACGGGTGGGATGGGTGCGAATGAAGCCGCGAGACTCAACTAATTTGCCATCAATATAATATACTTGGTTATTTGCATACATTTTATGGCAAACGTAGTGATATATTTGGGTAGTAATGCCACAAAACTTTGGTAGTTAAAATTTGGTGCACGTGTGGCCTTTTTGGGTTCTGAAAAGTTTTTGTAGTGCAGGCATGACTTAAAAAGCCCGAAAGATTTTGGTACAGGTTTCATTTATTTGTACATATTATTTTTTTTTTTGGATGAGGCTGTTTAGGGTAACGATTGTTTTTTTTGGTGGTCATTCAATTTCATCCCATTATTAGCTCGGCTACCAATTTTCAGTGAAGACCTGTCTTTTGTTTTTCATCAAAACGATTATTCCGCTCACTGGAGATTAACCGCCAGGGAGTACTTAGATGTTGCATTCCCAGAATCATGGATTGGGAGGGATGGCCCTATTCCTTAGCCTGCGTTCCCCAGACCTGACTCCGTTAGATTTTTACGGAGATGGCCCGAAGAACTTGTTTACTCCACGGAAGTTCAGACTAGGGATGATTTAATCCCACGCATTGAGGCGGCTTTCGTCACTATCAAAGCAGAAATACGTTTACACACCACTACAGTCGAGATAAGACGAAGATGTCGCGCGTGTGTACGCAATAGTGGAGGACAATTTGAATAAAATTTATAATTAGGTACTTATTAAATAAAAGTTTATTTTTTATTTCAAGTTCGAGGAAAGTTAGAACCCTAGAAAGAGATAAAAGACTGCGTAAGAGTGAGATAACACTATCCACCTACTTAAAGTATGTTATTTATGTGAAAACTAGTGTTCTTACCGTAATATTGAATCAGCCTGATGTGTCTCGATTACACATTTAGTGAATTACTGAAGTTATTAAAAGTTTTTTTTTTTGGTATATTGCACACCGTTGGAAAGGAGACAAACTAGTAAAAAAAAATTATGCTTAAATGCAGAGTTCTTGTATTTTTCCATATAAAAATTAAAAAGTCATTTAAAAAAAACCGGTTGAACAAGGAATGAGTTACTGGGCCTTATGAGATAGCAAATGACCTCTTCTTTCGGCCAATTCCATTTGGCAAACGATGCACCAAACACCCTGTATATTGGGGTTGGCTTCCAGTCTAACTGGATGCAGCTCAATACCAGTATTTTACATATCCTAAGCCTATCTGACCTCCACAACCCAGTTACTGGGTAATACGATACCTCTTGGTAAGACTGGTTGTCAGACTTTCAGGCTTCTGACTACCCGTAACAACTGTCAAAGATCCACGAATGACAGCCAGGACTAATGGCTTAACGTGCTTTCCCAGGCACTGAGGGGACTCGATATGTAAAGATGGTCACCCATCCACAGACCAACCGCGGCAAGCGTAGCTTAATCTGATCGATCGACCTGTGCGGCTGTTATTATTTAGCCACAGGCCCCTCAATTTTTTTTTTTATTTAGAAAAGAGCTTGTAGTTAATATATTAAGCAAATGAACATATTTCTGTTTTTATTTATTAACCCCAGTGTTATTTAACCGGTTGAATGCTGAAATACCAGAAACAATTAAAAAGCCATAGTCTTGCGTATCCACATTTTGGCACAGAACACATTGAACACATAATGCAAAAAACAAAATGATTTGGGAATACTTACAAATGGATCAGTTGCTACACAGGCATCATTGTATCTGTAAAAAGAATTTGTTACACTTAGTATTGCCTTCAAAGCCTAAATAGAGTCGAGGTCAGAATGACCGGTGTACTGTTACAGAACTGTGTAATAATAAAAAAAATATAATTTAAGTGAGTGGATGTTATTAATAAAATATGTTATGAAATGGGATTATTAAATGTGTGCAGTACTCCAAATAAATAAACAATAAGTAGAAGTGAAAATTCGGGCGCCAGGAGTTCACACCAAACTATGCCAAGGATAGACTAACCTGCGGGAACTGGAAACTTTTAATCTTCAAGCGGGGAGTATCAATAAAAATCGACACAAAAGTTATTGAACGATTTTATTACCCGAAGGCTGCTGGTCTCAATATACAAGAAAATTCCTTTCTAATATTAAGTTCTAAGGTGTAAAACTAAGATGGAATAGAAATTAATTTTTGTCCTGTCATTATTGCACTTTTGTCAATTTAAGTTAAGTATTATAAACCATACCACATTCCGTCGAATAAACTAACCACCGAATGGGCAAACCATGGTGATTTTGATCTTCGCGGGGACGTCAGGCGGTCCATGAAATATGTCGGTAGGGGCTAGCGTTAAAAATTTAAGTCTTGAAAGAAAGAAACTGAAGAAACGCCTCACGGCTGAAATCAAACATGAATAATTGTTAGCTGATGTCCAGCGTGGATAAAAATGGCGATCGAAATGGCTACGACCAAACACAAAATTGACTCACCGTTTCTTTTCCAAAAAAAACTTTTACATCAGTAGATGAATTAATCCAAAAAATATATAAGGTTTAAAAGATCCTGAAACAAATATCGGAAACTATTAACGTCTGCCATCCAAATAGCCACGCGACACGTGAATACGAAACCACGAAGAATTTTACCAACCTTTTAAAAAATATGGGCAATCCCATTATGATGCCGACAAGGGCAAATCAGCTACCACATAATTAGGACTTGATGTCGTCCATAGGAAGTAATAACTTCCAGATTTACATCGGAGCTCTCAAATTACTCCATTCTATGCAAAGCTTGGGTCGGAAAGTGACCTGTCAAAATCAACTGACAGCATCAAAAAAAAAAATCAGTGTGACCACTACACGATTCCGATTCCAAAAAATGAATTTTTACATGGCAACACCACTCTGTTGCCTACAAATTAAAGCAAAGAACGCGCTATCATGTAACAGGCTTAAAAGACTCGTTACATTACATCCCCTCCCGAAAATAAAAGAAAGGAACTTTCTTTTATTAGAAAGAAATCTTCAACCAAATAAACCAGTCTTAACAACTTTCTAATTCAAAAAAAGAAAAAAAATCATATAAAATTCAAAGTGTAAATTAATTCTGAAAATGTCAAACGACAAAATCTCAAGAATTTAATAAAAGTAAAAAAAATGTAAATGACAAAAAGTCAAAAACGAAATAGTGAAAAACAAAAAATTATAAGTTATAAAAACTCATTAAATGAAACGTAGAGAGAAATCTCTTAGCGCTCCAAAACTCCAAAACAGTGCAGTTAGGCACTATAGCCACTGACTAAAAATTTCAAACAAATTCGGACAATTTACCAAAACAAACTACAATTTTTATAGTGCAGCTAGGCACCTATCGCCACTGACTAAAAATTTCAAACCACTTGGAACAGTACAACTTTGAGTGCAGTTAGGCACTATCGCCACTGACTACTATGTCAACCGCTTCCAACTCAACCATCTCTATGAGTGCAGTTAGGCTCTATTGCCACTGACTAACTCCGTATTCAACAATCCAAAAAATTTGAAACTCCGAACAAAAGTTTTTAAATAAAGCTGAAAGACCTTATTTAAAATACTGTTACAGGCACAACCTGCAACGAGACAAAGGAAAGCATATTGTGATCGGCTCATCACCACCGAATTCCCGAGCACAATAGCTGTAAAAGAATGTGAATGCTGTGACTGGCTCAACACTACCAATCTCCCAAACACAGACAAACACAAAAAACATTGAGATCTCCAATGAGAAATCTCAATAACAAAAGGCGAAAGCCAAAGTTTCACAATGCGACCGGCATACCACCACCGAACTTCCGAACGCAAAGGAAAAAGGATGACGAAAGTCAAAACAAAATCTCGCATCGTGATTGGAACAACAAAGTCCAACACAATGGAAAAGAGTCGAAATCAAGGTCAAAAACTACACCAAGATCCAAAAAATAATAAGGCATTTTGTAACAAAGGTTACAGAATGACCCTAGAAAGTAAAGTCCAGGATGAACGCGTTACTAACAAAGTCAAATCCGATCATTGAAAAGAATGAAACTCCAGTAAAAATGAGAAACAATTCTGTCAACGAACAGCACAAAATAGATTTAAAAGTCGATTACTATTTATGACGAAGAGGAAATAGAATGATTTTAAACTATGAAAAAAAAAAGTTGAGGTAGAAATTACCTGAACTGTAGGGTTGTATAAGATCTTAATAAAATATAAACAGGTAGGTTACCCTTAAAAAAGAAAAATAAGATCTTAGACAATCCAACAAAAACAAACAAAACATAAAATAAGATCCTTCGATGTGAAAAATATTTGGTGTGAAAAAAAATATATAGTATTAAATTAACCAGAATGACCTAAGTTTTATTTTTAGAATGTCTCAAATTCAACAAATTTATAAGAAGTTACCTAACATACATCTTTCAAACCGCTGATAACCTATCATCCATCCTCTCGTACTTCACACTGTCAAAAGCGGCCTTCAAACAAAATTATCAAAATCAAGACCTAACACTTGGAAACCAAATTAAAATTTAATAATATCCTTAACATGATAACGTCCCACTGAACCTTTATTTAAATCTTTCAAAACATAAACGTTATCTGAAACCTTTTCAGTTATTTTACATTTTACAAACTTAGGTGCAAGTTTAGCTGAAAAATATGCTTGTGCATTAGATTGAAGAAAACTTCTTCTCCACACCACATCACCCACATCAAAAGAAATGACTTTCCGACCCTTATTATAATAAGCGGCATTACGCTTATACCCCTTTAACAAGTAAGCTTGAACTTTAACAAAAATATCACTAAGTAAATTAAGAGAAACTGCATAAGCATTTCTATTTGAAATTTCTAGTTGAGATAAGTTATCAACAGAACTACTAAAGTGATGTAATGACGCATCAAGAATAAGCTCCCTACCAAACATCAGAAAGTTAGGAGTAAACTCAGTAGCAAGGTTTACACTATTATTTAAAGCTAATTGAACATTGGGCAAAAAACTTGACCAAGTTCTATGATCATCTTTAACAAAACACGATATGCAGGTTTCGACCGTTTTATTATATCTCTCAACAGGATTATTTTGAGGCGTATACAAAGTATTATAAAATATTTTGGTTATATTAAAACCTTTCAAAAAATCTACAAAATGTTTTGAAGTAAATTGAGTTCCATTGTCACAAACTACTATTTTTGGACAACCAAACTTGAGAAATATTTCATTTTCAAAATGTTTACAAATTACTCTAGTGGTAGCATTGATCATTGGAAAGAACCAGCAATATTTAGTAAAAACGTCTACGACCGAAAGTATGTATCTATGACCAGAATAAGTTTTAGGTAGAATTCCTATGATATCAACTGAGAGCATAAGCATGGGACGATCAACCTTTTTAGGATTAATCATCATACCAAAAGGTGGAGATGTAGTATGTTTATAAGCTTTACAGGTATCGCAAGACAAAATGTATTGATGAATATCATTAAACATTCCCTTCCAAAAATAATGTTGTTTTAATTTCTTTAAAGTTTTATGTATTCCCAAGTGTCCATGATTAAATGATTAACAAACAGCAAGGCGAATAGCAAACGAAAAGCAAAAAATAAGTTTCAAAAAGTTAAATGTTTGAAAATAAATTCTCAAATTTGAAGTTAATTATAAAAGTCAATGTGGGTATTCCCATAAAAAATTACTATGTTAATTTTATCGTTTTAAAAGTGCAATAATCACTTACAAGCAGTTTAAATCTAGATAAATTAAATGTACAATATTGTACTTAACAATTAGATTAAATTATTTACTTAAAAAGTTAAACTTAGTTTTTAAAATAACTTTACTGTTGAGAACAACAAAACGCAGTCTATGCTATACATTTCTGTTGGTTTTGCTAAGAAAAAAACATGATATTAAACAAAATCATCAATTGTAAACACCAAACATTGTTTACAAAGATTCACCAAATTAAGTTAAGTACTACTTATGAGTCAAAAATCAAAATAAACACAAAGTTATTAAAGTAACAATGTAGAACAAACCAATGCAAACAATAGACTCATAAGTTAATTAATTAATAGTGCAATAATGACAGTATATAGGTACCAGACAAACCTACTTCAAGTCCCTGTTCGCAGAGCGACAATTGTAATAATAAAAATAAAAAAATATTTAAGTGAGTGGATGTTATTAATAAAATATGTTATGAAATGGGATTATTAAATGTGTGTGCAGTACTCCAAATAAACAAACAATAAGTAGAAGTGAAAATTCGGGCGCCAGGAGTTCACACCAAACTATGCCAAGGATAGACTAACCTGCGGGAACTGGAAACTTTTAATCTTCAAGCGGGGAGTATCAATAAAAATCGACACAAAAGTTATTGAACGATTTTATTACCCGAAGGCTGCTGGTCTCAATATACAAGAAAATTCCTTTCTAATATTAAGTTCTAAGGTGTAAAACTAAGATGGAATAGAAATTAATTTTTGTCCTGTCATTATTGCACTTTTGTCAATTTAAGTTAAGTATTATAAACCATACCACATTCCGTCGAATAAACTAACCACCGAATGGGCAAACCATGGTGATTTTGATCTTCGCGGGGACGTCAGGCGGTCCATGAAATATGTCGGTAGGGGCTAGCGTTAAAAATTTAAGTCTTGAAAGAAAGAAACTGAAAAAACTGAAGAAATGCCTCACGGCTGAAATCAAACATGAATAATTGTTAGCTGATGTCCAGCGTGGATAAAAATGGCGATCGAAATGGCTACGACCAAACACAAAGTTGACTCACCGTTTCTTTTCCAAAAAAAAGCTTTTACATCAGTAGATGAATTAATCCAAAAAATATATAAGGTTTAAAAGATCCTGAAACAAATATCGGAAACTATTAACGTCTGCCAACCAAAGAGCCACGCGACACGTGAATACGAAACCACGAAGAATATTACCAACCTTTTAAAAAATATGGGCAATCCCATTATGATGCCGACAAGGGCAAATCAGCTACCACATAATTAGGACTTGATGTCGTCCATAGGAAGTAATAACTTCCAGATTTACATCGGAGCTCTCAAATTACTCCATTCTATGCAAAGCTTGGGTCGGAAAGTGACCTGTCAAAAAAACTGACAGCATCAAAAAAAAAAAATCAGTGTGACCACTACACGATTCCGATTCAAATAAATGAATTTTTACATGGTAACACCACTCTGTTGCCTACAAATTAAAGCAAAGAACGCGCTATCATGTAACAGGCTTAAAAGACTCGTTACAACTGAATATGTTATATATGAAAGGAATGTACCAGCAATGTACCTGAATGTACCTTTAATGAAATTCAATGTACTTCCAAGAAACAAGAACAATTGTAATAATAAAGTGAGCCGCAGTCCTGACAGTCAGAATGACAGGTGAATACTAATAATGAATGTAATAGATATCTTATGGTTTCCTAAAATTTACCATAGGAATGTACCTTCAATGTACCTCATAAAAATATAATCTGAAAATATAATGCGACGAGTAATTAACGAGGAAATCAAGAAAATAAATTTTGACGCCTACCAATTTTTAATAGCAATGTGAGTATAGTGTTATTTGCTCGTATTGAGAATTGAACGTGATTATGAGAGGATTATTTACATGTTTTTACATACCTACATGTGATTTGATAAATATTGATTAGAAAATGAATTATCATTTACTCAATGTTTATGAAAAGCAGTGAAAGCTGACCTAGAGTAAATAGAGGTGACTGACGACTTCACAAAACATCGAGATTCCTTTATTATACAGGGTAGCTGACCTGGCGAACTTCGTACTGCCTCAGAATTTTTTTTCGTGAATTTTTCCCATGTTTAATAGTTACTCTGCTATTTGAGTTTATTATAAATTTATTTCACACATAAACCTTTTCAAATAAATATCTAAATGATGATGAAAGCCATACTTATCAAAAATCTTTGCAGAGTTTAGAAGAACAATGCGTTCACACAGGTGGACATGTTTGATAAAGATAATCCTGACCTTTTCTAACATTATTGTGGTAATTATTGTGGAACAGGTAGCAACACAAGGTTCATACAATGTAATGTTTTGTTTATTACTTACTTGCTAGGGATTCTTAGGCCTAAATATTGTCTCAGTCTTATATCTGCGCTTTCACAGGTTTGTTTGAAGTGATATGCTATACCCAGCTTATAAATGCAGTTACTGCACATTTGCTCTGGCAAACCGTCGCCTTTACTAATCTGGAAATGTATTTTAATAGAGGCGGTAAGTACACGAATGTTATTTTATTTACAAATTATTTGGCAATATTTATGTTTTTATTGCTATAACGTCTTACCTTTATATTGCAGCAATATTCTACCATATCACATAATGATATATTATAGTTTTTAGTAAAAACAGATGAAAGTACGCCTTCTTCTAGACATATTCTACATATTTTATTCATGTTGTTTTGCTCGCTTTTTCGCGGTCTGAGCGAATCAGCAACAAATGATCAATCAAAGGGATAGTCCGTCATCTGTCATGTCACGCTCACACCATTATATTGTAGTCTTTGGCTCACACTCAGGGCTGTGTTCAGTGTGTTCTGTCATTATGTCATTGTTATTGTCAAAAATGTCAATCAATCAACCCTAAACTGCCTGAGCCAAATCACAGACTAACGAAATTCATCTTTTGAATCATTTGTCTTTCGGTCATATCGTCGCTCGTATGACTAAAGTATGCCCGTATAGTAAAAGTACTCTGTGCTAAAGTACATATCTCATTTTTCACATTTTTTGGCTGATTTGAGTCAGGCCCAAAGAGTATAGAGGACGTCAGGACAACTATACACTCGTCTATTCACAGACTACTTAGAGATACTACGTAAAGTCTGTTTCATGAAAGAAGTCTCGTAGAAATGGCGCCACTGGCGTGCGATGAATCCTAAATATTGATTGTTTTATGTATCTCGCCATCTTAATAGAGACACTGGGTAATTAAATGAACAACCTTAAATATAGAGAAGTGTCTGAGGTAGGAGGGTGGTGTAGGAGTGTTGCTAACTATATAATAATTTTTAGTTCCACTTATTGCCGCGGGACTTCTTTCGTGAAACGGACTCTATCGTCTATTCGTGATTCTTTACACTTTTTACTAACCGTCGTACCTCTATGTTACTTGGATCTCAAAATATACCCTTTTTGAAAGGCAACAAAATGTTAAGAATCACGAATATAGAAAATTGTAGCCATCCCAACCCAAATCAGCAAAAAAATGGGATAGGACTTTAATTTAGTCATGCAAGCGGTGATATGAAAGATGAATTTTTGTAACATCTTTGTTTTTTAACACACAAAATAATAAACTAAATTTTAACCCATAAAATCAGTCCTGCATTCCCTTAAGCCTTAAGGGTTAGGCAGTGGTGTAAGCTGACTTGGTGACGAATTAAATTGGCCCCACTGGTAATTTGTTAGCAGTGTCTTCCAGTCCAGATAAGTTAATGTAATTGGAATCACGATTGATTTTGAAAATTGTAAATGTTAATAATTTTAAGCTATTCACATAAATGTTAATAAAGATTAGGTACGGGAGTACCTAATCTTTATGTATGTCAACACTTAGGAGAAGTGAGCTATCAATAGTGTCAATCCCTACCATCAGGTGAAATGAGCGATGAATGAGCAACACCAATCTCTAGTCAAGGTGGAAAAAATATTAAGATAAATAAAACCCAGTCTATACTATAATATTTTTAATATTATAAACATTATTATAGAGATTGCAATAAAATATAATATCAGCAACTTAATCATTGTAAAATAAAATATTTCTTAAAGCTTAATAATAATTATAAAGGCAATAAACACTGAAAAATGCATAACAAAAACACAATAATCTAAAGATTAGGTATTAGATAATTTTAATTAACAACGTAGTACAAATAAGTTTAACGCAAAAGTAATTAAAATACAGTACGTACAATCAGTACCTTCACTTACAGTTTATTGGTGAATGTTTTTTTATTTATCAAGTAGGTCGTGTCTTTTAAATTTTATTATGGATTATTTACATTTTATTTTAATGATTGTGTTATTTTTTTCTCTGCACGTAAGATTTAATGGTTAATAGGTTGTTTAAATAAGTAACGTAAATTAAAGTATTTTTTTCATAATAAAGGCACAGATGGTAGGTCGCTACATACAATACAAATATACAATAATCAGAAGACTTTATGGAAGGAAGATTACTACATTATTTTATTAAAAAAATAAATGCAAAGTTTATATTTAACATAACACAACCGTTTTAAACGTTAGCAACAGCCGGAAGCAGAGAAACGTAAATATCAATGCCTTTCAAGAATATATCGACTTTAAGGAACTCGTCATGATCGTGAAGAAGAACGGGGGTGTTATTCATCGGAGAGAAGCCCAATGCTGGTATTCCGACATCACGCACGTACCTGCTATCGGTGCCACCAGGGAAAATCCTGCAGTCCAGCTTGAGTTTCCTGACAAAAAAATGTGATTAACATACCAACTTGCGTTAATAGGTATTATTATCTACACAACTCTCTGCTTAAATGATGCATTAGACAACATAATTTGTATAAGCATCTAGTTACTCGCTAAATGACAGTTAATTAAAATTGGTCAGTACCCGAGCAATTAACTTACAACTCATCGGCAGCGGCTTTGAATGCCACCCAGAATGGATTGCTTGTATCCAGTTTTGTGATTTCTACGCAAGGATTTTTTTGCTCGAAATCGAAAGAAACTCCATCACCTGCTTCTTTGCACCATTTATTGAGCTGAAAAAAAAAAAAAAAATTTTTTAGATCAAAGGTAAATTTTTAGGTAAAAATGGCTGATGTTTCAACTAATTATGTATTATTAATATCAGCAGTGTGTTCCACTGCAGGGCAAGGACCTATCTTCCCTCCTTCCACTTTTACACATTAGTTGGAGTATTATTATTGAAGTACCTCCTATGTTTTTATTAAAAATACCTATTGGGCTATCATTATAAAAATAATGTCGATTCTAAAACCCATTAGCCATTATGAAACAGTATGTGACTTTCTTTTACACGAGAATCGCTTAAGTTATCTCGTAAAACTAATTGAGGCACCAATTAGATTGAATGGAATAAAATAGCAAATCGATTCTTCCAGTTCTACTGAGAATCAAATGAAAATTATCATTGAGCTTTACCATTTTCTCAAACTCTACGTGGTTGACCGTAACAGCCAATCTTATATCAAACACTGCAGTTAACTTTTCCGGGACAACATTAGATTGCACTCCACCCTGTAAAAAGTAAAAGATTCTTGTTATGATTATTGGAAAACTTTTCGTCAAGCATGTAAAATATGATAATAGGTACGAACAAAACTAATTTTGTTTGTTTGAAATTTCATCTTTGTGTTGTTTTCATATTCCTATTCTGGATTAACATTCTAGTCCACTTACCACATGTATCGTATTTAGTGGACAGCTTGAAAATAAAATAAGGCGAAATAAATAAAAATTTGTACATAATGTTTAAAGGTATGATTTTATAAAAGAGGTACCTACCTATTAGAGCATAATAAAAAAAAAGTTGATAGACTTAATACACATATGAGTGGTCACTTCACTGTGAATACATTAAATTTCCGCAAACTTACGTATACTTGAGTCAAATTGATAGTTGTAACGTCACCAATAGTTAGCTTCGGATTGCTATCCAATATTTGTTTTTGTTCAGCTCTCATGTCCATGAACCTGTCAATTATTGTTCGTAGCTAGAAAATAAAAGGTAAATCCATCAGCCATGAGCGTATTTAAAAAATATATAGGTACTGGTTATTGCCCGCGGCTTCGCCCGTGTGGTGGTCGGAAATTATTCACAGAATATTCAACCTCCCATTTCACCCTCTTAAGGGTGGAATTTCGAAAAACCCTTTCTTATTGGATACCTACTCTTCACAAAGACCACACCCTCCAAATTTCTTGTCTCTAGGACCAGCGGTTTAGGCTGTGCGTTGATATATCAGTCAGTCAGGACTCTGAATTTTATATAAATAGATATGTCGAAAACGATAATCAATTATCAAACCGGATGCATGTATGCAACCATTTCACAGCACTAGTAACGGGTTTTCAAAATATGCCTGTTTATGCGTGTCAGCTGGTAGTGAAAGTCAAAACTCAGAGGGCAAGTAGTGTTCTACAATGATTTTGAAAACTAACCTTTTCACCAGCAGTGTTTGGAAACAATAATGATCCATGACCAGGCTGTCCTGTACAGTGGACATGTATTTCTGAAAGCAAAATTGTGAACGTAAAAATTATTATCGTTACAACTATCTGGTATTCATTTTAATTCAGTTTGGGTTAAGTACTAATCACTTACGCCAAATGCTCCTTTCGCCATTAAACAAGACGAAGTCTTCATTTGGACTGGCCATTCCCTCATCTAGCGCAAACGCTACGTTCAAATCCTTGAAATCTTTTGTATGGACGAATTTTTCCATACCATCGTGACCACCGATTTCTTCATCTAAAAATTAAAAAAAAACGTTGTAAGTACCTTTAACTTTTTTATAATATCTTGCAGCAGTATATCAATATTAAAAGAATAAGAGAGAATCAAAGAAGATGAGGACGGGTGGAAAAATAAGTTAATGTTTTATTACCAGGTACAAAACAGACGTGTAGAGTTCTTTTTAATTGCACCCCGGCCGCCTTCAGCTTCCTTATAGCCTCAAGGTATTGGATACCGACACATTTCATGTCTTGTGAGCCACGAGCGAAGATCTTTCCATCGTTATCAATGTGTCCGCTAAATGGAGGATGTGTCCAACTGTTCTGTAATTCCATTAAATCAGGTTATTGTTAGTTCTTCTTCCTACTAGAGCTGTAGAGGCTTCTATTCATGTGCTATAGAAGCAAATCTTGTTTTTAACCCACCGGAAACGAACCCAAGCTATGGAAGCTCGGAATTGGTCATGCTGTGCATATCTCCCCTAGTCACGTAGTTGACGATAAACATTAAACAATCATTTGACATTAGTTATTTGTTCAATTACCGTACTTATACAATTTACGGAGATGTTCATCTCTGTTATCTGTATTTATTTATCTTGACATGATAAGTAATCTAAACTAGGTATTTTATTTAAGCTGTCTTGTCTGTGTGTTATCTTTCGATGAAGTACTACTTACTTCAAAAACAGGAACGACGTCCATGTGAGAGTTTAGCAAGATTGAACCGAGCGATTGGTCCTTTCCAGGCCATGTTATAATCACTATAGGTTTGCGTGGAACCAATTCATAAATTTTCATGGCAAGGCTAAGTCCATTAGCTTGTTTTTTCAGGAATGCTACACAATCGTCTGTAATAATAAAGCTATATTGTATGGCACGTTTAAAGGGAACGAAGTTCAACGTGTACGTAGTAAAACAGTTTCGTAGAAAGTCTTCTTTTGTTGTTAATGCGAAAATAAATAATAAATGAAGCGAGAAAAAATATTAGTTCTCAGACAATAAAATTATGAAGATGTGTAAGGTATAAAGCACTGTAAGGTAGGTATCCTTGAAAGCGATTTAAATCTAAATAACTACGTCAAGCTGCATGATGGACTAATAGAAGGAAGACTAATGCAGTTCGGCAGTCCCCCACCGGCAACATCCATTTCGCACTTGAGTACATAGGTTGATGTTTCATATTATCCAATTGCACCGGCTAGGCGTAGACTCAATTGCGAGGTCCAGATACGTCAATGATACAATCCCTTGTATCCTGATTACGTTACGTTTGCACATTAGATGAATTGATCGAGTTAGCTAAATAAAAACTTTATATGCCACAGTATAGGCATACTAAGTTTTAATTTTTTAAATCTATGACAAAATCATCAACTGTTTTAGCGATTTGCTTAGTCATCTTATACAGATATAATATTATCTGATAATGTGAAAAATATGCTGAATTAAATTTGCCACAAGATTATATTGAACCTACATAAACTCTTGAATTTTTCAGTTGGCGAACATTAAATGCTTTCAGCTGGAGGTCGTCGGTGCATATACCTACCCAGCTGTGTACAATGCGCAACGTACATATGTAGAATATAGACCTACTTTTAAGTAACTACCAAAGGAAGAAATAGTTGGGAAGGAAAAATAATACACTGGTAGGCAGGTAAATGCTGAATGATGATGAATGATGATATGGTTAGAAAGGGGGTGACTACCGAGATGACGACTAATAGAGAAGTATGGAAGAAAAAGACATGTTGCGCCGACCCCAAATAAATTGGGATAAGGGCAGGAGAATGATGATGATGATGGTAGGTAAAACTTGAAAACCAATATTAATACACGAAGAAGCAATTTTCTTTATGCATTTAACATATAAAATATTTAGTATCGGATTAAAGTTATGGATATAAGTAACAGATGCTAAGATTAAATTTATAAAGTAATTAAATTACACAAATTATTAATGTATTGAGGACTTACCATAGTTGATGTCGGGCTGTACACTTGGGATTCGTAAATACTCGACGAAATTCGCCACAGCGGGATTGTTTTTGTTAGCAGCCATGGTACGTTTCGCAGCAAACACTGCAGTGGTAATGATCGTTCACATCGGACGGTGAGCGTAGCCGTGCCCGTATGATAACAGAACAGCCTTCAAGTAATACTTATGCGAACCTACAACGTGCAAATAATGTATTAATGTATTACTCTTGCAGTAGAACTATTATTCCCTAATTAATTAATTTTGTTTGAAAAATAATAATAAAACGTGTTTATCTTTTGTATGTTTATGAGTATCTACCATGTAAAATGAGAATAAATATAACGCAACAATTATTATGTGAATAAGAGGTGAATATTAAGATGTGCATCAATTAATTGTCTATAATTTGCGTAAATAAATCTCTTGGATTGAGTGATTAACAGAAACTATTTTCGATTTTGATTTCCCGCCAAAATAAAAACATGACCTTGAACTTGTTCGTTCATTCAACGGTCTCGTTGCAGCGATAGGGTTAATATATTTATTTCAGTCAGTTGCATTGCACGTTGTTCAATGTCATAGAATTGTCATCTTAGGCGTGATGAGATTATTTTGTCGGTCAATGTACATACCACCGACCCACCGACCGAAAAGTACATACACATACAACAAATGTTTAAAATATGTTATCTCCTTGTTTATGCGCTGACTAAGTCATAGGTTCATGGCACATTTATAAACATTTTCCGCTCACTTAAAAAACAGATTCCACAACAAGTTAGTGATAGGTTAAAGGTTTGGCCACGGCACTGTTACGTTTGTGTACAGAGATACTGAATCAAAACTGATCTATTTACCTACCACTAGTTTAATCACAGATTTTGGTAATAGACGTCAGAAGTTTATATAATTATGATACGAAATAATATCAACTGAAGACCTTATTTTTTATGATACATTCAGTCTATTTATTTTTGTGCTGCTATTAATCTAACCACACTCACAGTGTAGAATGCATGGCGCGGCACAATCAGCTGATGTGTCAAAAGAAATAATACATATAATATAGGTCATTAGAAATCGATAACACAATTTGATATGAGTAAGACTGCTAATTTTTCTAAACTTCATTAAATAATGTTAAAAATAAATGTATTACTGGTAAACATTATTTTTAATGTTTTGTTATACAATTATTCCGCTTTAGTCGATTTTTAAAACAATGATTGAATCTCTAGCATAGTCTATGGATGAAAAGGAGGTAATAAAATGACAAAATGTTTCCAGTTGTCAAAATTGTAATGTCAATAACGTCAATGTCATAAAAATTGGAAAGAAACGTTATTCGTCGAATCATTTTAAAACTTCAGCAATTATTTCTGAGTTTCTTGGTTTTATTTATTCAGGTTCAATAGAATGGATGATAATTATTACGAAGTCACTGCCGAGTTGGATGCCAGAGAGATATTGAGGTATCTCAACAATCTAGGCATTCATAATATAAGTGGAGAAGTCCTTAAGTATTTCATTACAGGTTTGTTTATTTTATTAGTTTGTTTGTGTATTTCAATTAATATTAAGGTATATTTATTTATTTATTTAAATATTACTACCAAAAGTCTATTCAAATATGTTCGTTTCATTTGCTACTTTACACAAGAACACGGCTTACGTTAAAAGTTTTTTCATGTATGATCCTCAGTCATACTTTTATCGTTCAAAACGATAAAACAATGATTAAAGGTATTGAACCTGTTTAATGAAGAAGTATCAGTTTTGAGCTTTGAATTAAGTTCCATACAATAAAATCTTTTTCAGATTTAAAGAAGTTAATAAAATATGACCTTCAACAAAAGAGTCAATCTAGGTCCAACATCCAAGAGAAGTATGAGGTGCCAGGTCTTGAGAGGCTGCACAGTGCCAGCACATTCTGTTCCCGCAGCAGGTCCAAGAACCAAGATCCTAACTACTTGAAATGCACTAGAGAATGTCAGAAGCCCAGGAAAGGCCTAAATGTTAGGAATGTTCACTCTGCACCTAACCTGGGGCTGCCAAAAACAGAAGACAAGTCTCTTAGAAGAGCCTGTTCGTGTGTTAGAGTTGAGAAGAAACCTGAAACAGTTAAAGAAAAGAGTACCTCTTGTACCCCTAGTAATAATTGTAAGTACCTATTGAATTTAATTAACACATTTGGGTTAGTTGGTAAAAATAATTTACTTTCTTCAAATTATAAGCAACCTAAATTATTTTAAACATAAGTACACTAATGTTTTGTATAAGAGAGGAGATAGGTGTACAATCCCTATCCAAACTTTCACTCCTCCACCCTCTAATCTAGCAGAGGCTCCACAGCTCTCTGTTCACAACCTTCTCTAATTAAATGTTGACTGCCATTATTTTATACATACTGTATAATTTGTAGAGGAGTTCTCTCCTATACAATAAATTACTGTATGGTGCTACATGCATAACATGACCATTATTTTTTTTTGTCAGAGCGGGAAGCTTGCGGAAATAAACAAAAAAAAATTTTTTACTGGGTATTTACTAAAAAGAGAAAAAAGGTTATGAAAAATAATATATTAGGTATAAGTATTTTTAACATTACATTGCGGTTGAAAACGCATTAATTTGTTTTGAATTTGTTGGTGAAGCAAATTAGTTTTAAAATGTCGGGTATCATTGATTTGTCGATCTTGATTGATGATTCATGATTTGTCTTTGTAATTAAATTGTATCGACTACTTATGTTTTATGTTTGGTGCTGTCTTATATTTGATATTCATGTACAATTTAAATTGTTCATAAATAAATTGAATTGAATATTGTTTGGTCCCTTTGTAAAAGTGAGTTATTTTTGCTATGGTTGGGGACAAAGGGACAAACAGCCTGAAAGCGGGACAAATGGTCACATTATACATGCAATCTTCTGATTGGTGTGCACAGTGTGTTGTATTCTTGCAACAAAAATTCTTTTGTCTCAATAACTTTGTAGGAAAACAATTTTATACGAGTTCAGTTATTAACAATAAATATTACTCTTTTTTTCAGTAATAAAAGTTCCTATAATGCCAGCAAAGAAGAAATGTGACCCCGTAACTCTGTATCACTATTATACTGCTTTGTGGAACAAGTATAAGACTAATGTACCAGGTGAAAATGACTGGTCAGAACTAAGATGGAGCATCAGACAGAAAATGGCTGGCAATATTGTGAAACAGACATCATCACATAAGGTGAAATAAATTTTTGTTGCTTACATTATACGTATATAAGTTGGTTTACGTAGGTAATAATAGTCACATGTATGGTGGTAAATAAGGGAGGCTACACAAGGCATTAAACTCACACACTAAACTACTTGTTAAAATTTTAGTAAAATCATCTGCCTTACAGTATTTGTAAATATGTGAGTATCTTTCACATAATTAATTTACCTGTCAGTGCTTTATTTTAATTTCTTTTTACTTATTGTGGTGTAGTAATTTTATTCTAGGTGCATAGGCTTCACATATAAATATTATAATCAATGTATACAAAATATTGTGAAACATTTTTAAAAGAGTAACGGTGGAGTTTATTGCCCTTTCTTCTCCATAAGAAACTACCTTTTGAAAGGGCTGACTAGAATCAATTCTATATTTTTGTAAATTTTGACCTTCAAAAGTGCCTTTTTAAAATACATGATCTGACTTTGATTTTCCGCCATCAACATTGTCATACAATCCTCGGTTTAAAAGTGTAGTGAGAATGCAGCCACTGCTGTTTGTCTCCACCAATTAAGTCCACCTCTGTACATTTGTATGCTTGAAGTATTAAAAAAAAACAATAATACACTTCTGGACACATCTATTGGCCCACCTTGTATTTTCAGTTTCGTTTGGTCCTAGCTAAAATTTTATATTAGGTCGAGCAAAAAGTTTTTATGCAGTTTTGAACCTGGCACATTCACAATTTCATTCAATAGTCTTTTTTTGAATTTCGAACACAGAATTTAAAGAAACAAAAGACAATTTGGAGCCTGTTTGTTGATATCAAACAATCGAATACTAAGAAAACTTGGTTTTATTGGTTTACTTGGATTTGATTCTTGAAAAAGTGATTGATATCTTTGGTTTTGCAACAAACATTACTTATTCTTAACATTAAGGTGAGGTTCTATCAATAATCTATGGATACTTCACCTGAAGTCGCCGCCCAAGCTGTGGCACTTATTCAGGCCGGACACAGCCAAAGAAACGTGAGTGCTCAACTTAATTTAAGTCGATTTGCGGTCCGAAATGTTTATCGGAGGTACCTAGAGACTGGCGGCTTTGTTCGTCGCCAAGGAAGGCCACGATCTCGTGTCACAACTGAAAGGCAGGATCGATTCATCGTGACGACCAGCTTGAGAAATCGTCACCTTACCTCCATTGAGATACAAAACCAACTTCGCGACTTCCACGGAGTATCTGTAAGCACTCGAACTGTTCGGAGAAGGTTAAAAGAACGCGATATGGTACCACACAAGCCAGCTAATGGGCCCAAACTAACGCGAGCCCACCGAACAGCGCGCCTTCATTTCACACGCAGTCATTTAAATTGGACACAGCAAGATTGGAGCCGTGTACTCTTTTCTGATGAGTCTAAAATTGTGTTACATGGCAATGATGGAAGGAAGAAGGTCTACCGACATAAGGGAGAGCGTTTCGCACAATGCTGCTTTGAAGAGAGGGTTGCTTATGGCGGTGGCTCATGGACTGTCTGGGGCGGTATATCCGCGAGCGGCAAAACTCAACTTGAGGTTGTTACAGGACCACGGCTGCCAACATTAAATGCTGAAAGGTACATTCGTGAGTGCTTAGAACCTCACGTGATACCATACGCGGACTATGTGGGCCCAAATTTCCTTTTTATGCATGATAATGCAAGAGCCCATGCGGCCGGCATCATCAGGGAATATCTTCGGGATGTGAACATCACAGTTATGGACTGGCCAGCCAGAAGCCCAGACATGAACCCCATTGATCACATGTGGGACGAGCTAAAAAGACGTGTTAGGGCTCGTCAGCCAGTTGCCCAGACGATGCAGGAGTTGAAAACTGCCATAGAAGAGGAATGGGAGATGATCCCTCAAAATTTCATAGAGCGGTTGATAAACTCTATGCCTAATCGTATGAGAGCTGTGGTAGATGCCCATGGAGGCAGCACGCGTTATTAAATTAAACCTTTATTTGATAAAACATGTTTTTTATTCAAAAATCAATTGCCTTTAACAAGGCGCATATCCGACTTGTTAGGCGTAGCTCCATGTCGTATGGTATTCTGAATTCAAATTTAAAACAATACGATCGAAAAAGATGGTAAAATGTGTCAGGTTTAAAACTGCATCAACAGTTTTTGTTCAATCTAGCAATCATATTTCGGTAGGGGCCATCGAAACCTAAACTCTAAGGTGGGCCAATAGATGTGTCCAGAAGTGTATTATTTTGCCATAAAGCATTTATCTACTATGTTAGTTTCAACTATAGTGCGGCGGATGAGAAAATGCATTTTTGACGCTTGTCAACAATTAATATTCTATTCTATTCTATTCTTTTAAGGTTCTGGCTCCATCGGTAACGTTCGATGATTTTGCCAATGTCAAGGTATGAGAAGATATTTAATGAACGTAAACTGTTACACAACTATTGATCAGTGTTTGTAGCGGTGGCAACCATGGATCCCCATGCTAAAAAAGGACAAAACATTTTTGATTAGTATATGTAAAACGTCACAAAATAACTGTTAGAACATTCAGTAAATAAATAAGTACTTAAATAGATACATCAACTATAATTGGATTTTATTAATGCTAATGAATTTATAAAGGATTTTAACTGCAGGGGAATGGGCCAAAGATAATAGGAAAGGAATGTTAATTGGGCGGGGAACATCAGAAGGGAGTATGTCGTAGAGAGGAGTGGTTAAACGAGGACAGGAGAAAAACAAGTGCTCCAATGTACCCTCCTCCAGACCGCATTCACACAAAGAAGAGTCCCTCACGCGGATTTTGGCCAAAAAAACTGGTGTGCAAACAAACCCAAGTCGGAGCCTAATTATGACAGAGGTGGCTATTTTGCTAGAAAATTTTAGTTTGCTGAACCAACATTTGGGTGGGATGGATGGTTGTATAGAGCCATAAAATCTACCCTTCAATAATCGAGTTTTTTGCCAATGCTCATTCCAATCCCTCATCATCTCGGGTTTAACAAGACAGCGCAGATCTCGGGGATAGCAAGACGGATGAGATTCGATCCCATTCCGAGTAGCCAGCTTGGCAATCGAATCCGCAAACTCATTATCAGCAATTCCAGAGTGACTGGGGATCCAAGCCAGTACAATCTCTATGCCTAAGCAGTGGCATCTATACAGGAGTTGTTTTATCTTCAGGGTAAGGGGGGAATTGTCACGAGAGCGAAAAGGCGATTTTACTAAATCCTGTAGACAGCTAAGAGAATCCGAAAGAATAAGGCTTTTGTTGAGACCATGTGATTCAATGTAGGAGACTGCCTCCAAAAGAGCTATTGCTTCCCCTGTGAATATCGAGCCAAAAGCAGAAGTACGAAAATTAAGAATAATTTTGTATTTTGGTATCCACACAGCTGATCCGACATTACTGTTATCAGACAACTTAGAAGCATCTGTAAATAATGTCAGCCAATCGTGCCAGTCCTCTGCCAGTATCCTATTGAATTTGACATTACCAGCAGGGTCATGTTTGGATATACCAAAGTTAAAAATAATTTTTGGTTGGAAGAGCAAGGAATCGAAATTTACTTCAAATAAGGGGTTTTTATCTAACTGGACTAAAGAAATGTGCAAATTATTGAATTTACTGAAGCTGTTAACGAGAAGTGGAGGATTTTTATGAGACCAATAGCGAGATAATGGAATTAACTGAGAGAGTGTACGAAGACGAGGGAGTAGAGGATGACATTTATTCTGGATGACTTTATAAAAAAATCTGTCACAGAGATATTGTCTACGTAAGTGTAGAGGCGGCTCTAAACATTCTACCTGAAGGGCATTAATAGGTGAGCATTTCATAGCACCCGTGATAATACGCAAGCATTTGGATTGAATCCTTTCCAGCTTGGCCAGGGCTATTTTGTTGCATGGTTCCAACAGAAAGATTCCGTAGTCAAAGTGACTACGAACTATGGCGTTATATAAAATTTTCTGAGAAGTTGGATGAGCTCCCCAGCGAACTCCAGAAAGGGCGCGTAAGACATTAACGCCTCTTTCGCATTTTTTTAAGATGTAATCCAGATGATAGAGACCAGATAATTTTGAGTCAAGAATGAGGCCAAGAAATTTTACTTTGTCACGGATCAAAATGGGTTCATTTTCTACATACAGATTAATAAGGGGAATATTACGCTTGCGAGAAAAGACAACTGCACTGCATTTGGAGACTGACAAACTTAAGCCGTGATCGATCAGCCACTGGTTTAAGTAGTAAAGGGCAGAGTTTAAGCGAGATGAGGCATCTGAAAAGGAAGCAGAATTAAAGTAGAGAGCAATGTCGTCGGCATATTGTAGGATTTTGCAGAAACAACTCACTGAAGACTCCAAATCATGTGTGTATATATTATAAAGGATGGGGCTTAAAACCGACCCCTGGGGAAGACCCTTCCACACCAGACGGGATGGCGAGAGATAGTTTTGATGACGGACAGAGATAGAACGGGACATAAGGAGACTACAAATGATGTTGACCATCCTCACAGGGATACTCAGCTGTAGCAACTTTTGCCTGAGTATTGGAAGTTGGACATTATCATAGGCTGAAGCTATGTCTAGGAAAACACCGAGGACACTTTCATTATTGGAAAAGGCAATGCGGACATCAGACATGAAGACACTTAGGCTATCTAAAGTTCCCATACCTCTTCGAAAACCGAACTGAGAACTGGATAAGAAGCCTTTAGTCTCTAAGATCCACTCAAGTCGGTTCTTGATGAGATTCTCCATAATTTTAGCCAAGACTGAAGATAAGGCGATAGGGCGGTAGGAAGTAGAATCTTTTGGGTCTTTCCCAGGTTTCAAAATTGGGATGATTATTTGGGTTTTCCAAGACTCTGGAACTTGGCCAGAAACGAAAAAGGAATTGATTAGGTTCAGAAAGATAAGTTTACAGTTGGAAGAAGATTTAGAAATAAAGGAGTAGGGAATACCATCGACCCCTGGAGCAGAATCCCGGAGATGATCCAAGGCACAAATGAGTTCCGAATAAGAGAAAATGTCATCAAATCTATCAGAGGGAGTAGAAGGAGGAGGATCTATAATGGAAAGGCAATCGGAGCTAGGAACAAAGGGGGGGGCTAATTTGGATATAAAGTCTTCCAACCAGGTACTGTGGTCATTGGTAGAAACATCGGGAGAGTGGCTGTCACAAGCTCTGCGGTAGGTTTTAATTTTTTTCCATACAAGGGAAACTGGAGTGCGTGGAGACAGTGACTCGCAAAACTTGAGCCAGCCACATCTTTTCTTTCTTGCCAATAACCTACAAGTAGTTGCAGAAGTCTTTTTAAAATTTAAAAAGTCGGGCATATTTATACTAGAGGAAAAGATGTTTTCGGCTTCTTTACGTTTACGGACGCCCTCAGTGCATTCAGCATCCCACCAAGGTGGAGAAGGTATTAGGTGACGAGCAGAGTTTTTTAATGGGATTGAGGAATTGGCCGCTCTCAACAGACACTCAACAAAATCACTGTATAGGATTAAAGAATTGGATGAATTTATTTGGGGAAAATTTTGAAGTTCTGCGTCCACATTGGACGAGAACTTAGTCCAGTCAGCTTGGGGAAGGCGATATTTTTGTAGGGGTTGGGTGGGAGGAGAACGCGGGTGAGTACTTGGAAAAGAGATTAGGATAGGAAAATGATCACTCCCATATGAGTTAGGGAGAACAGACCAGGAAAGAGTTGATACTAAGGATGGGGAAGAAAAAGTAAGGTCAGGGACACTAATATTTTGGTTAGGGGAAACCCGGCGGGTAGCAGATCCATCATTAAGAACACAAAGGTTGCGATCATCTAAAAGGTCTAGCAAAAAGCTGGATGAAGGGTCATTACAGTGAGAGCCCCAAAGGGTGTGACGGCAATTAAAATCACCTAACACAATCAAAGGGCCAGGAATAGAAGAAAGGATAGAGTTAAATTCAGATAAAATATTAGCATTGGGATGGGGAATGTAGGCAGATACATAGGATATATCCATGGCTCTAATGGCCACAACTTGTAGACCAGGGTCATGATGGGGAAGAGGAATCTGGGAAAAAGTGAAAGATCTGTTAACCAAAAGGGCGCAACCCGCCCATCCGTCATCTCTATCGTCCCGAAGACATGAATAACCAGGAACCCTAAAGAGAGAACCAGGCCTGAGCCATGTCTCCGACACAGCAAAGACAACGGGTTTATATTTATTTATAAGATAGATTATGTCGTGTTTTTTCATGCGAATGGATCTACAGTTCCACTGAAGGATTTTTTCCGTTTTGGCGAATCCAAGTTTCGAGGAGTTGTTGAACTAAAATAATGACATTGTTCGGTATTGCATCACTAAATTTAGACAATATGTTTATAAGGGAGCAAGTCAGAAGCTCTATCAAATTGTCATTAGGTGTGAGAAGGGGAGTGGAATCAACGAGAGGGGGATTCAGAGCACAGCCATTAGGCTGAGAAGAATTAGGGGTATAAACTATTGAGTTATGGGCTTGAGTGTCATATGACTTGCCTAATTCTGGCCTAGGTCTTGGGGAACGATAAACCGTCTTGGTATAGGAGGTTTTAACAGGGGATGCATATGGAGAAGAAGAAGGAGTGTTAAGAGGAGACGAGAAAAGAACGGGTTCAGAAGGGTAACCTTGAGGGAGTTTAGATTGGGAGGGACCTGCAGTAACATTGGAGTATGGCAATTTACGGGGACGGGGAAACCTAGCTGATGCCTCACGGTAACTTAAATTTTCTTGAGACATTACCATTTTAATAGATTTCTGTCTTGAGTGTTCAGGGCATTTGGTATCAGTGGCCTTATGGCTTCCGCCATCACACAAAAGACATGAGACCTGTGAGTCGGGAACATTACAGCTATCTCCAGGATGAGGTTGAGCGCAACGGTAACAACGTGAATTAGATCTGCACTGAGTGCTTATATGGCCAAATCGTAAGCAGTTGCGGCATTGGATAGTGGGGAGTTGATAGGTAGAGACAGGGAGAGAAACATTGTAACAAAACACTTTCTCTGGGAGGATTTGGCCAGAGAAAGTGAGAACCACAGTCGAAGATGGGGACCAAGTAACAGAGTCCTCCTTTTTGTTTTTAAAATTGAGCCTTCTAGCCCTAACTACTTCTCCACAATTGCGAGGGGTTTCTATCCCGAGGACTAGCTCCTCTAGAGTCCAGTCCGTAGGAATATCCCTAACAACTCCCATGCGACTCACATGAAAGCGAGGGATAGATGCTGTGTAATTAAATTCGGTTAAGGTTGGATTGCTGACAAAGTTGTTGGCATCACTTAAAGAAATAAAGTCAACAGACATCCTGTTACGGCCCAAAGACCTGACACTGCCTTGGACAACACCTTTAAAACCTTTATTAAAAATAAATTGGGCAAACTTAAGAGCGTTCAAAGTTAGGCCTTGCTTAGGGTCTGTTTCCACCCTTGAGACAAAAACCGTGAAGGGGGCTCTGTCACTCTCACTATATAACATTTTAGAGTCATTCTCAAAACCTGGCTTAATGAATACCGACTGAATAGAGTCAGACGGCGGTTTATTTCTTTTCGCGTCACTAGCAGAAAGATCAGGACCTCCGGGGCGCTTTCGAACATCTGGTCTCACGCGAACAGTGTTTTGGGAACACTCCACAACCTCCATAATATCTGGAGGAATCCCTCCACCCCCATCAGGGGGTTCCTCGGCACTCATTTCCTTAGGAAATGAGTGCCAAAAAGCTTAAAATACCTACCTTATACCCAAACCAGACCACACAGAACAATCACAACACTATAAACAAATTTCAAACAGATTTTGTTATCAAAATAAAGTATGAGGTTAAGAAACGCGTGCTTAATCTCACCAAGACAATAGCAAAAAAAAAAAAATCAACAATTAATATGATTTTGGGCTACCGTAATTGTCACACTGACAGGTGTCAGGTCATGGATGCATTCTCTCAATGGCGGGACTGTATTTAAACATAACAATATTCCTTACTCGAAAATAGATTCATAGTTTTGTTCCACTCTTAAATAAAAACTTTTAATTTTCTTCTTCCAGATTCCTGAATCACACAGAGACAAAGAACGGGGATCAACCAGATCCTGACTAATGATATTGGACTATTATCACTTCTTCTCCTCAATCAACTTATTGTGTTCCTTATTTTTATAGGCATGATTATAAATAAAATAACAAGTATTTTATCTTTGTTTTCTATATTTTCTACACTACTAATAAGTATATAATTACATAATCAATATCTTCTGCTCTCTCTGTCAGCAACACTTCAAGTATTTTAACCTTTTAGATACTAAAATGAATATTGAAAGGCAGTTTAATCATGAAAATTCAATGGAAATGAATTAAAATGGATGCCCAATTTTCAATAATAATAAAAAGTCTTCAAAATTTATTGAAGTTGGTACTAGTTAATGAAGAAAAATAGCAGCGGCCGCGGTTTCATGTGCATAAATGTCCATCCCGCGGGAATGTCGGAATAAAAAGGAATATTATGTGTTATTCTAATGTGTCCATCCCGCGGGAATATTGAAATAAAAAGTATACTACGCGTTATTCTAATGTATAAGCTACATTGCTGTAAAGTTTCTTTGAAATCTGTTCAGTAGTTTTTGCGTAAAAGAGTAACAGACATCCATCCATCCATTCTCACAAATTTTTGCATTTATAATATTAGAATAGGATACTTCTTTCTGCCTGTATGAAACATAGGTCCTTTTGTATAGTATTAGTTGTTTTAGTATGTTCAAAACTGCCAAATTCATTTTTAAACAGAAATATGGCCACATACCAAATGATAACATTATACTTGATTAAGTTTGAATTCTTGTGACTGTGTTCTAGTGTTAGTATGAAGCCAGTGTAGTATCCTTTCTTCAATTCTCTCAGCAGCTGATAGAGTAAGAACTAAGGTATCATGTTTCAACATAGAGTAGACATTGAGGCCGTATACTGGCATTATGTTGATGTGGGCTAGGCTGTCTGTTGCTGCAGTTATGTTCCTTGGTGCATAGTCAGTGCTGGAAATAAAAAGTTGATCTTTTTAGTTATGGTTCAGTGTTAAAACGGAAGCACTTTGAAGAGCAATTTTATTTGACTGTATACAGATTTCAATGGCTTCTATAGGATTGATGGACATGACTCGCAATATAACAAAATATACCAAATAGATTCAATTACTGTGCTTGAACTAGAACAACAGTAAAATACACACACACGCTGACTAAAGAAGGCTTATTACATTTTGTCTATATCTTCTACCGGTGAAAATTCCTATACTTACTTATCAATAATCAGCACCGAAGGTCCCCAGTTCCTTTTCTCAATAAGTTCAGATAAATATTCAGGCTCATCTGTTGGCAGCTCCAAGTCCTTAACAATATGTAAGTCATCTTGAGCTAGTTTTGATGATAAGGTCGTTGTTAGGCCATGTATCCTGACATGAAAGGGCAGCATAAAGAAGTGAGATTTGCCGGAGCGAGGGCCGTGCGCTATACCACCGCCGCGCCATAGTGGAGAACGAATCGATCCATGACGAGAGCGGCCCGAACCCTTCTGAGGCCAGGGCTTTCTGCCACCACCTCGCACTTCGGCTCTAGTCTTCGTATTTGCCCAGGACACATACCTAATCTTTCGCTGCCATACAACATTTTGGTTTATAATATCTAACCGAGGAGGCGCGGCGTACACTGAAGGATGCAATTCAAATAAGCCCAATTTCTGCTCTTCTATCGTATCTAAGTTCTCAATCCATACTTCACGGGGCTTAGTGTACTGAGGTTGGAAGGCCCAATCCTTTTTTGTGATAGATAAATTGTTTGAGGCTGCAGAAGTAACAGCAGTGACGTTTGAAGAATATACTCTTATTTGAGGTGTCACAGAAATGTGCAATCTTCTGATAGCACTTATTAATGCAGAAGTCATGATAGTAATATTTTGCGATAAAGTTTTCAACTAGAAATACACATATAAATGAAATTCGATGTTAACCTTTTAGGTGAAAATCAAAACATCTGTAATCTGTCACTTTTGTTAGGTTATGTTGTTTTCTTTTGACAGCATTCGTGGACAACGGAATTTCTTCCATTCTGCCAGAGGTTAATATAATTATTATTATAAAATAATATTTCAAATAAAATTAAATTAGATCTTATAAGGGAGGTGTTTTCTTCACAATATCTATGTCAGTCAAACTCAACTCTAACTCAAAGCATTTATTTCAAATAAACCAATTACAGGCACTTTTGAATAACTCAAGGGGTCTAAAGGTCTCTGCACACAGCGGGCGTGGCGCGGCGGGACGGGACGGCGACGCGACGCTGAGCAGTTGTAATGAACTAGATATTACGGACGACGCCACACAGAGCCGTCCCGCTCGGCGCGACGGTAATCGTCGCGCCACGCCGCCGCGCCGCCGCCGCGCCGAGCGGGAATACAAGTCATAAGCGGCGGGGCGGGGCGTGGCGGGACGCCGACGCTTTGTGTTGTATGGTTTACGTAAGAGGTAGTCACACCTGTCACACTGCCGGCGAGGCGTGAACATGTCGCGTCAGGCGGGTCGGAGCGTGAATGTGATTTTGTATTGCTTTACAATGAAGTCGGTTAAAAATAGATGTCGAAAAACTAATCTAATGTGTTCGTGCTCACGTATATTTGTACGATTTGGGCCATAGGCAGTATAAAAACACTGTTCTTAAAAATTAACTTTGGGAATCAATAGGAAGAGAGTTGATTCAAAGCGGTCGGCGTGGATGGGTGCGGCGGGACGGGACGTGATCGCGCCCGCAGTGTGAACGATGCCGTCGCGCCAGCGCCGCGTCGCCGCCTCACCACGCCGCGCACCGCCACGCCACGCCGGCTGTGTGCAGAGACCTTTAGGGGTCGGCCAGTCAGAAAGATGAAGCTAGTTGCAGTAGTTGTCCATTCCAAAGCGTAGTAGGTATATAAGTACCTATGGAGAAGAACGGGCGAGAAACTCCACGGTCACTCTTTTTTATCATAAAATAGTTACAAAATTTTTGTTAGACCATTCATGTTATACATGTGAGAACGATGTACAAAGGCGTGCACGTGAAAAGCGTCCGTTATAAAAAAGATAAAAACAAAAAAGATAAAATAAGCCATGGCAGCTAAGAGATGACCAGTGCCTACTGACGGCGCCCGTTTACGAACAAGACGTATGGATCAGCACCATTCGCTCAACCATTTTGAAGGGAACTTGATGATCCAACACACACGCCACCACCAGCGAGACGAGTGAGCATGACATACTCTCAGCCGCCAGGGCATATTCAAGTCAATGAAAGACGTACTTACCTACACAGTAAAAGGTAGTTGTGTCTGTAGCGTATTAGGTAGGTTTTAGGTTGTTTTTCAATGACTTAAATGAGGGCTATCGCGTATGAATTAATTATGGCAAATATGAGTTACGGGTCAATGAATGGTCGAGTCAAGAAAAAGAGGCGCAAAATTAAGCGGGCTGAAAGAACTGTTAATTCAGAGGTTAGTTTACTGTTTACAAACATTTTTTGAAGTGAAAACTTCTTTAGCGGCGTTGTACACTTTTTATAATGGGTAAAAAATGTTAAACTCGAGTCAGGACACGTGATCCTGATCGAAAATTCGTAAGATGAAAACTTCTTTAGCGGCGTTGTACACTTTTTTTTTTGTAAGTAATGGGTAAAAAACACTGACCTCTATAATACAAGCCTTGTATTATAGAGGTCAGTGGTAAAAAATGTTAAACTCGCGCCAGGACACGTGACCCTGATCGAAAATTCGTAAGATACCAAAATATCAAAAATTTAAAACAAGTATACAGGATCAAATTAAATTAGCTAGCGAAACTTAGCCACAAGTATACAGGATCAAATTAAATTAGCTAGCGAAACATAGCCACAAGTATACAGGATACAATGGCAAAGTATTAATATGTGTTTTGTTTTCACTTCTGTCGGCACTCCCGAAGTGCTACTGTTTTTTTTTTGTTTTCACGCCCGTAAATAACAAACTTTGAGAGCTATAGGTACTTACATACTTTAGGACCTTACTCGACCGTGGCGCCAAATGTTGAGCACAAAAACGGTAGCCCTCATTATAGCAGACATGCGGTAGGTATAGCTAAGGCTTAGCTAAAGGTTAAACAGTGTCCATTAATACTTGGTAATTATAGTAGGTAAGATTTTGGAAAACTCACATTGGTTTCATACCCGTAGGGTACCAATCCTCTGCTCAAACCGTGCTTATAAAACGTGTCCCTTAGGCCGGCCGCATACGTCCGGTTTCCTGATTCGGTTTCTTGATCAGGAATTCAGATTCGGAGACCCTGAATGCACGCATTTCATACAAAATCGTCTCTAATTGTATAGGTCTACCAGAATCTCATGGCAAAAAATAACCAAAAAACTTTGTATTTGGGATGAAAACCACAAAGTTTTTTTGTTTTTTTTGCCATGAGATTCTGGTAGACCTATACGTTCTTATATTTTCCGTTCGGAAACCCTGACGGAATCAGGAAACCGGACGTATGCGGCCGGCCTAAGGGACACGGTAAACTCCTGACTATAACTATTCGCAAGTGATTTTTTTTGTCTTTAATTTATGTAAATCCAATTTCAATTACCAGAACATCTTACTTCAAAATATCCTGTCGAAGGAACAACCGCTGGGGTTGGCTGTTTCGTCAGCCAACTAGGTGGTTGTCCTTTTGTCAGAATATTTTTTTTTTAAAAAGTCGGGGTCTATTCGACAAGTTGTTAAATCGAAAATATTTACTTACACATTTTCAATTACCTACCTACTTTGCCTTGCTCTCGACTGCAAATAGCTATCGGAAGAATGACGGTCGTCTACCTATTTTTTTAACATTAAGTAGGTACCTACCTATATTTCAATTAAACCTTATCATGCTAATACTTAAATGTCTCACCGATGCAGGCGGACCATACTAGACTGAGAGACTTGTTCACGGTTTTGTTCGCTATGTCCCGTCTATTTTCAACCCCAAACGGCTCGCGATACATATCTCAATCAGGTTGGAATATTTTGGCCGTTTGAGGTTTTCTGCACCTGCAGCAGCCGCCCATAACTATTCGCAAGTGAAATTTTTGTCTTTATTTTATGTAAATCCAATTTCAATTAATTTACTGCGTACGTATTAATTACAATTGTTAGGTACCAGAACATCTTACTTGAAAATATTCTGACGAAAGAAAAAACTCTACCTATTTGATTTAAACCACAGACTACAATATAATGCAGGGCAATTTAAACGAACAAAATTTTCGGGTTCTGGATTTGTTGCGAACAGCCCTTAGAAAACTCTTTTGATCAATTGCGCACGGAAGCGTATCAAATGTATCAATCGATTGTGAATACCTACGCAGACCTTGTTTTAACTTTTATGTGTTGTTTAAAAATCGGCACTTAGAACCCCGGACTCCTCTAAGTAGGTACACTATCTAAGTATCTACCTATCATCTCAATACACCTTATGTAGAACAAATCCTGAAACACTGAGCTACCGCGATATCACCCGCCCAACATTAGGTAGGTACCTATCTACTTAAGCAATGGCACCATAGATAAATGGCACAAATTGAAAGTGCAGATTTGTGGCAATTTTCTCTTGGCGGGGCATTAATTACGCTACAGAGCAGACGAGAGCAAGGAGCTCGTTCGGATCACTAGGTATATAGCATTGATATAGCACCATTACACAGCCCAATCTCAATTTCAATTTCATCTTGCCGATTTGGCTCTGAATTAGGGGCGATTTATTTTCATTCGAAACATTCTCCCGCGTCGTTGTGGAAGGTAAATGTTAAGGCTTGCACGGATTTATTGCCTTTCATGTGAAACTTGACATATTATTCATTGTTTCAATAGACGGGAGGTCGGGAGTATTAGTCTTTCAAACTAGACTTCTAATCTTGCAGCGCTCCGTCTTTGAATTTTTTAACGGTCTCTGAAGGCGGCGCGGGAAAAGAACTGACGCGGGTTGTGTACGGTCATCCTGTATGAACAAAGCTTGGTCATTAACTTGTTTTGACGTTCTCGGGGCTCTGGGAGTTTCTCGCATGAAGCTGTAGTTAATAGGACATTACTACGTTAGGCAGTCAGCTACTTATGTAATACCTACCTAATAGTAGTCTGCAAAAGTGCTGACGTACCTACGAATGATCGTAGGTATACTGAGGTGCTGAATGCATAAGTAATGTATTGAATATACAGGGTTATTGGAAAAACACCAACACCCTCTTAAGACGTCATTGTACTTGTCATTATGAACAACTTTTACTATGGGACCAAACCTGAAATCGCGAAAAAAAAATCAGCTGTTCCCTACATTTATATTCGTACTTACATATAACTCGTCAAAATGTAGGGAACAGCTGATTTGTTTTCGCTAGGTAGGTATGTGTTTTGTTTTTTTTTATGAACCTCAGGTTTATAAGAAGTTCGGGTTTAATTATTAAAATAATCAAAGCACTCAAATTGTACAAGTATCTAAGTGACACTAAAAATTTGCATCTACAAGTAGGTAGTACGTTTTCTGATTCATTTGTTTATATTTTCATCTGACTGATACTTTTGGAGCAGACTATAGTTCTCGCAATATATCAAGATAACAGATTAATTATGAGTCTATGTACATACAAGTCCGGAATTTGTCGAATCACTCACTGCCAAACGTCTCTCTGCGAAAGATGTCAGGGGGCCTAAAAAGGCCACTTTGGAGAATCATAAAATGATAACATTATGAATTATACTATGGCGAAGACAATCCGTGTTTATTTTTCTTTTGCTGCACTACGTACGATTTGGATTGGATTGATTGGTATTTTAGCACAGACAAATGATAAAAATGCTTATAATAACAGATAAAAATGCTTCACCAATGGGATTTGATACGATTAACTTAAGAGCGTTTACGCCGAACGGCATTTCATACAAACTTTCAAACCCTTTTTTTTCGAAGTGAATGAACCGATTTTAATGAAACATCGTACGTATAAGCAAAATACAAAGGTCTAAAAAGTTAGTAGAGAACATTTTCGAAAAATAGTGTTACAGCCAAATTAGACCGATTTTAAACTTTCCATAGAAACAGATATTTCCAGTTATCTTTTTTTATATAAGACATTTCGAAAATGTTCTCTACTAACTTTTTAGACCTTTGTATCCTGCTTATGCTTAGGAAGTTTCATTAAAATCTGTTCATTAATTTCGAAAAACAAGGGCTTGAAAGTTTATATGAAATGCCGTACGGCGTAAACGCTCTTAACAGTTAACTGTCCATTATGTTATTCTTTTATGATTCTGCCAAAGTGGCCTTTTTAGGCCCCCTGGTTCCCCGTTCGCTGAGCTTTGCTCGGGCTAATTAACGATTATAACGTTGCTAAATTTAAGAGTTATTAACGATTACCACGTTGCAAAATTGAAGAGTTATTAACGATTATAACGTTGCTAAATTGAAGAGTACAACTGTGACGTAGCATGACAACTGAATAGACTGGTATTACGTTTAGTCGGTTAACCACATAACGTGGTTGTTTTGTTTACCATTTTACTACCTAAACTTAAAGGAGTATATTAGGTATACTAGAAAGTCTTTATTTCAGGGGTTATGGTAATTTTTAATAGTACTGCCGTCCTTTAACTAGAAAGCCGTTAACCCTCAAATGGTCAATTTTCACTTTTTAATAGATTGTGATAGAGTTCAAAATTCTCTATCTTTCTGTCTAAGAAACATAATTATAATATTAATAGTTCCAAAGATATGAAGATCTTTTGGGCCGTTAAGTAACATAATTTTTGATGATTCCATCACTTAAAAGCGTCTAACCCACATTTCTTCGCTTAATGTACTTTAAAATACCTTAACTGCCCGATGTGATGATTATTTTCCAGCCTTCTACTTAACTACAAGTACGTTATCTGATTTATCTTGACTATAAAGACACTATAGGACTATAACTACTTTATAGTTAAGCATTTAAAGAACAGTTTAAATGAAAAACTTAACTTGCTTGTAGTTACCCGCCCTTAACGCTATTTTAGTTAAGCATTTTATTCCCACAATACTTTTTTTGAAAATAATCCTTGCCTGTTTGATGAATACGGTAAAAAAAATATATAATTTTGCTTAGCTACAAAGCAGCTAACCCTCATTACTTAGGTAAAAAGCAGTTAGCCGACTCTCGCGCTGCGTTCACTCCGGGGTTGAGCGAGGTGCGGGTGCCCCGCTCAAGCCATCCGCCGTCCCGTCGGACTTAATCTTTCCTCCCGGAGGACCGTCTACCACTGACACTGACTATGTCAAAGATAAGAACTACGAGATCTAACTAAGATCGAAGAAGTGACGATACAGATGAAGATATTGAAACATAAAAACCGAAAACTACAGAAAACGATCCAAAAAAATAAATACAATAAAATCAAAGATCTAGCAGGGCTAGTCTCTTTAAGTCCGTCATCTAAAAGGTAACAAATCCTCGCTGAAGAACTATAGACCTATCTCACTTCTGAACCACGTATACAAGCTGCAGCTGTCGAGGGTTGTCAAGAATCGTCTCGCCAAAAGACTTGTCGAGATCCAGCCGCCAGATCGAGGCAGTTTTCGAAAAGGCTTCAGTACCATAGACCACATCTATGTTCGGCAAATTGTACAGAATACCGCGGAGTACAACCAGTCACTGTGCATTTGCGGACTACGAGAAAGCCTTCGACTCCATCAAACTGTGGGCAGTTCTGGCCTTTCTGCAACGATGTCGAATTAACTGGTGCTACATCGAAGAGAGACGAGAGAGAGAGAAAGAGAGAGCGCGCACGCGCGTGATGGCATTGAGATGTTTGTAAGACGCTGCCACGATGACTGTTCAGATCCAGGATCAGAAAATCACCCCATCCAACTGCTCAGAAGGTTGAAACATCATCATCATTCTCCTGCCCTTATCCCAATTTATTTGGGGTCGGCGCAACATGTATTTTTCTTCCATACTTCTCTATTAGTCGTCATCTCGGTAGTCACCCCCTTTCTAACCATATCATCATTCACACATTCCATCCATCGTTTCTTTGGTCTTCCCCTACTCTTATAGCCATCGACATCCATACTCAAAACTCTCCTCACGACATTTTCCTCATTTCTACGTAACACATGCCCATACCATGACAACCGATTCCCACGCAACTTTTCAGTTACCGGTGCCACTTTCAAACTTCCTCTTATGTACTCATTTCTTATTCTATCCATTCGTGTAACACCACACATTCCTCTTAGCATTCTCATCTCTGCTGCATGCAATTGCCTTTCATTCATCCCTTTTGTGGCCCAACATTCTGATCCATACAAGACAGCAGGTCTAATCATGGTTTTATATATCTTCCCCTTAAGTTTAAGGGGAATGCGGGAGTCGCAGATTGTTCCCGTGACCTGCCGCCATTTCATCCATCCAGTGTTAATTCTGTGCTTAACCGTCCGATCTACTTCGCCATCGCTTTGCACGAGTGAACCGAGATACCGAAAGTCGGAACAGACTGGGAGAAGTGCACCATCAAGTGCTATAGCTCCAGAACTGGAGAGACCGCCGAAATCGCAGAACATATATTCGGTCTTGGTTCTGCTGATTTTCAAGCCAACATTCTCCAGCTTCTGTTGCCATTTCTCCAATCTGCTCTGGATCTCAGGTCCATCTTCACCGACAAGGACAATGTCATCGGCAAACAACATGCACCAGGGTGCCTCCTCCTGGATTTCCGACGTAAGAGCGTCCATAATCAACAGGAAGAGGTAAGGACTTAAAGCCGATCCCTGGTGCAAGCCTACAGCCACACTGAACTCGTCGGTAATGCCGGCAGCCGACCGCACGTAGGTACGAGATTGACTGTACATAGCACGAATTAACTCTACATACTTCCCGGGCAAACCTTTCTCTTTCAAGGCCCACCACAGCACATCCCGAGGTACCCTGTCATACGCTTTCTCCAGATCAATGAACACCATGTGCAAGTTCTTGTGTGCACGCCTGTACTTCTCGCACAATTGGCGGAGTGCAAAAGTGGCAGGTGTGCAGAAGGTTGAAACAGGGGGATGTAATATCCCGAAAATTGTTCACCCATGCATTAAAGGACGTCTTCAAGACGCTGTCCGCTGGACTGGACTGGACTGGATTTGGGTATCAACGTGAACGGCGAGTACATTTCACATCTTCAATTTGGCGATGACATAGTCATAGTGGCAGAGACGCTGGAACAGTTAGACCAGAAGCTGCATAGCTTAAATGGAGACTCCATTTTGGCGTGCAACATATGGTTTATCTATTTCAGCGTCTATTCGTTTTTTTCGATTTGCCGATGACATCGTCATATTGGCTGAGTCTCTCCAGCCGAAATGGAGCCTCTCGGCGGGTTGGCTTCGGCATTTATTTGGACAAGACAAAATTCATATACAATTCGCACACCTTAACGATTCCAATCCACTTCGAAGGGCCGCTTCTCAAAGTTTTGAAGGATTATGTTTATAACAAGTCATCCAGCTCAGTAGACAAAACTTTGAGAAAGAAGCCGACAGACGGATCCAGTTGGGTTGGGCAGCATTTGGAAAACTTCAAACAACTTTTTGGTCAAGTCTTCTCATCGCCGGGATAGGCGACGAGAATTATTTGACCATGTTTTTGAACACTAAGGTCTTCAACCAGTGCGTCCTGCCCGTCATGACATATGGTGCCGAAACGAGGACACTGACGGTCGGGCTGGTCCACAAATTCAAGGCCGCTCAGCGCTCTATGAAGCTACGCTCAGAGTCTCTTTGAAGGATAAAATCAGGAATAAAATTATCCGGAAAAGAATCGGAACTACAGACATAGCTTGCAGAGTAGGCAAACTAAAGTGGCAGTGGGCTGGGAAAGGTCTTTGTCCAGCAGTGGACTGCGATAGGCTGATTTGATTGATGACTGTGTTTAATTTAGATACTGTTATGTTCCTAAATACTTAAAACTACAAGCTTTTGCTTATGGATCCATCCGCGTGGAGGTTTGTAAACGATATCATTTCGATTTTCAATTAATCCACAGGAATGAACTACCGGGATCAAAAGTATTCTATGCCTTATTCACAGTCATGGTCTACCAGTGTGCCAAATTTTATCCAATCAGCCGTTGAGGCAAACAAACATCAAACTTACAGACTTTGAAATCGATACTTAGTTTATTATGTATGTAAGAAATACTATAATGCGAAATTGAGTATGTTATCTTTCACGCCTTACAGATTTAGATGAAATTTGGCACAAATGTAGATCATGATCAGGGTTAGGATGTATGATGCTTTTGACCACGGTAGTACTTTCCCGTAGGATAATCTCCAACCTCAACGCGGGCGAAGCCACAAGCAAATGCTAGTTTATAACATTAGTAGGATTAAGATATGATAGATTTAATTTGTACACTTGAAAGTGCTGTTTATGTTTTATTATTTATTCAGTGTGCAATTTTACTACATTTTTATTACTTTTATTTGTGATTTATTTAAGACTGAAATTGCCTCATGGCTGATATAATGTCATAGATGCCTTGGTTTATTTAAATAATTGGGTTAGAAGTTTTCTATTAAATCAATGGTTGAATCAATGGAATAAAGAACATGGATTAAGTATATTGTTCATGCCAAATAATGAACTCATGATCTGTTAGATCATAATAAAATTTAGTTATTAGTTGATTATTGCCTATTGAAATTATAAGTAGGTAAGTACTTATTTTACCTTTTAAATGTTGAATTAAACTTTTTATTTTTAAAAGAACATTTGTATTTAATGAATTACTCACATATTTCCATATGAATGCTAAACTAAAAAGAAGTTAACCACAAGCGAAATATGTTTAGCCACCTTTTAGTTAAGAAAAGTAGTTAAGAGTTTACAGAAGTTCCCTAATAGATTGGCAACAATTAGCTAAAAAGCATCTAAAGCCCCGTAACCGCTCATTAGGAAAGTTAATGAAATTGAAATCGAAGCGAATGTCATAACTATAAAGCAGTTATATCACTTAACAACTTTTTAGTTAAGTATTTCTAAACAAAATATAACAAACATTATGAAGATTAACATTTTAAATAAATTACTTTACTAAAAAGCCGCTAAGGTATGGTTAACGGCCTTATAGTACAGTAATAAGATGCGATTACTAGGATATATGCTTAACAAAATAGGAAAAATGAACATTAAAAGTAATTAATAATAGTTATTGGACAGAAAGTGTTATTAAGGATAAACAGAAAGAAATATCAATTGATATATCCAACAATCATTAATCTAAGTATCATAGTTTTTAAGAAACAACGATTCCCGCGTTTTTTGCCATTTTCTCCGAAACAACTTTTTAGGCTTAACGGCCTTCTAGTTAAAGGACGGCAGAGTAGGTAAGTATACAATCTACGTACCTATGTATTCAAAGATTCTTCCTTATATTTTACATAATTCCACGTAGACATGTAAGTATTGTATAATGTGCTCTGAAATTTAATTAAAAGCCTGGGGGCGTTACTGTTAATTTCGGATTTCTCCCGTGTTTTCGCCGTAGCTTCCATTTTGTTTCTATCGAACGTGATTAGTTTTGCCGATGGGCGATGCGAATTCCAGGACGGAGTTTGGCTAGTCGTGTTTTTGTGAAATAAGTTCGGTATCAAAAAGTCTAAATTGACTGTCTACGTCGAGTCGGAAATGTCAAAAGTTTATAGGTAATGGAGGCAGACAATGTTTACGCGTGTCTTCGGGCTAATGAGATAAATAACATCGTTTTGTATTAGACGGTAACAAAGCTGTAGTCCTATTCTGTAAAAATCTCACCGTGAAAACTTAGGTGAAGTGAGCTTAAGAGCGTTTACGCCGAACGGCATTTCATACAAACTTTCAAGCCCTTGTTTTTCGAAGTGAATGAAACGATTTTAATGAAACTTCTTATGCATAAGCAGGATACAAAGGTGTAAAAAGTTAGTAGAGAACATTATCCAAAAATAGTGTTCTCTACTAACTTTTTAGACCTTTGTATCCTGCTTATGCGCATGAAGTTTCATTAAAATCGATTCATTAATTTCAAAAAACAAGGGCTTGAAAGTTTGTATGAAATGCCATACGGCGTAAACGCTCTTAAAGTGAACTGTCAATAGTGTCAATCCCAGCCAGTGGAATGACAGCTCACTTTAAGCTCACTTCACCTAAGTTATCACGGTGATCTTTTTACAGAATAGCACCGCAGATGGTTTGACAGCTCATTTCACCCATAACTTCTCACGGTGAGAATCTAACAGAATCGACCGGCTGATTTTTATGAGCCCTGTCTAATTATACTTCATTTGACCTAAGTACCTACCGACCTTAGTAAAACTTAAGCACCTAATGGTACTTAGGTTTTTTGGTCAGCACTGCCGCAGGAATGGTTTTGTTTATACCTGTGCCCGCGATTTCGTTCGCGTGGATGTCTGAATACAGCAATGTGTGTGTGTCTTTTCCTAAAATAATAGCCTAAGGTACTCATTATAACATCAGCTATCTGCCAGTGAAAGTCCCGTCAAAATCGGTGCAGCCGTTACAAAGATTAACCGGAACAAACTAACAGACAATTTTTGAAAATTGTTTCTTTTAAATTATGTACCATGGTATATACTTCCATAAGTATTCAGTAGAAAGCTGTTATTTTGACATTACAAACATACCTTTACTTCAATTTTATTATTTTTTGGCATAGACTATAGAGACTCGCCCATGCGTCGTACGGTTTTTACGACTTGACAAACTAAAGAGTTTTGTTTTTTTAGAAGAACGACGCGGTCACACAGACAGACACGAAACGCGACTTTAATATTTATAATACATCATCATCTGCCTAGCCTTTTCCCAACTATGTTGGGGTCGCCTTCCATTCTACCCGGATGCAGCTGAATACCAGCATTTTACATGGAGTGACTGCCTATCTGACCTCAACAACCCAGTTACTGGGTAATACGATATTCCTTGGCAAGACTGGTTGTCAGACTTTCGGGCTTCTGACGAGCCGTAACGACTGTCAAAAGTCCACGAATGACAGCTGGGACCGATTCCGAGGCACGGATGGGTCTTGGTATGTGAAGATGGTCACCTATCCACGGACCAACCGCGGCAAGCGTATGCATAGATATTAATTAACACTTCAGTTTTTTTTATCTCACTTATTGAGCAGAATATTTGTTCAAAATTGCAGCAGAAGCAACTATAATGCAATTTTGAACAAATATTTTGCTAATTTACTGAGATTAAAATAACTGAAGTGTTAATCGACTTTTGTTGCTGACCGTATCTACCTAAATGTATTTTCGATGTATTTTTCATTGCAGGGGTAAAGAAGTACAGGATCAAAAAATAGTACCCTTACATATTTACTTGGTATTCCTAGGTTTGTTAGGTATTTCAATGTTCTTATAGGTATTTTTTCTGTTCGCAGTCAGTTTTTCCAATTGATTGTACATCGCGTAGTCTAACTTTGTCTCAGGGGTGTCTGAAGCCTCGTTCGAGACACATTTTAAAATTGCACTGCTGTATTTCGCAAGCTAGCTTTTACATAATTTATTATCATTCAAATAAATGAAACAAAAGCTTTTCTATTTAGTTAATACCAAAATATTTCAACGTTTGAAATAAAACGCAATAATCTAGGTACCTACGTAATTTTTCATAAATTAATAAGAGTTGTTTTATAGTAGATTATGCACCGAGGGGCTAAAGTTGTGTCTTATGTCACGGGCGTCATATTGAATCTCGAGCGCAATGAAGGATTCGGGATTTAGTGCAGCGAGGGAGTTAAGAGTTTAACTCACGAGCGAAGCGAGGGAGTTAATACAAGATTCCTGAATGCAGCGAGGGATTCAAGCAAGCCCAAGGCAAAGACACCTTTAGCCCAGAGGAGGATACTCTACTTTTTACACCTACTGTGAGAAAATAATAGCCATAGTACGAAAATTCGCGCCTTTATTGCGTCTACCAATAAGTAGCCTCGGTGCATAATCTACTATTAGTTATTACTGTTTCTGTTAATACTATGTATAATATCCTTTGTCTTAATTATACTTTTTTATATTTTTTTTATATCAATGTTAACTAACACTAGAATATAAGAGGTTTGTAATACTAACAAAATTATGGATCACTGTTGTCCGAAATAAATGAATTTTAATATTAATTTTTATAACCTCATTCTATCAAAAAATCAGTTTAAAAAATTCGCTCAAATTCGACCCTGCAAAAATGGTGGGAAATTAAAACATTATTAGATACTAGCTGACCCGAACTTCGTACCGCCTCAGATTTTTTTGTTATTTTATCCCATGTTTTAATAAATAGGAACCCTCACGGGCGTTCCCAGAACACCCTACCAAAGTTTCATCACAATCTGACCAATGGTTTCGAAACGCATAGAGGACAAACATAAAACCATTGATTTTTATTTATATAGATGGTGCCTAGGTAGGGGAGGTCAGCTCAAAGCGGCCACCTTAACTTTAAATAAGGAAAAAACCTATAAAACGATTCATTTTTGAAAATAATTTTATACTAATAGGTAGAGAATTTATTTAATTTTTGTAATTTGGAATTTAAATTTCGCGCAAATTTAAATATAAGCCTTATATTTGTAGATTACAAAAACTTGTCAAAAAACCGCTTTGCCCGAGGGGTCGCCCAAAGCGGCCATGGTGGTAAGGGCATAGAGGCCACCCTAAAAATTCTTCGGAAATTTTTATTTTTTGTTGAAATATATCGTGCTAGACGAAATAAAAATCAAAAAAAATATATTAAAAACATTATTTATTATTATTAAACATACTTTTAATAAAATAATCAACATTTTCTACCCGTTTGAATCACAAAGTCAAATTATGACTTAAATTTAATGTTATAATTAGGTATTTAGTTTGAAAACTTCTGAACTAATAGGAACTTTGAATCAGATTTAGTTTCTGGCGATTGATGTAGGTTCTGGTCGTCTCAAGGTCAAATTAGGATGACGCGTGATAAATCCTTTATAAAAATCGTGTCCGGCGGTTTCATTCTTAAAAGGATGTGGAATGTGATTTGCTTCAGCATATTAAAACACAAGCTGCAGAAAATCTTCCTTTGTAAGGCCAAAAAAGAGGTTGTCCATATGAAACATGTACTCTAGGAGCTCTTCTTCTTGCTCTGGGGTAAATGCTGTTGTAAATCTGCCAAGTTTCTTGATGGCAGATCCTGTAATTGTTGACCATCTAAACAAAATAACTGAGCATTATCAATCGAATCATAATATTTTAATAAAGGCAAAGCGGTCACCTGGCCACTTTGCCCGAGCCGCTTTGCCTTAATAGCTCATTTTGTTATAAAAATTAACTACACCCACATTATTTATCAAATTTTGGAGCTAATACTAAAGAAACAAAGCCAAATAGACAAGTTACAATACACGTGTAATGCAAGCATTTAAACTTAAACAGGTTTGACCAAAACAGATTCAACTTACCTTGTATTATTTTAACAAAAGACGCGAAAACGTATTTTTCGTCACTAAGAGCCACCAGCTCAATCCCACCGCTACCGAATGACTGATCGGCACCGGGCGGGAGGTTTATTACGCGTGCAGAATGGCAACGTCGCGCTATCACTTCAAATATCCGAAAAATTAATCGTGGCCGCTTTGCCTTCTATGGCCGCTTTGAGCTGACTTCCCCTAAACAGTAACTTTTTACTGACCGATATCACTCACTCACTCACTCTAGAATACTCTATATTTTCCAGAAAGCATAGATAATATTTTTGTGAATGAACAGAAAAAGCACTGCGTGCGAATACTCTGAACCAATATTGGAATAAAAAAAACTTAAAAGCTATGTTTGGTTAGTCAATATGTCATACTGCCCACACCCACACGTCATATTTAATGTGTCAGGATTTCAGGATAGAGCTAAGCCGGAATACCTAACAATTTTCAATCTTTCGCCGGAGCCTATAGCAAAAAGAGAAAAAAAAATCAGTTTCATTCGTTTTCTCTGTTCGTTTTCAATCTGATTTTATCAGATATTCAAATGGATTTTATTTGCATTTTAATACGTATAGTGTTGATCACTAGATTGGCTTTTATCGTTGTATTATAAAAACGACAAGAAAATCGACTATCGATTGAATTGCTCTGTACTTCTTCTACTTTCTTCAGTTAAACACACTTACTCGAAGTGATTTGGCCATCTTCTTGTTATGAAAATGTCCAATCGCATGTCTAGCCGTTGACTACGATCATCAGTTAATATAATTTATCTGTGATAATTTGCAATTTTCCCCAGTTTTATGAGAACAATTTTTTTTTTAACCTTTCTCTTAATTTTGCAGCTTCTGCTATACATAAATGCAATTTTAAACTTGTATTATACATATACTAGCTGTGCCCGCGACTTCGTTCGCGTGGACGTCGGAAAACAATAATGTGTCGCATAAAAAAGGTGTAACAGCCATTAGTCCATTTTATGTTTCGTCTGTTTTAGAACACTAACTCCTAAAATCATACCACCATTTTATTTAAAGTACCTATATCTGAGATTAGTAGGTGAAGTTTGAAGTTAGTTTTTCTTCTCTGCGGCAAATTTAGATATTCATAACTAACTATTCATAATTTGGTATTGTAGATTATCTTACATATCAATATTATGCCTTATAAAGCGTCGAGATATCTAGAAGATAAAAGGAAGAATACATCAATGGTGTTACCTACTCTTAAATCGTACTGAAGTTTATCTGCAAAGTAGTTTGAAGTCTTACTGAACTTATTCTGTATACCTATGCCCACATTTGCTTAACTCTCCCTTGTTAGATAGCCTGAAGATAATATCTTCAGGGTCGATATGGTTTTAACTAAGACAATGGCCAAGAATTTAGTTCTATAACTAAATTCTTGGCCATTGGCCATTGGGTATTGTAGATTATGTCTTCAAGATTATTCTGGAAGACATAATCTACAATACCTTTTTATGACATGGCAGTGCTACTTGGGTGTGCAACTGCCATATCTACCTACTCAATAAATCAACTGCCCGTCTGGCGAAGTGTGCTGAAGAGTTATGGTAAATTAAGTAAGGTCGACAAAAAAGGCAAAAAACTTGAAAGTCTACCTACTTTCAAGTTTTTTGCCTTTTTTGCCTCATGATTTAAACCTAAAAAAATGCTTCACTGTAAACGATGTTAGAAAGGTTGCTTGCCCCTCGAATGAGCTTCTGCATAAAGTTGCCCGTGTGAAAAGCAACCCATTTACTTTGGTTATATTTGACACCGGCCGCCTTGAAAACTATGAAGATGACACCCGACGAAAACTTTAGACATGATTTTGATTTAGACCTTTTACTGCCGAAAACCAGAAAAAAAAATGTAAAGCCCGTACACCCCACTTATACAGTTATACGCTTATAAAAAAACTCATCGTTAAAAAAAAATCTGAATACAAAAAAATATAACCGACTTCTTTAAAAAACCCTACAAAGTGCTGAATAACCGTCGTCGGCAAGAAATTACAGACTTCTGAAACCAAAGGTCTATTGCACTTTGAAGTGTTTTGTTTTTGAACCAACAACCGGTATTTTATTTTATTTCACACAAACTCGTGTAAGTACCTATTACTTTATATTGAAAACCATGAAAACGACACACATGATAAAAAAAATTGCAGCCGCCATCATCGATTTTCATTTTGACGTCACTATCGGCTTCAGCACCCTCAAAAACCATGAAAACAACACCCAAGACGATTTTTTTTTACATTTGCAGCCGCCAGCTTGGATTTTCATTTGAACCTCACTATATGCTTTAGCACCCTCGAAAACCATGAAAACGACACCCATGACGAAAAATTAAAAATTTTTGCAACCGCCATCTTGGATTTTCATTTTGACTTCTCTATCGGCTTCAGCACCCTCGAAAACCATGAAAATGACACACACCCATGACAAAAAAAAATTAAAAGAAATTGCAGCCGCCATCTTGGATTTTCATTTTGACCTAACTATCGGCTTCAGCACCATCAAAACCATGAAAACGACACCCAGGACGAAAAAAATTTAAAATAAATTGCAACTGCCATCTTGGCTTTCAATTTTGACCTCACTATCGGTTTCAGCACCCTCGGAAACCATGAAAACGACACCCATAACAAAACAATTGAAAATTTAGGCAACCGCCATCTTTGATTTTCTTTTTGACCTCACTATCGGCTTCAGCATCCATGAAAATTATCTCTCTCTCTGTCTCTTTCTATTGCTATGAAAAGTGAGGATAACGTGACGATTTCTCCCATTTTACTCCTACTGCAAGCTCCGTAAAAGAACTTCGTTAAAAACTTCAACGCGATTCAGAATATGACGACATTTTTTCAACGCTAATCTATCGAACAAAGTGGTTAGCTCGAAACTCGGTCTGCATTAATCAACTTATTATAATCATTATCATTAGGTACTTTCTTTTTATCTGTGTTATTTCGTCTTAAAAGTAAGCCTACTAAGACGTGATTATTCACATCATAGTAGGCTTACTTTTTATATGCTATTTATATGCTTACGCTACTCTTCATACAAGTTTTGAGTATGGTCATCGTCGCTATCGTCATCATTGGCTGCTGTGAGTTTATAGGCGCATATTCCCTTTCTTTTTAAACCTTTACTGACTTTAGATCTGTAGATTTTTTTTTATGGCCTTTTAACAAGTACCTGTAGTACTTGTTAACAGGCCTACGCTGTCCTTCCATACCTACTGTAATTTGAAAATATTGTAAAAGCCAATTATTTTGAAAAAGAGTAACCGTGGAGTTTCTTGCCTGTTCTTCTCCATAGGAAACGACCAATTGGAACCGTGCACCTAGCTTCTGACGTTTCAAAAGTGCCCATGTAGGCAGGCTTATGTGAAATAAAATACATATTTTGATTTTGATTTTGAACCAGTTTTACTGCGAGACACTGGAAAAAATAAATAAAACGGTTGATCAGATTTTTGCAAGTAAACATTATGACACTTTTGTACCTGTGGACAGTCCACAGATACACTCATATTTTTGTCCATAGGTACAAATTCAGACATAAAAAATAAAACTGATCTAATATTGAGGATGAAACAGACTTACAGACAGGGAAAAAGCAATAACTTAACAATAAAAGACATAGATCATAATTGCAAACACGATCAAATAACTTAAGAATAAAAGACATAGATCATAATTGCAAACACGATCAAACCGATATCGATACCGATACTTTCACGGAAAAAGTCATTTAAGTTAAGCAAAATAATTTACTTTTTGGCGCAAAAAAACTTCATAGCCGGCATAATCACAACCACACAGATGACAAAGATGGTGACACGTCAAAAGTGCCAACCATAGCAAAACTTTACGGACGTGTTATAATTAGAATTTTAGGGTTGCTAGTTTTGTCGGAATCGATTGTGTCCACAGGTAGAAGCGTCCATAGGTACAGCACTTGCCCTTACTATATCACGCCAATAGATGGCGTTACGTGTTCCCAAAAAACTTAATAAAAAGTTGTTCTAGAATACTTTAAATTGATTATATCTTTTGATAGAGCTAAGCGATTGCGATGAAACAAAAACTAGTCACTACTCCGAGTTCTACACCATATTTGACTATAAAAATTAACCATATTAGTTTGGTACTTTTCACGTTGAACCTGTTCAAATCAAAAATCTGTCACACCCAAACAGACAAACCGACAAACAGACAAAAATTCCAAAAATTGTAGAAATGGCATCTGTTGGTTAATCCTTTAACGCACCAACTATTTTTTTTGGAAGTATTTTCAATTACAGAAACGCCTCGTCTACAGATTTATTTTATGTATAGATATAGAATAGATAGAAGAAGAAGAGATTATGTTGACTTTCAACGTTTTGTAAATTAACATGTCCTATCTCCTCCTATCTCAGACACCTTTCTCTATTTAATATTGTGTATTCTATTAATCAGTGACTATAATAAATGACGTTGAGATATATAAAGATTTATGATTATAAAATATTCAATTTCATGATCAGTCAAAGACAGACAGACAGATTGGTGATTGCAGTTGTCAGCTATTAGCAGATGAGTTATTTGCCTTTTCGGTACCAACGGCTGCGAAGTCCAAGAAGTAACTAGGTATTTCCAGTTTTGACTAAACTAAGTCAATACTTTCAATAGGTAGGCTACATACGACAATAATTACTGTTTCTAAAAAAAAAAATCAGGAACAAAAAAAAAACAGATAAAAGCAGGGCGTATATTTTGCTGAAATAAATACAATTCTATCTTACTTTGAAATGGGCTCAAGGATCTTTGAAGAGGGAAACGGAATGGACAACTTCGATTTATTTATAGTACCTACCTACGGAATGATCAAAATAACTCGTTGTAGGTAAGTGGGTTTTATGACTAGGTACAAATCCTTATTGCATGTGTGTTTTCCTATAATAACAAGATATTATTATGATGAACAACAAATGAATGCCATCAAATTGTTTAAAATACTCAACACTTTCTAATGGGTGGACTAAGAAAAAAGTCGGTTCCCGTAACAACTTGCTCAGATGCCTAACTTCAACCACTGGGGTGCTGCACCTCAGGTATTCCGGACTACGTGCCCAGTGCCCAGTGAGCGTTCCGCTTACACCAAGGAAAATTAATAAATGAATGAATGAAAGGAAGTAGAAATTGCTCTAAACGAAACTTGCCAAACGATTACAGGCTGACTGAAACCGACCCCGGTCAGCGCACTATATCCCACAGCCAGTGGCGTAACTATACCGTTTGGGGCCCTCCCTCATTGGTTGAGTTGGCCCTATCGGATCATGTGGCCCAAATTCTTAAATGCCCCGTAAAAAAGAGTTGCTCCATTAAGTACTGGTACGTCCAACGGCGAGACTATTCAAATGAAAACAGAGATAAATTTATAAAATGTCTTAGTAGCTTAAGTTTTAGTGAAGTTTATGAAACAGATGACCCTAATAATGCCTTCTCTCAGTTTCATAATACGTTCACATTGTTTTATAATTTATGTTTTCCTTATATTCAAGTTAAAGTTATGGTAGACAAAAGGCCAAAATGGATCTCAAAAGGCATTAGTTTGTGCAGCAAACGTAGACGAGAACTCTTATGGAAGTATAGAAAATCCCCAACTAGCAAAAACAAAAGTAATTTTAAATCTTACTCAAAAAGATATAAATCTGTTCTCAATCTTACCCAAAAATCACAAAATAGCCATTATATTAAAACTTCTATTAACAAAAGTAAAGCTACATGGCAAGTTATAAACAAAAACAAAAATAATGTACTCAAGGAGAACATAAATAAAATGAAAAATGATAATGGTAATACAATTTCAAATCCGAAAGAGATAGCTCAATTATTTAACGATTTCTTTTTAAACGTAGCTAACTGTGAACGAGCAAACACAATACCACATTTACCGGGTAAAAGTCAACCTAACTCTATTTTTATGAAACCTGTAACTCCTAATGATATCTTTAAAATAATTAATTCTTTAAAAAATGTACGCAGCACTGGTTACGATGAGGTTACAGTTGGAGTTGTGAAAGATGTAGCTCCTATAATTTCTACTGTTTTAAGCTATACTATTAACCTGAGTATAGAACACGGAGTTTTCCCAGATAAACTTAAGTACACCATTATAAAACCTATGTTTAAGAAGGGTGATGTTGAAGATCTCAATTGTTACAGACCTATAGCGTTAATACCCATCTTCTCGAAAATTTATGAAAAAGTTATATATACATCGTTGTATGCTTTTCTTGAAACCAATAACGTCCTTGCCAGCGAACAATACGGCTTTCGTAAAAGTAAATCAATAAATAATGCGATTTATAATTTCATATATACAGTAATGACCAATTTAGATAATAGAAAACCGGCTGTAGCCATGTACTTAGACATGTCAAAAGCTTTCGACCACGTTCGTCATGACATTTTGCTCCAAAAATTAAATGACTATGGTGTTAGGGGTAATGTTAATAATCTAATAAAATCCTATTTAAGCGATAGACACCAAGCTACTCAAATAAATAGAGTATGCCCAATATCGAAAGAAGAAAAAGTTTACAAATCTCAGTTCACTAATGTCCGTTTTGGGGTACCACAAGGTAGCGTATTGGGCCCACCACTCTTTATTGTATATATTAATGATTTACCATCCATAACCCACCATCAAATGACACTTTTTGCGGACGACAGCACAGTTCTGTTTGATGGTGACAATTTGCATTCTAGCATTAATGTGGAGATTGATATGTTTTTAAGTAAGGCAACTGAATGGCTATCATCTAATAATTTAAACATAAATCTGTCAAAAACAAAAATTATGAAATTTAGACAAAATTTTCTAGCATCGCCAAATTTAAATATAACATTCAAAGATACAAATATTGAAGAAATAGATGAAATTAAGTTTTTGGGGCTACATATTGACAGAAGACTTAACTGGAAAAATCACATAGGTTATGTCTGTAAACGCTTAAATCAACAGTCATATGCCCTTTATAAATTAAGTAAAATAGCAGATAAATCTGCTGTTCTTAGTGCGTATCATGGTTATGTCTCTTCCGTTTTAAGGTACGGTCTTATGTTCTGGGGCAATTCAACCAACAAAAACCTAGCTTTTAAGGCGCAAAAGCGGTGTATCCGATCAATCGTGAACATTGATTCAACGGACACCTGTGTTCCACATTTTAAGAAACTGAAAATACTACCACTTCCCTGTATGTTTATATACGAATGTGCCATTTTCGCAAAATTAAATATTCACCGTTTCAAATTTAGTAATAGAGCCAGACATAAAGACAAAATGACACGTGAACCCCACAAAACTGCTCTTTTCCACAAAAGTGTTTTTTATCTAATACCTGACATATATAATAAATTGCCAAAGACAATTAGAGATTTAGATTTGCATAATTATAAAAAGAAATTATTTCAATTGCTGTTAGACAAATGTTACTATACTTTAAAAGATTATCTCGATGATGTTATTTAATTTTAATTATTCCCCTGATAAGTAAAATGTGTATATTTCTTAATTTGTATAATTTAATTCTAACTGAATTTATAACTTATGTCTCGTTATTTTAATTGTTGCCTTGACATGTAAAAATATTCGTTAATTCTAAAGTGCTGCATATTTAAATTGTTATTATTTTAATTTTCTATTTGATTGTGCTGTTAAAATGTTACTTACTGTAAAATTATTGTATGCCATTATGGCGGGTCATAGCTGTGTACAATTTCGGAAACATGTAACAACTTATTGCTTACCTATGTACCACAATAAAGAATATTTGAATTTGAATTTGAATTTGAATTTGAATCAATGTAAAGAAGCTCAAGCAACGTATTGTTTTTTTTACTAGCACTTTTCCGCGACTTCTTCCGCGTAGATTTTATATTTTCCCCTACAAAATTTAACATCTACCTGCTTCGTTGGTCTAGTGGTTCGCAAGCGCTACTGCTGAGTATGAGGTCCTGTCGAAAAAGTTAGACAAACAATGGGGAAAAGGTACAAAATGTTCGAAGCCTGAATGGTGTCCTTTGTTGAAAAAAAAAAAAAAATTGCATTTATAAACTTATGTTAGGATCCTCCTGTGCTCATGGCCCTCTCGGGCCGAGGGCCACCGCTGCCTGGGGACCCGTGGCATTTTGCCCCAATGCCACCATATAGTTACGCCACTGCCCACAGCTGGCATAGCACTGATAGACCACCACAAGTCCGAAGTTTCGGACCCACAAGATCTGAAATACAGTCGTGCCAGCGACACGAAGAAAAATAATCGGTGGATCGTACAGTTCAAGAACGTACTATTTGGATATCTACCATTTTCAACTTTTGGAATCTTTTTGGAATGCATTACTGGTTTTTTTTTTAACCGGGCAAGCATGAGGGTTCCGTACCAGCATATGTTTTTAAATTTTCATCGGCGAGGCATATATCTATACATATAATAAAATTGTAGAAAAGTGGTGTCTGTACAATGGAAATATATTAAAAAAAAGTAGCAGGGGTTGTTATTATATCGATGCCGAACCCGAAATTATTGTAATTAATTCTTTTTTTGTACTGTTTGTCTGCTGTGTTTGTGCACGCTAATATCAGAAACGGCTTATTCGATTTAGATGCGGTTTTCACTAATATATTGTAGTAAGCTTTACTTAACATTTAGTGTTTATTTCATGTCAATCGGTTCATAAATAAAAAAGTTATGTCAATTTATAGAATCACGGCGAACATTTGTTAAGGTATTCTATCAGAGTACGTAAACGCCTCGCGCCTGCGCGTCCGTGGCTATATATACAAGGTGTAACGGAAAGGGGGTGTCAACCCTGAAGGAGGTGAATGAAGATGAAAAAAATAATTTAGACCTCCCATAGTAATAGCACATCAATGATTTACTATTACTATGAGAGGTCCAAAATTTTTTCCATATTTCGACCTATGTTCTTTGGGGAAATTTGTTCAGTTTCATGAGCACATTCACCTCCTTCTGGGTTGATACCCCCTTTCCGTTACACCTTGTATAAAGCGCGCTGGAGAGCCGCGCCGCTGCCATAATTCCGATCCAGCATGTCCCTTGCTGCCCTCTCCCAGCGACGCCCTAAGCCGAGGTCCGTACCCCACAGGGGGTGCCCTTAGCGTGTAGTCGCTTAGTTTTTATGTTTATATTGTGTAGTCAAGTTGTGTATTATGCCCTGGCTGGAGGCCTTAATTTATTGAGGCATCCACAGGAAAGCCAGGTTAAGCAGTCGACAACCCCTCAGGTTGAACTGCGAGATGACCATTTCAAAAGAAAACGCGCCGCTGCCATAAGGATTCAGTTATTCGTAGCGAACGCACGTATCCTGGAGAGTATAGGCGAATAGTTGGATTCGATTATTGCGATTCACTTGAATACTGACTGTTTGCATATTTCATTTATTTATATTTTAGGATTTGTAGGTTAGGTTCTTTTTCTTAATTTTCTTTAAAATTTTGTAAGTATTTGGTATAGGTTAGGCGGTTCTTTCCTTGATTTTTGGGTATTTACTTATCTTAATTTTTATTTAGGGTTTTGTAAATAAATATTGTAAGCATTTATTATTGGTTGGGCATTTCTTTCCCTGATTTTCGGTATACATACTTATCTTAATTTGTATTTAGGGTTTGTATATAAATATTATAAGTATTTGGTATAAGTTAGGCATTTCTTTTCTTGATTTTCTTTATTAAGTATAAGTTCATTAGCTTAGGTTAGTAATTATTTTTTCTAGCAATTCTTTTGTTTTATAAAGTTAGTACGTTTGTCTGTGTAGAAGAATAGCACCACCCCTTACTTCCCGTGGGTGTCGTAAAAGGCGACTAAGGGTCTCACCGGAGAATGGGCAGCAGCGTTTTCTATGCATTCCACCACCATACCATACTGCGATCGCCAACCCGCCTGCCAAGCGTGGCGATTATGGCAAACCCCCCCAAAATTGGGGGAGGCCTGTGTCCAGCAGTGGACGTCTATCGGCTGAAATGATGATGATAATGACGTTTGGTTTACACGTCTTAACACTTATTACTTAAACTGTGATAATTTTAGACTGTATAATAATCTGTAAGTATTTATAATTTAATTGTTTACGATAGTACGTGTTTACTAAATAACTGTGTGTTAAGTAGTAAGTACTATTTTATTGTAAGAATGCCTCGAAGAAGATCCAACCTCTCCCAATGTAGCAGAAATGCTAAAAGGATGAGATTAGTTCGATCACAGGAATCTGAGGAAGGTCGTGAGGCGTGCTGCAGAAACTTCGACTCAGCGAGAATCTCGACTGAGTTCAAATCGGTCTCGAATGATGACAATTCGAAATAGGGAAAACGGGGAACAACGAAAGGCACGTTTATCTGTCGCGTGAGTCTGAGACTTTTGCTGTCAGGGAAACCCGCCTGAGCTCCCAGAGAGTACGGACAACAAATGCTCGATCCCAGGAGACACAGGACGAACGGGAAATACGTCTCACTGCCGATCGTGAAGCTCATACACTATCGCGTGAGTCTGAGACTTTCACTGATAGGGAAATTCGTCTGAGTTCTCAGAGGGTTCGGACAGCAAATGTTCGGTCTCAGGAAACACAGGAAGAACGAGAAATACCTCACTGCCGATCGTGAAGCTCAAGCACTAGAGTCTGAGACTTTCACTGAAATTCGCCTGAGTTCTCAGAGGGTTCGGACAGCAAATGCCCGGTCTGTAGACGGTATATGTAATTCAAAATATGCTGCCCGAAAAGTCACTATTCCACGCGGACGAAGTCGCGGGCACAGCTAGTTCATTAGATAATTTTAACATTGCGCACTGCGTTGTTGAATATTGCAGTGTTAGTTCCACTATCGGTCAAGAGACGGCTCTTAACCGATAGTGGAGGAACTAGTGTAACTATTGTTGATGATTTCTAAAAAGTGTGCTATTTAGAGACATCATTTTATTGTTCCTGTATTCTTTACATAAACTTCTATCACATAGAATTATTTAAGATTTTTCTCTTTGCAAACTTCGGAGATATGGGGGAACGGTATTACTTTTTTAATTTTTCATCAAAAGTAGAAAACTATGCGGCTTAAAAAAAAAGAAAAAATTGTTTGTGAATGTGCAAACTGCGCTCTTTCATGCCCTAGTAGCCCCACTTCGAATTTTTCAGACCACCTTTCAGAACTTGTTGCAAAAAAAAAAATCTTTCTTGTTTGCAAAATAGTTGGGCTAACGTCATCTAAAACTATTCCAAATTTCAAGTTGATAGCATTAGTAGTTCTTGAGATATCCAGCTGTGACAGATAGACAGACAGACTGAGTCTCACCATAAGGGTTCCGTTTTACCATTTTGGTACGGAACCCTAAAAACGGTGATATTTTAACAAGTAGGTAAACGCTTCTAAAGTAGATGTCAACACGCTCTACATATCTTAAACTTATCTCAAGACTTCGCAGAGATAAGTAGCTCACATTTTTTTACGTTTTTCTCTTGTCGCAGTACAAAAGAAATCGTTAAGCCGCTTTATTTTTTTATTTATTTATGTCGGCATCAATCATGCTGCTAAGGGCTGATTTTTCCAACGCCAGATAATTTTATCGGAAGAATAATTTTGAATTTTTGACAGTTCTTCCATACAAAAACTGTCAGAGGTCAATTTAATTCCACGAATAAAAATTATCTGTCTATTGAAAAATCAGCCCTTAGATACATAAATTCACATTTGTTTATAATACTGGCAGTACCTATGCAATTCATATTTGGAAAGGATATGTTTTTTTTGGAAAGTGATGCTGCCTGTGTTAAGTTAAGACATAGATCAAATATGGTTCCATTGTTTAAATAAGGGAAAAGGGTTCGGATAAAGTTTCGTAGCTTAGATAAGGACACTACACACAAGTGAACTTTGATAGGTACGACATATTTTTTCGGTAAACTAAACGTAAAAAGATAGTGTGATATAGATACTACACTTCTAGGTACCACATGAAGTGAGGTACCAATGAACCTAGCAGTGTATAAGCCCCGCACGTTGATATTGCGATGGAACCTTGTCACAATAACAGCTTTTTGACGTCATTTTGACGTCATACACCGCACATACACGTTAGCGCTGAACGGTACTGACAGTTCGACTACGTCACTAAGATGGCCGCCAGTCGCAATATTAACGTGCGGGGCTTATAGATAATTGCAGACAACATAATTCAAACTAAGCATCTCAGGGATTAGGTTCTTCGGAACTTTCAATCTATTGGCGCCGATTCCCTTGTTCACAAACTAAACTAAAGTTCAGTACATCTTTTTCTTTCTATTTCATTAACCCCTTGTATGTAGTAATTACAGACACAATTAAAAAGTCATTTTGTCTCGCGTAGATCTACGTTCCTGCATACTAAGGGTTAAGAAAGGGACAGAAGATAAATATTAGTTTAGTCCTGTCAAATTAGACAGCGCCTAACTTAAATTGACGTATTTTTAGTAGACATGTTTTTAATCATGTTTTTAATCATGTTGGATGCGGGAAGCACAGGACCGGTCGAAGTGGAGGTGCTTGGGGGAGGCCTATGTCCAGCAGTGGACGTCTTTCGGCTGAAATGATGATGATGATGATGTTTTTAATCACGTCTAAACTTGCTATGGAGTATCTTAACTTGACAGGACTAAACTAATATTTATCTTCTGTCCTTTTCTTAATGAAATGGAAAGAAAAATATGCACTGAACTTAAATTTAGTTTATTGTTTGAACAAGGGAATCGGGCGCCAATGTTTCTAGTAGGTAATTTAAACTTGGAATATCGCGTCCAAACTCACCTAAATTACACCAGCACAGCCCATAACTTTCAACTTACACGAACCGCATCAACATGCATCAACAAAAACACAATTTCAACAGCGAAAAGAAAGAAAGAAAGGGCCGCGCAGTGGAGAGTTCATTGAAAGGCCCTGCGTGTCCCCGGGCTCGCCCCAAGACCCGCCATGTTGCTTATTTACGAGTCACGGCGACTCACGTCTGTTTTGTTTATGTGAAAACTTTTTAGATGCATTGTATTCTCTCGATTCCCATAAAGCTGTGATTTCGGGGGAATATGGAAGTTGGAAGTAATTGACGCGGCTACACGTCGAAATACAATGTATGTACCTATGTACTTGTATTTTAAAAGTTATTCGAATCTGTTGATACTTGTTGCTTGTCTTTTGTTTTGGTTGTCTATTGTGTGTTTTCATGTTTCGATTGGTTTTTATTTGGTTTTTAGCAGGATTTGAAATGCGAAAATTCGGCGGAGCATGCGTACCTAGTTCATACAAAAGTAATACCAAAATAATTTGTAAATCAAACATATTCTTAATGTACCTATATATTTTGAATGGACATTGATTTAGATACGAGAATATGTTTGATTTACAAATTATTTTGGTATTAGGTACGTTTGTATGAACTATGCATGCTACGCCGGCCCCTTAAACATTAATAATTTGTTTTGAGAATTATTACAAAACTATTCATTTCATTAATTTACCTAATTGTAATTCAAATTAATCAAACCTCTTCCTTTATCTTAATGACCTAACTACTTCGTTATTGTAACATTAATTACACAACAAAAATAATTACCTACACAACAAACGCCTTGTTTGAAATGAAATGATTTATTCTGTAAATAAGGTATCGGAATCACTTTTACACGTCATATTACATAAAACTAGCTTCTACCCGCGACTTCGTCCGCGTGAAATTTCACCCTCCCCCGCTCACCCTCTTAGGGATGGAATTTCGAAAAACCCTTTCTTAGTGGATACCTGCTCTTCACAAAGAACATACCTTCCAAATTTCATGTCTCTAGGACCAGCGGTTTAGGCTGTGCTTTGATATATCAGTCAGGACTTTGAATTTTATATCCTACTTCCTACTATTTAAATTATATACTTATCCATACTAAATCCATAAATTCGAAAGTAAGTAACTCTGTCTGTATACCTTGTGTCTCTGTGTGTATTATCTTTTCACGCCTAAACCACCGAACGGATTTCGATAACATTTGGCAGAGAGATAGAGTGCATCCCGGGTAAGGACTTATGATAGTTTTTATCGACATACCTCGCGGGCAAAGCCTCGGGCGGAAGCTAATCACACTAATATTATAAAGGCGAAAGTTTGTGAGTGTGTGTGTGTTTATATGTTTGTTATTTCTGCACGCTCAAACGGCTGGACCAATTTTGATAAAATTTATTATCTTTTTATCCCGATATTCCCACAGGATCGACACTTTGCGGGTGAAACCGCGAGATAAATAAGGTCGGCGTTTCCTATCTGACTACTCTGAGAAGAAAGGCCGAAACATACTCAGTTTCCTTGAAGTGTTTAGCATAGGTGTACCTTTAGTACCTACGCACACATTTCTCAACTTATGTTGAAGTCCCATGTGTCCAAATAAACAACTAAAGTGTGGTATCTAAGTAGGTATAAAACAATTCCTGAGTATAGTCTATTTTCAGTAAAATAACGTCCATGTATTTTGAGCCCGCCACGCGTCAAACACTGCACTGGTGCGCAATCAATATACTGTGAAGATCATTTGTCAGTGCTCGGACGAATGTAACATCATTTTTTACAGTCCGCTGACTAAACATTTAATTTGTTTTCAGTAGAATAAACTAAACCATTTGATGTATAGACAGTAGTTGCACTGTTTGCTGTTGGTTTATATTTAACTTGAATTGGCAATTCAACAATTTTTGAGCCCTGTTAGCTACGTAGATAATAATCTGTTTATGCAAGTACTGTAGAGGTTTTGTCCGGTTGGCTTGAATCACATCACACTAGTTTTATAAAGGCGAAAGTTTGTGAGTGTCTTTGTGTTTGTGTGTGGGGGGGGGGTGTGTTTATATTTTTGTTACTTCTTCACGCTCATACGGCTGGACCAATTTTGATAAAATTTTGTACGGAGGTAGGTGACACCCTGGATTAACACATAGGCTACTTTTTATCCCGATATATTTACGCAGGTGAAACCGCGTGGCGCAGCTAGTAATTAGATAAACTCTATGTCATATAATTGCGTAACACAATATCAATCACAATCTGAATCATTTCAGATTGTGATTGATATTGTGTTACGCGTTATTGTGTGTGGGTGTGTGTGTGTGTGTGGGTGTGTGTGTGTGTGTTTATATGTTTGTTACTTCTTCACGCTCAATCGGCTGTACCAATTTAGGCTACTTTTAATCCCGATATTCCCACGCGATCGCAACTTATGCGGGTAAAACCGCGGGGTGCAGCTAGTAATTAATAAATGATACAAATAACTATTTTATTTATTTGAAAATAAGGTCGTAGAGACCTTATAGTACCTAACTACCTATATAGGTATTTCATTTCTTCATAAGCAGTTGAGAAACACTGCCACTTACCGAAATGGTCCTAGTTATTTGTGAAATTAGTGTTTATAAAAATACTCACCTCTTATGTATTTGCACAAATCTATAACTTTTATGTACAGATGCCAGCACATATAGCTAGCCGAAACTGTCAAATTTTCCCAATCAACTTAGAACCTTATGCTTTAGCGATAAAGTTGTAGAAAAATCTATTAAAGAAATTTGACAGATTGTAGTAGCTCGATGTGCTGACGTCTATACCTACACATCACACCTGTAAATCCGAAGGGTAGAGCAGAGGTGATAGTACGCCCACAAATTGCCAGTTAAGAACCTTACCTTATTTATTTAAGTGCAAGTTTCATCACAACTCATCATCTGCCTAGCCTTTTCCCAACTATGTTGGGGCCGGCTTCCAGTCTTACCGGATGCAGCTGAATACCAGTATTTTACATGGAGCGACTGCCTATCTGACCTCCACAACCCACTGACTGGGTAATACGAAACCCCTTGGTAATAGTGCTTGTCAGACTTTCGGGCCTCTGACTGCCCGTGACGACTGTCAAAGATTCACGAATGACAGCCGGGACCAACGGCTTAACGTGCTTTCCGAGGCATGGAGCCTAGGGGTCTTTTTTTTTTTGCCGATTGGAAATCATCAAATAACCCCTCCCGCTCTGGGTGGAGCGGAAGAGAGTTTCCGACTCTTACTAACTAAAACCCACCCGTGTTCCTTCCTTAGCCCTTTATGTTCCGGGCCAACGGTAACCTCTTTGAGGCGCGCGTGGAACCGCCTAGGGGTCTCGGTATGTAAAGATCGTCACCCATCCACAGACCAACCGCGGCAAGCATATATAGCTTACCCTGATCGATCGACCTGTGCTATGTTATTATTTAGCCACGGGCCTCTCATGTTTCATCACAACTACCTAAGTATTTTAGTCAAGCAAATAACTTTATCGTGCACATTATTTTTATAAATTTCAAGTAAATTTATAAAGTTCAAGTAAACGGCGTAAACTCATTAGGGTCTGAAATGACAATGGGTGTTCCTCAAGGTTCGATATTGGGTCCATTCCTCTTTTTAGTTTACATTAATGATTTACCCCAATTACTTCAAAATCAACCGAAGATGGTGTTATTTGCAGATGATACGTCATTGATCTTTAAGATAGACAGACGGGCACAAAATCTTGACGATGTGAATAACTCTATTCTTCAGGTCCAAGATTGGTTCACGGTAAATAATTTGGTACTGAATGAAAAGAAAACCAAATGCATTAGATTTAAATTACCTAATGTTAGAAGTAGCGAATGTGACATCATACTTAATGGAGAAAAACTGGAATTTGTTGATCGAACGGTTTTTCTGGGAATCACGCTAGACGAGAAATTACAATGGGGACCTCACATAACATCTCTTGCGGGGCGGCTTAGCTCGGCCGCTTATGCTGTTAGAAAGATTAGACAATTAACTGATGTAGAAACCGCGCGTTTAGTCTATTTTAGCTACTTTCACAGCTTAATGTCGTACGGCATTTTACTATGGGGTCGAGCTGCTGACATTGAATCCATCTTTATTTTGCAAAAGAGAGCTGTCAGAGCCATTTATAATCTACGTCGCCGCGAATCTCTCAGGGAACTTTTTAAAAAGATTAATATTATGACGGTACCTTGCCAATTTATTTATGAAAATATTATGTATGTTAGAAAAAATCTACATCTTTTTAATAAAATAAGCGATAGACATAATTTTAATACTAGAAATAAAGATAAAATACATCAACCATTTTTTAGATTAGCCAAAGTAAATACATCTTTTATGGGGTACTGTGTTAAATGTTACAATAAAATACCTTGTGATATATTGCAATTAAATGAAAGAAAATTTAAAACTCACATTAAACGTACACTTTGTAAACAAGCATACTATAAATTAGAAGATTATATCCAAGATAAGAACGCTTGGAAACATGCTGGTTCTGCTCCATAGGACAATCTAGAGTCTAGACAAAATCAAACTGGTTGCTAATTTAATTGTAAAATTGATTCTTTCTTCTTTTTTTTGACGTAGATTTATATTCTGTAATTACTTAAACTCACACCCTGACTTATTACTTGTAATTTTTTATTTTAATGAAAATCGTTTATTTTTACCATGTTTGTAAATATGTGAGCACCATGTATCTATTAGATAATTAATTTATGTCATGTTTTCATTTTTAATTCTTTTACCTATTTTGGTATAGTAATTTTATTTTATTTTAGGTGCATCGTCTTCACATATTATTATATAATTAATGTATACAAAATATTGTAAAACATTTTAAAAGAGTAACGGTGGAGTTTCTTGCCCATTCTTCTCCATACGAAAACTACCTTTTGGAATGGGCGACTAGAATCAATTCTATTTTTTCGTAATTTTTGACGTTCAAAAGTGCCTTTTAAGTGCCTACTTGAAATAAATGTTTTGACTTTGACTTTGACTTTATATTTTATTCTTTCGTATGAGTATCATTATTGTGCGCTGTTTTCTTTCAAGGAGTAAGAAAGGTCCTGAATTCCCCAAGCGAAAACAAAAATTGATTCATCCAGTAGATACTATTTAAAGAAAAATAAAATTTTAGTTTAAGTAGATACTTTTTTTTTTTTAGTCTAAAGTTAAGCACTACTAAGTAATATACATACTTAAACTGACACCATCCCATGGGGATAGGCAGATACTACAGAACGCCACCTACTACGATCTTTACATACTCCTTTTACATCGTTTACAATCATCAGAAGACCAATATTCTAATCGCAGTCTCATCTCGGCGACAAACAAATGTCAAAATGTAGGGTAAGTAGAGGTATTCAGCGGGATTGTCCGAAATGGTTACCGCTGGTCCGGAACATAAAGGGCTAAGGCAGGAACACGGGTGGGTTTTAGTCAGTAAGAGTCTGACACTCCCTTCCGTTTCACCCAAAGCGGGCGGTCATTTGATGATTTCCCATCAGCAAAAAAAAAAAAAGAAAATAAAAAAATGTACAGGTATTTTTGACAGATTGAGAATGAGATTAGACTGTGAACGTTCTTAAAATTACGAGAATTACCTCTCTGATCATACACGCATACTAAATAATATACATAATCAGCCTATAACGTTCCCACTGCTGGGACACAGGCCTCCTCTCTGTGAGAAGGAGTGGGCCGTAATCCACTACGCGGGCCCAGTGCGGGTTGGTAGATGTCACATGTCTTCGAATTTTTGGTTCTTGGATATGCCGGTTTCCTCACGACGTTTTCCTTCACCGTTTTGAGAGCAGTAGTGATGGAATTGAAGTGAAGTGATGGAATTAAAAAAGGGTTGAGGCAGGGTTGCATATTATCCCCTTCCCTTTTCAACATATATGGAGAGTACATAATTCGGAAGACCATCGAATACTGGGAGAATGAATTTCCCTATAGGTGGAAAAAGAGTATCGAATCTCCAATATGCCGACGACACCGTTCTCCTTGCAACATCCATGGAAGATATGAATGAGTTGTTCCAAAGACTCGAGAGTGAAAGTGGCAACATTGGTCTCGCAGTGAATAGAGCGAAAACCAAGGTAATGATCGTGGACTGAGCCGGGAAGCTTACAAATGTCACCTGCAACATTCCTGGCATTAACATCGTCGATCACTACATTTACCTTGGCTCGCAAATCTTCAATGATGGTAGCTGTGTCCCCGAGATAAAAAGGCGTATCGGGATGGCCAAAGATGCTATGACCCGTTTAAGCAACATTTGGAAGAAGAGAGGAATTGGTATCAAAACCAAGGTCAGATTGATACGAGCCCTAGTATTCCCTATTTTCCTGTATGGAGTAGAAACGTGGACGATTTTGGCCCGAGAAAGACAAAGGATTGATGCATTTGAGATATGGTGCTGGAGACGAATGCTGAGATACCGTGGACTGCCAAACGCACCAATGCATCAATCTTAATCCAGCTTCGAATAAAAACCCGCTTGTCGACCATATGCCAGCAACGCATTCTCTCCTATTTCGGCTACATAGTGCGCAGAGGCGATGAAAGTTTGATAAAACTGATTGTGGTTGGGAACACCCAAGGCAAACGATCGCGCGGTCGTTCACCAACACGATGGACCGATCAGGTGAAGGAATCATCGTCCACAAAATTTTACACGGTGGTAAGGGATGCACTGGAGAGAAACCGGTGGAGACGGATCATCCGCTCCTGATGCAACTCGGAAGCTGACCACGATCCTCAGACATGGGGGACCGACTACAGACAGACAGTGATGGAATAATTTACACAAAGTAAAGCGCCTGTCTGGGTTCGAACCTGCGACCTACAACTCGTAAGTCGCGGCCGTTACCACTGGGCCACCACTGCTCTCAAATAATATAATAATGTACATACATATAATGGTATAAATAATGTTACTATTCTGCTTTCTGTCTAATTTGAAAAAAAGAAGATATTTTTATTTTTTTGGCTCGGAAGTCTGTTTGAATTATTTAAGAATCTTCTTGTTGTTTAATTGAAGTCGGTTTATTAGGTGTGCTTCATACTTGTTCGGGTCGGCATGATTCTGCACAGCTGGATGCAAAATCGCATATATCTAGAATCTAGATAATACTTACCTACAGGATGGTAGGAATATCAACGCGTAACCTGATCATGGATTCAGTCGCCTGGGCCTGCCACGATGGGCCTGCCACGATGTCGCTTGCCATTAAGAGAGACCCATTCGGTCGTAGGTTTGGCCCATTGTTCGTCTGACATGCGGCAGATGTGTTAAGCCCAGTTCCATTTCAGGGCGGTTTTGTTGTCTAACAAATACATCCGAATCGAATGTGCCGACCTAAACAAATATAACACCCCTTATGATTATGATTTGAAGTCCCAACGTAGTCTGTTTGATTCATTGGAAATCTAGTCTTTGATGACAAGCATTGTGCATACAAATGTAATTCCAATTGTTTGCTCGTCTCGTCCGTAGCCCCGTTGGAGATAGAATAGCATTCTGTTGCATTTTTTCATCATCCCACGCAAGCTCCAAAGGTCAGTTTGTACAGCTGAATAGTTACTAAGTTCTTATAAAAAATTTAAATGTTCACAATCTCCTTTATTTATACTAACTTTGAATTATGTATGAGCTAATTTATTTTCTTTCATTTTTATTATTGAGGATTTTGAGCGCTTTGAAGTAGGTTTTTTCGAGCGAACATGTCAGTCTAGTGGGTCATATGAGGTTACATAACGAAGTTTTCATATCGTAATCATAATTATATAGAAAATTTTAAATATTTTTTTTATTTATAAGGCTATTGCGGTTTTTTCACTATAGAGTTTGTTCGACGTTGACTGACTACACATTAACTTCGAGGGCCCTAATTGCGTAATACACTATCCATCATAATCTGAAACATTTTGAAGGGTATTTCTAATCCATTGCTTCATATGTTCAACAATTTGGTCTGCTCGACAAAGTAAACAACGTGATACTGGGTGTAATTTTAATCACCGTTATCCGTTTAAGGGGTCATTGTACTCATCATTATGAACAACTTTTATAATGGGACCAAACCAGAAAACGCGAAAAAAAATCAGCTGTTCCCTACATTTTGACGAATTAGGTACGCGAACATAAATACGCGAACATAAATGTAGGGAACAGCAGAATTTTTTTTTCACGATTTCAGGTTTGGCTTCATAATAAAAGTTGTTGGTAATGATGAGCACAATGACCCCTTAAGAGGATAACGGTGATTAAAATTACACCCTGTATGTATTATGTTGTTGAACTGTCAAAAATGAAAGATACTGAGACTAGATCAGCGGTGTAATTGCGTAACACACCCTCAGTCTACTATTTAGGTATATATGTGTTCTGTATTCTAGATACACGAACAGACATGACACAACTAATGAGAGACGTGATCCTTGTTTGACTAGATAGCTATACTATTATAACCTTAAAATATAAAGGTAGATACAACACGATAGCTTAGCCATAAATTGAATCAATTTCGGGTCATTTCACAATGGAATATTTTATTCGTAAATTACATTTAGGCGGATTAATTTTAATTCAATCTTCGGGAACCATTTAAGGGTACGAAACGAGAGGAAATGAGAGAATACTTACAACGTTATTGATAGGAACATTTGTGCGAGTGTGAAAGCAATTACGTCATGACTACGCTCAGTGATCATATTTCATGAAAATCTAAATCACGTTCATGTTACGTAGTTTACGTTGCTATACATATTCCGTGTGTTTTCATGTATCTGGCGTGTGGCTTTCCTAAATATATGTACACATACTTATAGAGGTGTGAGGAACACGGTTTATGTTCACTCATCCTCTATAGAAAAGGGAGGATCCTAGGACCAGACGGGTGTTGTGTCTGTCTGGTGGGCAACTGCCCGACGATAGGATTGGTGTCAGGACGTTGTAGGTATATGTTCTAGTTGCGCGGAAAACTCTGCTTGCGCGATGCAGGATTGTGCGTGTCGTCAATGTGATGCGTAGTTCGCATGTGTCGATGTAGGTGCCGCCACATACTCATCATATCTTTAGTCGCTGATAATTTGAATATTGGAACAATGTTAACAAAAAAAACATTTCGGAGTTGACTGCTGTAATCTCGGCTGTCATATCGCAGTTCAGTGTATTTTGAATGATCATTAAACTTTTGAATGATAGAATCAATGGTGAGGATTTTTAAATACCATAGTTTTGAAAGTTATCAGCGGTTCACTGCTGGATATAGGCCTCTCCAATTGCCATGCCACTGAAACTTGATTCTTCGGCAACTCTTATCCATCCTCCATTCAGCTTGCGAACATAGGCGCTCCTAACCTGAGGGCGACCTACATTCGTTTTCCTATTCGTGGTCTCCATCCGACAACATGTGGTAACTAGTAGGAGTAGTGCCTACTACTCCTCTGTCTTAAGTTAGTTGACTTGGCTATCGCATGAAAACACAATGTATCTCACAGTGCGATGGCCAAGTCAATCTATTTATTTAAAACATAAAAGATTTTTAATATTGATATTGTCACTACAAGATGTTGTTAGGTTAGCTAATTATGTAATAACTTAAGACAGAAGGTCCCTTAAGTAGGGACTGAATAAATTAACCGACTTGGTATTACATGGATCTCACAACTTTTTATGGTAGAAGAACTGAGTTGCGAGACTTGGCTTTTTTTACAAGTTATGTTTTTGATGGCATCTCACTTCTTTTTGTAGATAGTCCTATTTTTTTTCCTTTCCGGTACCTTTTTACCTTTTTTTTTAACTTAATCCGTTGACCATTTTACAAGTTACCTTTGAAGATAATTATATCTAGGTACATTCAATTATACACTAGCTTCCGCCCGCGGCTTCGCCCGCGAGGTATGTCGATAAAAACTATCCCAAGGCCTTCCCCGGGATGCAGTCTATCTCTCTGCCAAGTTTTATCGAAATCCGTTCTGTGGTTTAGGCGTGAAAAGGTAACATACAGACAGACAGACAGAGTTACTTTCGAATTTATAATAGTAGTACGGATAATTGTTATTTTCCTCGCTAGAGAGCTCCGATAAACGTGTGCGATCGCTGCTAATCATAAAGTGCTATAGACATTTACACTCCAAGGCGGAGTCGTCTATGAATCTCCACCTGAACAGGTTTTCCTTGCTTCGGCCAACCTGGGTGCGGAGTCTGTTTAAAGACTTCCAGGTTACCCAAAGGAAACTCATGTCCAGGTGGGAGGTCAGCGGGTGAGACGAACGGTTTGGGTAAGGAAGCACTGTCTCGCCACAGCTTCAGTCTCTCTTGTGATGAGAGAAACAAACAAGTGAGTGAAACGACACACTTTAAAAAACTGTTTCGACTTTTCAGCCTTTGTGGCACAAGGATGTTGTCATGCAAATGGTTTCGTGTGTCGGAGACGATTTTGGCTCTTTCGCTGGAGCTTGCCACCGCTCTGCGAAGCACTGGTGGCGCTATTCCTGCTACTGGATACAGCATTTGTACCGGGGTTGGTTTTAGGCAGCCAGTGATGATCACGGCACGTTTCATTCAAAGCTGTATCCACCAGCTTGGATGGGCAGAACGGGCCCACACGGGGCACGCGAATTCTCCCGCAGAATAAGATAGCGCCAGTCCAGTAGTCCGCATAACGTCAGGCGAAGCACCCCATTTCGCTGAGACCAGTCGACGAGGAAGACTGTTGCGAGTGTGCACCTTCTGCTTGATATTCTTGCAGTTTTTGCTGAATGTTAAAGACCTGTCCAGGGTAACACCAAGATATTTAGGGGAGTTGCTGTGCTCGATGGACACCCCACCCCAAACGATGACAAGTCGTGACTACTTAACCAGACTATCCTGTGGTTGCCACCAGCGCAACCGCTATGTCCCTACATCTTAAATCTGTAATATCTTCGAAAATATTCATTTAAATTACATGCTGTAAAGGGCCAAATTGATCTATATTAAATGCACAATGTATTTAAGGTACTTAATTGGATAAGGATTAATGCTGTATTGCTTAAAATCGCTTCGTAAATAAGCCATTATTTCTCGTAAAAAGTAAAGAAAAAAAAATGGTTATTGTGGGTTATATGTTATATAGATAGACATGTACCAACGCGGACTTTTTGTAGACCCTTTTAAGGTGTATAATACTGTAGTACATTATTTTGATCTATCTCGTAGGGTTCAGCTAGCTTTTGCAATATAAGCCCAAAAAATGTGTTTATTTACGACATCACATTAGAAACCTCTAAAATTATCAGTGTTTCTCCACTACATTATGCATGTATTAAGTATACCTATAAAATCGTATCAAAATCCGTTGCGCAGTTTTAAAGATCTAAGCATACATGCGGACAGACAGACAGCGAGAAGCGACTTTGTTTTATACTATGCAGTGATAAACGTACACGATTCATTAACTGCAAATGTAACTTTGCAATACTATATATTTATATGGGTTTACAAAGTTATTTATGCAGTTGGTGTATCTAGAAAAGTAGAACGAAATTGCAAAATATTTTAGTTTTTGCTTGATTTATACACTAAACATTAATTGTGTTCTAAATTTGAAGCTTCTATGTTTGCTAGAAGTGCCTTAGAGTTTTGATGATCGGTCAGTCAGTCAGTGAGTGAGTGACAAAATTAAGAAATTTTGACTAGTTATAATTCTAAAACTACTGGTTCAAATTGAATGAAATTTGAAATATACCGTGTTTATACAATGCCTGCTTGATTACTCAAAATTCAGGTCTCTAGTTTTATCCACAACGAAGTTATAGGGGGTCGAAAATGGCCTGAACTGCTTCGAGAAAAGGATGGTACGGCCGTGCCGCTTTTTGCTCGACTTGGCGGGGCACTACCGTGCCCCCAGATATTTTTCTGATTTTGTTTACTGTAGTCGATCATGTACTTTTATTGTTTCTAAAACTTACGTTTTTTGCGTTTAGGTCCTGTCAGCCCCAGACACATTTATAGACAATTTTATTTATTTGTTTTTGTATAGACATACTTAGATGTTGATTTACTTGATAACCGCGGTCATAAGACCGACATGATTATCGAGGTAGAACTTTACAAATAAACAATATTCGATGAACGCCTTTACTATTCCTATAGCTGTCCAATAAAGAATGTAATTTACAAAATCTATTTTCGGTTGCGAATATAAATGACGAAATCCTGACCAATACAATATACAGCATTTTTTCATATAAAACGTAAACTATGTTTATTAAGTTTTTCCAGAGAGTTGGCTATATTATATACAGAGTACTGTGTCAATCCTCGTGGGTGTCATAATATGAGACGTTGCCATTCTGTAAACAAATAAAGAAAGAAAATAAAAATAAACTTGTATCATTATACATCGAACTTTATTTTTGCTATTATCTTCTGAACATTTTAGTATCGTCGTATCGTTTTAGTAGTGTGTAGTAGGGGTATCGTATTACCCAGTAAGTGGGTTGTTGAGGTCAGATAGCCAGCCGCTTAATGTCAAATACTGGTATTCAGCACCATCCGGATAGACTGGAAGCCAACCCCAACATAGTTGAGAAAAGGCTAGGCTGATGATGATCTTCGAACATTTTAGTATATTTCACAAAAGTGTTCCAACTGTCGAATAATATGTGGACTATTTACAGAAATGGTTAGTACCGTATAGTATATAAGAGTGTTTCAAAGTCAATGAAGAGTGAGTCAAAGAGTGTTTCAAAGTCAATGGTTGAGCTAAATTGTGCTGATCTATGCGTCATGTTCGTGAACGGGCGCCGTCAGTTGGGGCTGGTCATGTCTTAGCTGCCTCGGTTTAATTTTAATTATTTTATTTTTGGATTGTTGTTTTGTTAAGTATTATTTGTTGTACTCTGGACGCTTTTAACGTTTTACGTCTTTTTAGGGTTCCGTACCCAAAGGGTAAAAACGGGACCCTATTACTAAGACTTCGCTGTCTGTCCGTCTGTCCGTCTGTCCGTCTGTCTGTCTGTCTGTCACCAGGCTGTATCTCAAGAACCGCGATAGCTAGACAGTTGAAATTTTCTGTATAGAATTGGAGCAGTTCATTATATTAAGTGTATACAGACCACCTTCAGGATTGTATGATTGTTTTGAAAAAGTTATGGATGAAGTGTTGCACAAAATCTGTAATACAAAGAAGTCTATCATCACTTGTGGTGATTTTAATGTTAATTTGTTAGAAAATTCTGGGTTAAGTACTAAAATTATAAGTTTGTTTCAGTCATACAATCTTGCTAACCAATTTTTAGAGCCCACTAGAATAACTCCTACTAGTGCCACATGCCTAGATAACATTTATACAGATGTTATACCGACCCACAAAGAAATTATTAACTTAATAGACTCAGATCATTGCGGACAATTGATCAGTATTCCAAATTACAACAAAAAAGTTACTAAAAAAGATATCACTGTTAACCCAAAAACAACTAATCGCTTGGAAACATTTAAAACTAAACTCTTGGGTAAATTACCACTTTTATTCACTAATGATGACCCTAATCAACAATATAATGATTTTTTTAATATGTATTGCACACAATTTGATAACACTTTTATTTCAAAAAGATTATCGGTTAAACTTAATAGTAACGCTTCCTTCAGTGACTGGGCCACCATTGGTATACATAAAAGTAGAAAACGACTTTATGAATTATATGAAGAACGGAATTTTTATAAACACTGCTGAATTTAATTTATATGTTAAGAATTATTCTAAAATATTTAAAAAAGTTTGTAGTATTGCCAAGTCACGTAATTTGAGTTCAAAAATTAAAAATAGTAGCAACATTATTAAAACGACTTGGAATGTCATTAATAGCGAAACGGGAAGGTCATGCACCCGAAGTAGTGACTACAGCCTTGCTATTGATGACAATATAATTAAATCAGATTCTCAAGTCGCCGCGGCCTTTGAAAATTTCTTTGCAGAGATTCCAGTATCAACTACTAAATCTCTTAACTCATCACCCGCTGCCGCAGAGTCTTTACTTAAAGAAAACGTTTCAGTTTGTGATTCTGAATTTCACTTTAAATATGTAACCTGTAACGATATAATTAAAACCTTTCACACGTTAAATGTTAAAAAGACCGCAGATCTATGGGGTAATTCTGTGGATGTTGCTAAGTCGATTATAAACATTGTAGCACCTACTTTAGCTGTTATATTTAATAATTGTATTGACCGTGGTGAGTTTCCTGATATTATGAAAAACAGTAAAATAATACCGTTGTTTAAATCGGGTAGTACATCAGACCCTACTAATTATCGACCTATTTCAGTACTACCTACCTTTAGTAAAATTTTTGAAAAACTTATTTTGAATCAATTGCAAAGATTTTTTAATAACAATAAATTACTGCATAATAAACAGTTCGGTTTTACAAGGGGTCGTTCGACTACCGATGCAGGAGTTGAACTTTTAGGACATATTTATAATGCATGGGAGGACAAATGCGATGCCTTGGGCGTCTTTTGCGATTTGTCCAAGGCATTCGATTGTGTTCTTCATGACACATTAATCAGGAAACTGCACCACTACGGAATCCGGAACGCCTCTCTGGATCTTCTTACTTCTTACTTGAGTGATAGGATTCAGAGAGTTGATGTTAACGGAAAAAGGTCACCCGGATCTGTAGTAAGAATGGGGGTCCCCCAGGGCTCAATTCTTGGTCCTTTCTTGTTCCTTATTTATATCAATGACTTGCCGTACCTCATAAAGGATAATCATGATATAGTGTTGTTTGCAGATGACACTTCTCTTTTGTTTAAAATCAAACGTCAGCAGCTGGTTACTGACGATGTAAATAATGCCCTTGCAAAAGTAGTTAACTGGTTTAATGTCAATAACCTACTTCTTAACGGAAAAAAAACGAAATGTATTAAGTTTACGATACCCCACGTTAGACAAGTAGAAACTAGTGTTCTCATTAAGGATGAAGAGTTAAAACCCGAAGATACCACAGTATTCTTAGGCATAACGTTGGATGCCAAGCTTCAATGGGGCCCCCATATAGATAAATTGTCAAAAAAGCTTAGCTCTGCAGCATACGCCGTTAGGAAAATTCGTGATTTGACTGATTTAGAGACAGCCCGTTTAGTTTACTTTAGTTATTTTCATAGTGTGATGTCGTACGGTATTCTGTTGTGGGGAAATGCCGCCGATATTCAGACAATTTTTATTTTACAAAAAGGGCAATTCGTTCTATTTATAAATTAAGTCCTAGACACTCCCTCAGAGACAAATTTAAAGAGATTAATATAATGACTGTGCCTTCTCAGTACATTTATGATAATCTTTTGTATGCACATAAAAATATTAATCTGTTTAAAAAATACAGTGATATCCATAACATAAATACTAGGAACAAACACAAATTTGTTGTTCCTACAACAAGGCTCAAGAAAATAGGTGGCTCGTTTAGATGCCAATGTATACATTTTTATAATAAACTTCCTAGCCACATTCAAGAACTAAGCCTAAATAAATTCAAAGCTTTTATAAAGCGAAAACTATGCCAGAAAGCCTATTATACTGTAAAAGACTATATTGAGGACAAAAAGGCTTGGGATTGAGCTGCTCCAATAGGTTTAGACAGTGAATGTTATTTTGCAATTTTTACACTTTAATATTTTTTTTTTTTTTTTAAGTATCTATTTACTTACACAATGACATGTACATTTACTGTATAAAGTATTATATTATTTTAATTATTGTGAATGTGAGGACTATGTGGGTCATTGTTTACATTTTAATCGTGGTCTGGCAGTTTGAGTAGTTTATGCGGCCTACCCAAATGTCCTGTCTTTGGTATTGTTCGTCGAATCGTTGAGCTCCTGAAGTTCTGAGTTGAGCTGCACGGTTACTGACAAATGCGTGCACTGACTGGACAGGTCCACTCAATCTGTGTGGTTCTTTCCTCAAAAGATCTTTTCAGACACTAATCTACATGGTCCTCAAAGATTATGTCCGGATTTTTATATACACATTGACATTGATGAATTTTATTTAGACAATGACATGAATATTTACTTTGTAAAGTATTTTTTATTTTATTTTTCTTTTCATTTAATTATTGTGAATGTGAGGACTATGTGGGTCATTTTTTTCTGTTTTCCTTCTTAGTTTTAATCATGATCTGGCAATTTGAGTAATTTACGCGGCCTACCCAAATGTCCTTTCTTTGGTATTGTTCGTCGAATCGTTGAGCTCCTCATTTCTGAGTCGAGCTGCACGATTTTTGACAAATGCGTGCACTGATTGGACAGGTCCGCTCAATCTGTGTGGTTCTTTCCTCAAAAGACCATTTCAGACATCAATCTACATGGTCTTCACACGATCTGACCAAGATTTTGTCTGGACTTTAAAAGAGACTGTGACCTCTGAGTTTGTTTCGGCCTTTCTTCTCAGAGTAGTCAGATAGGAAACGCCGACCACATCTAGTTTAAAAAATATGATGACGTGTAAAAGTGTTTGTAAAAACCTACTTACAGAAAATAAATCATTTATCATTTATCATTTTATCATTTCACAGATGATGTATTTCTGTTGCCGCTATAACAACAAATACTAAAAACAAAACAAAATAAATATTCAAGGGGGGCTCCCATACAACAAACGCGATTTTTTTGGCCTTTTTTGCTCGATATCAAAAATAGCAACAGGTAGGCACTTGAAATATTCACAAAATACTCAGTTGTATTTTAACTTTAATAATAAATAATAAAATTAAAATAAAATAAATATTTAAGGGGGGCTCCCATACAACAAACATGTTTTTTTCGGCGTTTTTGCCTTGTGGTACGGAACCCTTCGTGTGCGAGTCCGACTCGCACTTGGCCAGTTTTTTTATTTATTACATCGTTCTCACATTATATAATTTTAAATTCAAAAGTAATGATGTACTAATATTTTTGTAAAACATAATTTAAAAAGAGTGTCCATGGAGTTTCTTGCCCGTTCTTCTCCATAGGTACCTACGCTTTGGAATGGGCAACTAGCTTCATATTTTCTGACTGACCGACTTCTTAACAATTCAAAAGTGCCTGTTAATGGTTTAATTAAAATAAATGCTTTGACTTTGACTTCAAAGTCAAAGTCAAAACATTTATTTCAAATAGGCACTTAAAAGGCACTTTTGAACGTCTTTTGAACGAAAAAATAGAATTGATTCTAGTCGCCCATTCCAAAAGGTAGTTTTCGTATGGAGAAGAATGGGCAAGAAACTCCACCGTCACTCTTTTAAAGTGTTTTACAATATTTTGTATACATGAATTATATAATAATATGTGAAGACGATGCACCCAAAATAAAATAAAATTACTATACCAAAATAGGTAAAAGAATTAAAAATGAAAACATGACATAAATTAATTATCTAATAGATGTTCACATATTTACAAACATGGTAAAAATAAACGATTTTCATTTTGAAACAGCATATTATGATTCCAGCGAAGAAATTAACTGTCGGTGCTCGGAGGAAGGAAGTATTCTAGCAAGATGCTGGTTCCAGCATCTTGCTCAAGTGCCATCTTGCCCAAATCTTGCTTAAGAAGTATGGTCAAGATCCGTCTTGACCGTACTTCTGGGATTGTCCTGATAGCCGTGGAATACCTCTCCACTCCTCAACCCCAATTTAACACAGATAGAAAACTGTATACTCAACGAGGAAGTGGATTCCATGAAGTCATAGAAATGTAATTAGAAAAATAAATGAATATTGTTTATGCAAAATGCCTAGCTTTTATTACAAACCTCCATTTGATTTCTTAAATAATAATTAACGAAATTACCTATTAAAGAAACTAAAAATAATAATAGGGTAAATAAATAAATAAAAAAAAGAAAAAAAAACTTCTCATCCGCGGATTTGAACTCGTGACCATCGCATTGCTAAGCTGCAGTGTTAACCATTAGACCCACACGCCATTTACATTACATGACAAAAAGCTTAAATAGGTTTGATGTCATTACCCTTTCTGTGAAGCTGACTGTACAAAAGATGATATATAAAATTTCAGTGCAAAGACACATTTCGTCAAGTAATGAACGGAAGCAAATATTTAGGTGGGTACATTATAATATTTTATTTATGTCTAAAATACATTGGATGTTAAGATATTTTTGACAAAATAAGATAAGTATCGAAAGAACAAGAAGAAAATCAGAGCTTTCTTCAGAGGAAAGATACGAAGCTTTAAAGAAAAGATACGATCCCTACTTTAAAGAAAGTGTCACGTTTTATTTTGTAACTCCTGCAAGCTGTCTTTTTGTTTACAGCCAAGCAATGCTTGGTTGATAACGTGTAGTTTATACATGCTTTTTCTAGGCTACCTAAAGAATCTAGACTAACATCAGTTTCTCACGAAATATACTGAGCTTTACTTCTATACTGACTGCTCAAGAAAGTTTTATATAAGCTTGCAGTAATCCGACTTAACGTGTCTAAGAAACAACTTAGTCGGAGTTTTGATAAATTGTTCGTATACTGTTTTCGACCCCTGCGGGCGGTGTGCAAAGATTTCATTTTACTTACTTGTCTAGTATGAGGCAGAGGTTCGCAACATTTTGATTGAGGTAATGGTGAAAGCTTAAAGAAAGTGAAGCATACAAGGAAGTTAACGCTGCTCAGCTTTTTGAAAAGTATTCTAGTGGTGCATAATCAGCCTATAATGTTCACACAGCTGGGACACAGGTCTCCTCCCTGTATGGGGAGGGGGCCGTAATCAACCACGCGGACCCAGTGCGAGTTGTTAGATGTCACATGTCTTCGAATTTTTGGTTCCAGGACATGCCGGTTTCCTCACGATATTTTCCTTCAACGTTTTGGGGCAGTGGTGATGAAATAATTAGACACAAAGTAAAGCGCATGTCTGGGTTCGAACCCACGACCTACAGCTCGTAAGTCACTCCATTGCTCCACTGGGCCACCACTGCTGGTGGTAGGTACTCATAATTATTATTAGCTAATCCAACTTTGCATAAATGGTTGAGATTTTTGAGAATACGAATCGATAGAATTATAAAAAAAAATTATATGTCGCATCCGGTCATTCGTTTGACTATTCGGAACGCTAGCGCCATCTGGTGGGGCTTGACAGAGTCTAGCCTGAGTTCGTGGGAGTCTACGACAGCTCGACAAAACGATGTGGAGCGTGGAGCTCTTGGACATTGGACATCATACGGCCAACATGTGCTCAGAAATTGCCCCGCGTTGCATATCTGGTTGTGTCGTGTACCTACAGTGTGTAATTTGCTAGTGTGATCAAATAGTTCGTGAATTTATAATCTGATTTGAACTGCAAACGGTTTTCCTATTGCGCAATAACCAACACATACCCACAGTACGCCCACAGTAGTAAAAATATGGCTGATAATTACGAGACACACATACCTTCTCCGTCATATATATCATTGATTTGAGCAAAGTAAATAAAATATAAAATAATTATAAAATTCTATCGATTCCTATTCTAAAAAATCTCAACCATTTATAGAAAGGTGGGTCTGCTAGTTGCTATAACTGACTGTACAGGATGAATCTAGAACTGATTATTACAACGAAAGTTATTTTTATAGAAGTTACAGTATTGTCTTCATACTCCTGGGTCCTACTATTGCTAATTGTTACAGACTTGAATCAACAAATTGCAATCACCCATAGTTTGCGTAGCTTGCTTGTGATTGTAATATCCCCTTTGATCTTTCAGTGGGATGCTTTTCAGCACGTTTACAGACAGATATACGATGAAAATATGGTTGAATTGATATCTACGTAATGATGAGCAATTGTGAATACAAACCATGGTGAAAGGAAATAACAACAATTACCCTTTTAACACAGCAGAATGATGAATGACAATATATTTTTCGCGGTAGCCAATTTTACAACTTTTGTGGCATCACTTTTACCCATGACGGTACGGAGACGGTATATGCGTTTGGGGTGAGAGGATGTGTGTGCAAAGCAATGTTGCCATTTATCTCCAAAACTACTAGTCCGATTTTGATGCGGGTTTTACTTACCTACCTACTAGCTTACCCGGCGAACTTCATCTTAGAATAATCAAAAAAGCCGTTCCATACAATACATAATGCGAAGGGCGGGCGTTTTGGGGGACTGTCATTTGACGTTCGAAAAGTGCTGATTCTCAGTCTAGTTTGAATCAATGACTTTTGATTTTGATTTTTAATGTGAGAAAATTAATTAAGTATCTTAATTTATTTAGGAATTTTTTTCCATGTCTTAACCCTTAGTCTGTCGGAACGTAGATCTACGCGAGACACAATGGCTTTTTAGGCGGAGACAAATCCAACAAATCAAAGATTATATAAATCGGTCCAGCCGTTCTTGAGTTATAAATGGTGTAACTAGCCCGACTTTGTTTTATTTATATTGATTTATATAATTCCATGCCTTCCAATGATGTGCAATAACGTCCGATCAAAAATCTAACACAAACCGAATTTAGCTCTCGAATCATTCACATAGTTCCATTAAATATATAAACTGAATAATATAAGTAGTGAATAATATAATAATATTGTATTACATTTTGATGGAGGATGTAGGCGTACATTGTGCTATTGCTTTTGAGATTGTTAGCTCACCGCAAATAACATAATATTGTGGTTCTGACGTAGGTGAAAAGTGGTCATATCTACCTACTAGCTCCCTACGCTGAATATTTTCGTCACAAATATACAAAATTAATTTCGTAAAATAAGGTTGAGAGTCACTGCTTTTTGAACGACATACATACATAAACTCATGCCTTCTTCTCATGGGGGTATACGCTACAGAACGCCACCTGCAGCTACGATCCTGACATGCTCCTTTTATTTCGTTTACGTTCATACATCTAGTCATACAAACACGCCCGCACCGGTTGAGAGTACCTACGCACCTGATCTTTTTAAAGAACGGCGTAATGTTGCTTGCCTGTCGGTTTTCTACAGACTGTACTTTGGAGAGCGTGCGCAGGAGCTCCACGACCTGATCGCCCTTTTACTACCGGACAACCAGACGTACTGCAGCGTACCATCCGCACTTGGTTGATTTCTCCACGAGTCGTACTCAGCGCTTCTCCTCCACTTTTCTTATGCGCACAGCCAAAGTGTGGAACTCTCTGCTGGCATCTGTGTTCCTTCCCACATTTAACCCGTCTGCCTTCAAAGCTAGAGTGAACAGGCATCTTCTGGGCACGCTCGTTCCATCATAGACCTCATCTATTGCTTTTCATTAGGCGTCATCGGGGTCAAGAGCGGGCCCATTAAGTAATAAAAAAAAAATAACATCAACAATAAGGTCACTATATGCCCTTCTAGAGCGTCCCGTCGGCGACGTTAAGTGTCTAAACACACTATGCCAAAAGTGCGCGACCGAAGTTCGGCATGATTACGCCTGCAATGCTCTTTGAATTACTGACGACAAATTATGCCGAAATTGCGTTGCGTTATAGCGTACAGCTGAACTTCGGTCGGGCGTAAGTTCCACGAAAATTCGGCGGCAACGTATTCTGTAGAGCACACATTATACGCGACCGAAGTTCGGTTCGATGGCCGAAGAAGATCCGGGGCGGGAAGAAGCGGGAGGCAGGCATGCTCGCGCCCCGCGTGTCCGCAACTGAATTTCTGCCACGTAAGTTCGGCACTTATGGTGTGTCATATCAGCCGAATACGTCGGAACGTAAAATCAGCCGCGGAACAACGGTCGCGTACCTTCGGCATAGTGTGTTTAGACACTAATAGTTACAAAAGATAGCCTAAAACCGACTCTTCACCATTTCCTAGGGTCATTACGAAAAATCTGTTTTCATGGCTCTTCAAAGTCCATAAGTTTATGGAGTGCAAAAAGCTACCTCGTACAATTAAAAAACTTTAAAGACTGCGTATTTAGTTATTAACATCGCCCACACACTCCCAGAAAGACAAACCATTAACCGCGCCATCATTTAACTCTGTAAACTGGCAACATTTTAACACGGCACGTTGTAAATGTGTCCATATAAACCTGCTCAGTATTCACGTGTAGCAACACTTGACCTAGCTGGCTTCAATAGACTGAATGAGACGATAGGTAGAAGTCTACGCCGCTGTTAATCTATGCTAGGCTTTTGTCGTGCCTCGAATGCGGAGTAAGGGTTTTATTTGGGTATATTTACTTACAGATTACTGGGAATCATTTTAGTTTTAGTAGAGGCTGAAGGGTAGTGGAGGGAGAACTATGTTAATGTTAGTTATGTATTTTGGAGGTAACTATTGCTCTAACTACTTACAGCATATAAAAACAAACACAAACGGCCTTATTACAAAACAAGATTTATCTTTAGACCCAGGTTTAAACCATCCAGCCATTTTTAAATTTCGAACTATAATCCAACGAAGCTAAAGTTCTTATTACAAAAACTGACGTTAAACCCGAGTCTAAGTTGTCAATTTTGCATTAAGAACTTTACAGTTGTCGGAATAAAGTTCAATATTTAAAAATGGCTCGATGGTTTAAACCTGGGTCTAAAGATAAACCTTGTTTTATAATAAGGCCGAATAAGTTTAATTGGCTAAAAAGGTAATGACAGATAGTAATTTTAAATAAACACAGTTAGTTTTGGACATCACAATGACATCACATACACACAAACACACACATCACACGCACACACATATCACACACACATACATTACATGACGAGTTTGTTTGTAGGTACCTACATGTTCAAATCATAAAAGAATATGTGTGTGTTAATAATTGCTTATTATAGGCAAGTTCTAAAAAACTGTGTGTATGCATCTTATTGATTAAAACAGTAAGAACTTTGTTAACTGATTTTGAATTGCACGATCATAACAAGAGAAAAATAAAATATTTTTAAGCAATAAAAACGTATGACGGGTTTATATTAAAACTTGAATAAAGGCAAAGCACACGGAAGGAATTGCAAATACATATTATGTCTCTTTATTTGTTACGAGCTTTATTGAAACGATGTTTGCCTTTTGTCGGATGGCTCATATAGACTTTACAGTTCCGTTGGATATTATAATGGGTATTTTAACTGAGGATATCGTTTTGCAATTTCTACTGTAGGATTTACATCTAGTTTTTGAAATAAGAATTATGTATATTTGAAGTTGTGTGTGTCCCCTTTTAGCACGAAAGCCCGCGAAATACACTTGGCAAAAACGTGACAAATTTTTAATTTCGTGGGCTATTTTGAAGGAATCATAACATGTAAATTACGCCTGCACAAATCCAAATTCTGGGCTGCTACTGAAAAAATTCTGATGGAAAAACCCAATAAAACTTTGCTCGACCTGGGAATCGAATTCATGGCCTCATGGACAGCAGTAGCGCATGCGACCACTGGACCAACGAGGCAATTAACGAGGTAAACAAACTACTGTGAAGGAATCATCTGGAGAATTGCTATAGTCATGGAATTAATAAGTACAGACGTCAGCACATTTAGCTACCCGAAACTGTAAAATTTTCCCAATCAACTTTGAACCTTATGCTTTAGCGATAAAGTTGAAAATCTGTTAAAGAAATTTGACAGACTGTAGTAGCTTGATGTGCTTGCGTCTGTACTATAGCTACAATAGAGTTTGACAAGTTCTCAATTTCAAATTCTAAATTTAGAAACCGTGTGAATCAAAATCAAAATTATTATTATGAATTTTTTTTTAGCTTATCCTGGTCAGAATATTTTTAACATAATTATGACGAAATAGAAAATATTCTGACCAGGATAAGCTGAAAAAATAAAAAAAATGGGTACACTCACACTCGTATACACACACACCCTCAACACGTACACACTTACACACACACACAAACACACACTGAGAGCTGCTAAATTAATGTTTTATTTTTTTTTTCTTTTTTTTTTAAACCTTTTACGCCTCAACATTGTTAAGTTACCACTTATGGGAAGAGCGAGACAGCTCCGACACAAGTACTTTTGTAACTTACTTGGGCTGCCTCAATTTATGTATGACACAATGTTTAAGTTGAAATAAATATTTTTGTATTTTGTATTTGTATTTATTGAAATCAAGTTGACAATAGGCACATTTCGAAGGTCAAAATTACAAAAGACAGTCCCCCATAACGCCCGCCCTTCACCACTTCCTAGTGGTTTCGCTGGGGAGAAGAAATGGCGTAACAAACTCCCCAGCAGCACAGCTGTCTGTTCAGTTAGAAAATAGCCAAGAGGTAATGACCGCGACGGTCGTGGGTTCGAACCCAGACAGGCGCTTTACTTTGTGTAAATTATTTCATCACCACTGCTCTCAAAACGGTGAAGGAAAACATCGTGAGGAAACCGGCATGTCCTAGAACCAAAAATTCGAAGACTTGTGACATCTGCCAATCCGCACGGGGCCCGCGTGGTGGATTACGGCCCACTCCCTCTCACCGAGAGGAGGCCTGTGTCCCAACAGTGGGAACATTATAGGCTGATTATGGTATGGTATAAATACTAGTTAAGCAAAGAAATTGAAATTACAGGACACAGAACATTAAATTATTTGCCATATGTCAGCTAGCGACGCCAAAATACCAACAAACACAATAAAAACTATACGTACATTAAGTACTCAAACAAAAAAATAATAAATAAAATTAAAAATGTAAACAGAAATTTACTACCTAAATAAAAGCCTCGAGGTATAAAGGGCGTGACAGCTTACATATTTATGCAATGCTGGGTTCTGTTCACATAGCTGTCACTTGAAGTCACAAATGAAACTAGGACCATCGAAGTAAAATAAATAAACAAGCTATTACTAATAACAACAATAAAACCATGCTCAGCAAGACGACCAGTCACCACAAGCAGCGATAATATATTTAGTCATCACCTATGAATTTTAGGACAGTGAAAACATACTTATATTTTACTAGCTTCCGACGCGTGGCTTCGCCAGCGAAGTATGTCGATAAAAACTATCCTATATCCTTCCCCGGGATGCAATCTATCTCTGTGCCAAATTTTATCGTAATCCGTTCAACGGTTTAGGCGTGAAAAGGTAACATTCAGACAGACAGACAGAGTTACATTCGAATTTATAATATTACTCGCTGCGCCCCGCGGTTTCACCCGCGTAAATGTCGGTCACGTAAGAATATCGGAATAAAAAGTAGCCTATATGTTAATCCAGGATGTCAGCTACCTCCATACAAAATTTTATCAAAATTGGTCCAGCCGTTTGAGCGTGAAGAAGTAAGAAACATATAAACACACACACACACACACACTCACAAACTTTCGCCTTTATAATATTAAGGGCTAATTTTTCAATCGAGAGATTATTTTTATTCGAGGAATAAAATCGACGTCTGACAGATTTTGTATTGAGGAACTGTCAAAAATTCAAAATTATTCCTCGAATAAAATTATCTGGCGTTGGTAAAATTAGCCCTTAGTGTGATAGTAATATAGTAATAGTATATATAGTATAGTTTAAAGTATAGTACCTATATAGTCTATTATAGTATAATAATATAATATATAGTATAGTATGGATAGTATGGATACAGGGTGGCAGGAACATCGAAAAAACTCAAACTCTAACCATGAATTCAGCACATGGTTCTAGACCCCCTAGCGCACAAATTTTTCGTTGGTTATCAAAAAAGAAACTGCTGTTTCGTAGAAAAGTGCAATATCATCAAGCACCTGCCATCTAATCTCTTCATCACTCTTCGTTGACTGGTAGAGCCCGCCTTTGTACCCTTTTGTGCGAAAAGTATAAATAAATAAATTCCTGCGCGGTCAAAATATATGGGACAGCAATTTTTTTTAAACCGACTTACGGTTTCAACGCAGGCTGGTTTTGAGTTATGTAATAAATCCATGGTAACACGTTGCGAAGACGAAGTAGAAGAACTATCTTCAAACTTTCAAAGTATTGCCAATCATATCTTATTACTTATATGCATGTATGTAGGTATGTAACGAATACCATGCTGAGATAGGAGCCTTTTGGCCTCGTACAGGACTTTCTGTTTTTTCTTTTTGTTACTTTTTTTTTATATAATTTGAATTTTTATTTGTGACTAGCTGCGCCCCGCGGTTTCACCCGCATAAGTTTCGATCCCGTGGGAATATCGGGATAAAAAGTAGCCTATATGTTAATCCAGGGTGTCAGCTACCTCCATACCAAATTTTATCAAAATTGGTCCAGCCGTTTGAGCGTGAAGAAGTAACAAACATATAAACACACACACACACTCACACACACACTCACACACACACTCACAAACTTTCGCCTTTATAATATTAGTGTGATTTTCCTGTACGAGTCGCAATAAATGCTTTTTCTTTCTTTCTTTCTAAATAAACAATATATAGATTGAGTGATCACTTTTGCCTTAATAAAGTTTCGTGCCCCAAGGATGCCAATTACTAAGACTCCGCTGTCCGTTCGTCAGTCTGTCTATCATAGGGTATCTTTTGAACCGTCATTGGTAGATATTTAAAATAAAGTTGAAAAATTAAAGAGATACAAGAAACGTGTTTTCTACATAACTAGCTAAGCCGATGAATTTCGTACCACCCCGCCAGCCACTCTGCCCCCGCTTTTTAAATCTCTGATATCTTCTAAAATATTCATTTGAATGATATGCTGTGAAGGGAAATTTTTATCTACATGAAATGCACAACGTATCTAATGTATTTGATTGGATTGTATTGTTTAAAATAGCTTGGTAAATAACCCATATTTTTTTTGTAATATGTAAAAGATAAAAACGGTTACTGTGGGTTATCCTTAGGAGATAAACGTATACCATTGCGGACTTTTTTATCGATATTTTTAAGATAAACAATTCCGTAGTACTTACATTAATTTGATCTATCTCGAAAGGTTTAGCCGGAGGTTGCAATGTAAGCGCACCAAATTATGTTTTTGTTGCGACATCACATTATAAATAATTGAATTTCTCGGCTTTTCTCTACTATAATATGCATGCATTATAACCTTCCTTTTGAAACACTATCTATTGCTGAAAACTGCATTAAAATACGTTAATAAGAATAAGAAAACTGGCCAAGTGCGAGTCGGACTCGCACACGAAGGGTTCCGTACCACAAGTCAAAAATGCCGAAAAAAACATGTTTTTTGTATGGGAGCCCCCCTTAAATATTTATTTTATTGTTTATTATTAAAGTTAAAATACAACTGAGTATTTTGTGAATATTTCAAGTGCCTACCTGTTGCCATTTTTTATATCGACCAAAAAAGGGCAAAAAAATCGCGTTTGTTGTATGGGAGCCCCCCTTAAATATTAATTTTATTTTGTTTTTAGTATTTGTTGTTATAGCGGCAACAGAAATACATAATTTGTGAAAATTTCAACTGTCTAGCTATCGCGGTTCTTGAGATACAGCCTGGTGACGGACAGACGGACAGACGGACAGACAGCGAAGTCTTAGTAATAGGGTTCCGTTTTTACCCTTTGGGTACGGAACCCTAAAAAAGTAGTATTATAGTAGTAGTATTTGCGTAGTTTAAAAGATCTTAGCTTACAGACAGCAGGAGTGACTTTGTTTTATACTATGAAAATGAAAAAGAAGTATTAAAAAACAAAATTGTGTTCGGAGCCCTTCGTGTGCGAGTCCGTCTCGTATTTGGCCGATTTTTCTCTTTTTTCCCTCCAAGTAATACACATCGTTGCAACAAAGATGTACATTTATATAAATTCAGAATACGTTCTCGTTTGGAATTCGAAGTCTTTGCCTTACTGAACGACATAGTTACAAAAGTCATAGGTACTAAACGAAATGGGTCACAACAGCAAGCAAATTCAGTTTCATTTCTCATTTTTGTACTCGTACTTTTCAGATTGCATTGGTTTTCGAGATTCGAAATATCTGAAAGGGAACATCTGTTTACTATGTTTTTATTGTCATACACAGTTTCATGGTCTTTATGTTTTGTTGTTACTGCTGTGGCTGTGGAATATAAAGTTTTAAAGCTCATTCTCAAGTGGTTGACACTTCCCGTGACCAAAGGGCTAGCTTTTACCTTGGCCAGCGGCTAAGCATCTTTCCTGAGTACATGTACTTTGTGGCTCTCCTAGAGAGTATGCTCTGCAGCAGAGCCACTATCAATGTCTATTTTATCATTATCTAATGCACGTACAGCGATAACGGAAGTACGTACATTATGTACGTATGACGTACATCATTTTAAGATATAATTGATCGGTTTCTAAAATGGTGGCTCTACGGCAGAGCATGACACGCACCGTGGCATTGCCGCCAGTCTCTTGTACATTACCAGTCGACAGCGATGCGGAGGAATTTTGCGACGCCATATTTTAGATTATTAATAATAGGTTAGGTTAGGATCTCAGACGTTACAATATTATATTTTTATTTTATAGTTTGTTAGTTAAGCTATACTTTTAATAAAGCTGTAGAGTTTGTTTTACGTTAGACTTTGGAACTACAAGTCGGATTCAAAAAATTCTTTTCATCTCTCATACTCGGAAAGTAGTGTTTGTTTGATCCGAATAGCGGGTGGAAAACGCTGCTTCCCACCCTTGGGCGGGAAAAACTCATAGTAATTGCTTCCCTCCCTAGGGCGGGAATGAAATTTGAAAATAGAACTAAATTTAGTTAGGTAGTCATCTCAGTCAGACGATACGACACCCTTAATTGATTATGTAAATATTTATTATGCTACCCATCAAATCTTATGAATGTGCGTTAACTAGGAGAGTTGGATAAAAAGCTCATTATGTTAACGCCATTAAATCTTTCATATTTAGCGCACAAGTTAATAATTTACCTTGAATAAATTCAACATACTTAAGTACGATAATCACCATTTAGATGTCAGTTGTGGTCGAGGCTAAAAAACACAAAAATTGGGGATTTCGAACATCCTGACTTTACCATATGAGGCTGTGAATTAATTAATTTAATTATTTGACTAATTTATCCATAGTTTAAGATAAATAAGTAGTGGTAATGAAGTTTTTTTGATAACTAATGTCGAAGTTTCGCGCCAATCGTGTGTGTTTACATTTATACTTTTCACAAATTTCACACACATAGATGTAGATAAGATTTAAAATGTGACAAATGTTATTAATAATATTACCTATAAACAACACGAAAATGCCCAGGTTTTAACGTAATATTCAAACACAGGTTCAAATAAGTATTAAAATCATTACCACTACTCAATTTGTGTTCAGAATCGCCGACCATTATTGTTTTTTTTTTTATTGCAATGATGTGTGAAAGCGATTATTCCAAACAATTTTTTTTTAAATTACGATTGACTCGAGTAATTAATATGTCGAATGTAATCGATATTTGAAAATAAAATCAAATTATTTTAAGCAATAAATACAACAAGCATAGTTTATAATAATTATTTATGCTTTTCTAATATCATTTCAATCTCTTCTAATATCATGTCAATAACGGACAGGTGGACATTTATGTACCTCATTTACTGAATTTCGCGCCGAAATGATTCTATAATTGAATTTATATTCGGAATGCGATCGCTGTTTAAAATTATTTTAATTTATTGGACAATTATTTATTGTGGATTTTATTTTTGATACTTTCTAATAGTTTACTACAGAATTCCCAGTAAACATTTTTTAGGTAGGCTTTCCAGAAGTTTTTTTTGAGAATGATGATAATTAATTAATTCTATAGATTGGATATTCTGCAAACACTACATTTCAATACATTTTGTTAGTTTAGAGAGTTTTTATTCAGTTTCTACAATTTTTTTTCATTTTTTTTATTGCGAGTATCGATTAGGCTGTATGCAAGTTTTGAATCGAAATAAGAAAGTTGGGTGGACGGTCAGCACTAAAAAGTGTCACGTCGCAACACAATTTTTAGTAATTTTATCAAGATTATCGTGTTTTCTAAGTAATTTATGAAAAATGGTAAAAGTAAGAATGCAGACAGAATGATAATAATACGGGCCCTAGTAAGCGGGACGGCCCGCGGTGGTGACATAGAATCTACTCATGTGGCGGTGACGTGGTGTGTTCCATACTTCAAATTTAAAAAAGACTAATAAATAGGTACCTATTGTTCATGTAATTATTATCAATAAATATTTTAGAAAAACTACTAGTTTTTACTTTCCTTAAATTCGAAATGAAAAGTAGAGTGTTTAACGCGGGTGAAAGTCATCAATTCCCACTCGGACTATAGCCGCCCTCGCTGCGCTCGGGCGTCTAAATGCCTCGTATGGGAATTGATTCCTTCCGACCCTTGTATAACAATCTACTATTTTGCATTTGATAGCCCAGTTCCATACTAATCATTACCACTCATTATCATTACCATTTGCTGGTGGGGTGTGTGTGGGTATGTGTGTGTGTGTGGGTGTGTGTTTGTGTTGGGGTGTGTGTGGGTGTGTATGTGTGTGTGTGGAGGATGTCTATGAGGATTTTCACCGCGCACCAAAAAAAAAGGCGATGCTATGCGATTGCGATGTTGGTGGGATGGGGGAACAAGAAATTTCACGCGTACGAAGTCACGGGGAGAAGATAGTTTAGTATAAGAAGTTTATTCAGTGTATATATTTTTATCTTCTTGATATAATAAATTCTCTAGACAATTAGTCGACTATGATCATCATTCACCAGCAACATAATCCTCCTGCCCTTATTCATTAGGGGTCAATTCGGCATGTCTTACTCTTCTACATATCTTTATTAGTTATTATCTTAGCGGTTACCCCCTTTCTAGCGATATCATCACGACAAGTAGTGGGTATAGTATGTAGTGGGTGGGTCTTTTGTGAGAAAAAAAAAACAAGCAATGACTTCATCAAACTTTACATGAACAATGACCAGCCTAGCCTTTACAAGTAGTATGGAATTCGGATATCCGTTTATGGAATAGTAAATTTTGATGCAAGTGGGCAAAATATGTATGTTATTGCTCTCGAGCTAAAAGTGTAAAGCCAAAATAATGTACACGCGCATAAAATACATAAAAAACAAACGCACGTCTCTGACTAGTAGGTTATAGTTATCGAAGGCACACTTTAATGGCACACTAGTGCGAGAATAGAAAATTAAAAAGCAAGCGTGTTTAAATTCAAATTCAAATTCAAATTCAAAAACTTTAATTCGAGCGAAGACTCATATAGGGTTAGTAACATTGTTCTTATAACTAAGTGTTAGTAAACAACACGATACGATGGCACATGTTACTGACAGCAGTGAATTATATACGGTCAGTCCACTCTATCAGCAATCATTTTCAGAACCCTGTTGGGGCTGGCCATGACTCGAGTCACCATCGATGCTGCGCGTTTGCGCATTATTGTGTAAAAACAGTCTACACGCGCCGCCGCAAACATCCCTGGCGCACTGCAACGCCATGGCAACCCCATCAGTTTTCTGAATGCATTATTATATTGGAAACGAAGGGCTCCATACGATGCCCGCGAATATCCCTCCCACAAGCTGCACTGCAGTCAGCATTGTCCCTAAGGTCAGTGGTGACCAAGTGACCTAGGTATTTAAATTGTTCCACTAGCTCAAGAGGAACACCATTTAGCCGTATGGGAGGCACATCAAGATGGTACTTGGTCCCTGCCTCAAAAACAATGTACTGACTTTTCTTAACGCTATACAATAACCCATGTTCAGTTGCGTAACGCTCACATGTGGCCAATAGTGTCCTGATACCGCCGAGTGACGCGCTCAGCAGCACCTTGTCGTCCGCGTAACTTAAATTATTGACACAGACACTGTCAATATGACAACCGACATGATGACTGCTAAGCGCCTCAATCAGAGCATTCATATACAAATTGAAGAGGGCAGGGGAGGTCAAACCGCCCTGTCTCACTCCACACTCCAATTGATACGGCTCCGATAGCACACCCGCCCACCGAAAATTATTGACCTGGTTTCCATACCAATGCTTGAAGATACTTATAAGCTCGATAGGCAAGCTTATAGCTTCAAGTTTCTTCCATAATATATCGTAGGAAACCAGACCAGACAGATCGAGGAAGCAAGCGAAAACGGGTGTACTTCTTTTTGTGTAGTACCTGACGGTGTGCTTGAGACACAGAACTGCACTTTCTGTAGATAGTTCTGGCCGAAACCCGAACGGATTGTCGTGCAGCACAAGACATTCGTTTAGTTGTGTCTCAAGCAGACCATCAAGCACCTAGAGAAATAGGTCTATAGTTCCCCTTATCCGAAAGATCACCCGTTTTACTTTTAACAATAGGAACCACGACCGTCCTCATTAGGTCGGCAGGCAAGTACGAATGACCAATACATAAATTGTACAGCAGTGCCAAAACCCTCGGTAAGTGAGGACCGGCATATTGTAAATGCTCAATACTAAGCCCGTCATGGCCAGGGGACTTACCTCTAGTCGTAGACCTGATGACCTTGGCCACATCTTTAGCACTGAAGCGCGTACCCACCTCGCCACAACGAGGCTCAGCATCCAGCATCACACAAGAGCTCCGCAGCGGTGATTTTAAAACAAAATGATTTTTAAAAAGGTTCGCAATATCCTTTTTATCACTAGCACCATTCACACTAACAGGCAGGCCTGGCCGATTATTCAATTTATTTGTGCTCTTCCAGAAGCCACGAAAATCACGCTTTGAATGCTTAGAGGCAATTATGTCCATCTTTATTTGTTCCTCGTGGTTCTGACACCATTTAAGTCGTGACTTGAAAAATGACCTACTTTCCCGCATTTCATCATAACTAAACTAACATTTAAAACACTGAATTGTGAACCTAAAAGCGGTGTAATAAGAGCCACTTTACGAGCAAGTGCGTTGAAAAAAACTATACAAGTAATTATCCCAAGATATCATTCACAAACAAAGTAAGGCGGTATTTAATAAAACATCACACACCGTTATGGAGTCGAACATTCCTCGGATGCCAGGCCAGTTATACCCGAGACGCTGGCGGTCCCCGACCACAAGTTATGAACATTTCTGATCAAATACCATCGCCAGCGGCAGACTTTTCTCAATCAATAATGCATTAAGTTTCGATATTTATAGGCTTGGCTTTTATTTAAGCGGGATTGTCGTGAATGTGACCTCTATTCACATCTCTATATTGCAGTCGATTAAGGAAGGTACGTTTGTTTATCGTCTGTTCCAAAAATATCTCAAGGAAGTGTGAGCAAACCCTGTTCGGGGTAAATTCGTACGCTATCACTCTCTAAAAGGAACAAATAAAACATTCATCTGTATTTAGAGGGTTTCAACTTATTTCACCACTTTTTCAAACAATCACAGACCTACGTCGGATTAACTTTTTTAAATTCAAGCAGTTGTTTCTCCTAGATTTTGGTGCGCTGATTACGGAAAAAAAGTTAAAAAGTTCCATCACGTCAGAATTTTGAGAAAATTATTCGATGGAAAACTGACTCAGAACTGGCACCATGGGTATAGTTAAATGATGTTATTAAAAACTTCTTAGGTTATCATAAAAGCCCCAATTATGAAAATAGTGTGAATAACATCTTCATCATATACTTTTCGAACAGACTACACTGGGTTGTAGAGGTCAGATAGGCAGTCGCTTCATATAAAATACTGGTAGTACTATTCAGATGCTGATGATGACTTTTCGAACAGACTATAATTTGATTGTGGTCTCTATATATATCTACTATTTCATGAGGTACTTGGAAAGAGTCGTGAAGTCCTGTATAAATGACAAGGAGGGTTGTGTCTACAAATCAAAGCTACTGAAATACGTCGTCATAACTACTCAGACTGGGCACAAAGCCATCATTAAAATGAGTATAAGTGAAGTTTTATGAACCTACTCCCACGTCATACCAATAAAGACATTTTATTGTGCAACATTAAGTTATACTAGACAGGACACCGTCAGATCTAGATGCTAGGATAGCATTGGGTTATGATACCACAACCGTGGCCGAAATACGGTCTGGAGGGCTTTATGCGCAAAATTTATGTATTTCTGTTTATAATATTACATAATGTACCTAGCTGTTTGTTGTGCGAAACTCCGAGAGCCATATATACGGATACCGCATATTTTTCATTTCGGTTTTAAAGTCAAAACAAATTAACATCTGCATGACCTATACAGAGTTCTAGAATATGAAGAAAATATATGCAGAGTCAACTAGGTTGCCAGGGGAGACACCCCGTACATATGGCAGAGGTCTCGGTAATTCAAATTCACTGCAGGTAGCATAATAATGTTGCTTCTTCTTCGTGTTCTGCGAAATCGTGGTACAGACACTTGCAATCCTGTTGCAATTGGTTACCTCCATTAGAAGATTATATCCAAGATAAAAACGCTTGAAAACATGCTGGTCCTGTTTCATAGGACAATCTAGAGTCTAGACAATTGTAAAATTTATTCTTTTTTTGACATTGATTTACATTAGTCTGTAAAGACTTTAACTCACACCCAGACTTATTACTTTTATTTTTTTAAATTTAAATGAAAATCGTTACTTTTACCATGTTTGTAAATATGTGAGCATGTATCTATCAGATAATTAATTTATACGTCATGGTTTCATTTTAAATTCTTTTACCTACTGTGGTATAGTAATTTTATTTTAGGTGCATCGTCTTCTCATATTATTATTATATAATTAATGTATGCAAAATATTGTAAAACATTTTAAAAGAGTAACGGTGGAGTTTCTTGCCCATTCTTCTCCATACGAAAACTACCTTTCGGAATGGGCGACTAGAATCAAGTCTATTTTATTGTCATTTTTGACGTTCAAAAGTGCCTTTTATGTGCCTATTAGAAATAAATGCTTTGACTTTGACCCCCTTATCTAAGGCAGGTGAATTTTGACGTTTGATTGTAGGTGTCCAACTAATGTAGGTGTCTTTACCTTAAGCTACAGTTTCCTCGAAGAGCGGTAGCAGCCTACTGACCTGCATTATACAAATTTAGTATCTTGTATGATAGAGGTCAATGTAGCAGCCACATGACGGCCGCAGTGACAGCTTTCATGAAAATGATGGCAGCGGGGTAAACAACGCGGACTAGAAGCTATGGAGTTTATTTCTAAAATGTTAAACACTCGCTAAGCACTACTTAACGTTGAGCAACCTTTATAAATAAAGGGGAATCTGTCCAAGTTCAGAGATAAAGTGAACATCGTTGCTCTTAAAGACCACAACTCACTAATTTCTTCATTCAAGTGTGTTTATGTATAGTGTCTATCTGTTATCTATACATTGTGCCACCAATCCGGAAGCCACGTAATAAAAACACATTTGTACGGAACCACGTAACCTCCATTTGTGTCGCTAAACTTGAGCAAACTTTGCTAAATCTACTCACGACATCGCTAAAGCTGTCACACTGAGTTCGTGGAAGATGTTCCCAAATAGCCGTAAGCATATCTGTGCTTATGACTGTCAGAATGCAGTATGGTACTTTAGCTGATTTGACGTGATCTTAAGAGCGTTTACGACATACAGCATTTCATATAAACTTTCAAGCCCTTGTTTTTCGAAATGAATGAACCGATTTTAATGAAACTTCATACGCATAAGCAGGATACAAAAATCTAAAAAGGTCGACAAATAGTGTTACAGCCAAATTAGACCGATTAAAATGTTCTATAGAAACAGAGATTTCCAGTTATCATTTTTTAAATAAGATATTTCCAAAATGTTCTATACTAACTTTGTAGACCTTTATATTCTGCTTATGCGTATGAAGTTTCATTAAAATCGGTTCATTCATTTCGTAAACGCTCGTTACGTGCCGTACGTCGTAAACGCTCTAAAAAGGATTTTTTTGTAACAGCTTTTGTAACCAAAGAATTTAATTTTTTTTCCTACGGTAGGTACAAATTTAATCTTGAGCTTTCGCTGAGCCCAGTATGAATATCGCTAAAGATTAAAAATCTGTAAAAATCTACGTGCGTAACAAATTATGCGCGAATTTTATCTGCTTGTAAAGTCTCACATTATTTGTATCTTTTCCTTTAAAAAAAGCATACATCATCATCTGCCTAGCCTTTTCTCAAAAATTTTGGGCTCGGCTCCCAGTCTAACTGGATGCAGCTGATTATCAGTATTTAACATGGAGCGTTTACCTATTTGACCTCCACAACCCAGTTACATGGTAATACGATGCCCCTTGGTAAGACTGGTTGTCAAACTTTCGGGTTTCTGACTACTCGTAACGACTGTCAAAGATCCCCGAATGACAGCCGGGACCAACGGCTTAACGTGCTTTCCGAGGCACGGAGCGGTCTCGATATGTAAAGATGGTCAACCATCCACAGACCAACAGCGGCAAGCGCGACCTGTGCGGCTGTCATTCCTTAGCCATGGGAAAGCATACATAATTATAATTAACTAACTAAATATACTATAGATAATAATCAAAGAAAAGCAAGCTGAAAATGAACGAGCTCTTCAACTATTGTAAATTACCTACACAAATCAGAGTCCCGTCTCTGAACTATATGCAATTTGTTTAGCGAAACAGTGAAGGTGTAGGAAATAGGTCATAGTGATGTACTAGCTACACGTTATTTACGACTTCGACTCCGATGCACTTAGCATGTTTACAACTGCGACTTTATGTTGAAAAAGAAACTGTGAGCGAGAGTTATTACACGAACAGGTACCGCGTGAATGTTTTCAAAGGACGAAACATAATGCATGTAGTTCCCGAAGTTGCAGGCTGAGATGTATTTCTCCAGTGTTGTTGTACATTATCATCATCTGCCTAGCCTTTTCCCAACTATGTTGGGGTCGGCTTCCAGTGTAACCGGATGCAGCTAAATACCAGTATTTTACATGGAGCGACTGCCTGTCTGACCTTCACAACCCATTTACTGGGTAATACGATACCCCTTGGTAAGACTGGTTGTCAGATTTTCGGGCTTCTGACGACTCGTAACGGCTGTCAAAGGTCCACGAATGACAGCTGGGACCAACGGCATCCGAGGCATGGGTATGTAGAGATGGTCACCCATCTACGGACCAACCGCGGCAAGCGTAGCGTTGTTGTACCTACATATGTACCATTTAAATTAGTGCCTTGTCACCAACAGGTTTTTACAGGTTTTTAAAGAAAGTTTTATTTTTTGTTGGTTCACAATGCACTGTGGCTTACGAAAAGGAAAATAATGACGTTTTATTTTATGAACATAAATGTGTAACGGATTTTTCTCATGAAGTAGGTACAATTTGCATGAAATTACATCAAGCAAAAAACGAGCTTTTGTTCCCACTACGCGGAAATAATGGAACAACGCACGCTTGCATTCCATTTGTCCAACTAATTAACTAACTTTAACAAAGATAATAAATACATTGTAATATTTCTGGTGCCGAACAGTCGGGTAAAAATTACCCTACATCCCTCTTCCCGGACCATCCTTTGTTCTGTTCCATAGACAAATAAATCACAATAGGACCTACTTTCAGTCATTTTCCCATGAATACAGACAAAATAAATGAAAATGGGTTCGAAGGGTTCGCGGTACCTCACCTCTTCGACAAAGGACATGGCCCATATTATGTAGAGGAAAATTGCGTCTCTCTGTGTACCTACCTCAATATGTTTTGTTAAAAAGAAGTTGATGACCATTTAAGGGCTATTGTTGTATTTTTATCTATCTGCGTTTGATTTCAGAAATGAAAGACTTGGTACAGTTTTATTTTTATATTGTATATCGCTATCCTACAAATAATGATCTTCTTGACCATAGAAAGTAGAATTTATTGGCTCCTACTTTTATAGTTTTTCATATAAAAAAAAAAACAAAAATGTAAGTGTAAAAATACTAGAACCTTGACAGTATTTATTAATGACGATTATTTTTTTATAAGTATCGGAAACAAACACTTTTGCGACAGAACATATTGATTGGTGATCGTCACGTTACAAGATCAAATATGGACGTTGTTATCCATCTTTGTAGTTTACCTACTTTCTACTCGCAAGATCCCTCTTATGGTATTTACGAGGAGGAAGGAATCCCCAATTTTAAGGGACAAAAAGTTTGTACAGTATTTTTCATAAAATAACCTTTAATAAAAGTCCCATAGCAGTGTTTTAATAAAAATTCTTTGTTATGTACTCCTTCTAAGATCGTCATCATAATGAAATATGAAAGATTTTTATAGCGATGCTGCAAAATTTCATTTCCGTACAAATATTTGTTTGTATAACAGAATTAATCAATGTTTTTTTTTTAATAATGAACATCAACATAAGAAGAGCGTTATTTTCATATAAATGATTTGCTGGTGATTGACAGGTACCCTTTTTTTGCAAGGAATAATAATAACAGCTTATTTTATCCCACTGCTGGGCAAATGTCTCTCCTAGACAGAGAACGCACGAGCATTGATCACCTGCACGCTTGCTCAAAACCCGCTAGCGATTTTCGATCTATATTAACTATTTCTTGTTCCCCATACCCACCCCGTCGCATCGCATCGCCTGCCAGTACTATTACTTTTTTCACTTAGCGTACTTACTTTTTATTTTGTGAGCGTCAAAATGAAGGGACCAAATCTCCAATGTCTGTTATACATATTAAAAAAAAAAATACCCTTAATCTACTATTTCCTACCTTTGCTATAATTTCAGCTACCTCATCATATACATAATATTTTAACAAAATGCTTGGTCCCTCCATCATGATAATATCAAGATGGAGGGACCAAACTGATAGGCTACTCCCTGGAATGTTCTACCTACTTAGTGTTATAATACCTTCTTATTTAAAAAAAATGCCTTTATTAATGCTACTACGATTAAAATTTGTACGTTGTACCTACCTATTTCTTACATTTTTATTGGCTAGTTAAAATAAATGTTAACGTAAGAAATTTTGCACGATTATAAAGAAGGCAATAAATAGGTATTAAATATTTATCCTTCGAAGATCGAAAATAAACCACCCATTTACCTGTTGCAGTAAACAATTGATTCGTCAATTTGGAGGGACCAACTTATATAATCGATATCTTTAAGACGATATATGTTTCGGGCAGCCAAAATCAATAATAATAAGGTAAAATTAAGGTATTATAACACTAAGTATATAAAACATTCCAGGGAGTAGCCTAAATAAATAAATAATAAATAAATCGGTTTGGTCCCTCCATCTTGATATCATGATGGAGGGACCAAGCATTTTGTTAAAATATTATGTATATATATGATCAGGTAGCTAAAATTATAGCAAAGGTAGTTAATAGTAGATTAATGGTATTATTTTTTTATATATGTGTGAGAGACATTGGACATTTGGTGCCTTCATTTTGACGCTCACTTTATTTTTGCTCGGCTTTTCAGGGTCCTAGCGACAAAAAAAAAATAGCGGTAAATAGCCTTCTTCAAGAATTGGGCTATCAAATGCAAAAATATTTTTTTTAATCCGACTGGCAGTTCCAGAGAACAAACAAACAAAACCTTCGGCTTTATCACACTAATATTATAAAGGCGAAAGTTTGTGAGTGTGTGTGTGTGTGTGTGTGTGTGTTTATATGTTTGTTACTTCTTCACGCTCAAACGGCTGGACCAATTTTGATAAAAATTTGTATGGAGGTAGCTGACACCCTGGATTAACATATGGGCTACTTTTTATCCCAATATTCCCACGGGATCGAAATACGAGTATAAATAAGTATAGGTTTCCTCACGATGTTTTATTATTTATTTATTTATTAATACTTCAAGCACATAAATGTACAGAGGCGGACTTAATGCCATAAGCGTGGGTGTTTTCCTTTACGGATGTCAGTAATATCCAGGCCCTTACAGACACATGACTCAATGTCATTATGGGTGACTCTGTGTCGTCGGCAACAATCGTAGACAGTCGTGGATGTCATGTCCCTTGTCTGCCCTAAGCGCACCAATCAAACTGTCAGTCAGGACTTTGAACGACTTCTTTCTAACAGTTTTTTCTTTGAACTTTAAGAAAATAAACAATAACATTTCGAAACGATATAATATTTTTTCTTCTCATTTTATTTGAAACCCACAAGAGCTTACCAAGAACTTGTTTGTGTAGCTCATTAATACGATTTCACACGAATTCACGAATTTCGCAAAAAGTTGGCGAGTTTGGTAGTTGCCAGAATATTTTCCATTGAAAATCTGATGAGATATACATATTTAAGTGGAACTGTAGAGGTAAATTGTCTAACCATCTTACTCATGTACCTTGTCCCAGATTCTCTTATTGTGTTCTATCTTTTATATTTTATGTTTTTATAGGAATTTGAAATACTGATGTTCGTGGAAATGTTATTTCCTTCGAAAAAGTCAGATGCGTAGTACGTACAAACTGCGCGTGTATGTCCATACGTATTAATGTAAACGAAGTAATGAAGTATATGAGCCGCGTGGCACGTGGTATTCTATAGTGACTCGCATCTTTCGAAGTAATGGAAGTATATGAGGCTCGTGGCACGTGGTATTCTATAGTGACCCACATCGTTTGTATGTATATTTTTATTAAGAGGAGATGCTGGCTATAGGCACGATGGTAGGAGGAACTTACCCGCGGAGAAGCACAGGGAGCAATGAACTACGTGAATAACACTACCTACCTTTTAATGAATGTTCTACTTACCTATAAAATTAAACGAAAAATAATGTAAATGGTACCCTTGAATCGAGTTTTAACAAAAATAATTAATGTTTCATTGGCGAATTCCGAATATGATTTGCCTTAACATAAATACATTTGTTATTTTATTATAAGTTAAAATTATTAAAATTTTATTTTGATGATATCGCTCGCAGCTATTGCCGCGGTTGGTCCTTGGATGGGTGACCATCTTTTCATGCCAAGACCCCTCCGTGCCTCGGAAAGCATGTTAAGCCGTTGGTCCCGGCTGTCATTCGTGGATCTTTGACAGTCGTTACGGGTCGTCAGAAGCCCGAAAGTCTGACAATCAGTCTTACCAAATGGTATCGTAATACCCAGTAACTGGGTTGTGGAGGTCAGATAGGCAGTCGCTCCATGTAAAATACTGGTACTCAGCTGCATCCGGTTAGACTGGAAGCCAACCCCAACATAGTTTGGAAAAGGCTAGGCAGATGACGTTCGCTTTAAAATCGTAAAACATTTCGTTAAGTGCAAATTATTATAACACTTATGACTGATCAGTATTTTATTATTAGGTACCAAATGAAGCTTTTTCAATATGCAAGTACTGATATAAATTATGTATTTTTATGTTTATGGTATTAAGACAGATTTTTTAGTTTTTTATCAGTTTAGGTTTATTTTACGTTACTAAGAGATAGAAAGGTTTCGGAAAGTTGTAAGATAAGACCATTTATTTGTCCAAAACATGTGTATATACACACACGCATGCAAAATGTTGCATTAAATTAAATCACAGTCATGTTTTGCCTTAACGGCATTCAAATAAAATACATACAAACAACAAATAATTATAAGTTTATTCAAATTAGAAATTTATAATTTACATGCTTGAAATCCTAAATACAATATACAATCTAACACTAAAATATATGCATTAGGTACAAGTATATAAAGAAAACAAAAGAAAAGAACTCGTTGAGCATCAAAAAATTCGTCCGCATCGCTGTCAATGGTGGGAAAAGTGCCCAAAAGGCTGGCGGCGTTGCCACATTGGAAGGCAATGCAATCAGCATTGCCTTCCAATGTGGCAAAGACCTTTGACCTAAAAGGCCAGCCCTCTGGTCACGTGAAGAATCGACCAACCGCTTTGCAATGTCCCGAATTACTCAATGAGCACTCAGACAACCCCAAATGGCTCAAATAAATAGCTTCCAATAGGGTTTTTATATTTGCGCCGTTTGAGGTTTTTAGGGTTCCGTAGCCAAATGGCAAAAATGGAACCCTTATGGATTCGTCATGTCTGTCTGTCTGTCTGTCCGTGTCTGCCACTTTTCTCCGAAACTATAGGAACTATACTGTTGAAACTTGGTAAGTAGATGTATTCTGTGAACCGCATTAAGATTTTCACACAAAAATAGAAAAAAAAAAACAATAAATTTTAGGGTTCCCCATACTTAGAACCGAAACTCAAAATTTTTTTTTTCATCAAACCCTTACGTGTCGGGTATCTATGGGTAGGTCTTTAAAAATGATATTGAGGTTTCTAATATCATTTTTTTCTAAACTGAATAGTTTGCGCGAGAGACACTTCCAAAATGGTAAAATGTGTGTGTCCCCCCCCCTGTAACTTCTAAAATAAGAGAATGATAAAACTAAAAAAAATATTTATGATGTACATTACTATGTAAACTACCACTGAAAATTGGTTTGAACGAGATCTAGTAAGTAGTTTTTTTTTAATACGTCATAAATCGTAAACCGCAATTTACCATTCATTCAATCAACTCAAAAATAAAAAAAACATTTAATTTCATAAACATAAACCTTATGCATAAACCCGGAACCCTCGGTGCGCGAGTCCGACTCGCTCTTGCCCGGTTTTTTTTGCTCCTGCAGCAGCCGCCCCAGCACAGCCCCGCCGTTCTAGGATGCCATGGGATTAGAAATTAAAAATTATAATATACTTCAGCATAGTGTCATCGACTCACTATATAAAATATAATATAATAAAATAGCCAATAAAATGACAAAGCAAATAGGTACAAAATCTATATCTATATCTAAAAATATAATATATACATATGTAAATTGTTAGCAATACTAATGGCAAAAAAGTCTAATAATGCAAGCTCATATGCCAAAAATAAAGATCACATTACAAAATCAATTTCATCTCTGCCAAGAAAAACGTTTAGTTTGTCCCCTGAGACAGTTCAGAAAACATGTACTATATTCAGTAGAAGAAAACTCAGTCTGGCTCCATTATTCTTTGGACCTTTGATCACGGGCTATTTACTTCAAAGACCTTTGATAGGGTTCGATAGCGTACTAAGAATAGTTCTTTTTTTACAATCTTTACAAAAGGTTATACGTGTTATAAAAAAAGTCCGATTGTGTCTTTAACCAACATATTTGCCCGATTGAACAATTTCACAACTAAATTTCAGCAACAAAATCGATTAACACTGTTCCTTTTGGCAGTCATGTAAATTGATACAAAATTATTCAATGCAGTGCTTTTCGCCATTTCATGTAATACATAATCAGCATATAATGTTCCCACTGGTTGGACACAGGTCTCCTCTCTGTGAGAGGGAGTGGGCCGTAATCCACCGCGCGGGTTGGTAGAAGTCACATTTCTTCGAATTTTTGGTTGTAGGTTATGCAGGTTTCCTCACGATGTTTTCCTTCGCCGTTTTGAGAGCAGTGATGATGAAATAATTTACACAAAGTAAAGCACCTGTCAGGTTCGAACTTACGATCTACAACTCGTAAGTCGGGGCCGTTACCACTGGGCTAGCATTGCACTGTAATCCGTTTAATGTAATAACTAAGAGCTAACACTCCTTAAAATAACAGTTAAAATTTTTTATGAATATTATTCTCAAAAAAATAAAGAATAAAACTGAATTATTAGTCGACTTTTGTTGCTGATCGTACCTATGACTTATAGAACGATCTTATTTTTGAGCAACATCAACAGTTTTTTTTTGAAAATATTGTGTCGTTATTTTACATGAAATCAATTATTAGTTTCAAAGAAAACTTATTTCAACATTTTTAGACCTATCTTTGGCTTTCAATTTCACAATTAATATTATTATTGCTTTCTGAGTACGTTATTAAGTGCACAAAGTTCACGTACGTGTCAAGTCTCAGTACATTACACCACAAAGTACAATTAATCAATAAATACCTTCAGTATATCGTATACTTCGCGTTTCTTGTGGACTGTTTCCTCACTCCTCAATACTCCAACCATTTAACGTCGGCACGCTATTATATATTCCTGCCTCGATTTTCTCTTAACAAAATACATTCCAGTGATTTTGTAATGAATTTTACGATACTAATTAAAATGTTGCTTTAATTAATTTTCGTTTAAATGAAGAATATTTTGCTTTAATGTTAAACAGAAATGATAATTGAACGTGTCAAAATGTATCCTCGGTTCGTGATACGATACGTTTCTATGTAGAATATATTTTTACTCAAATTCAAAGCATTTATTTTAATTAAACCAATTACTGGCACAAATCGCATGCTTAATGGAACATTGACACATTAGTGGATAGGTCAGAACTTTTTTTTTTTACTCAGATCTCATCAATAGTTAATCATACGTTCAAAATACAAGCATTCATGATTAATTAATAATCAAATCAAATCAGTTTAAATTTTATGCGTCAACATTAGGATAGTCCTCATAGCAAGATGTTCTTTTGCGATTTCCCTTAAATCGTCTTTTTTGAGTTAGGTCAGTATTCCAATAAGCATGCGAAATATGTAGCCCATTCCAATGCGTATTAGGTTCCTATGGAGAAGAACGGGGAAATTCCACGGACACGTTTTTAAATCAAAAACATTGTTTCATGTAACCATTCCGAAACATACACACTCACATCCCTAAGGCTGAGGCCAAACGAGCGCAATTTTTTGAGCTGTGAGTCGCGCATTTTGAGTATCGCAATTTACGTTCAACTGAAATTCGGTTAGACTGCCAGGCGGACGGACGTAACTTCAGTCGCACTCTGTAACTTAACTGACGGTTGCCTCACTCCCCTCTCTCACCCCGAGCACAATTCGGTTGAAATAAGGCGCGTGAGTCAGCAGACAACTCATTTTGCGTCGCCGTGTGGTACAAACAGGACTTTAGTATGAAACCGAATGCAGCGTAAATTCCGCGACTCATTTTACGCGACTCACAGCTCAATAAATTACGCTCGTTTGGCCTCAGCCTAAAAGCTCCGAGGTAGTTACTTAACACAGAGTAGGAATGGGTTTCATTTTGACAGTTCAACAACATTGATTGCGGTATTTACGATGTTGAGCAGAAACATTTTAAGAACATAAGAAGTTATGGATTATCCTTCGAAATGATTCAGATACTACATACATTTGCATGGGCACATGGAGATGCAGCACAAGGCCAGTGCTGTAGTGCGGACAGGGCGGACGGATTGAAGTAAACACTGAATCAACTACAATAACTACTGTCCGTCCTTCACTATCATCGCCTTTTAATACCAGAAAACGGTGATTATCAACCAATCTATGTCTTTCTGAATTCCTGTTTGAAATTATTACAAATAGGCGTGTTCTTTAGTGTAGCAAAGCAAATTAAAATAACAAGGACACGTATTTCTTTTATTACAGAAATCTAGCCAAGCAAGAGGTTTCATCATATTATTATTTAATAAGTTACTACAACAGAACATAATAATAGAAATTTTGTTACAAAAAATATCCTAGTACGTATCCGTTTTTCACTACCTTTTCACGGGCAAAGTTTAATATTGTAACTTTTGAACTCAATTCTGAGCGTAACTTTATTCGTAAAAGTAGTGCAATAGCGTGAGAAATATAATGTAACTGTGTAAGGTGGATAGGTTGTTTCTGAAAATACCAGTTTATATAGCTTTAAATAAAAGAAACAAATCGTTTGTAGGCTTACGATCAGTCGGTGTGATCCACATAATAATGCGCGTAGCAGTTTGCTACGCCGTAGCAGTAGCTACGCTGGCGTAGCTCAGCTGCTACATGATCGTAGCGCGAGAGATGTAGACTACCTACTTCATGATAGTATTATGAACTGCTTATAAATTACAACACACCAGTTTGAATACTGTGCTTACTACTGTACTTTTCACTACCAAGCTTCCTTATGAACATGAACATGTACAAACTTCATACACTTACACCCAAAACGACCCTCCCAGACTTCTATGTTAATACTTTAGTTTAAATTTATATTACATGTCACATACTCAGAAGTTGTAGGAGCATATCTGCGACAAATTCCTTGACCCACTTGCAAGAGTGACGGTTTGCGATCGCAGAATAATGCGGAGTCACCGTCGTAAATAACTTTGCAAGCCTTCATAAACATTGGGACAGCGGCTTTAATCTGTCACTCCGTTGTTTTGGAATGAACAAACACAATTTTGATAATTACCGTGTTTCCTCTCATGCAAGGGCTAAGAAATTAAATTTTTATTACATTAACTTGTGTTGTTTTGATAAGCTTAAATGACAGGGGAGATTAAACATGCATGTCTGTTTTGTATTTCGAATTCGTGTTTACTGACTGGGTTTAGTATGGTTAAAAAAACAAAGCCTTTAAGCTCGATCAGCGGTTTTAATTACCATGTGCGAATTTTATGATCATTTTTCAAGTTTTCAACTTGAATAATGCACCTACAAAACATCTATCAAAAGAAAGAAAATTCGTTTATTTGCGGTAAACATGAGAAATAAAATATCTTTAAACCTAAACAAGAGGCAAAAAAGAACACAAACACAAAAAAAAAAATTGGGAGAAAACATGTGTCACGTCCACGCAAAACGGCCATCGCTCAGCATAATGCTAAGACCCTATGCGAGACTTCTGTCTCCAGCGCTGGTTTTCGGTGACAGCCGGCGTTGACATGATGACGTCAACGGTGCAGCACACGATAAGATATAAACAGAAAACAATCAAAATAAGAAATAAAATAAATATACATTACCTAGTTCGGGCAACGACTCACGGCTATTGTAAATAATTTGATAGTGGCTTAGCTATCCTGTTATACTTTTTACATAATGTCTGTAGTCAGGTTTCAGAATCTATTTTAAACTTTTAGGACACAAAATTTATGTAGTCCCTAAATAAAACATTGTTAAAGTTAAATTGAAACATTGTTAAAGTTAAATTGAATTTGACAGCCAGTAGTTTATCAAAGAGCCGACGCCTAATTTGTAATCATGCCGCGATCAGAAAAACAATATGGTTCGTTAAGATTCATGTTGAATTGTTGACTAACAGGAATCACAGCAGCTATGGCCGATTGAGCGAAATATTGTTAATCCGATTTCTCTTTATAATTCAATGAAACCATAATTTTGGGATATTTGAGATGATTATGTCGTAATGGCCGCTTGCTGAAAATTGTATTTTATAAATGAAAAAAAAAATCGGTTTGTATTTTTTGATTGATAAAAAAAAATTGAATCATGATATTCTCGAATCCGCATATTGCCACATAGCTTTTCTGAAATCATTTTCTGAATTGCGATAGAAATACAGTTTTTTGTTTTATTTTATTATTTATTTACATATTTGTTCTGCACATCACACATTTTATGAAACAGATTAATTTTCGACTTTTGTGCAGACGCCAGCACATCAAGCTACCCGAAACTGTAAAATTTTCCCAATCAACTTTGAACCTTATACTTTAGTGACAAAGTTGAAAATCTATTAAGTAAATTTGACAGATTGTAGTAGCTTTATATGCTGGCGTCTGTACAGGAACCCTGTCAGGGGCAGCACAACACAATTTTGGTTTTCTGTTGAGCTCATCATCATCATCATCGACAGCCCGACTTCACCTACTGCTTGGCATAGACCTCTCTTGTCTTGTGCCAATCCCCACGCTCCTGTGCCTACCTCATCCAGGTTTTGCCCTTGACGGCAACAATGTCGTCTGCCCGTCTCACCGCTCTCCCACTGTTGAGTTAGTGAAAATTAACATTCAAATTCAAATATTTTTATTTGTAGAACATAGGTGAACAAAAGATACAGATGTCAACGTTAATAAAATGAACGCTGTCTTGCCGTCAACGGCGTACAAATATTCTAATTATAATTTCTAATTAATAATTGGTAAAATAATAAAAAAAACATTCAAAATTAATAGATAAAACTCAATTATAACAATTCAAATAAAAATGAATTTTACCAAATAACAAAACATTAAAATTAAATTAGATTAAATAAAAAAAAAGATTATTAAAAATAATTGAAAAATATGAAAAATGTCTTAAGATTACAATTTGTCTTCGTACTCATTGACTGTAGGTACCTATAGTAAATAAATTGTTATTAATTTATTTACTATACAGTCTAGGTTAATTATTATAACATAAATTGAGTCATAACTTATCTAAACACAGCAAGTAGTAGATATTTTGCTGGATACCGTATACCTTTATCCATTATATTTAGTACTCGTGAACCGAACTACTGCCAGTTTTCTCCTGAATAAAAAAATCTGACTGATATTGTATATAATGTAGTTTGCCCACGAAGGCGTTAGGCATGTGCCAATATGAGCTATCATGCACATGATACCATATTGTTCTATTTTAAAATGCCTAGTTCGAGCTCGGCCAGCTTTCAGTCACTCTGACATGTTGGCGGACGTGTGCAGGCGCTCCGGGTGTTTGATACAACGCAACGTTGCAAAATTCTTTTGACACGTACCTAAAATCGGAACTAACGCCGCTATTTTGTTTTGCCAATATAATGTCTATCAGACATTTAGGAGTCAAAAGATCCTTGAGCCTTTTCTCAACTATTTTTGGGGTCGGCTTCCAGTATAACCAGATGCAGCAATGCAGTAGGTACTCTATATCTTTATCACTAAATATTGTAAAACATTGTAAAAGAGTAACGGTGGAGTTTCTTGCCCATTCTTCTCCATACGAAAACTATCTTTTAGAATGGGCGACTAGAATCAATTTTATTTTATTGTAATACGTCAAATTACAATGAAATTGTCAAAAGTGCCTTTTATGTGCCTATTTGAAATAAATGCTTTGACTTTGACTATATATTATAAAACCCCGCCGCTTCAGTATATCTGTCTTTCTGAGCGCGCTAATCTCTTTATTTATCACTCTAATCCTGTCGAATTTGAAAAAATCTTTTTAGCATTAGATAGCCCAATTCTTGGGGTAGGTCATAGGCTATTTAACATCACGCTACGACCCTTAAGAACCGGACCAAAAGAAAAGAGTCAGAAAGACGCTAATGAAGTAATTGCGCGGGCGGGTGATGCGCAGCGACGCAGTGGATCGGTTGCCGAAATTTCACGCGGAGGAAGTCGCGGGCACAAGAAAGTGTTCATGTCTAAATTAATTTATAGTTGTATTTTTATTATACTTTTTCACTGCTCGAGTTTGATCACTACCTATTGATGGTAAGCAATGATGTGATCGACAATGGATTGTTTCAGATGATTTAAGCTGAGAATTTTGTGGGCATGATGCCTATATTGTTCTATTTTAAAAATGCCTTGTTCGTGTTCAACCAGCCTTCAGTCATTCTGACATGATGGCAGTCGTGTACACGTTATAATACAGGCGTTCAATACGTCTTTGTAATGTTACACAACCGAAAAAGTGTCAAGATGATTTTTTATTTTTGCTGGACTTTCTGAGTTTATTTTGGACATATCTGACATCGGTGAAAGAAAACCAACGCGAGGAAAGCTGGACTTAAATCAACTAGCTGCGCCCCGCGGTTTCACCCGCATACGTTTCGATCCCGTTTGAATATGGGGATAAAAAGTAGCCTTTATGTTAATACAGGGTGTCAGCTACCTCCATACCAAATTTTATGAAAATTGGTCGTTTGAGCGTGAAGAAGTAACAAACATAAATAAACACACGCACACACACACACACACTCACTCACAAACTTTCGCCTTTATAATATTAGTGTGATTTAAGTCTGAAATCGCCAACCACAAGCGTGGTGATCAATGCTCGTGCCTTCTCTGTTGTATGAGAAGAGACTTTTAGACCAACAGTGGGACAGTAACTGGCGGGTCTGACCACTATCTCACCTGATGGTAGAAGATGATGTGGTCGACAATGGACTGTACTCAATTGTATGATTTATGGTGGATATTTGCTTAAAAGGTCTTATATTTATCAAATAAAAAGAAATTATCTTTATTTCTTAAGCTTAAAACGTTTCAGAGCCTTTAGAGGCATTTATAAAAATATATCCCACCTTGAAAAATATTTCGTTATTTTAATTAGTTTTTCATTTCAGGTGGTAATCGTGTACAAGATTTGCTACTGTAATTTATTTTTCAAGATTAAAAATGCTTTCGAATTCCGCTAATCGTTCTTGGGCTCGTGGCGGGTACCTACTTATGTAAGGCGGAATTTAAGATAAACGCAATAGATCTAACTTTTAGGAAGTTTGCTCTAATTAATCAAACATCTTTGGGTAACTCACCATCGTTAAGCATCCGCTTAAACTCCCGTTACTATAACAAACAAAACAATTTGAACTTTAGATATGAACGCTTCTTTAACACGTGACGATGATGGGATCATTCGTCCTTTCTAGCCTGTAAGGTACAGTGGCGTTCATAAGTGGATTAGCAATCTGACAAAGCAATAGATTGACGCTTCGTTTCGACTTACGACCTTATTCTATAAGCTGTTTCTATACTATAGACACGCACACACACTCACTTTAGTTCGATAAATAATCATTAGTCTTTTGTCTCGTTCGTCTTGTTCACACAAATAATAAAGTTAGTAGGTAGACCACAGAAAACCAACTACTTAAATTATTTCGTTTCTGTGAGGTAGAAAGATTATGCTGTTCGTTACTACTATTCACCTTTAAAAAACGTTGTTAGTGCGTGGATATTGTTCACAGAGCACTTATAATACTGGTAATAGAGTGCCATCTCAAGGGGTTTTTATTATGCCAACCTGTCACGAGTAGCGCCATCTGGATTTCGTGTTCCATAACTAACTATGGTTAGTTATGGAGGTATTACTATGCTAATACCTCTTTATCATTCACATTTTCATTTGGTTGCTTTTGCAAATATTTCCCAGATATAGATTGATTTTTATTTAAAACCAGGTTTGGTAGTGTGAAATTAATTTACAGTAGCTTGAAAATAAAACCGCTCCCCATGAATGTTAATCAATCTATAAGCATGGAAAATATGTACATTTACGCTCATAAATATTTTGTTAAGGTTAATTTAGTTTTTAAATAAAAAAGCTTGTTGAATACTCAATACATAGATTTATTTGTTTGTTACTGTATTTAATGTTCACGTTTACCTACTTTTGTGTATGTTCACATTTTTTACTTCAAACATGTCGACAAACCTATTTAGGTACAATTAAGTATTATTAAAGAATTACATTGTCTGTGTAGTGCCGGACTAAAAGAATAGCACCAACCCTTACTTCCCGTGGGTGTCGTAAAAGGCGACTAAGGGTCGTACCGGCGAATGGGCAGCAGCGTTCTCTATGCATTCCACCATCATACCATACTGCGATCGCCAACCCGCCTGCCAAGCGTGGCGATTATGGCAAACCCCCCCAAAATTGGGTGAGACCTATGTCCAGCAGTGGACGTCTGTCGGCTGAAATGATGATGAAAGAATTATATACATATTGGCAAAATAAAATTAATGGTGTTATGAATACTATACTTAGTATTTTTTATTTCACTATTCCGTATTGCTTACGTTTATTTCAGTTCCCCTGTGTTTTCATATCATCATCATCATACTTCACGGAGGAGCAGAGCTTCAACTTAACGTATTAGCAACAAAGAAAACAGCATAAACAACACGAAAGCATTTCAGCGCACACGCAGATTGCAAAACGTATCAGCGATTTTCTATAGACAATTTTTAATTTTGACATTTGTGATTTTTTTAACAGTTGATAAAATAGATCGATAAACGAAAAACAAAAAAAATCCCGTAATTTAAGTCTTTAAAATTAAATAAAAAAAATGAAAATAAATTAGAAATAATAATAAAATAGTAATTTTCAACAATTAAAAAGTCTTAAGTCGTTTCGTAGCGACATCTAGTACGTCATCCTTTCTATGGCTCTTTTGATTTTGTTTACTGAGATTTCGTCTATCATCATCATGTCTGGCACCCACTGGCACGGCACTCACTGCTGGGCATTATGCCTCCCCTTTCGTCTGCCATACTTCTCGGTTCCGTGCGTCTCTCAACCAGGTGTTTCCCGGTATTTTCACGATATCGTCTATTTTGTATATAGAAAAATCGAAGTCTGTCCTTTCACAGTTTTTATCTCTGATTTTGCATTACTTACTGTCACAATCACAGTGATCCTTATTCTTGGTACAGACGCCAGCACAACAAGCTACCCGAAACTGTAAAATTTTCCCAATCAACTTTGAACCTTATGTTTCAGCGATCATCATTTCAGCCGAAAGACGTCCACTGCTGGACATAGGCCTCCCCCAAGCACCTCCACTTCGACCGGTCCTGTGCTTCCCGCATCCAACGGGTTCCTGCGGCCTTCACAAGGTCATCGGTCCACCTTGTGGGAGGCCTTCCAACGCTACGTCTTCCGGTACGCGGTCGCCACTCCAGAACCTTTCAGCCCGATCGGCCATCTGTTCTGCGAGCAATGTGCCCTGCCCACTGCCACTTAAGTTTGGCAATTCTTCGGGCTATGTCGGTTACCTTGGTTCTCCTGCGGATCTCCTCATTCCTGATTCGATCACGCAGGGAAACTCCAAGCAATAGCCCTCTCCATTGCCCTTTGGGTGACTTTTAGCCTTCTTATAAGGCCCATTTTTTTTCAGCGATAAAGTTGAAAATCTATTAGAGATTAGATATCTAAGATTGTAGTAGCTTGATGTGCTGGAGTCTGTACAATAATGTTGTTGTTGGGTTGCTGCCATTGACAGTCAGTAGCACTGTGATCTTTATTCTTGTTAAATTAAGCTTGATGTTGGGTCGCTGCTGTCAGAGGTAAAATAACTGTGAACGGACTGTAGGTTTTAATTTGTTTCTTCTGGTGTATTTTGTAGGTCCTGGTACACAAATAGTACGTCTTTATTACATTATTTATGTTGCTCTTAACATCTGAAAGGCTCTAAATGTCTCAAAGGATTTCCTTTTTGGAAGTATGTAACTACCTACTATCAATTTACATGTATTAGGCAACTTTTTGTGAGTCCATTGTTATAACAATAGTTGATATCTACCTAGTTGTTGGTATTGTTACAAGCTTCGGGTTCGTGACAATAAAAACTGCCGATTAAAATCAACAACACTAATAAAACACAATTGCACTACTGATCGCTCTAAGTCGCACTTGAAGATCGCTTCGATGTATTCGCTTGTATCGCTTATCTAACACTGACTCGGTCGTCTTTTTTTTTGCTTTGTCATCTTGTGGTTGACCTTGAGAGGTCGTGACTACTTAGCCGGACTACCCTATGGTTGCCTTAAGTAAACTCAAAGCCTTTCATCCCGGCCTTATATAGTGCCACAGATAATTCTACAACCTTCTACTGTAGAAACATCTAGAATATTCGAGTACATACCGGCCCCGACTGACCAGATGTCGATAGTTCTAGAAAGTTCTAACATCGAAATATCTGGAACGATCTTGACTCGACTAGTTCTGCTACTCGATACTAGATGGCGCTAGTGGTAACTAATGTCACCATGTACGAGGTTTTAATTATGGAGCGCAACAGTTGTTTTGGATATCTTCCAAGAAGTATCTATCCTTAGTTAATCGCATGTAATTGTTGGGTATGTTGTCTCGAATCAAACATGACTTTCCATGTTGTAGGTTCGTTGATCTAAAGGTTAGGATTGTCTAGTGACGTCAGCCGGGCCTCAGGCCTATTTACAGATACATTACGTATTTACTTAGTTCCCAACATGTTCTGCCTCTGTGACTTACAAAAATAATGTACAAGCTAGATGTGAGTGGGAGCACTGGGAGGACTTACCCTAGGAGGACATAATAATATTATAGTGAAAAATATGTTAAGAAAAAAGAATATGAATCACACTAATATTATAAAGGCGAAAGTTTGTGAGTGGGGGTGTGTGTGTGTTTATATGGGTGTGTGTGTGTGTTTATATGTTTGTTTCTTCTTCACGCTCAAACGGCTGGACCAATTTTGATAAAATTTGGAATGGAGGTAGCTGACACCCTGGATTAACATATACGCTACTTTTTATCCCGATATTCCCACGGGATCGAAACTTATGCGGGTGAAACCGCGGGGCGCAGCTAGTAAATAATAAGTAAGTTAAGTCTCATACACATATTTTCTTTTAGAACTTAAAGGGACCCATGATAACAACCCCTACTACTTAACCGGACTATCCTATGGTTGCCTTAAGTAAACTCACCAGCGCTACCGCTATGTCCCTACATTTGAAATCTGTAATATCTTCGAATATATTCATTTAAATTACATGCTGTAAGGGCCAAATTAATCTATATTAAATGCACAATGTATTTAAGGTACTTAATTGGGTAAAGATTAATGCTGTATTGCTTAAAATCGCTTCGTAAATAAGCCATTTTTTCTCGTAAAAAGTAAAGGATAAAAAATAGTTATTGTGGGTTATCCCTAAGAGATAGACATATACCATCGCGGACTTTTTTGTAGACCTTTTTAAGGTGTACAATACTGTAGTACATTATTTTGATCTATCTCGTAGGGTTCAGCTAGCTTTTGCAATATAAGCGCAAAAAATGTATTTATTTACGACATCACATTAGAAACCTCTAAAATTATCAGTGTTTCTCTACTATATTACGCATGTATTATACATATAAAATCGTATCAAAATCCGTTGCGCAGTTTTAAAGATCTAGGCATACATGCGGACAGACAGACAGCGGGAAGCTACTTTGTTTTATACTATGCAGTGATAAACAGGTACACCGATTCATTAACTGCAAATGTAACTTTGTAATACTATATATTTATATAGGATTACAAAGTTATTTATGCAGTTGGTGTATCTAGAAAAGTGGAACGAAATTGCAAAATATTTTAGTTTTTCCTTGATTTATACACTAAACACTGATTGTATTCTAAATTTGAAGCTTCTATGTCTGCTAGAAGTGCCTTAGAGTTTTGATGATCGGTCAGTCAGTCAGTGAGTGACAAAATTAAGAAACTTTGACTAGTTATAATTCTTAAACTACTGGTTCAAATTGAATGAAATTTGAAATATAACGTGTTTATACAATGCCTGCTTGATTAATGAAAATTCAGATCTCTAGTTTTATACACAACGAAGTTATAGGGTGTCGAAAATGGCCTGAACTGCTTCGAGAAAAGGATGTTACGGCCGTGCCCCTTTTTGCTCGACTTGGTGGGGGCACTCTCGTGCCCCCAGATTAAATATGTAAGGATTTTTATTGAATTTACTTTAAAACAGACTTAGACCTCTGAGTGCTTGTTCTCAGAGCAGTCGGTTAAAAAACTCCAAACTAAAGTTTAAAAGTAAAATGGTGACTAAGGTGAAAATTATAAACGATTTACTAAAAAAAACATAATTTATTATTTATTATATCCACGTCTTTATTACAAGATAAAAAACCGGTTAGGCCAGTTTAACCATTTACAAACCCTGTATTATAAAATAACGAATAAAAGTCCCCGTAACGCCATTAGTACCCTTTGTCCGTCACAAAGTGAATTATTTGTCGGAATGTTTATAATTGTTTTTGTACAGACGCCAGCACATCAAGCTACTACAATCTGTCAAATTTCTTTAATAGATTTTCAATCCTATCGCTATTAGCATTAGGTTCAAGGTTGATCGGGAAAAGAAGGATGCCCATTTTTCACCTGACAATGTATAGAAATGAAATAAATATTAAAATTCAGCTAATTTAATTGTACATTCATTTCGCTAATCACAATTTCAAAAGAAGGCCAGGAAAAAAATATTTATTAATTTTTCTTTATGCTAACTCTATGTCTTATTACCTTATTTTGAACGCATCTCTATTACCCTGAACGCATCCAACTACTCATTTTTTACAACGTTCCGTTTTGCACACTCCTTCTTGACTTTATTCAACTCTTTTTCTGAGTTTTATATATTATTTTAAGTTTTATTTAATCAATAACTATTTTTTATTAGTCTGTGCATAATACAGATCTATTCAAAATAACATGATAATTAAATAAATTAATTATGCAGATTATAATTGAGTTCGCAAGAGTGAAACGGATTTTTTAGATATTTTGACAGTTCTGCGACTTCGTTGTTGCGCTTGCGTCTCGTTGTGTATTGTATTGTGCCATTTTGTGTGTGTAACTACTGAGATGGGCTAGGTTTTAAGACAATATCTCTGCTCCAGCAGAATTTCTGGATGACGTAGTAGGTAGGTATATATGTGTACTGCGGTCAACGAAATGGGTAGGCAAGTGATCACTTTTGACAATACAATAGCAAAGTTAGACTTTTTATATGTAAACAAACTATCGTAAAGGCAAATCCTAACCTAAAAAGTAACATTAATATTTTTTGGCCTTTGTAGACTTTAAATCGTAAAAATGACTATATGACATTATTTTCTAATCTTACAGGTACTCTTTCTACTATACCTTATAACTATACATTAACTTTCATTATCAGGTTTTTAAATGTATGGAAAGTGGGCACTGTTCTTTGACAGTTTCGGGTAGCTTGATGTGCTGGCGTCTGTACCTTCGTTATAGCGAGGAACATTAATATATTCTGCTTAAGGTGAATAGGTAGTTGAGACCTCGAAATTCAAATTTTCTTACTTTTTTTGCAATTTTCAGGTCAGTGTTAGATTAAGTTAGATTTCTACCACCAACCACCAATCTCTTATGGAAAAGTGTTAGTGGTAGAAATTTAACTTAGAAAGATGATTAATGATTCTAATGATATAATTCTTTAAATATATACCTCTTATTGTCGCGAATCATATTTTGATCAAGATACAACCTGACACTGACCTGCAAATTGCAAAAAACATAAGAAAATTTGAATTTCGCTGTCTACCACTATCCATTCCACCTTAAACTAAGCCGCTTATTCCAAACGGTTTTAAGTCGGTCTATTAAGGAGCTTACAGGACCTAAACACAAAAAACGCAAGTTTTAGAAACAATAAAAGTATATGATCGACTACAGTAAACAAAATCAGAAAAATATTATATGATATATATAAAAAAATATTATATGAATTATATTATATTCTTCAGGATATATGCTAGATAGATAGTGTGTTGAAAACATAATGCAACTAATTTGACACGATAGAAAAAAATCATGAAGATACCTCTAAAAACTTTCTTTTTACAATAAAAACCATACTTACATACATACAATCATTATGATTTTTATCAGATTATTCTAATAGCAACATACTAAAAAAGTAGTGTATTAATTTTTTAGTCTAAACAATAGATTTTTTTTAAATAGATAATTGCTTCATATTTCGCAATAAATTACCAGCATTGTGTCATCGCGCTTCTCTTTATTTTCGATGCAGTCCGACAGTGACCGCGCTTTAGGTCATGTAAGCCACATACTTGCAAAAAAAAATAACGTGCTCTGAAACCACCTTAGATATTTTTTTTTCTCCCTTCCGCTCCACCCAGAGCGGGAGGAGTCATTTGATGATTTCCCACCCGAAAAAAAGAAAAATATATTTGTCAAATACCGAACCTTTTTATTGTATAATAAAAAAATATTACAGTGATGTTAAAATGTTGTAAGTAAACGCGAAAACTGAATTTTATGGAGCGTGCTTACAGAATGAAGTTATATTATGTCATATAATTTGGTTTAGGTATATAGTTTTATTGCTTCCAATCCTTCGAAGCAACGTTTATTACCAGCAACCAGCATAACAACGTTCTCTTATACCGGTTTACTTACATTTCTTCATTATTTTATGTGTTCTTAGGACCTTTTCTGTATAATACACTGAACAAGTTACTAGCTTCTATAGCGTAACCTATAAAAAATGTATGTGTGTATAGTGTAGACTTAGAAAAGTTATCAGAATACTTAGCGTTACTCAATTACACAGACAGAAAAACTTCTAGCAATTTTGTCATGATCATAATTTGATTCCCTTGTAAGTATTTACTTTTGTATGTTTACAAAGACTTAGTATTAGGTATTAATGTGCCAATGTGCTTTTTCTCAGAGTTTTTAATTAATTTTATTTTTATATCAGTTTTATTTAAAAATTACCGCTCCAATTTAATTGAAATAGAAAGGGATGACCTGAAACACAGGTTTGAATAAACTTAGTTCGGGCAGGTCGCTACCTAACACTCTAATTCCGAACGATCACTACTTGCACATGTAATAAAAAAGAAATATTTTAGTTTTACTTTATTTTTAGGCACGCTTTTTTTATTGTATGGAAAATTTTCTACTCTTGGCTAAATGTACACCTTTTGTCAACATTTTGATTAAATAAATTATTATTATTTTCTTTATTATTATTTTCTTCATTTCTTTATTATTATTTTTTTACACAATCAAACTACAAGCATTGAAACGGACATGTGAGCTTTAAGAAACATTTCAAAAATGTTACAAGTTTTTAATGCAAGAGAAAATTTATTTACCACCCTAATTGCGTAAGACACTATCTATCTCAATTGGAATCATTTTGAAGGAGATTTCTAATCCATTGCATCATACGTTCGAAAAAAATTCCTGCTTAACAACGTGAATAACGCAATGAATGTTGTTGAACTGTCAAAATGAAAGCCGTTGCTACTGATAGTGTGTTATCCAATTACCCAGTAGGTATCATCATATTTCTAAAAACTTTTTTACAAAAAAAAAAACAACCGACTTCCAAAAAACACTACAGAGTGAAAAATAACTTTAATTTCGGATGTCGGTGTCTATGGATCTGTAATTTAGTTTTTTTGCCACCGACTTCAGAAATTAAAGTTATATTTCACTTTGTGGTGTTTTTTGGAAGTCGGTTGTTTTGTTTTGTAAAAAAGTTTCTATTTTTCACTTTTTAGTGGGTCAGTTTGTAATTAATCTAAGTTACAATAGCCTAATGTCAACTACTCATCACCTTTTGCAAAATATTGCCCGATGCAGGGACGTTAATTGTTGAGGAGTTCTCCTAGTAAGAACCAGGAGAACTAGAGCTGACTGAGAAGTCACCATCAGCTCCACTTCAAAATACGCATTGTAACGAGCATAAATGCTTGGTAACCACATTAAAGTACCTAATCGAATCGCAACCCGTGAAATTCTTACTATTGTGTAATTCCGATGGCCATCAGTAGTCTTCATCATCAGTTCCACTTCACCAAATGGTGCTTTCCGAGAGAAAATGCACGAGTTACTATAAAAAATACTCAAATCGCTATAGGTGTGCCTATAAAATTTGAGGATTTCCCTCGATTTCCATGGGATTTCCTCATCAGATTCCGACTTGGTAACAATGGGACCACCTCGAGACCATACCCTTTCAAACAATAACCTTCTGCTTAATACAAGTAAAACTAACATCATTTTATTTAATACCACAACTCGACATAATGACATATTAGATGTACAAATCAAAGGAAACAATATTGAATTAGTGGACAAAGTCAAATTTTAAGGGATTAACATAGATGTGCATTTAAACTGGAAACTGGAGCTAGCTGCTATTAACTCTTCAATTTCATCAGCATGCTATGCACTCAGGAGCCTTAGAGACATGTTGGATCTAAAGCAACTGAAGGCTATATATTACGAGCTGGTAGAGTCTAGATTAAGATACAGCATAATGCTTTGGGGTAACAGCTACAGCTATAACTGTCAGAAAGCGTTTATTTTACAGAAACGTGCAGGATTATAGTAAGGATCTCACAAAGAGACTCATGTAGAGAGCACTTTAAAGAATTAGACATTTTAACAGTACCAAGTTTATATATATTATTAATTCTGAATCATTTTGCTACGTATGTTCATGAGTATGAATCACAAGAGGAACGAAAGGTCAGAGAAAGCACGAGAAGGAAGGATTTTAAACAAAAAATGACACCAAATTTAAACATAGCTAAGCATTGTTTAAATTTGGTGTCATTTCACAAAAAAATTAAAAAGTCACCTGATAATGAAATCTTAAAAACATCCTTTATTAGATACAGAAACTACTGTAACAAGCTTTTAAAAAAGATAAAAAAAGACTATGAAAGGACAGAAATAAGCGATGCTGGTAATAATACCAAAAAAATCTGGGAAGCAATAAACACAATTACAAACAGAATCAAAAAAAAAGACAACACATCAGATTTATTAAATTCCTGTGCTACTCCTCAGGAGTCGGTTAACAGAGCCAATAAGTTCTTCGAAGCCAATAAGTTCGCAGAAATCGGCAAAAATCTCGCGGAAAAAATATCCAATGGACCAACTAATAACGTTCGGAATACCGTCAATCAGGAGGCAGCTCAATCTATGGTTCTCTTCTCTTACCCACTGACGAACAAAAAGTTGCCAAACTTATAATGTCACTACGTAACGACGCTGCTGCGGGGTGGGACAGAATATCAAGCGGTCTTTTAAAAAAACACATAGACATTGTTGTACCACCCCTCACGTATATCTGCAACCTTGCACTGTCAGCAGGGCAATTTCCCAAATCTTTTAAAAAGGCACAGAGGCCGTTGGGGACAGAGGCCGTGTCAATAATTATAGACCTATAGCAGTACTACTGACTCTTTCAAAAGTACTGAAGCGGATCATGAATAATAGGCTCGTGGATTACCTGGAGAAGTTTAACATCCTTTCACCCTCACAATACGGATTCAGGGCGGGCAAGTCCACGGCCGATGCAGTTCATGATCTGACCAATTATGTAATCACAAACTTGGATGATTGACAGAAAGTTTTAGGCATTTTCCTAGATCGTGCCAAAGATTTTGACACGGTTTCTGTCCCTTCTCTGATTCGTAAGATGGAAAGCATAGGAATCAGGGATATTCAGCTCAAACTCTTTGAGGACTATCTGAGTGAGCGTACCCAATGCGTCAAGGTAGGGGATGCCACCAGTGACGAACGCACCGTCACCTACGGCGTGCCACAGGGCAGCGTAATCGCCCCGACACTATTCCTTATATACATTAACGAGCTGGGTATGCTCACTCTTCCCAAAGGCAAAATTATAACTTTCGGAAACGATACTGCCCTTCTCTTCAGCGCTAGAACTTGGCACGATGTATACATGCAAGCACAGTCGGGTTTCAAAGTCGTGACGGAGTGGTTGCGTGATAACGTCCTCACTCTAAACGCGGAAAAAACTGTATACATGCCCTTCTTTCTGAAAAATAATGCGTCAACCACACACTTGAACTCGTCGTATTCCATAGTAGCCCACACTTGCTCCAAACAAAACATTAATAACTGCACCTGCACTGCCCGAATTCAGCAAACAGACAGTGCAAAGTACCTAGGGGTAATAATAGACAGTACCTTAAGGTTCAAAAAGCATATCCGTACTCTTAGCAGTAGGCTACGTAAACTTATATTCGTTTTCAAGACCCTACGACACGTGGCGGACGAGAAGCTAAGGAAATCGGTGTACTTGGCTCTCGCCCAGTCCCTACTAACATACTGCATAACGTCCTGGGGTGGTGCTCCAAAAAATACTATTTTAGAGCTTGAACGAGCGCAGAGAGCAATCCTGAAAGTATCTTTATTCAGACCTTTCCGATATCCAACGGTTACGCTATATAAGGAAGCAAACGTGCTGACTGTTCGTCAGCTGTTCATGTTGCAAACGGTTATGAAACTGTTTCATAACCGTTCACTCACTCTTCACTCACTCACCGTTCACTCACTCTCCCACAGAACTAGACGATTCGATCCCATAGACCGCCACAACATCCGGCTCTCGACTTCTTTCTCCCGTCGATTCTTTTGTTATCTTGGCTGCTTTCTTTATAATAAAATAAATAGGATACTCCCAATTTATAGCCTCTCCAAAACCAAATGCAAAACTATACTTAGTAGCTGGCTGCAGGAGTTAAATTATGAAGAAACAGAAAAAGTACTCGTTGTCCCAAAATAGTCAATCTAAAATATTATATTCCCCCGCCCCCCCACACACTATCCTCACACATACACCTTACTCATTACACAAATTATACAAATACACAATCATACAACAAATACCTACTAATATGTACCGTATTGTTATCCGCATGATTGTGATAATTTTATTTGGTTTTGTTTCTGCTGTGCTAATTTTATTTAATATGTAATGTCCAACACAATGTAAATTGTTTAAGAATAAATAAAGTAATGACCAAAACAAACCGGCCAAGTGCGTGTCGGGCCACGCACAGTATAGGGTTCCGTAGTAGCCCGTTATCACAATGTAGTACGATTCTGTCTCTCTTTATTCTGAATAGGTAAAAAAAAAAAAACATATTTTGCTTTTCAATGCAAGTCTTTACCCGTTATAAACAAGCAAGTACTTCATCTTAGGGCTGTTTTTCCAACGCCAGATAGTTTTAACCGAGGAATAATTTTAAATTTTTGACAGATTGTCCATACAAAATCTGTCAGACTTCAATTTTATTCTACGAATAAAAATTATATGTCGATTGAAAAATCAGCCCTTTAAAGGATTAATGCTAAGGATTTTGTATTTGGTACAAAATTATCCAACACCCAAGTTTAATGACTATTACTGCTAAACTAATAAAGTTATCTTAATCGCTATAATTTTCCTTTAAAGTTCATGAAATGCACTATCATCGTGAATTTTTCCAGATTTTTCAAGCCAGCAGTTTAGGCTTTAGAGGGGGGGGGGGGACGCTCTACTGGAACAAAAATCTGCACTTTAAAGTTTAATATTTCGTAAATGGAGCATTAAATCAAAAAATATTTTGAGCAACCCCCAAGTCATTTTAGAAGACCTATTCAACGATACTCCACACGATGGGGTAGACGACGAAAATAATATTCATCCCCAGTTCACATGTAGGGGACCTACCCTAAAAAAAATATTTTCCAAAATTTTATTTTACCACTTTGTTGGCGTGATTGATATACATATTGGTACCAAATTTCAGCTTTCTAGTGCTAACGGTCACAGAGATTAAGCGAGGACGGACAGACGGACAGACAGACATGGCGATACTATAAGGGTTCCTAGTTGACTACGGAACCCTAAAAATAATTTTTGGAATTGGTCCAGCCATCTTCGAGTAATCGGGGAACATACATAAAAAAAAAATAAAAGGTTCCGACGAATTGAGAACCTCCTCCTTTTTGAAGTCGGTTAAAAATAGAACTAGCTATATTCTGAGGACAAATCTTGAGAAATGCACTTTGAAGATAACCGCAAGGTTCTATTGAGGGTAAACTATTGCTCGGAGGTGGCACTATGCATGTTAATATCACTTAGCCGCTTGAATATTGAAGGCCTAAGACGAGACCGAAGATATATACTGGCAATACCACATTTACGGTGTACGGAGGCCTGTATTTGAATTAATTGTCAGTGAGAATCACCTTATAGAGTTTGATGGATGAGGGCGGCGGAAGGTAATCTGATGGATGGCACACAAGCCATTAGGTAACTCCGTAGTTTTGAGGAAAATATTAAAGGTTTGTTCAGTTCAAAGTTGTGAGCATCGATCATAACACTTTATCTTAATGTGGAGGACGGCTCGTGAGTTCGCCATATTCGTAGTGGATCCCTAGTAACGCGGTGTACTTACTCAATATAGTTTACCAACCTTTTTTGTGTTATAGAGCAATCAAAAATGTGAATGTGAAAAAAAAACAAAAGAAAAATGACCCACATAGGTCATTTTTCTTTTGTTTTTTTTTCTCAGTAAGTTTTAATCGGGTGTGTAACGTTTGAAATAATAGCAAAAGTTCTAATGATCCTACGACCTAATTTTATTTTATAATATACTTTTGTTTAATATAACAATGAAAAGATAATTATAGTGAATTATTGATATAATTTAATTTTACCTAATTTTATAAGGTACTAGCAGCGCCCCGCGGTTTCTCCCGCATAAGTGTCGATCCCGTGGGAATATCGGGATAAAAACTATTCTAAGTCCTTCCCCGGGATGCAATCTATCTCTCTGCCAAATTTTATCGAAATCCGTTGAGTGGTTAGGCGTGAAAAGGTAACAGACAGACAGACAGAGATACTTTCGAATTTATAATATTAGTAAGGATAATAGACATTTCCTATAATGCACATATGAATTAATATTCATTTAGTATATCATATTTAGTTACTATAATATTCAAAATCTACAAGTAACGTTTAATATAATTTAGAAACGTCTACTTTGTTTCATATATTTTTGCAAAAACTGATTAGATTTTAAACGCCTGCCATTTTTGAGTGAAGCGAGCGTGGCGCGGCAGCGGCCGTCGAGCGCCAGGTCCCCTTTGTTGGTGAATCATTTAGGTTAGATGAGGTTATAACAGTATGATGTTTCCTGATATTTACTTACTTATTCATTACACAATTTAGGCTTAAAATTCGTAAATATGAAAATTAGGTTAACTGAACGTAATATAATATAAAGAGCATTATGTAAATTGTAAATTATATGTAATGAACGTCATACTAAATGTTATTAAGAGCAAAAGAAGGTTATATAAAATACTTATAAAATTCGATCACATGAAATTAGGTTATTAAATTTGTTTTTATAGCATATGAAAATTATATCATGTGAACGTTATCAAGTGATATTTTATTATCTATTAGGTATTATGCCATATTATATTACTCACCCGTTTTAATCATGGTCTGGCAGTTTAAGTAGGTAATACACACATCAAAAGTGTCTAGGGATCAACATATATTTTTGCAATAACTTTTCTCCTGATTGATATTAATTAAAATTTTCTTTAAGGATTCATCAAATAAAGTGTTTTCGTTTGTCACAGTAACGATAAACCAAGTCACCTTTGCATTAATAAAGAAATTTGCCATTTTCCTAATAAAGGGATTTTTGACATTTGAACCACTAACACAAAAGTTCGAGAAAAAGACTGAAATAACAGTTTTCTTTAAAATTTTATTGGGTAACTTAAACAATTAATAATCCGTGTTTCTACCGCGAACACTAACAACACAAGAACATCGGTTTGGCATACTCAAAATGAGTTCATCCAAATCACGCTGTGGAATGGCCGCCCATGTTCGTTGCAACAACAAAAAAAGGTCTTCTTGCGACTGGATACCCTCCATATTCGGCAGAGCTCTTCTCTGTAGCATATCCCATGCATGCTCAATCGGGTTCAAGTCTGGCGACTGAGCAGGCCAGGGCAGGACATTGATGTTAGCTGCGGCGAGAGTCTGTCTTACAACTCTTGCGGTGTGCGGTCGTGCATTATCATGCATTAACTGAAATAAGGGACCGATTTGCACTTGTAGAGGAACGATGACGTCTGATACAATCGTCTCAGCATAAATTTGAGCGTTGAGGTTGCCTCTGATCCAAATCAACTCAGTTCTTCCGCCGATCCAAATACCCGCCCATACCATGATGGTTCCACCACTATAAGGATGGACTTCCTGGCAGGATTTTAATCGCTGTTGGCGTCCAGGGGTTCTCCAGTGTCGTATACGTCTTGTATCCGGTCTCATACCAAAACGAGACTCATCAGAAAAGCACACGAAACGCCATTGTTCTTCTGCCCAATTTCTGTGTTCAAGAGCACATTGATATCGAATCCTACGATTGTGCATTGCTATAGGTGGTACCCGTAGCGGTCTTCGGGAATGAAGGTTCACTTCATGCAAGCGGTTTCTGACTGTTGGTCGCTAATTAAGTTCCCTGAAGAGTGATGAAGCCTCACGGCTAACATCATGGCGGTTATTGTTGGAGCTCTTCGAGTTAAGATTTGAATGTATCGGTCTTGTCTCCGTGTGGTGCAGCGATACCGTCCTCCATGGCGCTCAGCCACGGTACCAGTGCTTCGGTAACGTGTCCAAAGTCGACTGATAACACTCTGACTTGTATTCAGAGCTAAAGCCACAGTACGTTGCCGGGAACCAGCTTCTATCATTCCCACGGCTCTGAGCATTTCTTCCCTGCTTAAATGACGTCGCCGCTCCATAATAACGTTGGTTTTAATCAGTAGTAGGGAAACAGTAGCACTAATAATGTCTTCAATGCGTTGTATGTTTTTATAGGGAAAATATTGACAGCTGATTTTCATCTTTTACTCGAATTTGATTCACAGTTCCTGATTCAAATTATGAAATGCACCAAAAAGGATCCATATAAATTTATAAAATCATAAATTTATTACAAAGCCACATCTCAATCTCAAGAAATCCGCATAAAAATGCTTGATCCCTAGACACTTTTGATGTGTGTATATGCGGCCTACTTAAATGTCCTTCTTCCCCTCTTCCTGAGTTGAGCTGCATGATTACTGACAAATCCGTGCACTAACTGGACGGGCTACTCAATCTGTATTGTTCTTTCCTCAAAAGACCATTTCAGACAGACTACATGGTCTTCACATGATCTGACGAAAATTATGTCTGGACTTTAAAAGAGACTGTGACCTCTGAGTTTGTTTCGGCCTTTCTTCTCAGAGTAGTCAGCAAAAGCCCACCTCATTTAATTTTTAAAATATCATTGACGTGTAAAAATGTTTGTACTGAAGCTTACAGAAATAAAATCATTTATTATAATCATCAAAGAATTGTGTCGGATAATGATAGAATTTCGCAGAACCTGGAATGTAGTCCTATAACAGGATTTTTACACTTTTAAAACGTTATCAACTTGATTTTCTTGACTCGTGTTGGCACGAGCTTACGTTTTTTACTCATTTGTGTTCTATGAATAATTCCACAAAAATAACTAGGTAGTTTTGTGTTTATGACTAATGAAAAACTTCTAGCTAATCGTTTTATTTTCACACATAAACTCACCTAGAAATTACGCCTAATTTCCTAGAATACTATACCAAAACCTAATTAGCTCCTACCTACCTACCTCGGTGGTAATAAAAACGCCGTTACGTTTTGTCGTGCGTAGTTACACCAGGAAAAACTAAACGAAACAAAATGGAGTAGTTTTTATTTAGCGGCGCTTTGATTAACCAATGTTCTTTGTGGTCCGCCCCGACAAATGTCGGCCGGACATGAAAAACCTTTGTTTCCGTACAACGAGGATTGGTGCTAATTGTATATTATTTCATGTTCATAAAGTTTTGCCGTGTAATTCATTTTTGTATAGCTTTTATGTTATTAGCTATGTTCTTTGAGCTTGCCGCTTTTAATGTCTTCTTTTTATTATTTTCGCAGCCTTTTGAGGGCTCCTTTTGATTAAACACAAATGGGCAGTCAACATTGTGAAATTACTTTTGTGAGTGATATTTTTTAAAGAAGTAGGCGTGTAGGTACGGGATATTTCCGTGCAAAGGTCGCCGAAACTTCGAACATTAACGTTTGTTGCTTACGAAGAACAACGACAATGAAGTCGGTTATAAAGGATGGTCTTACATCATCATCATCTGCCTAGCTTCTTCGGAACTACGTTGGGGTCGGCTTCCTGTCTAACCGGATTCAGCTGAATACCAGTATTTTACATGGAGCAATTGCCTGTCTGACCTCCACAACCCGGGAATTACTAGGTAATACTGGTACCTCTTGGTTAGACTGGTTTTCAGACTTTCGGGCTTCTGACGACCCATTACGGGACCAACGGCTTAACGTGCTTTCCGAGGCAAGGAGGGGTCTTGGTATGAAAAGATGGTCACACATCTATGGACCAACCGCGGCAAGCATAGCTTAACCTGATCGATCGACCCGTGTGGCTGTTATTACTTACCTACAAGCCCCAAGCTTTAAAAAGGTATGTCTTATATAAGAAAGACAAAGATGAACACTGATGAAGGTTGTAACTTGTGTATCATATTTCAATCTTGAATGTTAAATTGATCTTCAAAATCTCTTCCGAGAAAGATGTATGAGGAACCCAAGTTTCTAACATGATTGGTAGGTAATTGAGCCTAATTTTGTTAATGAATACCAAGTATAGATTTCTACTGTTGCGTCAGAATCTGATGTTACTTTATTAAGCAAAGTTTACGGCGTAAGTAGGTAATTGAAAGTAAGAAGTTGTTTAACAAGACTGATTTTATTTAAAATTATTTAATTAACAAAAACATTTTATATTATGTTGATTGTTTTTCTAAAGAAGATAATACAAATCTAAGAAAAATATTTTATTTCAACTTTTGCACCCGCATGTACCTGCTTGATGTAGTTTATGACATTGAATATGTTTACAAATTTTTATCACCTGTCCGTATCGTAGATAATTTTTGTTTACGGTCCAATGGCCCGGGGGCCATTCGGTTTGGGCCGTTCAGACTAAATCAAAAACCGTGGAATGTAACTTGCACAACTTAAAACGACAACGTCTATTTGACAGTGAGTGACTGTCAGTTTGGTAAGAACAACTTCGAGAAAGAGGGTAACAGAAGAATTCAGCTGGGCTGCTCAGCGTTTGGGAAGCTTCGTCGAGTCTTCTCGTCACGTATTCCGCAAAGCCTAAAGACTATAGTCTTTAAATCAGTGCGTCCTGCTTATTATGGCTTACGGAGCCGAAACGTGGACACTCGCGGTACGGCTGAAGTGGCAATGGGCGGGCCATATTTGCCGTAGAACCGATGACCGACCGTTGGGGTAGACGTGTTCTTGAGTGGAGACCGCGAATCGGCAAACGTGGGACGCTTTCAGGCTAGGTGGAGCGACGTTCTTCGCAGGATGGCTAGTACTAGCAGCTGGATGAGAGTTGCCGAGGATCGAGCTAAATGGCATGCAATTGGAGAGGCCTATGTTCAGCAGTGGACTGCTGTAGGCTGATAATGATGATAGTTTCAACCTTAGTGAAGTTTAAATTAACTAGAAATTGTTGTCAAAAGTGGTACAGCAATTACAAGGTCGACTATATATTAACAAGCGTCAATTTCACGGGATATCAACTTCGAGCATGTCTTTACAAATTAAATTCTACAGGGACTCATAACTACGTACTTCAGATACCAATTGAACACCACTAAGCTGATATCGACCTCAAAATTTAAGTGATAGGGTTCATTTTTGAAGGGTCGTGAGCATGTCTTGAAAAGGGTTAGTTTCCTGCTGTGGGGTTTGCATTCCAGGGGTAATATGGGTAATTTTAATGTCATTAAGGGCTTAAAATCTTTGTTAGTATTGCGGAAATGTAAGCGCAGATTAGGTGGGTCACTGATAAGACGGTCACCTGCCGGCTTCGTATTTATTTACTCCGTCATAAGGTTCATTTTGACAAACAGTAATTCCGTAATGGATATTGAGATTAAATTTGTTTAGGTTTGTAGTGTTGATCTGATATACTAATGTTTTGCCTGACCTTTGCCCTTTTTGAGTGACCTACATATTTGTAATGGACACAAAACAATTTAGGTGTGATCTTACTTTGAATATACATACGTAGCATTAAAAGGAAACGCGGGTGGTCGTCACACTAATATTATAAAGGCAAAAGTTTGTGAGTGTGTGTGTGAGTATGTGTGTGTTTATGTTTGTTATTTCTTCACGCTCAAACGGCTGGACCAATTTTGATAAAATTTTGTATGGAGGTAGCTGACACCCTGGATTAACATATAAGCTACTTTTTATCCCGATATTCCCACGGAATCGACAATTACGCGGGTGAAACCGCGGGGCGCAGCTAGTTTCTCCATACAACGCCCTCGCCTGTTTTCTTTCTGGTTAATGACTTTAAAGCAATGATTTTTTTACAGATTAATAAATATTAACTACTTGTATGTCCCCATGTTTTCCTTTTTGATAGTACATTATTTTTAAAAGCACTAGAACGCTCAAAAATTGCCGATTTAAACAGCTGTCAACGAAGGCCTAGTGTACAAATTTGACAACTATTAATGAAAAAAAAACATAGGGACACAGTACATATCGTTTTTATTCAGTTTATGAAATAACTTCGAAATTGGTCCAACATTGTAGGAAGAAATAGGCGAGAGCCAAGCCTCAAATTACGACATTTTTCTTTGGATTTCTCAAAAGTCTCTCCGACCGCATTTCCTCTTAAGACTAGATCTACCAAAAAAGTCAAAGACCAGCTGGTCTATCCAAACTAATATTATAAAGAAAATAGATTTAAATTTTTGTATGTTTATTACGCTCTCACGCTAAAACAGCTGAACGGATTGGATGAAATTTGGCACATGTTAGACGATGACCAGGATTCGGACATAGGATACTTTTAATCCCCATATTCCCACGGGATCGAGACTTATGCGGGTGAAACCACGGGGTGCAGCTAGTTCTGTATAAAACTCACCGTGAAAACTGAGGTAAAGAGAGTTGTCATTCCACAAGACATTTCTTTGGTAGGTATTGTTCGTCGAATCGTTGAGCTCCTCAAGTTCTGAGTTGGGCTGCAAGATTATGACAAATGCGTGCACTGATTCGACAGGTCCGCTCAATCTGTGTGGTTCTTTCCTCAAAAGACCATTTCAGACACCAATCTACATGGTCTTCACACGATCTGACCAAGATTTTGTCTGGACTTTAAAAGAGACTGTGACCTCTGAGTTTGTTTCGGCCTTTCTTCTCAGAATAGTCAGATAGGAAACGCCGACCTCATCTAGTTAAAAAAAAATATGACTGACGTGTAAAAGTGTTTGTACAAACCTACTTACAGAAAATAAATCATTTATCATTTATCAAGATGCTAGGGATTGACACTATGGACAGCTATCAATCGGTTTCCAGGATAGGTCGGCTTTTGTGTTTTTTTTTTCTAGAATCTTGTGGACCTTTGTAGCATTCAGGATCCGTTCCTTTCGAGGACCCTAGATAAATGTTCCGGATTCTCGTTAAAACGTAAGGAATGCCAGAATATAAAGGGTATTCTCTTTATAATAAAAAGCGGCCAATTAGATTTGGACTCGTAGACGAAGGGTTCCGTACAATATGTAACACTTGCAATTCTTGTATGGGGGTGGATACAAGAAATGTGTAGTGTTAAATCTTAACTTTATTTTATTTTTATTATAAAATTTATTGTCATAGCGGCCATAGTAACACACTTTTAAAATGTCAAGATATAGCCCTGTGACAGACGAACGGACGGACGGACAATGGAGTCGTAATAGGGTCCCGTTGGCTCTCTTTGGGTACGGAACCTTAAAAAAACGCAAATTGTAATGGAAATTCAATCCTAACTTACAAATTGTGAGTCGCCTGGGCCGCAACCTACTCGTATTTATCTCTGTTGACTTTAGGAATTTCGATGCCAAGCTCGTTTTAAGTTATAACATTATGTTTTTCTTTGATGTCCCCGACTGAGAGGTATAGAATAATAAGTTGAACTTAGTTGCTTACTTAATTTGAGGGTCGTTTTATTATGGTAATTCTCGTGCTGGATAAAAATACGTTTGGTTTCCTAAATAAACAATTAGGTATATTGCTTTTACAGGAAGCAGCCGTGGCCCAGTGGCGTGGATCTTTGACAGTCATTACGGGTAGTCAGAAGCCCGAAAGTCTGACAATCAGTCTTACCAAGGGGTATCGTAATACCCAGTAACTGGGTTGTGGAGGTCAGATAGGCAGTCGCTCCATGTAAAATACTGGTATTCAGCTGCATCCGGTTAGACTGGAAGCCGACCCCGACATAGTTGGGAAAAGGCTAGGCAGATGAGGATGAGTCGTGGCCCATTGAGAGAGCAGTGGTGGCCTAGTGGTAACTCACTTACGAGTTGTAGGTCGTGGGTTCGAATCCAGTCAGGTGCGTTGGTTTGTTTCATCACCACTGCTCTCAAAACACTGACGGAAATATGTTAAGGAAATCGGCATGTCCTAGAACCAAACATTCAAAGACATGTGATATCTACCAACCCGCACATGGACCGAGGTGGTAGATTATAGCTCACTCCCTCTCGAAGAGAGAAGGCCTGTGTCCCACTAGTGGGAACATTATAATAATAATAAATCTCTATTTTGACATCAGAAAAACAACCTTACAACAAATTTTACAGTACTTATTTTCTATGAAACTAAAAGATTAGATACCCAACTCAGACCAAATTAAAAACCAAGACGGAGGGCTGTTGTCCGATAGGGTTACAGCTGCCCCGGAACATAAAGGGCTAAGAAGGAACACGGGTGGGTTTTAGTCAGTAAGAGTCTGACACTCCCTTACGCTCCACCCAGAGCGGGAGGGGTCATTAAAAAAAAAAGAAGGAGGGCTGAGTGAAGCCGGTTTCATAAACATGTACATAGTGAGGTGTAGTTTGATTGTAAATGGTTGTAAATGTGTGCATGTAAGCGTGTATGCAAAAAGCGGAGGCGTATTTGACATGCTAGTAATCAGTTTTTGCATGCTTCACTGTATTGTTCGCAGCGCTATGTTTTGACTTTTTGTTTGGTCTGAGATACCCAGTAACTCAGTGCACATCAATAAAGGATGTTACGAAACTGATTCACCCTGACCCGCGTACTAGCTCAGACCAACAAAAAAGAAAGACGGCGCGCCGCGAACATCAAAAGTGAAGCCATAAAACTCTGCTCCTGCAAGTAAACATACACGCTCACGCACACACCTACATTGAAACTATGCTTATCGCTCTTAGTACGTCACGAGTCGTGGTCAAGTTAATACAGATTTAAAAAATATAATTATGCCTTCCTGTGTATTGAAAAGTTGCAAAAACAATAGCAAATCACATAAAAAGTCTCACGGAATCACTTTTCACTTGTAAGTACTTGAAATAACATCGTTTCTTTATTTAAATCACTAAACTCATCACCTTCTGTTGCTGAGTCTTTGCTTAAGGACAATGTTAATGGTTGCGATTCGGAATTTAATTTTGAATATATTACCTGTAGAGATATAATTAAAACCTTTCACACTTTAAATGTAAAAAAGACTGCAGATCTGTGGGGTAATTCTGTAGAAGTAGCTAAGTCTATTATTGACATTGTGGCACCTACTCTAGCTCTTATCTTTAATACTTGTATTGACAATGGGGAGTTTCCTGACCTTATGAAAAATAGTAAAATAATACCTTTGTTTAAATCAGGTAGTACATCAGACCCCACAAATTATAGACCTATTTCTGTACTACCTACCTTTAGTAAAATTTTTGAGAAATTAATTTTAGACCAAATGCAAAGATTTTTTAATAAACATAAATTATTACATAGCAAACAGTTCGGTTTTACAAGGGGTCGTTCAACTACTGATGCCGGTGTTGAACTTTTAGGACATATTTATAATGCATGGGAAGATAAATGCGATGCCTTGGGCATCTTTTGTGATTTGTCCAAGGCATTCGATTGCGTTCTTCACGAAACGTTAATCAGGAAACTCCGCCACTACGGGATCCGAAACACTGCTCTGGATCTTCTTACTTCATACTTGAGTAAAAGGATTCAGAGCGTTGACGTTAATGGAAAAAGATCACCCGGATCTATAGTAACAATGGGAGTCCCACAGGGCTCAATTCTTGGTCCTTTCTTGTTTCTTATTTATATTAATGACTTGCCGTACCTCATAAAGGATAATCATGATATAGTGTTGTTTGCAGATGACACTTCTCTTTTGTTTAAACTTAAACGTCAGCAGTTGGTTACTGACGATGTAAATAGCGCGATCTCGAAAGTAGTCCACTGGTTCAATGTTCATAATTTGCTTTTAAACGAGAAAAAAACCAAATGCATTAAGTTTACGCTACCCCACGTTAGGCAGGTGAAAACTAATGTGTTGATAAAGGGCGAGGAATTGAATCCTGAAGACAACACAGTATTCTTGGGCATAACTTTGGATGCTAAGCTTCAGTGGGGTCCACATATAGATAAATTGTCAAAAAAGCTAAGTTCCGCAGCATATGCTGTTAGAAAAATTCGTAATTTAACTGATATAGAGACTGCCCGTTTAGTGTACTTTAGCTATTTTCATAGTGTAATGTCGTACGGTATTCTATTGTGGGGAAATGCCGCCGATATTCAGACTATCTTTGTTTTACAGAAGCGAGCTGTTCGATCAATTTATAAATTAAGTCCGAGACACTCTCTCAGAGACAAATTTAAAGAGATTAATGTAATGACTGTGCCTTCTCAGTATATTTATGAAAATCTTTTATATGCCCATAAAAACATAAAATTGTTTAAAAAATACAGTGATATCCATAATAGAAATAAACACAAATTTGTTGTACCTACAACAAGGCTCAAAAAAATAGGTGGCTCGTTCAGATGCCAATGTATACGCTTTTATAATAAGCTACCAAGCCACGTTCAAGATCTAAGCCTCAATAAATTCAAATCATTCATTAAACGTAAGTTGTGCCAGAAAGCCTTTTATACCGTTAAAGATTATATTGAGGACAAAAAGGCTTGGGATTGAGCTGCTTCAAATTTCTGCATTTTGAATGACTTTTTTTTTTTTTTTTTATATACACATTGACATTAATGATTTTTTTTTATAAACAATGACATTTACTTACTTTGTAAAGTATTATATATATAATTTTTTTTTTTTTTTACATTGTGATTTGTGAATGTGAAGACGATGTGGGTCATTTTATTAATTTTTTATGTTTTATTTTTCTCTCTGTTCTATTACTTGTTTTTTTTTTCTCTCATGGTCTGGCAGTTTGAGTAATTTATGTGGCCTACCCAAATGTCCTTTCTTTGGTATTGTTCGTCGAATCATTGAGCTCCTTAAGTCTTGAGTTGAGCTGCACGATTTCTGACAAATGCGTGCACTGACTGGACAGGTCCTCTCAATCTGTGTGGTTCTTTCCTCAAAAGACCATCTCAGACATCGATCTACATGGTCTTCATATAACCTGACCAAGATTATGTCTGGACTTTAAAAGAGACTGTGACCTCTGAGTTTGTTTCGGCCTTTCTTCTCAGAGTAGTCAGATAGGAAACGCCGACCTCATCTAGTTTAAAAAAAACATGATTGACGTGTAAAAGTGTTTGTACAAACCTACTTACAAAAATAAAATCATTTATCATTTATCATTTATCATTTAGGTTACTTGGAACAAAAAACCTCAACGAACGAAAGTAGTGACATAAAGTGCGGGGGTTGCCATAATACGATTTAAGATTTCCCCATTCGATTAATATACATATAAATATGATTTCTTACTTCGAGTTATATTCCTATTTTCTTTTTTATGTATTTAATATTTTAGGTTTCCAATTAATCTCAACAATATCTTACTCGTACAATATTATACTAGTTCCTATTCACACAAATATCCCTAAATTATAGGGAAAAAATTTAACAAATGGCAACTCTTCGACACACACATAGATAAAAAGGTGGCTTCAGTTTTAATGTTCGCGGCGCGCTGTCTATCTTTTTTTGTTGGTCTGAGCGTACTAGTTATAAACTGTATTAAGGTGGGACAGCTTACCTCGTTCTTTGTTTATAATATTATAATAAACCGATTTGAGAGAAAATAATTAGATAATCTCACTTTTCAAATAATACAAAGCAAAACTGTGACTAGAATGTATCACACATTCAAATTGTTGTTTACTTGAACTTTTTACTTTGTAGGTAGTAGCGTAAGTTCACATAGTAAACGTAAAATTTTTAAGATGTTTGTTGTACAAATATTTGTATTGTGTTCTTGTTACTTTTAAAAAAAACAAAAACCGATAGTTTAGATCACAATCCGATTAACTATAAAAATGTGCGTGTGGGGGTGACACAAAGTATCTCCTGATAAGTCTGCTCGCCTAGTACCATACTTCACAAAATGTTAATTTGGTCTGTGTGTTATTTTTCTAATAATAAGCTCTTCGAGGGTTGAGTGTACTTTTAGGTAGAACGGCTGCAACGCGACTGATACGAGAAAAAATCACCTTCAAGAAAACAATAGGACCATAACAGGACGTTACGCGTAGCGGACGTAGGTAATGCGTAGGTAATGCGTAGGTATCCCTCGAGTCAGGAACGCATTCTCTCGACGACCTGACTATAAGTTATAGCTACGAGTATTTGGTAACGAACTTAGGACGTCGCCTAAATCGTTGAACCAGTATCTATGATTGTTAACAGGCCAATATTATCAACCATAACGGATACTGTACAACAATATTCAATTTTGGATGTTGTTGTCCAGTCATTCACAATTAACACCCACGTACAGAATTCTATTCTCTACACGAGATTCTATTAAGAGATATTGAGAACATTTATTCAACAATAGGCAAACGGTTACAATCACCCACGACTACCTTCCTGCAAGTACCTACTGACTTAAGTACCTACACTATAAACTCGTCCCTTTGAAACTTGAGTAGTTGAAAACAATACGTTACCTCAAACTTACCTTTATTAATAGTAGGGACGCCGATATTGGGTTTTCACGTGACCAGAGACTCAAAATATAGAGAGTACAGAAGGCAATCACATGTATGTACTTCACTTTTCATACATACGCTCGGCGGTCGCACTAGGGTTGTCCATTTTTGGCTTAAGCACAAAAAACTATCGTGGTAGTGGCACTAGTATGTAGTTGTTTGATTTATTGTTGAGCTGATTCTACAATATTAAAACAAAAAATAAACATAGTATTTACAATACAAAAAGTTTACAGAACAAAAACATAAAATTTTACATTTATTTGTCAATTTTCAATAACGAAAATCCCTAATAACTTCAAAACGGATTACCATATTTACACAATTTATTTTGCCATATCCGTTTTAGATCTAAACCTATCAAATGACACTAAAAACAACACAATATCTACCTACACAAACAAAAAATCATGTTTTCAACTTACGTAATAGTTGGTGGCGTGAATTTACCTTACAAAAAAGTTATTTCGTTTATATACTGATTCAAAATAGGAAACTATTATATAAATCGAGCTTAGATAGCCATTTTTTTGTTGCTCCAATTTTGCACTTCCCAGACGCGTGTCTCAAGCGGATGGCACTCGCGCTCGCACTAGTCCCAACCAGTCCGAGATAACGTGTCCGTGAGCGGTATCTATGTGTGCGTTGCTCGAGCGCACTTTGTATGTAGATTGTCTTCTGTTCTCTGTATTTTGTGCCAGAGGACTGGCTTATTTTAGGTCTAAGAATCAGCATTGCCATCCATTGTCATTGTCTGCATTGCTGTTAATGCGAATAGTGCCCATAAGGCTGCCTTTCCACCAGAGATGAGCGACGAAGCGTAACGAAGGATGTGTGTGAAACCAATCAATTACATAGCTTTATTTTTATAGCTTGAACTAAGTTAGCGTTGGTATTGGTTAGTTTTACACACATCCCTTCTACACATCCTCGCTCATCTTTAGTGGAAAGGCAGCCTTATGGGCACTATTCGCATTAACAGCAATGCAGACGAATTTTTTGATGTCCAATAAGCTCTTCCTTTTTGTGTCAGCTTGTATATTGTATTTAACATTTGTCAAAGCGAGATACAACGCTAAATAATTGTAGAAATGCTGCTTCTAACAAGTGTTAAATATCGATGAGAAAAGTTCCCACTTGTTAAGGGGCTTACAGGATCGACTCAAGGAGACAAAATCAGAAAAATATATGATATTCTTCAGGATAAAATAAGTGTATTTTTACTTTTACTGTATTTTTTGTAATATGTAAAAGATAATAATTTACATAGACAACCGCGGACTTTTTTTTATTGATATTTTTAAGATATACAATTCCGTAGTAAATTAATTTGATCTATCTCGTAAGGTTTAGCCAGCTTTTGCAATGTAAGCGCACAAAAATATGTTTGTTACGACATCACATTATAAATCTTTGAATTTCTCGGCTTTCCTCTACTATAATATGCATGTATTATACATATAAACCTTCTTGCTGAACATTGCATTAAAATCTGTTGCGTAGTTTCAAAGATCTAAGTTAACAGGGAGCGGGAGCGACTTTATTTTATACTTATGTAAAGATTTAGAAGAAGGCGGTAGTAGTTAATTTTTAGTACTTACATCGCGTATTGTAGGTACCTACAGCGAACATTATATTACTTCCACAACACATTAACTGGGTTATAAGGAAATCCTTAGGCCCGTTAAAGCAGCCGCAAGTAACAGGGATGGTACAGACTGCAGCACATCAATGTAAACTCTATACATATCTATAACTACGACGCGCTGTATAGTGTTAGAAAGAAAGTATCCTTGGTATGATTGGTGGAGTTTTCAACGTTTCTAAAATCACCCAATGGTTGCGCATACTAATAATTGGCAGCCAATTATCATGTTCACGACTACTAAAAAAAAACCAAGGCAAGGGTGGATGAATAAAAAGAAATATCGCGCATCAGTAACATTTTAAAGTTGTCTACTGTTAATATCTAAATTCCATGATTCATTATCTAAATAGCTGGTTGTGATTGTGCGATAATGAACTTTATGAAAATGTGCCATATGGTTTAAATTCTTTAGAATATTGCGCGTATCATCCCAACTAAGGTCGAATTTCAAAACATATTACAAGAGTTCGGTTGGTCTCATGGTCACTAAGGCAGCTCGAAATTCATCGTTATCTGCGTTCGAAACCCGGAGAAACATAGATACAGCTTTTTATTAGCAATGTTTTGTTTTTAATTATTATGTTTTTTTTTGTTTTTTTTTTCAACGAACGAAGTCGGGAAATATCTTTTTAAATGGGTAGTTTGTATAGAAATGAAACAAAATCATTGCAAGTAATAAAAATGTTTATTATTTCATTAAAGTAAGATAAAGTAAGTAAATGCTCATAGTTCAAAATTATTACATTTTATAATATCATATCCAAACCTAACCATTTATAAACATTTAAAAAAAGTCATTGCTAATGCTTGGAAGTTTGTTATCGATTGTTGTTGTTGTTATGTTTTACAGATTTATAGCTAAGTATAATTATGTGTAGTGAATCAACATGTTATTTAAATAGAAAAATGCATTTCCATTTATAACAATAACATCACCACATAATCTGCAACATTAGCCACTAATGGTTTAGCATTAATTCAATTGAGCATTTACTTACATAGTGTGTTTTAAAATACTTATAAGTAGATTAGTTAGTAGCGGAGTGGCGCGCCGTCTTCTTCTTTAGCTTGTGTAAGCGGCTACGCATACCGCACACCATGTTCCAACACAAATCTTTTCTTCTCATGTGCTCCCATGTCGATAACACGATCTCAGCCAAATTGTTTTTATTTCGCACTTCGGATTTGTCCCAATTTAAAAAGATTTGACCCCATAGGTTTTCTATAAGTATGGTTAAAATCGGGAGTTTTAGATGGCCAGTAAATAATAGTTAAACCTTCTTGAGCAGCTAACCAATTCTTCACAATGCCTGCACGGTGGATCGGGCAGTTAGTTATCTTGCACGAAGTAAATATCAGTGTTAGGATAGATAAGCAATTCGCACAGTCGCCAGCATGACGTCACGCAGAATCTCCAAATACTGACTAATATTATAGACAACATCCAGCCAGCAATGTTTTGTATAGTCATTAAGTTGCGACATGACGCTTTGATTTCACCAAATTCATTAAAAATGCTTTTCACGATTTACTTCAAACGTTTTAGAAATGTTTGTGCGCCGCAGTCGCTGTTTAGGCGTAGGTAGACTGACTTTTGTCACTTAGATTAATTTAGTTTCCATCTACCCCACGAAGTAAAATTTTACTTCGACCATTTGAAGACTTATAGTTTTTTTTTTAATTTACCCACTTGTTTTTGCCGAGTTACTTAAAAGCTTTTCAACTTTAACGACAAGAAGATAATGATTAAAATGGCTTAACAAGATATGCCGATACTTGACTAAGACAATGTTGGTCACCGACTGTATGCACTGCAGCACGAAACATTACAAGTACGGACAGACAAAAAGCTATATATCTCTTTCGCACGATGCTCGCTGTTGTTGCTCATAACGCGTTCAAGGTCAAAGTGGGGTAAGTTGATGTGCTGGCAACTGTACATACAGGCCTACCTGTACAGAACCCAAGAATGTAGGTAATTCTTCGCCTTTGAGAGCCTTTAATATCGCTTTAGGTATGATGATTAATATTAGAAATGTTCGAACAAATCACCTAATAAAAAAAATCTATGGAGTTATGGAGAAGCCTAAAGTTTTTTAGAAGGGAGTATTCCCGTCCTTGTCGCGCGGTTCGGACAATATATGGCGCTAGTATAAAGTTACATAGTCGTGACGTTATTTCTGTGATAGTGCCGTGCCATCTTTGTCTATTAGTTATTTGAAAAAGTTTTTAGCTTGAATTTTTTTTAAACTTTTATAACTTTTATCTTTTTACCCCACTGCGCCGAAAGGAGGGTTATGTTCTTCGAGTGTATGTATGTATATTTCTTTGGCACGCTCTGTAGCCTAAACGGCTTGATCGATTTCAGCTTGAGATGTGCCGTTAGATTCGTCTTAATTGTGAGAGTGACACTGTGTATATCAAAATTGAAATAAAAAATTAAAATGGCCGATTTTTGATTATTATGTAAGTATTAAAAAAAAAATTCTCAAAACCTATCGAGTGGGATATCAAAATAAGGGTTTTTTTATGGTGATTACAAAAATAAATACAACTTATATGGTTAAAAGTGATTCGAAGTGACAAATCGTAAAAACCACGTTATACCAAGAACTAAATCGTCTGCGAAATCTTTCACATTTGTAAACTTAAAAGCTGGAAAAAAAAAAGTAATAAAAATAAAAATAAAAAACCCGACTGCTTTCAACTTTTATTTAATTTAAAAGGCTTGTTTTTAGCTTTTTAGTTTTTTTTATTAACTTAAGTTTTTACCGCAGTTGGGTTTTTAAATTACTTTTTTACTTTATTGCTGAATGGGCCCGCTCTTGCCCTCGGTCACGCCTGATGGAAAGCGATGGATGAAGTCTATGATGGAACGAGCGTGCCCAGAAGATGCCTAAGGCACTGGAACTCACGCATCGACAAAACAAGGCTACTAACCGCTTGACGCCGGACTCCGGTGGGAGGGTGGTCGCAAACCAGGCGGGTGTTAGCCCTAAAACCGTAAGGAAAGAATTGGCCAGTCAAATAAGGTGTTGGGTGTGACTGTCCAGGATGCGCCGAGCGCTCGGTTCAGTTGAGTAACTGGCGGAACAAACTGCACTACACGAGGAGGTTTCTTCATGCCTCCCTACTAATATTGTTTGGTTTGCACTATTTACAACTCAGGATGGTTGTAGTTCTCCTGCATCTCTTTATTCTTCGCCTCCAAGGAATACAGATCAGCCGGTAATCGATTCCCTGTTGAACATTTCTCAAAAATGGCTTCGAAAAATGAGCGTCACTCTGGTTCAGGATATTACATTGATGGTTCAATCAACCGAACACCCCTTTGAGCAGCGGATATCTTCACTCTACGGCTCGCTATAAATTCGGTTCTTTTTCTACCACGCATACGCATTATCTGAATGTATTTTCTCGAAGGTTTTCTACGCGAGGACTTAGCCTGCGTTAATATATAAAATATATAAAAACAGACATTCGTCAAACAGAAGTAAATATAATTTATACATTTGTCGCATGATATTCTAATCAATAATTCATACCACCTACGATTTTCTGAATTATTCCGTTCTGATCCCTACAAAGATACACGACAAAGAATAAAATACGTTTCATTTGCGTAACTTAAAAAATAATTCTTTTTTCTACAACCATCTTTTATGTTTCTTGTCATATTTTTCTAGAATAAAAAGAAAGATGTGAACATTCGTCCAAAAGTATGTTCCCAAAAATCTATCTTGCAGACGATAAATAGTCTTTTATGTCTAACTTATTCATAAGAAAGGTAATGTTTTTCATTTATTTATTTATTAATCTTTGTGAAGAATGAACGGACTTAATGCCTTATACATTCTCTACCAGTCAACCAAGGGTGGTGGCCACAATTTTGTCTTCTTTCTTAAATTTTCCAACACCGGATAAACAACAAACTATAGACAGTCTCACAAAAACACTTGAGCCACCAGCACTTATTCCATTCAATCAAACCTGGCTAATTGTCGGCGAGCGAGCGGTCATTTTACTCCCGCACTCCCGCCCATCAGTAGCGCACGCGATCGCATGATTAGAACCTTTGAACAATATATTACTTAAGTAAAAAAAAACCTCCAGCTAATGGACCTAATAGATTTAGAACAAAATGTTGTAGATATGGATCTACGAGCATATAGAACCAATTACGCAGCAAGAATAGCTTTGTCGTGTTATGATTTTTATGGGCTTGAGAAAACATATTTCTTTACTCTCATTTTTGTAATTTTTTTTCTGTATGTATGAGATGAGGAATAATAATGTAACATTATCTTTATTATATCGTAAAAGGAGATAGTAAAATGGCAGCATAATCAGGCTATAATGTTCACACTGCTGGCACAAAGGCCTCCTCTCTGTGAGAGGGTGTGGGCCGTTATCCACCACGCGGGCCCAGTGTGGGTTGGTAGATGTCACATGTCTTCGAATTTTTGGTTCTAGGACATGCAAGTTTCCTCACGATGTTCTCCGTCATTGTTATGTGGCGATGAAATAATTTACACAAATGTAATGTGCCTGCTTGGGTTCGAACCCACGAACTACTTGAATATCAATTTTACTGTTTATTTTAATCTTAATGTTTTAATTTTAATTCTGATTCTAATGATAATTTGGATTTTAATTATTGATTCTAATATCGATTCTGATTTTGTTTTTACATAATGTTTTGTTCTTTGTTTCTAATGAATTTTTTTACTCTCACTAGGAGTAAAAAATCTTGTAAAAACATACCTAATTTATATTTAAGAAGATATTTTTATGTAAGTGCTGTGTATGCTTGTAAGTGACTAATTCACCATAACTCAATGCATATGTTATTTATTATTATGTCAATATTTCTAGTGAATAGGTCGTTGGTGTACCTTTTAAATAAAAATAAAATAAAATAAGTACAACTCACACGTCACAAGTGACGTATGACTTGAACCTATTCAGATTAGGCGTAGTTGAAACGGTTAACAGTACTAAAAATTGGTTATGGAGTGATTAGTAGGATTCCTATCCTACTAATCACTCCATAACCTATCTACTAGTATCTGACATTGCTAGTTCTAGATATCTTTAGGTCAGGTGGATGTCGCTCGTTTCTCTATTCAACTACCTCATCATCTACCTAGCCTTTTCCCAACTATGTTGGGGTCGGCTTCCAGTCTAACTGGATTCAGCTAAATACCAGTATTTTATATGGAGCGACTCCCTATCTGACCTAGTTACTCTATTCAACTATTTAAGCCACAAGATATAAAGAGAATTAAAAAAAAAATGGCTCAATCCTGATAAGAAACGTTGGAAATCACGGTCAGCGGTGGAATCTTATAAGTCAACGTTAAGAAAAAAGGCTAATTTCTATTCTTTTCGTAATAAAAAGCAATATTAGCCTCCGTTCTCCGCTTCCTACGCAGATTTCAATATAATTTAGTCATCCCTAGGAGGGTCGGAGGTCATAAAACGCAGAGCATTCGTCGGAGACTACTTTATTGGTCAAACAACACGAAGTTGAGGTTATGCACCGTGAACTTTGATGAGTTGGATTTAAAAATAGAATTAATTTCTCACTGTGAACAGCCAGGGCTAAATAAAACTCAAACTCAAAGCATTCATTTCAAATAAACCATTTACAGGCACTTTTGAATTGTCAGGAAGTCGGTCAGTCAGAAAATATGAAGCTAGTTGCCCATTTCAAAGCGTAGGTACCTATGGAGAAGAACGGGCAAGACTGGACACTCTTTTAAATTATATTTTTACAAAAATATTACTTACACCATTAATGTTGAATTTATAATAAAATTATATGTGAGAACGATGTATAAACAACATGATGTAAAAAAGACATACGCGTTAAAAGCGTCCAGAGATATACTAAGAAAACAACAATCCAAAAATAAAATATTTAAAAATAAGCCGGGGCAGTTAAGTTATTTTTGCGAACATTCTCATCTGAACTCATTTCTATTTTCGGGGAAAGTATGTCTAAAGTGGGTAAGTGATGCAACAATGCTTCATAATTATTTTAAATCACATTGATTCTTATTTTCGTAGTCATAATCGGTTGCTATCAGAGGTAAAATACTTGGAAAGGGATTGTAATAGAATTATGATTGTGAAGATGTTTCTTATTATGTTTCCTATAGACAAAATCTAAATTAAGTCTTAACCCGTCACGCACCGCGCAAATCCTATGTAATACGATACAATAGAAAATCAATTGTGTCTCATTAGCGGAGCTTAAGAGATTTGAATTAAGAATTTGAGATAATTTTGGAGTTATGGAACAATACACTGAATGTCATGCTTAACAAAGTTCAAATTCCATTGCAACCAAAAACTTATTAGGACCTTTTTGTTACAAATGGTCGCTCAAAAATAAATTTCGAATACATTTCACTAAAATAGATAACTGATTGTGGCAATGGAATGTCAATTATCTGAGATTATGAAAACTGCTATAGTACCTGAACAAAGATTGAGAGTCCTAGGACTACTCAATATTGTACGGCTCGACTGGGCCTCAAGTCCGTATACGAGTGTCGTAAATGTTCTGTGCCATTGACCGACCAATGATCGACCAATATGAATTTAGCAGATTACCTCAAGTCCGTATACGAATGTCGTAAATGTTCTGTGCCATTGACCGACCAATGATCGACCATTAGATATGAATTTAGCAGATTACGAACTTTTAGCAAAATGACAATGGGATCGTATTGGAATGACAAATTTATAAAAATAGCAGACTTGGGCCCCAGGGTTGCTTGTATACAACATAACAATAAGCATGGCAAATGGCGGAGATTAAGGCAAATCTGTATGGATTTATGTATTAGGTAGTCTGACCTAGCTCAAACTGGCCTGGTTTACTATTTAGACGTAGATAATGTACAGTCAACAAAAGAGATAAGTATACAGGGTCGTCGGCTATAGTTGAAGTTTAGTAAGAAACCGATGCATGTTCTCGAATAAAATAAAATTTTATGAATAGAAAATGAGTTTCAGTCGACAACATCCATCGGTTTCTTACTAAACTTCGACAATATCCGACGATCCTGCATACTTATCTCTTTTGTTGACTATACATAAATTAGGTACTTGATAAGTACTATCCTAATATTGTATTGTAGATATTAATATAATTGTTTATTCTGTTGAAGAAGCCAGGCCATCGCTTCATAAGGAGCGTTCTTTTGTCTTCTAATAACAAACTTTGTGATCATCGATCTGTTCCCCATGCTAGATATAAGGCCATATTCACTCCGTATTCTTATTCATACATAATCCATACTTACTATTCTTTTTTCTTTATATCTTTTCACGCCCAAACTACTGAACCGATCGATGTTAAAGGGGATTGAATATTTTTATATTATGCAGCCTGATATACATAGTGCCCGCCATTTTGATTTTTTTTTAAATGGTGGCCACGCATAAATCCTGTATAATATGTAAATCGAAAGCTGACATCAATCCAAACAGAAAACATAATAAGACGAAACCCCGTAAAGCGTTACGTTTTCGACATTAAATTATTAAATTAAATAATTGATATTAAAAAATTAAAATTGTCGAATAGTTTTGGCACCGCGCAAATCGTTTGTTGTGTCACAACCGCATAAGTCGTCAGTCCGCCATACTATCTCGTGTTGATGTGTGCGAGACTTAAGGTCATATTTTCGTTTATGAATCATCATGTTGTACGAAGGAGGGTCCACCTATAATACCAACATCATTGGAGGCCACTACCAGTCAGATAGGGTATTCTCTTCCTGCTGGAACTCATACAGGTTCACTAGACACTTCAGTCGTAGTTGTGGTCACGGAGGTCACTCCGGATAACTCTTTAAACTAGTTAGTAAGACAACAGAAGTTACCACTGCAAATAACCAATTACTATTAGAGAATAATAAAAAGGTATCTTCTGGCAATATTACTCAGAATAATAAAAAACTAAAGGGAAGGCAACATATTTTAAAATTATTTCATCAAAATATCCAAGGTTGTTCTTCTAAATTACTGGAAATAGAATTGTTTTTAGAAAATACCAAGTTTGATATCATTTGCTTAACAGAACATTGGTTAAAAGCCCATCAAGTAATGTCAATTAACTATGAAAATTATTGTGTAGTTAGCCATTTCAGCCGAACATGTATGATACATGGCGGATCATTAATATTAGTTAAAAATTCTATTAAATCAAAGGAACGAAAAGACATCATCGGGCTGTCTGTTGAACACACCATTGAATTGTCCTGTGTTGAGCTCGATAAGCATGTGGTAGTATGCGTATACAGACCTCCAAGTTACCAGAATCTAGCTGTGTTTGATTCTGTAATGGAAGATGTGCTAAAGAAACTTTCTGCCAGTAGTAAATCAATAATAATATGTGGCGATTTTAATATTAATTTGTTAGAAAATAACTCTAATACTATCAGATTATTAAGTCTTTTTAGGTCATTTGATTTGTCAAATGTTTTTATTGAACCCACCCGAGTGACAGCTTCCTCTGCCACTTGTATAGATAATATTTTCTGTAACTGTGATTATTTACACAAACAAATTGTAAATAAGTTGCCTTCTGATCACAGTGGACAAACAATAACATTTTGCTCCTATATGCCTTTACAAAAAAAAATAATAAGGTTTAGGCCAATCACATGTAAAAATTTAGAGAAATTAAATAATTCTTTGGCTAGTAAATTATGCGTTCAGAGTTTTAATAATCAATGTGACCCAAATGAGTTATACGCCGAGTTCTTTTCACTATTAAACACTCAATTTAATGACACTTTCCCACTACAGACTAAAAGTATTTACACAAAGTTCTTATTTAGTGATTGGGCGACTCCAGGTATTCGTAAAAGCAGGGAAACCCTTTTTGAACTTTATGGCCTGAAGCATCATATGAATAATACAAGCTTTCATCTGTATGTTGCAACATATTCTAAGACTTTCAAAAGTGTATGCAAAACAGCTAAAGCTCTTTATATTAGCAATAAAATAAAATCAGCCGATGATAAAATAAAAACTACCTGGCAAATAATAAATAGTGAAACAGGTAGAAAAAAACAATGTAATACTGAATTTAATTTAGAGACTGCACATGGCCCCATCAATTCAGATGTAGAAATTGCTCAGGAATTCGAAAACTTTTTTGCTAATATTCCCATTAAAACTACTGAAACTTTAAATTCCTCACCCGCGCTTTCTGCTAACTTACTTAGAAAGAATGTTAAGGCATGCCCTTCGGAGTTTAGGTTTCAGCATACAAACCCCCAGGCTGTTATAAAAGCTTTTAAAGATCTTAAAATTAAATCAACAGAAGATCTCTGGGGAATGTCTGTAAAAGTTTGTAGATCTATCATCGAAACGATTGCGCCCTATTTAGCTTTCATATTTAACATCAGTGTAGACCAAGGAGTCTTTCCGGATCTCATGAAACACAGTAAAGTTGTTCCTTTATTCAAATCCGGTGATAGTAAAGAACCCAACAATTATAGGCCTGTGTCGATTCTGCCAGTTCTCAGTAAGGTGTTTGAAAAGTTGATGCTCAATCAAATGTTACGACACTTTAATAAAAATTCCATCTTTCATGAACAACAGTACGGTTTCACCAAAGGGCGTTGTACCACTGACGCCGGTGTCACCCTAATAAAGAACATTTTCAACGCCTGGGAGGAAGCACAAGATGCCATTGGAATCTTTTGCGACCTCTCTAAGGCGTTTGATTGCGTAAACCATGAGACACTTTTGCTGAAACTTGAGTACTATGGGATTAGGAATTTAGCTCTTGATTTACTAAGGTCATACCTAAAAGAGAGAAAGCTTAAAGTTCAAGTAAACGGCGTAAACTCATTGGGGTCTGAAATGGCAATTGGCGTTCCTCAAGGTTCGATATTGGGTCCATTCCTCTTCTTAGTTTACATTAATGATTTACCCCAATTACTTCAAAATCAACCGAAGATGGTGTTATTTGCAGATGACACCTCATTGATCTTTAAGATAGACAGACGTGCACAAAGTCTTGACGACGTGAATAACTCTATTCTTCAGGTCCATGATTGGTTTACGGTAAATAATCTGGTACTAAATGAAAAGAAAACCAAATGCATTAGATTTAAATTACCTAATGTTAGAAGTAGCGAATGTGACATCATACTGAATGGAGAAAAACTGGATTTTGTTGATCAACCGGTTTTTCTGGGAATCACGCTAGACGAGAAATTACAATGGGGACCTCACATAACATCTCTTGCGGGGCGGCTTAGCTCGGCCGCTTATGCTGTTAGAAAGATAAGACAGTTAACTGACGTAGAAACCGCGCGTTTAGTCTGTTTTAGCTACTTTCACAGCATTATGTCGTACGGCATTTTACTATGGGGTCGAGCTGCTGACATTGAATCCATCTTTATTTTGCAAAAGAGAGCTGTCAGAGCCATTTATAATCTACGTCGCCGCGAATCTCTCAGGGAACTTTTTAAAAGGATTAATATTATGACGGTACCTTGCCAATTCATTTATGAAAATATTATGTATGTAAGAAAAAATCTACATCTTTTTAATAAAATAAGCGATAGACATAATTTTAACACTAGAAATAAAGATAAAATACATCAACCATTTTTCAGATTAGCCAAAGTACATACATCTTTTATGGGGTACTGTGTTAAATGTTACAATAAAATACCTAATGATATATTGCAATTAAATGAAAGAAAATTTAAAACTCACATTAAACGTACACTTTGTAAACAGGCGTACTATAAGTTAGAAGATTATATCCAAGATAAGAACGCTTGGAAACATGCTGGTCCTGCTCCATAGGACAATCTAGAGTCAAGACAAAATCAAACTGGTTGCTAATTTAATTGCATAATTTATTCTTCGTTCTTCTTTTTTTTTTTTTTTACATTGATTTACATTCTGTAATTACTTTAACTCACACCCTGACTTATTACTATTATTATTTTTTTTTTATTGACAATCGTTTATTTTTACCATGCTTGTAAATATGTGAGCACCATGTATCTATCAGATAATTAATTTATATGTTATGGTTTCATTTTTAATTCTTTTACCTATTGTGGTACAGTAATTTTATTTTAGGTGCATCGTCTTCACATATATATTATACTAGCTTCTGCCCGCGACTTCGTCCGCGTGGAATTCGTACTTTCCTCTTATAATTTCGAAAATGTACCTATGTTTATGATTTTTATCATTTATTTAGATATAAATAAGGGTATGTGTGGTGCCGTACTTAAAGAATAGAACCACCCCTTACTTCCCGTGGGTGTCGTAAAAGGCGACTAAGGGTCGTACCGGAGAATGGGCAGCAGCGTTCTCTATGTATTCCACCACCATACCATACTGCGATCGCCAACCCGCCTACCAAGCGTGGCGATTATGGCAAACCCTCCCAAAATTGGGAGAGGCCTATATCCAGCAGTGGACGTCTATCGGCTGAAACGACGACGACGAAGTATTCGGGCCAATTTTTAAGTTTATAGCTCAAAGGGATCAGATTTTTCAAATAAACTGTATCCCAGCTTTTTGCCCCTCTAGGAGAGTAATTTTGAAAAATCGTTTGGGATGTGTTCATAACTTGACTCAAAGACCCATACCCATTTTCGAGTTAATGGAAGCAAGCAGTAGAATTTTCCACCTTCGTAGGAGTAAATTTTTGAAAAACCCTAAATCACTTTTTTAAGTAGGTATTTTTTATTTCGAGTATTGGTAGTTTCGAGTTAATCCGACAGCGGGTTAAATATTTTTCTAATCCATCACTTTGTCACCCCCCAAATTCTCTGTGAGGATTTTTAAACTAAAAGTGACAATCTTTATTATTTACTGACAAGTTTATAATTTATTAACCAAATTAATATGATTTTTCATACAGTATCCCCTCTTTCTATCCCCATAGGGGTGGAATTTCGAAACATAATCTAGATTATTTATACCAATTTTCCAGTTAATCAAGCCTCGTAATAAAATTCTGCCCTGTGAAAGTGACTACCCCTCTTCACCCCATTAGCCGTAGATTTTCGAAAAACCCTGAACCACTTTATTATTTATTTTGGTCTTAGATAGGTACTGAGTTTCGAGTTAATTGGACCGCGCATTAAAATTTTTCCATAATAAATTTGACACCCCCAATCTCCCCTTTGGGTTAGTTTAGAATTCCAAAAAATTCGAACTTTATAATTATTTGTGCCAAGTATCAAGTCCAAATTTATTTGCACCATTTTTTTTTGAGTTTATCAAGGCACTCATTAAAATCCCCTTATAAATCGAATTACCACTTTTTGTCCCATCAGGGGTCAATAATTTTCGAAAACCCCATACACTTACTATTGATTCTTCATCGGCCTAGCCTTTTCCCAACTATGTTGGGGTCGGCTTGCGGCTTGCATGCAGCTGAGTACCAGTATTTTACATGGAGCGACTGCCTATCTGACCTCCACAACCCAAATACGATACCCCTTGATAAGACTGGTTGTCAAACTTTTGGGCTTCTGTGCGACTGTCAAAAATCCACGAATGACAGCCAGGACCAACGGCTTAGCATGCTTTCCGAGGTACAGAGAGGTCACGGTATGTAAAGATGGACACCTATCCACTGACCAACCGCGGCAAGCGTAGCCTGCGTAACCTGATCGATCGATCTGTGCGGATGTTATTATTCATAATTTTCTGTCAAAAGTATTAATACTGAGTTTCGAGTAAATCGGACCGCGCGTTAAAATTCTTCCACACAAACTTTAACACCCAAACACAAGGGGTGTTGGGGTGTTAAAGTTATAAACGAATAATGATAAACTTTATTACTTGCTTAGGCAAGTATTCTTGCCAAGTTTATTAACCAAATGAATAAGATTTTTCTTATAAGCTGTATCCCCGTTTTTCACCCCCACAGGGGTGAAATTTCGTAAAATTGTTTGGCATGTGTTCATTACTCGACTCAAAGATCGTTTATACCAATTTTTGAGTTAATCAAGCCACGCAGTAAAGTCTTCCCCTATAAAATTAACAAATTTTCGAAATACGATGATACACGTTATTCTTTATTTTTCGTCATAAGTATAAATACTGAGTTTCAAGTTAATCGGACCACGCGTTAAAATTCTTCCATACAAACTTTGACACCTCCCAATCCCCCTTCAGGGGTTAGTTTAAAAAAAATAAAATTATTCGATAAGTATTCGTGCCAAGTTTCATGGTTATTAACTCAAGGAATAAGATTTTTCATACAAACAAAATCCCTCTTTTCGCCCCTTAAAGGTTAAATTTCTAAATACCCCTTTTAGTGGATATCTACTCTTTACAAAGAACACACCCTCCAAAATTAATTTCTCTACCCAGCGGTACCGACCAGCGTTTTAGGCTGTGCGTTGATATATCAGTCAGTCAGGACAAAATTTCATTCCCCTTTTCACCCCCTTAATGGATGAAATTCTAACAACACCGTTGTGTTAGCTTCCAATCATAAGCCTAGACAATAAATTTAGTGATTTTTACGTCGAAAATTAATGATTTTCTATACACAATTTCATCCTCCTTTTTAACCCTTCGGGGGTGGAATTATCAAAAACGCTGAGACACGTATAAATTAATTTTCAATTGTCAGCCTAAATACAAAATTATAAGATCCTAACTTCAAAACTGTCGGACTTTCATATAAACTTCCATCCCCTATTTTAACCCTTTAGGGGTTGAATTCCCAAAAATCCTTTCTTAGTGGATACTTACTCTTCACAAAGAACACACCTTCTAAGTTTCAAGTCTCTAGGTCCAGCGGTTTGGGCTGTGCGTTGATATATCAGTCAGTCAGTCAATCAGTCAGTCAGGACTTTGAATTTTATATATATAGATAATTAATGTACATGCAAAATATTGTAAAACATTTTAAAAGAGTAACGGTGGAGTTTCTTGCCCATTCTTCTCCATACGAAATCTACCTTTTGGAATGGGCGACTAGAATCAATTCTATTTTAGTAATTTTTGACGTTCAAAAGTGCCTGTTAAGTGCCTATTTGAAATAAATGCTTTGACTTTGACTTTGACTTTGACATAGCACACGTATCAAACCGGAACGGGATCGGCACCGTATCAACTCGAGCCGTTCAGTATTCATTGTATGGAACTCCCTACTGCAACGCACACTAATCGGAATCGTAACGTTAACGTCGTTACGGCTCGTCGTCCCCGCGCTTACGGCTCGTCGTCCCCGCGCTTACGTCTTTCCGTACCCGAGCTTACGTCTCTTCGTTCACCCTTGCCCTTCTCACCCCTCCGGCCTGCCTGCTGCACTATCAACCAGCGGTCGATGAGCCGTAAGCGCGGCGTCGCCTAGCCGTAGCCGAGTCGACGTATCGGAGCTTCTGGTCCGCTTTGGTTACGTGCTTACGTTAGGTTGACGCCTGTTTGACGGCGAGGCGATACAGTGCCGATCGCTTTCCGATTCGATTCGTGTACCTTTACGCTGTGTTCCGTAAACAGTTTATCTCCTGAAAACTTTGACAAGTTAAAAATATTCGATCCCCTAAGATTGAATATTTTTATATGGAGCCTTTATATCGAGCATAAGTACCTACCACTGTCGTGCCATTTAGTTTTTTTTTTTTCAAAATGGCGGCCACGCATGAGTCCTATATAAATTCGACAGCTGACATTAATGCAAACGAAAAATATAGTAGGACCAAACCTTAGAAAGCGTTGCGTTTCCGAGATATAAACGTTCAAAGTTGATCACGCGACATCCATATTTTTTAAACTTAAAAAAAAAAAACAAAATTTCGCGACAGTTAAGTAGGTGGGTATGCCGCGGACCTTCAAAGCCCTTTAACTTGCGCGGTATTGTTATGTTACCTATGCGACGCTATGTCCATTTTGTATATTATCAACATGCATTGCTCCGTGCGTCTGCATGTACAATTTTGTATTTCATATCATCTTTTTATGTGTAAAAATGATGATATACAAAATACACGCAGACAAAGTCGTGGATAACAGATAGTATAATTTTCACAATATCGTAAATAACACAGGAATTCACGTACCCACAATAATTGCGGATTTGTGTTTATTTTATTAATTATCTTATCATCGAATAATACCAATCATCTAAGCCCATTTAAGACAACAGTGCAATACTGGTAATTGCACTGTTGTCCAGCTATTGTTTATAATAGCCGGCCATTAACAATCTCAATTACATGGACGTAATCAACGCTGTAGTATAAACATAAATTAACATCGACTATTGTTAAATTATAGTGCAGTAGAATGAGGCAGGAAATGTGTGCACGCGATTAATGGAACATGGTGATATGCATTCATGATATCATCTGTAGGTAAAAAGTGTGTTAAATTTAGGTTAAAAATAACAAAGAAATGGAACATTATCTGAGTAGAGTTTGCAATGGTTTAAATATGCATTTATTTGGTACACTAACAGCAGTACATACAAAGAATTAAAACAGGGGGCCTAAAACGGCCACTTTGGAGAATCATAAAAAGATAACATTATGAATCGTAATATGACGAAAACAGTCCGTGTTTTTCTTTTTTTTCGCTGCACTACGTAGGAACGACGACGACGACGACGACGGTGGTACGATGACGTAGGAATAATCAAAGAGACTGGGTTTGGACTTGGATCGGATTGATTGGTATTTTAGCACAGACCAAAAAAAAGTACTGAAAAATGGTTCACCAGTGGGATTTGATACGATTAACTTATCGGTTAACTGTCTATTATGTTATCTTTTTATAATTTTGCCAAAGTGGCCTTTATAGGCCCACAAAACTATCTGTACTAATATTATAAAAGCTGAAGAGTATGTTTGTTTGGTTGAAGGCGCTAATCTCATGAACTACTGGTTCGGATTGAAAAAATATTTTTGTGTTGGATAGTTCATTTATCCAGCAACACTATAGGCTATATAACATCACGCTTCGACGAATAGGAGCGGAGCATTAATGACAAATGTTGCAAAACCGGGAAATAATTAATCCTTTTGAGAGCTTCCGTTGCGTACGCTGCGTAAACGGTTAAAGTTACGTAAAAATCATGTATGACGGAATAGTCCCCTTTAAAAGTTCAAAAAAAAAGTTTGCGACAGCACATGTCTATCTTTTAAGGTTGACTCACTATAACATTTTTTTATGGTAATCAAACACATATGTTCTAAAATAATGCATTACCTACTTGCGAAGGTGTTTTTATAAACATGATATTAATCCTTTATCCTCATCTAAATAAATACGTTATTCAGCACAAGTATTTAATTTTGAACAAAATTGCCCTTGACATTATTTGATTTTAATGAATATCTTAGGCGATATCATAGTTTTAAAAAACATTTTTACAAAAAAAAACAACCGACTTCCAAAAAAAAAAACACTACAAATTGAAAAATAACTTTAATTTCGGAAGTCGGTGTCAATAAACGAAAATGCGGAACCAAAGACACCGACTTCCGAAATTAAAGGGACGTTAATTGTTGAGGAGTTCTCCCGGTAAGAACCAGGAGAACTCCTCAAGAATCATTCACCATACGCATTGTGATGAGCATAAATTGCTTAGCAACCATATTAAAGTAATCGAATCGCAACCCGCGAAATATTTGCCATTGAGTAGTTCCGATGGCCATCTGTGGTCTTCATCATCAGCTCCAAATGACAAAATGACTTTACCAAATGATGATTTCCGAGAGCAAATGCTCAAGTTACTTTAAAAAATACCCAAATCGCTATAGGTTTGCCTATAAAATTTGAGGGTTTCCCTCGATTTCCATGGGATCCTCTCATCAGATTCCAATTTGATGATAATGGGACCACCTCGAGAGTATACCCTTTCAAATAAAAAAAAGAATTTTTGGAATCGGCCCAGCCTTTTTCGAGTAATCGGTGAACATATACAAGGTAGCTACTGTAAACTGTTGAGGAGTTCCCTTAACTGTCCTTCGTCGTCATCATCAGACCCCTAGTGACAGTCACAACCCATCTAGGTGTAAAGTTCACAACAATACAAATTAATCAAGCCCAAACACAAGGTAACTGCTGTAGATCGTTGAGGAGTCCCCTCGACTATCTTTCGGCTCCATCATCAGATCGACTCCAGGCCTTCATTAAATTGTAGGGCTTTAAAATACTTAATGAAAAAGTTAACAAACGCACTAGTCGCTCCTACTATTTTCGAATGTTCCCCTCGATTTCACTGGGATGCCATCATCAGATCCTGGTTTCCTTATCATGGTACCACCCTTGGCATATATCCTTTCCAACGAAAAAAGAATAATCAAAATCGGTTCATAAACGACGAAGTTATCCGCGAACACACATAAAAAAAAAAAAAATATATATATACGGTCGAATTGAGAAACCTCCTCCTTTTTTGAAGTCGGTTAAAAATAAGTCCGCAAGGCGGCCGGTCATAGTAGGTTTTTCCTCAAATTAACACGGGTGAAACAGCGAGGCACAGCGACATAGCTTCAATAGCTTCTTGGATGTTAAAGAAGCTATTAAAGCTATGTCTGCTCGATGCTGATGCCGTCATGGCAGGAGACTTACCACGAGTCTCCTGCCATGACGGCGTCAGCATCGAACATTTCAAACACGCAGGCCCTCACCTGCCTAGAGTGCTCGCGATGTTCTATACTCTATGTATAGGACATTCGTTCTTACCTCCTGCACTTATGAAAACTGTGGTAGTGCCAATTGTGAAAAATAAGACGGGTGATATTTCTGAAAAATCCAACTACAGGTCGATTTCACTTGCCACTACGGTAGCAAAAGTGCTTGATAGTTTGCTTAACAATCAACTAGAAAAATACCTAAACATAAGTGACAACCAGTTCGGTTTCAGGCCGAGACTCTCCACAGAGACAGCCGTCATGTGTGTGAAGCAAACTATCAACTACTGGACAGAAATACGAACGCCAATTTACGCATGTTTTCTCGACTTGTCGAGGGCATTTGACCTGGTTAAGTACGATATCCTGTGGCAGAAACTGAAAGATATATCCTTGCCAACAGAACTCAGCAGGATCTTTAAATTTTGGTATCTTAACCAGGTCAATGTCGTGCGATGGTCGAGTGCATATTCTGAGCCGTACAGGTTGAAATGTGGAGTGAGGCAGGGGGGCCTTGATGATGTATGTCTCAATCATATCAGTTACGCGGACGACATGGTGCTGCTGAGTGATTCTGTAGGTATGTGGCCTTTCAAAACTGTTGGGCATCTATGAAAACTATGCTCACAGCCATGGCTTGATTTATAATGTGATTTATAATGCCTCTGGCCTGAAAGACCATGCATTCAAAAAGTGAATGCATGGTCTTTCAGGCCAGAGGAAAATGTCCAACAACAATACCTGCCATAAAATTATGTAGAACACCACTGAAGAGGGTGGATCATTTTAAATATCTTGGGCATATGATATCCTCTGATCTGAAAGATGATGTAGACATAGAGAGAGAACGCAGGGCGTTGTCTGTAAGGGCGAATATGTTGGCCCGCAGGTTTGCTCGTTGTACCACAGAAGTGAAAACAACGTTGTTCAGAGCATACTTTACACAAGCAGCCTGTGGGTCTCATACACGCGAGGACAGTACAACGCCTATAATAATGCAATCAGGGTGCTGATGGGGCTGCCCCGATTCTGTAGCGCATCAGGTATGTTCGCCGAGTAATAATAATAATAATAATAATATTTTTATTTGTACACAAAAACCAAACAATACTATTTAGTGACAGGATTTAGTTGTACAGCAGAGACAGTCTATGAATGAACGTTTGACTTCTAAACTAGGCAAGAAGCCTGTGTCTTAGAAGCCATTTGTTCCCCGAAGAGCGGTGATATACATACAAAAACATCGTGCAAGTACTTTTAATTTTCTTTGTACAAATAGGTAACTGAATATTTTGCTAACTATTTCTGAACTATTTTCCAATATTAATTAAGAACTCATTCTAAACAGACTTTCAGTTTCGTCATATGTCAACTCCTGCAACCACTTAGTAAGTATACTTTTTACTTCATATTTTGGACATTTATAAATGGATAAAGCCTTATTTACTTTATTGTACAGTCGAGAGCTTGAAGCGAAGAATTGGCGACTAGCGAAAGCGGTTCGACACTTGACAGTTTCACAGACAGGAAAACCTTTGCGTCTTAATAGAAGTTTTGGCGCTAGAGGTAACATGGAGTGTCTACGCAGCACAGCACGGAGTATAAACAGCTGCCTGACTGTCAGAACTCGAGCTTCGGAATAGAGTTTCGTTGTGGGGAAGTCCCTACGTTTAAAATGCATTACCTTGAGGATAGCCCTTTGAGCTCGTTCCGTTGAGTCGCGAGTAGACTGTTTTTATTCTACTATGCGAAAATGATACCCATCCCTGGTGCGCAGGTTCGATTGCCAGTACTTGAACCATTGCTGTATGGTTCACATACTGGGCAATCGAAGTATGTAATATGTTTAGATATGGTCTTTCTTTTTAATAAAGTGTGTTTTTTTGTTTTTTTTTTTAATTTTGTAATTTTTGTGCCTAATAATATCCTGTGTTGGTCGAAATAAACGATTCAATTAATTATTAATAAAAACAGCTAGTCTTAATAATAAAGAAGAGTTTGTTTGTTTAAACGCGCTAATCTCTGGAACTACTATTCGGATTTGATAAATTCTTTTTGCATTTGATAGTCCACTCTCAAATAACTTATAACCTTCCTCAGGTTATAAGTTATTTAATATACAACAACAAACAACTCCTACGACCCTGAGGAGCTGAGCAATATTATAAAAAGGTCAGAAAAAACGCTAAGTGAAAACGAAGTAATAGCGCGGTGGGTCGTGGGCCGAAGCTAGTAATATAATAAAAGTACGGAACCCTAATTGCATAACACACTATCGATCTCAATCTGAATAACTTTGAAGGATATTGTTGATCCATTACTTCATATGTTTGAAGAATGTGTCTGCTCACGATGTAAATAACCCAATGAATGTTGTTGCATTGACAAAATGAAACCTATTGCTACTGATAGTCGGTTACGCAATCACCCCGCTGGTAGGTATGCCTATTAAAGGTATCATTGTGCTTTCCTAGATCAACCATTCATCATTTCAGCCGAAAGACCTCCACTGCTGGACATAGGCGTCCCCCAAGCACCTCCACTTCGACCGGTTCTGTGCTTCTCGCATCCAACGGGTTCCTGCGGCCTTCACAAGGTCGTCGGACCACCTTGTTGGAGGCCTACCAACGCTACGTCTTCCGGTACGCGCGGTCGCCACTCCCACCAACCAACCATTACACATACTGACATATGGTTTAATACACACATAATATATATGAATGACTCTTTTCACACAAGGTAATCCTATGTGACTATGATTTTTATATGAATAGTTTGTACTTTATTTCTGCGTACATAAAGGCTAAACTTATAGTTAAAAAGATTTCAAACTCAAGATGTTGTTGATTTTTTCTTGTTCCAGTGTGTTGTCTAGGCCATACGACAAAATGACTTCCCAGGAAATTAAATATGGCGGTCTCTAGACATTGCGTAGTGATTGTGAAATGTATTACATTTGAGTGCGCTTTTTCCGTCGTAGATGGGATTTTATTCCTTTCCGTTTTCATTTTAGTACTGTCCTGCTATATGGGGACACAATAAAGGTACATTTGAATGAAGATTTTGAGATTATTTTCAAGTTATGAAACAACAAATTGGGGGCCTAAAAAGGCCACTTTGGAGAATCATAAAAGGATAACATTATGAATTATAATACAGCGGAGACAGTCCGTGTTTTTCATTTTTTCGCTGCACTACGTAGGTACAATCAAAGAGATTGGGATTGGATTTGGATTGGATTGATCGGTATTTTAGCACAGACAAAAAAAAAATAACAACATAATGCTTTATCAATGGGATTTGATACGATTAACTTAACAGTTAACGTTCTGGCGGATAAAATTAGGACGGCTGGATAAAATTATCTGGCGTTGGAAAAATCAGACTTTTTTTTTTTTGCGGACGGGAAATCATCAAATGACTCCTCCCGCTCTGGGTGGAGTGAAAGGGAGTGTCAGACTCTTACTGACTAAAACCCACCCGTGTTCCTTCCTTAGCCCCTTCATGTTCCGGGCCAGCGGTAACCCTTTCGGACAATCCCGCTGGCCCGGCAGGCTTCGGCCCTAAGGGGCCCCTCCTCGATGCTGACATCTCTTTGAGGCGTGCGTGGAACACGTACGCGCCGTCCGGCACGGGCCTGGTCCTGATCGGACGGTGAGCTACCCATTACTCTCCGCCCGCAGGCCCGTGCCTACGGTGGCCGGGAGTTGTCACGCGGCTCCCGACGCCGGGGGCGTCCCCCGCGGCGATTGAGAAGGGAGGCTCTCTCCCTGAACCGTCCCGCCACCTCCTTCGCTAGCATGACTGCTTCGCAGAAGGAGGTGACTGCCTCCCACTCCCTCTTGCCCCGGACTATGGCTTGCACTCTCTAGCCACTTCTCAAAGAGGGGTCTTATCGCCGCTATCGCGGCGTGCCCTGCGCTGGGTTGCGACAGTCGTTCTTTCCATGCCGCCATGAGATCGCGCCGACTCCGCTGCGATTTGCCGCGGAAGCGGAGTTTCCCCCCGGCGCAGTGCCTTCGCGCGCCACTTTATACAGGCGCGCGAGGACTATCCCCTCCAGATCACTTGGCGGCAGTCCGGCAAGGAGGCTTGCCTCGCCCGAGATCGTGCGGTAGCCCCAGATTAGCCTAACGGCTACCACCTTCTGGGGCGCGTTCAGGTAGTTGGCGGCTCGCCACCGCAGTGAACGCGCCCACACCAGGGCCCCATATAGGGCCATGGACCGCACGACCCCCGCGTAAAGCCTCCGGCAGGAATCGTTTGGCCCCCTCAGGTTGGGCCGCTTCCCGTTCCAGTTTGGGGGCCAAACGTTGGAAGTGCTCGACGAAGTTCCACCGGCTGTCGAGGCGAGACCCAGGTATTTCATCGTCACCTCGACGCCGATGTGAACCCTTCCTACCGTTTGTTGGGATCCCGATGGTGGCGCGTTCCGGGGCTCATTAAACGATATCGCCTCGGACTTGTGCAATGCCAGCTCGAGACCCAACTGCCGGATCCTCTTCACGATTATCGCAACCCCACGTGTCATCGCGTCGGCCGCCGCCTGATGCGACCTCCCCTGCGCCAGGACCAGCGTGTCGTCAGCGTAGCAAACCACGCTGACGCTATCAGGGAGGTCGGCCCGCAGCACCCAGTCGCAGTCGATGTCCCATAGGAGCGGTCCTACAACCGATCCCTGCGGGACACCGCACGACATCTCTCGCCGGTTCCACTCCCCATCGCGACCGGGGTAGATGACGGCTCTGTCCGTCAGGTACGCCTCGACTATTCGACGGAGGTAGGGCGGCACCCGGTGATACCGGAGTGCCTCCACAATGCAGCTCCAGGGCAGGGTGTTGAACGCGTTGGCGATGTCGAGTGACACCGCCACGACGACCCCACCCCGGGACACCGCATCCACCGTCGAGCGCTCCTTGCGCAAGCCAAACTGGCTGTCCGCAAGATCCGGCCCCGTCCTCACCACGTGCCCGACGAGGCGGCCCGCAATCACTTTCTCAAAGAGCTTGCCGACCTCGTCGAGCAGCACGATGAGCCGGTATGCGGACGGAGCGTCCGCAGGGCGCCCTGGCTTCCGAATGAGGACCAGCTTCACCGTCTTCCAACGGAGTGGAAACTGGCCTCTCTCCATACATGCGCTTAAGAAGGCCTCCAGTCGAAAAAAAAAATCAGCCCTTAGACAACAATGTAAATTTTATCTGAGATTATGAACACTGCTATAGACAAAACTATAACTCAGACAAACACAGATAAAATCAAACTTTTTTCACCAATCACCCATGCACAATATAACGAACTGGACTAGTCATTAACTCCTTTGATGCGAGCACCAAAAGTGATGATGACCTCACATTTCCCTAAAGATCAGTCGTAACAGCTATTAGGCCTGTATTTAGCCGCACTCCAGATCGACAAAGTTAGAATATTAATGAGGCCATGTCACAACTGCCGAGAGTTTGCGAACAATATGCCACAGTACCACATTAACTATCGATGTTTGTAGGCACACGCGTTTGGAATTAGGGGTATCAATCTGTGATTAGATTAAAGTGAAGCGCCACGGTAGCTCGCGAAATTCAGATTTTCTATTTTTTTGCAATTTGCAGTTAGTGGAATGACGATTGTCGGGACTTGTACTTTCTGAGAGTACTGGTGGCCTTACTACTTTCCTGCAGGAGGGTCGTGGCGCAGTCGGGGATGGTAAGGGTATGCCTCAGGCGGCGAATCCTACTTGTGCTGGAGGGTGTGTGTCGGGCGGTCGCCGCAATCAGAGGACTGGGGTGCTTTATAGCAGTATCAAAGAAAGAGGAGAGGCGGTTCATGAACTGCTGGACAGTGGTCATTCTGAGTTTTAAGTGTAGACTCTCATTGCGGACATAGAACTTGAGTCTCTCAAGCAAAGTTTACCGCGCAACTAGCATATACTCGTATATGTCGCCGCCAACTGGCTAAGTTAGCCATTCGGTTAACTGCCAAGCCTTTTAACTAAACGGCACAGTTCAACTAGCTGACTGAATAATATTCAGCCAATGCGGCCTTCGAAAAGGGTACGCAGAGTTGTTTTACACACCCACATTTCGCCACTTACGCTAAAATTCCAACTTGATGGCAAAAAATCCAAATTCCGGGGAGCTTCTGTGAATTTCCTAATGGGAAAATCCAATAACACTTTTCCCGACATGGGTATCGAATTCCAAGACCCGACACCGTTACAAGTACTTACCTTTGCGAGGAAACGATGCCTACAGTTACGGAAGCATTCACCTCTAATACAGTAATAGGGTATCTTTTTGGGCCAAAAAATGCTCAGCTTCATACAAAGTCTAACAGTTAAAACATCCCGCGCCATCCCGTTCCACTTTCTCGGTAACGCTCTCTGAATTCCAAACGGGGTTCAATTAGTCCTCTGTGACTAATTACTGGAACTGTTGCTCTGCTTCACCTGACGCGAATCATAAATTTTCGGACAGTCACATGTTTTCCAACAAATTGATTGATTAAATCCAATTTCTATTGTGAGGGATTCAATTAATGGATTACGAATTTTGGATGGTTTCAAATGTTAGACCGTAATATATTAGGACGAACGAACGTTATGTATAGAATCGAAACAATACATACTTCGGAATCTGTTTTGTCAATAGTATATTATCGCGGTGGGATTAAACAACCATTAGCCTGAATACAATCAATGTCCGACACTTACCTATTATCAGAAAGCTTAATAAATGAACCTAAAGTCATTAGTGTAACATACAGCGAAATATCTGTATTTTTATTACTATTTACCCATCAATTCTTATTCTTACTTGTAGTGGGCTTCAATATTGTTATTTGTAAACATTTATAGTGTAGCTGTTTATTGTCCCTAATAATGATTTTATTTTATTTTATAAAATAAAATCATTCTTTACTTAACAATACTAACTAGAGCAAACTCTAACTAAAATTATTTCAATTAAACTATTTAAAGGCACTTTGAATTGTCAAAGGAGTCGGTAATTCAGAAAGATGAAGCTAGTTGCCCATTCCAAAGCGTAGTTAGGTTCTTATGGAGAAGAAAGGACAAGAAACTCCTTAGACGCTCTTGTAAATTATATTGTTACAAAACATTAACAAGTTATTATACCGGCTGACTTTTTTTACCGTCTAGACAAAAATAGGGTATAAAAGGTGAACGGAGTAACTTTTTACTCCGTTCACCTATATTCCCCCTAATATTATTTCCGACTTTATGTTCACCTCCCTCTCTCACTCACCCCCCCTATCACTTAGCAGTACATACAACCACAAAGTTACCCTGTAGTCCTACACTTACGAATGCACTCAATGCTCCTTTTGACCATTCAACCGGAGAATATTAAGATGCCGCGGTAGAAAAGTGTTGACCTATATTTTCTCGATGAAAAATGTGAAATGTATGTTGTCTTTGAAAAATTGAAATATGTATGCGTTGCCTACATGTAATACAATTTAAACTGGTGACTTCATGGCTATAAATCGATATCCGTGCTATAAATTCACGTTGCTATCTGTTGTTTAGTGTAATTTTATGTTATACTAGCTTTTGTCTGTGTCTTCTTTCGCGTGGAAATTGTAAGATACACAATATCTATACCTAGTAAAATAACAGCCACATTAAAAAAATCTTTTCTAGACCCACCGCGTCGGGTCGCATCCCTCGCTCACGTCTGCGACCGCTCACTTCGTTTTCGCTTAGTTTTTTTCGTTAAACAAAATCAGCTGTTCCCAACATTTATTTTCGCATAACTCGTCAAAATGTTGGGAATACCTGATTTTTTTTTTGCGATTGCAGCTTTGGTCCCTTTGTAAAAGTTGTTCATAATGATGAGTACAATCTCCCATTTCGGTTTGTCGCATGTTTTCAATTTTACCCTGAATATTATTTATATCATTTATTATTTAAATTATTTTTTTATTTATGGGAGAGGAAGGCCGAAGAAAAGATGGATGGATTGTGTGAGGAATGATATGAAAGAGAAGGAGTGAATGATAGCATGACGGTTGACAGGGGAGAATGGAAGAAGAAAACGTGTTGCGCCGACCCCAAGTAACATGGGATAAGGGCAGGAAGATGATTATGATATTATTTAAATGTATGGCGAGCGAAATTGTTGTGCTGTAAACTATATGCTATTATATTATAGCGAAGTCTGAAATGAGCTTTAGAAATGTTATAGCTATATCCAGGCTTTTTTAAAAGCCTGGGTATAGCTGTAAAATTCAGATCTTCCCAATAAAAGTCTGTCACTCCAATCTAGTTTTTATAGTGATAAAAGTTTCACCATCATTCTAACAAGGATTTAATGTCGTACCTTTTCTGCATTGAATTTTAATTTGCTTTGTTTTGCCACTAATAACTTATAGAAGCCTAGATGTTTTGGAAATATAGAACTCTTTTGGTCGAACGAGCAGCCACACTAATGAAAACAACATCAAAGCGAGATCCAGGTTCGCTATCCCGAAATTCAGACTTATTTCAAAGGCTGAAATTAAATTAAATGTTTATTTCTGTAAATAGATCTTTTAGGACACTTTTACACATTAATTTGTTGGTCAATATTAGAAAAATAGATGGTGCCGTCATTTCCTAGCTGACTGATTCCTGAGAAGAAATGCCGGAACAAACTCGGAGGTCATTGTCTTTTTTTAAGGATTAAACAATGCCAGGACATGCATGGAAGGGCATGAAAGATCCATTGCAGCTTTGAGTTGCTCTATCCCAAAAGATGGATGCATCAGTCATCGCGTAGCTTAACCCATTTTAGGGAGCTCAACGACTCGTTATACTACGCTAACAGTTACAAAGTCATGTATTCAAGACTGTACTGTAACTCCCAAAACATACTAAAAATTTTACGAGCCACCATTCCAAATAGTACAGACGCCATCACATCAAGCTACCCGAAACTGTCAAATTTTCCCAATGAACTTTGAACCTTATGCTTTAGGGATAAAGTTGAAAATCTATTAAAGAAATTTGACAGGTTGTAGTAGCTTGATGTGCTGACGTCTGTATCTACAACATCGCCAAATGTTGGTCCAAACATATGCTCTTATAGAAGTCTAAAATATGCAATTTAGAAATTCACTGATGATTTTTTGGTTTAATAATGATTGTCAAAAATTCTCATAAAAAATTTAAATACCGGAATTAATAATGAACATCGTTGCAATACGAAAGTATCAAAGTTATTGTCATTAAGAAGTCACAAGGGTCGGCAAAGAGGAATGAAAGCTTTGACACGGTCGACGAGGCACTAAACTTTTTCCTTTGCCTTTGATTTCAAACGTCGGGCCGCTGTGGATCACTTGGTCTCGCCCAATATATCTACAGATATATACATCCTCTTTCTTACACTCCATAAAATCGGTCGAGAGTTATATGAATCAAGCTGAAGGTTAATAGCAGAAGATATACAATGTGGAGACGACTAAACGACAGAAAACGAAAACACTGACAATACTAATGCATTGGATTATTTTGAAACTATATATATTGAATAAGTCCTAACATTGTAATAGAAAACGTGATGTTTTCAAACAAACTAAATAATATGTAGTAGTGATGGGCTGGTGGTTTTGCCAATCTTTGATTAGCTAAAACTATTGGATGTATTTGTCATCTCCACCTTGTTACGATACTTTGCAATGTTTAAATCTATCCTTCAACATCATCAGTAATCATTATCGCAACTAGTTGATTGACAGTAAACGCAGTCCGCACAGAACTTCGTTTGGGGAGACTTGATTAGGCTTCGTTTGGGGAAGCCTAATCAAGTCTCTGATCAGTAAATTAGCTTTGGAGTCTCATGTTATCTGATTCACAATCAGCCTTTAATGTTCCCACTGGTGGGACGCAGGCCTCTGTCTGTCTCTGTGAGAGGGAGACATCCACTACGCGGGCCCCGTACGAGTTGGTCGATGTCACATTTCTTCGAATTTATAATTCTAGGACATGCAGATTTCCTCACGATGTTTTCCTTCACTGTTTTGAGGCAGTGGTGATGAAATTAAATACAAAAAGTGAAGCGCCTGTCTGGGTTCGAAGGCACGATCTACAACTCGTCAGTCAGGGCTAATACCATGATAATATATCTGACCATGTTATCTGATTAGTTTACCAAATAACAACACGCAGTCTTCTATATAATAAAATTCAAATTCCCGACTGACTGATATGTCACCGCACAGACTAAACCGCTGGTCCTAGAGACATGAAATTTGGAGTGTGTGTTGTTTGTCAAGAGTACATATCCACTAAGAAAGGGTTTTTCGAAATTCCACCTCTAAGAAGATGAATGGGGGAGGGTGAAATTTCACGCGGACGAAGTCGCGGGCAGAAGCTAGTCTGAGGTAACTTGCACCTGCAATGTGCAAGTTCAGTGGTGCTATTCTGTAAAAATGTCACTGTGAAAACTTAGATGAAGTGAGCGTTGAGTGAGCTGTCAATAGTGTCAATTCCTAGCAAAAACAATCTCACTTCACTTAAGTTTTCACGGTGAGATTTTTACAGAATCGACCGGCAGGATTTCACCATAAACTTGGTATCATTCTTATATTAGAATTATGTTTTACGAACAACCATTCACTGCCCCTCCCAGGTCATGCACAGTTTCATTGGGTTTTACTATCTAGTATTTCTCAGTAGCAGCCCGGAGCTGGACCTCTGTCCAATCCTTCGATTTCATCATCATTATTTGAATGGTTATTCATAACTTGTGAATTACCATTCAAATGTTCATAATAATGATCATGATAATATCATGTGATATATTAAATTATATTATTAATTAATAATATTTTTTTTTCTTATTAATTATTATTATTATTTGAATTTATATATCTCGGAACCTTGGGGTCCCGGTCCTTTGGAAGGCGTACGAGGGGCCGAAGCCAACTCGCAGAGGCCCCGTAGGAAATTTTAATGAAATGCGGCACCAACCGACGATTATCCCTGTATGCGCTATGCAAGTGCACCCAAGGATAACCCCCGGTTGGTGTAGGACTATTGCAGGATATGGAAATATAAAAAGTTGAACTATGGGTTTGGGTGGCTAAAGTGGACTGTTTACCAAGAATTATGGAATAACTATGACCCCAGCCTTATCAATGTTTTATATACACACGGATAAAATGGCAGGGGGTGACTTGCACACTCAATAATGGGCCCCCAGAAACGGTCGCTAGCACATAGTGACGTAGCAACAAGGGGGCAACATGTCCTGAAGTGCTTATGAGAAGTGGAGAGGTATTCCACGGCTATCAGGACAATCCCGGAAGTACGGTCAAGATCCCTACTAGCATCTTACTGGAATACTTCCTTCCTCCGAGCACGTTTGCTCGTGCGAATCTCCACTCAAGCCGGCCAATAAAGGCAAGAATGAGGTGGGAGCTCTGTTCCTCGTCATTGTTCACTCCAGCCGGCCAATAAAGGCAAGCCAGAGGTGAGGAACAAGACTTCTCCCCCTGAAGATAGGGTCCGTGGGGTCGCTACTACCCAACAGCTCGCCACATGCTGCCCTGCGGATTTCTGTATCTCTCTTGGTCTGGCTCCTCACCTTAGACCTGTTCCAGCAAAGTAAACTCTTCCGGCATAGGCCTAGAGTCGGAGCGCGCAAGCCCCACCACGGCGTCAACGTAGAGATACGGCGGCGGGGTAAAATAATGTAATTATTATTATTATTATATTATATTTTATTATTATTGTTTTATATGTGAATGCCTAATAATGACCAAAAAGGCTTTAATATTCTTTTCATTCAACTTTCACCTTCTGCTTTCAATGTATTTTAAAGAAACAACAAAGTAATTGAGACAGTTTAACAACATTCATTGCGTTATTTAAGTTGTTGAGCAAACAAATTTTTCGAACATATGAAGCAATGGATTAGCAATATCCTTCAAAATTATTCAGATTGTGACATTGATAGAGGATATTTTATTGATATTTTTATCTTTTGTACTTTTGTATCACACTAATATTATAAAGGCGAAAGTTTGTGAGTGTATTTTTACATAATATGTTTGTTACTTCTTCACGTACAAACTACTGCGCAGATTTAGATAAAATTTGGCAAAGAGATAGTTTATAACCAGGGATATCCCGATATTCCCACGGGATTGAAACATATGCGGGTGAAACCGAGGGGCGCTGTTAGTGAACTTTGTAGCTAAGTAAATAATTATTATATACCTAGCCAATTAACGCTTAGCTTTAGGAAAAGGGACGCCTAATTATAACATGAATATTTAGAGCAAGTCTCTGAACGCACTCGGCAATTTGTGTTTACGTAATTACTTCATTTTCACAAAGTGATTCTAAAGACTGATGTTTTAATAATTATGGAAACGGAATTAGGATACTTTGTGGCTAAATGAAAATATTTTATAATTTACGCGCTTAGGGACGTGGTAAAATTCATTAATAGGCAAAGTATATCTAAACTTATATGATAATAAATAATATTAGATTTTTTGTGTGTTTGTTTGTTCCGTTTTCACGCTAAAACGGCTGGACGGATTTGGATGACGGAATTTGGTACATGGATAGACAATGATCTGGCTCAGGGAATAAGAATATCGTTTATTGCGGATGACATAAAAATACACAAAATCCTTATAGAATTAGTAACAACAACTTAAAAACTAAGTATGTTAGTAAAACTTACAAACTAACCGAACAAAAACTAATAACTACGTGGCTCAACACAGGTAAGCACGTACCTCTGCACCCAGTGCCTAATAAAGGGGCTGTCCACATTGTCAAACAATGTCTTCAGGATGCTATTGGGGCTTCCACGCAACCTTGGGTAGGTTGCGTGGAAGCCCCAATAGCATCCTAATTGACGCCACCCTCTTTCTCATTATGGCATGAACATAGTCAACACGGCTTCCGCGAACATCTGCGAAGCGCTACAGAAGCAAGGTAGCCCCAGCAACATCCTAAATCCATTATTATACTGAATGCGTTGGACGCTGTAGGCCCTCTGCGTGTACTTCACCCACAAGCTGCACGTGAAGAAGGTTTGGCAGTAGGCTTTAAAAAGATATACCTTCACATCGTGCAAGTCTGTGGGCTAACGGCCTGTCACGACTTCGGTCTTAGCGGCGCGGCGAGCGGGGCGGCGTCGGTAAGCGGTGCGTTTTGCACGCCCCATACCACAGAAATATTAAAAAGAGAGAAGTGGCAAGCGGGCGTGTCGGCGACCACCTGGTGCTGAGCGTTCCGATCAGCTATTGAAAAAATGGCCGTCACCGCGAGTTAGTGCGATTTCGACCGTGATCGTGATAAAATATAAAAATGGCGAGTTGTTCAGTGGTTTCCTGTAAAAAGCGAAGTCAAAATAAATACTTCATATCTAATGGAATCACTTACCATATTTAAGTAAAAGTATTTTATACTGTATTTGTCTTTAAAATCATGAAAAACAACAAATCGTAAAATATTTCATGCTAATAATATTTTACTACGTTATTTTTGTTTTCAAATATCTCAGCGGTTGTACTATTTTTGCAGCAAATACATTGCTCCTTTTCCACTACCTAAGTATGTCGCTAAGTGACTGGACAAGCAATGTAAAAATTACAAAACGATACTTTATTTTTGCGGAGCGTTGCGTGGTACAGCCGCTGTCTTGCGGCGAGATAGTGATGAAGTTGTGAAGATCCACTGACGTACTCTATCGACAACAATATCGATTGCCCAACGAATATATTGCTATTATAGTTAATTTTTCAATTTGTCAACCGTTTTAACCCGGTTTATAGAAGATCTGAAAAGATGACGTTTAAATCCGGTTGGTAGACCCTTGAGAAGATGTAAAATAATGTTATTTTTTTTTTATTTACTTCCACTATTTTTTTTAGCTACATTTTATTGATTTATAATGTAATATGTTCTGGACATATCGTTTTTTATTTATTATATTTTCTTGACCCAATTTTTTTTTAAAAACATTATTAAATGGAAGAATCGATAATTTTCTGATTTAGCCACTCACTAGCGTATATATAAAATAAATTGCTTTTGCACAGCACAACGATAGCGATAGATGTTTTTGTGTGAGTAAGTTGTACGGTGCATGGTAAATGCACGCTGTGTTTGATGAGTTAAGGTTTATAATTGATTGTTTAGTACGTTCTGATTTATGAAATGCAAGTGTGTGCGCGACTTTGTATCTATTGCTTTTACTGAACTACATGTGTAGTAGTGGCGCGGTGGTGGGGCCAACCTAGCTACATCGAATTTTGATGTATTTTCAACTAACGGGCATATCTCCTTCTTTCATATATCTATGCCACATACCCTCAGTAGCGGTTAGTTGCAGCGGCCCCACGTTGGGCGCCACTCTCGCGCCACAGTAGGTAGTAGTTTCGTCAACATATTAGTAGCTTCGTTTGGTACCTACCAAACGAAGGTAGGTACCTACCTAGGTACTATGTTTTTGTGTTATTGTTTAATTTCTTCCCACAACCTTTTTTATGATGTTTTTATATTTATGTTGAGGATGTTTTGACATCCACATAGGCGGTCGATTTACGGTGATAAATGCCTCGGTATCCATTACCGCCACAAAATCACTTTTTTCCTGTGGCAACACTACAGCTCAAAAATTTGTTCTTGTAATTTAAATCTTAAATATTAAATTTCGTTGTTTTTTTAGGCCTATTTCCAATTACTCCTCAAGTAAATAGGATAATAATGTGTATTTCGTGTTAGATTCACATAGCTAGTGCAAATTAAGTGTAAATATTTCAATGTAAATCGGTGACAGTTACCGGCACAAGTGAATTTTGCATTGTCATCTTGATATCAGGTACAATACTCTATATTTTACTTGCTATTAGTTTGTTTACGTACTACAATTTCATCAGTAGTTACTTTGTTCAATTTTAGTAAGGCTACTTATTGATGCCAATGACCTTTGAACGTAAACATAACCTTACTTTGGTTTGGTGACAGAACTCCTTAGAATTACATCTAAATTTCATTTTTCCTTTTAAACTAATCATCTCAACTGCTGCCACAACTACCTTTTCTATTCTAGTTTCTTGTCGCTTCCTTCTTGTTTTAATCATGATTATGACTCGCAGCGCCCGTGCTCGTCTCGGAGAGTCCAAACTCAATGAGGCTTTGAGCGCCTTAAAGGCGTCAAAGGAGTCCTGTGACCAACTAATTAAGGAAATAGATGACAATGAAAGGGTGCTCTTTGATGCACATGAAAAGAATAGGAAGTTAAAAATTGAAATGGCTCAGATATATAATCAATACACTGATGCCATAGAAGAACGGGATAGACTTCAACTTGTTGTGGACGGGTTCAGCCAGTGTAGCACAGAGTATGAACAAGCTCTTAGTCAAAAACATATATTACAACAGCAGCTACATGAGGCTCAAAGTCAAATAACACAACTTGAGACGACCAATCTTAACATCACCGCCTCGCTGAACCAAAGTCTGTTCGATGAATTGATGCCTATTGCCCCGTCAATGGTTTCTGCCTTAAATCCCACAACATACACTATTGATTTGACAGCTGATGATGAATCAAAATCATATAATTCAGTGAGGGTAGTTACCAGTAAAAATAAACTAAAAAAATACATTAAAATTAATAAATACATTGTTAAAACACAAAAAATGGTAAAAAGACAAAAGTACTTTATCAAAAACGTTAAATTGAATAGAGAAAGGTTGAATTTACTTAAACAATTAGACAGGTATTCTTATAATTTGGAGCAAAGTATTAGGAAGTACAACATTGACACAGAGACCTTGCAATCTGAACTTGACCATCTACAGGAGAAACTTAGTTCAATGACCAACAAATATAATGCCTCTGAAGACCTAATGAGGGAATATGTGTTGGCAATGAATGAGCTGGTAAACTCACAAAAAAATAACTGTGAGCATTGTCAAACACCAACCAACGTGCTTACACCAGACCATTCATTGACAACTTGCAATACAACCTTACTGCAGCCCTGTGTCGATTTGATAATTCCTTCTACTAATAGTTCGTATAAACATTGTAAACAAACTTTAAATAATGATATTGTATTATTTTGTGATGAGATTGGTAAGGACTTAGGTCACTTGTTGACAGATGAATATCCGGGACACTCTATAATAAATTACTGTATGCCTGGTTGTTCTTTGTTTCATATTGTGAAAGAAATTATTAAATGTAACTTTACCCAGGATACAACGTTATTAATTTTTATGGGTAATAGGGGAAATGTAAACAAAGGAGAACTGCTCCAGTATCATAGAACATTATGCAACCTTAGTCTAAGAAAAGTTGTGTTATTTACATTTCCTTATAGTAACAGTTTGCCACAGGAAGAAAATAGCCTAAGATTTGAATTGAATATGACATTGCATAACTTGACATTTAATAATAACATGTTCCATTTAGTTGATATTAACAATTATGTTAGTAATAATTTCTATTTGACAAAAGATAGACATAATATTGTTATGTACTATCTTTCTGACTATTATAAAGGACAAATAGCTGTGTCGCTATCTTATTTTTTTTCTATTACAGCCAAAAATTTGGCTAAACAACTTGCTTCTTTTGAGCAATGCAACAACTTTATAAATAATTTGGTCACTATTAATGACATTGCTGATAATTTAAATTAGAAATTAAGACAATAGAGGCAACCACTAGCTATAATGTACAGAATTTCAAAAACCGCTCAAATAAAAGTTTAAAATCAGTAAATAGTATCAACCTGGTGCATCAAAATATTCAAGGATTTATGAACAAAGATTTAGAAGTAGAATTATTTATGAATTTTAATAGTACTGACATTCTTTGTATAACCGAACATTGGCTGAAAAGCCACCAGTTCTTGTTCAATTTTAATAATCACCAGGTTGGTAGTTCGTTTAGCAGAATAAATGCTATACATGGTGGCTCATTAATTTTAGTAAGTAACCAGCTCAAATTTAAAGAACGTAAAGATATTGTGAGCCTTTCTGTTGAGCGTTCGGTTGAAATTGCCTGTATAGAATTGGAGCACTCTATTGTATTAAGTGTGTATAGACCCCCTTCAGGATTGTATGACTGCTTTGAAAAGGTAATGGATGAAGTGTTACACAGGATTTGTAACTCAAACAAGTCCGTTATCGTTTGCGGTGATTTTAATGTTAATTTATTAGAAAACTCAGGTTCTTGTAGTAAAATTTTAAGTCTGTTTCAGTCCTACAATCTTCTAAACCTATTTTTGGAGCCCACAAGAATAACCCCTACTAGTGCCACATGCCTAGATAATATTTGTACAGATATTATACCAAGCCACAAAGAAATTATAACTTTACTAGATTCTGATCATTGCGGGCAAAGGATTACTATTCAAAACCAAAACAAAAAAGTGGCTAAAAAGGATATCACTGTTAACCCCAAAACTGCAAGTCGCTTGGAGGATTTTAAAGTTAAACTCATTAATAAATTACCAGTTTTGTCTATTCATGCTGATCCCAATCATCTTTATGATAATTTTTTTAAAGTATACTGTGAACAATTTGATTCCACTTTTATTCCCAAGACTATGTCGGTTAATAGTAATGCATCGTTTAGTGATTGGGCTACCATTGGTATTCATAAAAGTAGAACACGGCTTTATGAACTTTACAATGAAAGGACTTATATTAACACTGATGAATTTAATTTGTATGTTAGAAATTATTCAAAACTATTTAAAAAAGTTTGTTATATGGCCAAGTCACGTTATTTGGGTTCAAAGATTAAAAACAGCAGTCATGTAATTAAAACGACTTGGAATATTATTAATAGTGAAACGGGAAGATCTAGTAACCGAAATACTGACTACAGCCTGTCTATTAATGACAACATAATAAAATCAGACTCACAAGTCGCCGAGGCATTTGAAAATTTCTTTTCAGATATTCCCGTTTCAACTACTAAATCACTAAACTCGTCACCTTCTGTTGCTGAATCTTTGCTTAAGGAAAATGTTAATCGTTGCGAATCGGAATTTCATTTTGAATACATTATTACCTGTAGAGATATAATTAAAACCTTTCACACTTTAAATGTAAAAAAGACTGCAGATCTGTGGGGTAATTCTGTAGAGGTAGCTAAGTCTATTATTGACATTGCAGCACCTACTCTAGCTCTTATCTTTAATAGTTGTATTGACAATGGGGAGTTTCCTGACCTTATGAAACATAGTAAAATAATACCTTTGTTTAAATCAGGTAGTACATCAGACCCTACAAATTATAGACCTATTTCTGTACTACCTACCTTTAGTAAAATTTTTGAGAAATTAATTTTAGACCAACTACAAAGATTTTTTAATAAACATAAATTATTACATAGCAAACAGTTCGGTTTCACAAGGGGTCGTTCAACTACTGATGCTGGTGTTGAACTTTTAGGACATATTTATAATGCATGGGAAGATAAATGCGATGCCTTGGGCATCTTTTGTGATTTGTCCAAGGCATTCGATTGCGTTCTTCACGAAACCTTAATCAGGAAACTCCGCCATTACGGGATCCGGAACACCGCTCTGGATCTTCTTACTTCATACTTGAGTTAAAGGATTCAGAGCGTTGACGTTAATGGAAAAAGATCATCCGGATCTACAGTAACAATGGGAGTCCCACAGGGCTCAATTCTTGGTCCTTTCTTGTTTCTAATTTATATTAATGACTTGCCGTACCTCATAAAGGATAATCATGATATAGTGTTGTTTGCAGATGACACTTCTCTTTTGTTTAAACTTAAACGTCAGCAGTTGGTTACTGACGATGTAAATAGCGCGATCTCGAAAGTAGTCCACTGGTTCAATGTTAATAATTTGCTTCTAAACGAGAAAAAAACCAAATGCATTAAGTTTACGCTACCCCATGTTAGGCAGGTGAAAACTAATGTGTTGATAAAGGGCGAGGAATTGAATCCTGAAGACAATACAGTATTCTTGGGCATAACTTTGGATGCTAAGCTTCAGTGGGGTCCACATATAGATAAATTATCCAAAAAGCTTAGTTCCGCAGCATACGCTGTTAGAAAAATTCGTAATTTAACTGATATAGAGACTGCCCGTTTAGTGTACTTTAGCTATTTTCATAGTGTAATGTCGTACGGTATTCTATTGTGGGGAAATGCCGCCGACATTCAGACTATCTTTGTTTTGCAGAAGCGAGCTGTTCGATCAATTTATAAATTAAGTCCGAGACACTCTCTCAGAGACAAATTTAAAGAGATTAATGTAATGACTGTGCCTTCTCAGTATATTTATGAAAATCTTTTATATGCCCATAAAAACATAAAATTGTTTAAAAAATACAGTGATATCCATAATATAAATACTAGAAATAAACACAAATTTGTTGTACCTACAACAAGGCTCAAGAAAATAGGTGGGTCGTTCAGATGCCAATGTATACGCTTTTATAATAAACTACCAAGCCAAGTTCAAGATCTAAGCCTTAATAAATTCAAATCATTCATTAAACGTAAGTTGTGCCAGAAAGCCTTTTATACCGTTAAAGATTATATTGAGGACAAAAAGGCTTGGGATTGAGCTGCTTCCAATTTCTGCATTTTGAATGTTTTTTTTTATATTCACATTGACACTATTATTTTTTTTTTTTTTTATAAACATTGACATTTGCTTACTTTGTAAAGTACTATTTATTTTATTTATTGTGAATGTGAAGACGATGTGGGTCATTTTATTAATTTTATATATTTTTTTTATTACTCTCTCTGTTCTGTTAGTTTTATTTCTTGATCTTTGTCTGGCAGTTTGAGTAACTTATGTGGCCTACCCAAATGTCCTTTCTTTGGTATTGTTCGTCGAATCGTTGAGCTCCTTAAGTTTTGAGTTGAGCTGCACGATTTCTGACAAATGCGTGCACTGACTGGACAGGTCCTCTCAATCTGTGTGGTTCTTTCCTCAAAAGACCATCTCAGACATCGATTTACATGGTCTTCATATAACCTGACCAAGATTATGTCTGGACTTTAAAAGAGACTGTGACCTCTGAGTTTGTTTCGGCCTTTCTTCTCAGAGTAGTCAGATAGGAAACGTCGACTTCATCTAGTTTTTAAAAAAACATGATTGACGTGTAAAAGTGTTTGTACAAACCTACTTACAAAATAAAATCATTTATCATTTAATCATCTAAAAGTTTTTGTTTTTAGCTACGCCGCTGAGTCCGTCACTCCTACACCGCTGTCTGCGCCGCCGCTCTGTTTCGTGGCGTCGCACTCATTCGCTTGTACTTTTTTGTTCTTGCCGCTCGCCACATCGCGCGCCGCTGCAGCGATTCGCTCAGATAAAACCGCGCGCGTTTTCGCTATGAGCGGTGTCTCGTGGCGTGCTTCAAACATTTTTATAGTATTGATCTTACCGCTCGCCGCCCCGCGCTTAGCTGGGTCGTGAACGGGCCGTAACATATTGAACCGAACAGTCTCACTCCACACTCCAACAAGTACCTACGGCTCGGAAGACATATTATTTCGCGATTTGTTTGCGAGCTGTACCAGACCTTCAAGAAGTTAACTAGCTCTGTAGGCAAATCTAAACTACGCAGCTTAGACCATAGCTTCTCATAGGACACGAGGTCAAAAGACGTGGAAAGGTCAAGACAGGCAGCATAAAGTGGCGTCTTTCTGTCCGTATCATACCTGACAGTCTGCTTGAGCACCAGGATGGCACTCTCCGTCGACAGTTTGCTTCTGAAGCCAAACTGTGCATCATTGTAATCTGCAAGCAGACCATTCCAACTTCCGTAGCTAAGGAGACAAGCCTGTAATTGTTTATGTCGGAGACATCACCTGTAACCGTCACCGATATAAGATACTTTTTATCCCGATATTGGGAATATCGGGATAAAAAATAACGGGATCGACACTTAGGCTGCCTTTCCATCAGAGATGAGCGAGGATGCGTAGCGAGGGATGTGTGTGAAACCAACCAATAACATCGCTTCATTTTTATAGTTTGAACTAAGTTGGCGTTGGTATTGGTTAGTTTTACACGCATCCCTCGCTATGCATCCTCGATCATCTCTGGTAAGCTGCAGGAAACTGCGGGGTGCAGCTAGTATGTAATAACTAGTGACCCGGCCATGCTTTGCTTGGTTTTTACGAAATGACAAAATATGGAGATTCTGTATTGTATGGAAAAAGGAATAACGGAACCCTTATAAGATCACTTCGTTGCCCGTCTGTCTGTCCGTCTGTCAAGACCCTTTTTCTCAGGAACGCGTGGAGTTATCAAGTTGAAATTAATATCAAATACTCGGAGTTGCAATCCCTTGAGGTACTGAAAAACTCAAACTTCTAAGTCAACGAAATCAAAAGACGCGGGCGTTTATGTTCCGTTTATGCCGCATATTTTGACTCTCGCAAGGGAATTAAGACTTGTAGGGTACTTCCCGTTGACCTAGAATCATGAAAGGAGAATGACCAAAAGTGGTACCAAAAAGTCTCATGCATCAAGATCAAAATATTATAGTATTTATTTTCACATTTTTTTACGGAATTTCGCGTCGGGGATTTGATTTTTGAACAGGAAAAATTTAAAGTAAAAAAGTGTTGATATTGTTTTATTCCCTTTAAATGACGTTCCGTTTCAAATGATATGATCAATATAACATTGAATGGAAACAGTTTTATTTATTTTGATTTTTTTGAAAATCTCCGAAACCTGGGTTTTGTTTACAAGAAGAACTTTTGTAGGAGTTAATATAATAAGTGTAGTCTATAAAAACAAAGTATGACTTTGATGCAAAATGGTACGGGATTCCATACATCCAAGAGCATTGCCCTTTGGCAAGAAGCAATGTCATGTAGCACAAGTAAAGGAAAAATCTGAAAACACGGGACAAATATTCGAGACACGATTCCCGTGATAAACTATTTACATACCTACCTACAAATTTGTAAGGAAACCTCGGTGCGCGAGTCCGACTTGCACTTGACCGGTTTTTTTTTTTTAAACTGAAGAAATATTTCAACCCTATAAGATATTATGATGCTGAGATTTAATTGTATTACTTTATATACCTATTATTCTTATGTGTTCAAATAGATACAAAACCATATTAACCAATGTTATTAATTTTTTTTAATTTTAACAAATTAATGTGTTTTAGTTAAATTTAACATGTTTAAATATTTGTATGCCAGTCCATGGCGAAACATGTAAGATCATAACTTTATTTGTAAGACCTTAATGTACCATGTTTTAAAGCAAATATATTTTATTCTATTCTATAACCCAAGGTTAAAATATTTCGTCTGTTATTAAAAAAAAAATTGCTGTTCCATACAATTTGACCGCGTAAGTATTGCATTTGTACAAGACAACAGCTTTTTTTAAAATAACCGACGGAAAATTTCTACACTATCATCTGCCTAGCCTTTTCCCAACTATGTTGGGGTCAGATTCCAGTCTAACCGGATGCAGCTGAACACCAGTATTTTACATGGAGCGACTGCCTATCTGACCTCCACAACCCAGTTACTGGGTAAAACGATAACCCTTGGTATGACTGGTTGTCAGACTTTCTGGCTTCTGACTACCCGTAACGACTGTCAAAGATCCACGAATGACAGTCAAGACCAACGGCTTAACGTGCTTTCCGAGGCACGGAGGGATGTAGAGATAGTCACCCATCCACAGACCAATCGCGGCAAGCGTAGCATAACCTGATCGATCGACCTGAGGGCCTGTTATTATTTAGCCACGGGCACTTTTTTTTTACGCATATAAAAAAGCTTACACAATAATATACTTACTCCATATTATTACGTCTCTTGGCTCTCAATCTCCATTATTCCGACCGACATAGCACATTATCACGTCACATAGCCCTTTGAAACTTCCCTCCTGAAGTTCGTGAATAGACAAAGTCAAGTACAATTTAAACTATTCCAATATATAGGAACTTAGTTCTCAGAGAATATAGGAATATTTTCCATACGGATGTGGAGAACACAATACGGCTATCTGTGTGTTTCCACATGAGCGGCGTGTTAGCCGGGTAAAGGGCACAATGGAACTAGGCAACTCACTAACTTGAAGTGGGTATATTTTGCATTTTCTGAGCCCGGTTTGAAAGGAGTTTTAGGTGTTGGAGTGGTTATAAGTTGTTTGGTTTATTAAAGTTGATAATACTAAGTAGGTCAGTAGGGGGCTTGTGGTTAAAGTAATAAGCACGGTCCAATCGATCAGGTTAAGCTACGCATGCCGCGGTTGTTCCGTGGATGGGTGACCGTCTTTACATACCAAGACCTCTCCGTTCCTCGGAAAGCACGTTAAGTCGTTGGTCCCGGCTGACATTCGTGGATCTTTGACAGTCGTTAAGGGTGGTCAGAAGCCCGAAACTCTAATAACCAGTCTTACCAAGGGGTACCGTATTACCCAGTCACTGGGTTGTGTAGGTCAGATAGGCAGTCGCTCCATGTAAAATACTGGTATTCAGGTGCATCCAGTTAGACTGGAAGCCGACCCCAACACGTTGGGAAAAAGTTTGTAAAAGTGATTTCGATTTCCTATTTACAGAATAAACAGTTTTTAACCCCCGACGCAAAAACGACGGGGTGTTATAAGTTTGACGGGTCTGTGTGTGTGTCAGTGGCGTGCCTAGGGGTCAAAATTAGGGCAAGCCCACAGATTTTCAAGGTATAAAAAAAGGCCAACTGAGGGATTGGCTGATTTTCTTGTTGTTAATGGTTGTTAGTAGTACTTACATCATTATTATAATTTCCGCAAGAAAACCTTTAAAATACGAAGAGTACTACATATTTCAAACATCAGTACGTAATTGTCACAAGCGCCATCTATATTAATGAATGCGCATAACCACAGCGCCTATCCGGAACTTTCTTCATTTCGCTTGTCACATGCATTTGTTCAATCAAAATGCACTAGATGGCCTCCAAATTATCGATTTATTGTTCTTTTTTCTTTTCTCGTACGCACTGTTTTATGAATTAGGTACTTACATTTTTAAAGTCAATCATGAGCCAACACATACCTAAGTTTAACACCTATGTTTGTCATATTCATACCTAGTAAACAATCGAATGAGTAGGTACCTATTTTATATAATCTGTCTTCTTGACTGACAAAAATACTTGTTTTTATTTCCGAGAAGTACCTACAGTAATTTAAGATTGGTTACGGTGTGGTAAATAATTATTTATTGGCAGAAAATTGCAGAAAACTCAATGTATTTACGTACCTTTTCGATGACAGTTTCCGAATTCACATAATGATAAAAGAACACTATATTCATTAACCGTTTACAAAATCATAGGGAATGACATCGCCACAATCAATCACATTTTCAAATAATAAAACTAATTCTCAAAGTATTCAAAACTTCAAAACAATAACAATTTGAGACGCGTCGCGTCATCGACTCATCGCGCCCGCCACACGTGCAACTAAATTAACGCGGGTCAACGCGGATACTGCATTTGCGCGAACTTCATGCCTATAAAAGCCTGGCTTTTCTTTTCATAGAAATCTGTGTTGTATGTACTTACCAATATCAACAAATGTAAACGTTTTTATAGCAATTTGTAGGCGAAAACTGCGAGACAGAGAAAGGAAACAGAAGCCAGGTAAAAAGCCAGACTAGTGTGAGCGAGATGGCGCAATTGAATGCATTGTATAGTAGAGCGGAATTTGGCGCGAACCTAGGCTAGTGCGCGCAAGTTCGGATTTCGAAATAATTGTATTATTATTCCTATGACATGAATGTTTGCGTTCGAGTTCATTGACTGGAATTTTTTGAATATATTTTTTTATTGATTTTGTTGTTGTGAATTTATTTTTTATTTGATTTTATTAGGGCAAACCGGGCTTTTTGGCTTCTATGAAGGGCACGCCACTGGTGTGTGTGTGTGTGTGTGTGTGTGTGTGTGTCTGTCTGTGGCATCGTAGCTCCCGAACGGATGAACCGATTTTGATTTTGTTTGAAAGGCGAATTAGTCGGGAGTGTTCTTAGCTATGTTTGATGAAAATCGGTCCAAGATGGCCGCCGCCACAAAATGGCGGAATACATATTTTTTCACAAATCCCTTAATATTGGTATCAAATGAAAGGGCTTGAATAGTAGAATACTATACACTATAATAAATTTCAAATCCAAGATGGCCGCCACCACAAAGTGGCGATTTACATTTTTTTTTTCACAACTCCCTCAATATGGGTAGGTATCAAATGAAAGGGCTTGACTAGTACAATACTATACGCTATTACAAATTTCAAATCCAAGATGGCCGCCACCACAAAATGGCGAATTATATTCTTTTTTCACAACTCCTTCAATATAGGTATCAAATGCAAGAGCTTGACAAGTAGAATAATGTAAACTATATTGAAAGGGAATGAGGAATATTAACTAACGAAATGAAAACTAAAAACTTCAAAATATTTTTTTGTCTGATCAATGCTCTAGAATGATGAGGAAAGTGGAGTGATGACTGGTACCTACGACCACTGAGTTTGACTATTTTTATTACGAATGGAACAATCCCACTTAAAAAGCGTAGGTATTTCTACATCAGATAGTGTCGCAGTCCCATTTTATAAACTAGATCTGAAATACCTAAGATATTTAACGCTATGAAATACTTGTACGAAAGTTGAATAACTAAAGGAAGAACTAGGAAAAGGATATCATAAAACAAAAAAATCTGTTTAGTCTTAAAAATTATTCTTCAACTATAAATAAATAATTATTTTTTGACGGACAAATTACCTGAATCTTAAAACGCAAGAAAATAAAAGAAATGAAATACAAATATTAAGGACTCCCTACAAAAAGCATGAAATAAAAAATTAAATTAAAAATTTAAAAAACCCCCGACACAAAAAAATAATAAAATTAAATGTAAGTAATTGGAAAAGGATCAAATAATTTAAAAACCCCCAACTTAAAGAATCTAGGTAACGAGACTAAAACAGATAAATTCATATGGCAGTCGGGGACCTCTTAGCATAGAAGGTGTTCCACAGAACGGTCCCCCGACCTTTGATCCTTTTCCAATTACTTACATTTAATTTTATTATTTTTTTGTGTCGGAGGTTTTTTAAATTTTTAATTTAATTTTTATTTCGTAAAAACCGTACTAAGCTGGGGCAGGTCGCAAGTTTGTGTAAATGTATTTTTCTCTCAAATATTTTGTAACCATACCTGGTTCAAATTTAAAAATACATATTATATTTTGTACACAAGGTGTAACGTTAAATGCGCAAAACCTCTTATTAAATCGCGAAAAAAAAAATCTGTTGTTCAATTATGCTCGCCTAACTCGTCAAAATGTACTAAACAGCAGATTTTTTTTTGCGATTTCAAGTTTGGTAGAAGTTGTTCACAATATGAGTACAATGACCTCTTAAGAGGTTTCGCTTATTTAACGTTACACGTTGTATACTTGCACCTTTCATGCTGATATGACTTTAATATGAATGAATGAATGAATGAATTGCACCGATCCCAGCGTGGTTAAACCAGACTCGATTAATCGAATGAACCCCAAGATTCGCACTAGCTCCTGTAGCCTCATGTTCATGGTGCTACAGCGACCATTGCTTTCATGCTGATATGACTTTAATATGTAAAAATTTAGAAAAAGAATGAGAAAATATCGCACTATCCTATGCAGGCGCCAAGCCTAGTTTGCGGTTTCGTGGTTTCATTTGAAAACTCTCGACGCCACAGATTTGCGCGGATAGACGACCGCAAAAGTCTGCGGGAGGTGTTCACATGGTTTTAGGTTTTAAATAGAATGAAGCCTAACCTCACATGATTTACACTTTACGACCTTATTTTAGATTCTATACTTTAAACAGATTACATTAAAACGTTGATACTGATTATTCCTAATAACATCTTTGCCGTTTGTGTTAGGCGTGGGTTGGCGGTAATATTAGTAAGATCAGGATGCTATTGCCGGTCAGTAAACTACGGTTTTCTGTGATACAGGGCCAAAACTCCTGAAATAATAAAAAATACGGATGAAATCGTGGCAAACAATAACATCACTTTTTGTAACAATACATGAAAACGGTTAAAAAGACGATACTAATTCCACAGCAACACAGACCCGGAAATGTCTAACACAATAAAGTCCTATGCTATAAAAATTTTCATTGTTTTGGGCGAGAATAAAACTGGCGACTCCTAATCCGATAACCATCGTCTAAAAACTACATACAAACGACCTTGTGAAGGCCGCGGGAACCCGTTGGATCCGAGAAGCACAAAACCGGTCGAAGTGGAGGTGCTTGGGGGAGGCCTATGTCCAGCAGTGGACGTCTTTCAGCTAAAATGATGATGATGATGGAAAACTACATAATACTTACCTATTGGTATTTCATACATCTATAATCATTAGCCAAAATATGACTCACAGGAGTTTTATCAAATGAATTAAAAAAATATATTACTAACGCATTTTTATTAAATTCTCCCCAAAAATTTGCTACTTCTACTTGGCATCCTCGGTTACAGCGAAGAGGTCGCTATGAATGCATTTTTTAGGGCTCATAGAGCAGGATAGGAGGTCGGACAAAAATAAATAAAATAATAAATAAGATAGCCCCATTTTTCAAGGATGTAGTAAGTTGGAGACATTGACAGTAAAGCCACAGACAAGAGTTCTCCTGACTGTGTGTACGACTGTGTAGTATCGTGTTCGGAGTACGCCAATTAAAGAGATCTGGGTGCTTACTCTTGAATTTAATTCCGATAGATCGACATTGGAATTGTGACGTTTCGTACTCTTGAGTTCGATGCTAGCGCCAATTGATTTTTAGATTGGGTGTCCATTTTGGGGAACTAAGTGGAATTGGGAACGGGCTTGGCGTGGGGTAAACGGTACTCTTGAGTGTATTTTGACAGTTGTGTATTGCGACAATATTGCGTTGGGATAGTTTGTTGATAGTGATTTTTCCAATAACAAAAGTGTAACTTTTTAGAAATTATTTTGCGTTTTATGTGGTTTTTTGTGGGTTATAAGAGTATAACATGGCACGATAAGCAATAATATATAGTGTTTTACATAATTCCCATAAAAAAGAACTGAAACAAAGACGAGATGAGCGTCGGATGATGCGTTATACGGACAAAGCGTTTTCTATGAATGAATACGAATTTAAAGCAAATTACGGAGTGAGCAAAGATTTTACTCCTCTTTCGTATTACATAAGAACATTTTTATCCTATCTTACAATAAAAACTTTCTAGAACATTGAGTTCTTAGATTAAAAACTTCGGCATGTTTTCATTATACAAAATTCTTTCTATCTCTAAAACCCGTAGACCGATTTACATAATTCAAACTAGAATATCAGTTTTAAACATCATCCTCTCATTTGACACTAAAATCTCGCAAATATTCCTATAAACAAAAAACCTCGTTTTCAAGTTACGTAATTATTTCATCATTTTTCTTCGTACATTAAAATTATCAAAAATTCTACGTTAAATATTCATATCAGATTCTAATACGAAAACTACTAATAAAAACCAGTTAGAAAACTAATTAGAACAATACAAAACACTTAAAATTTAATTAGAAAATCAAAATCTTACTCAGTAAAACAGTAGTAGCACATATTGACTCCCACGCTAGGTACTTTAGGGTCTTAGCTATCCTATCCTAAGTATCACTTTTACATATTCTAACTTATTTATCACTTCACTGGTATATAACTCAGTCATGTTCACTATTCACATAAACACGTTCGGCGTTCGTCACAAAAACATTACTTACGAATTTGAATAGGTATCTATTTACTTGGTACCATTTGTATGAAAACTGTAATACTAATTAGTTATGTAACTTAGCGGATAGTAATTATTTCTTACTCAATATTGTCATCATAAACAAACAAACTTGCAGTTCGAATTCACTTCTAAAACCACTTGACTTTATATTTGAAATTGGAGAACTTACACGCAGTCTTTTTTTTTTAGTAAGTAGTGTATGCAACGATCCTACCCCATAAAGCCAGTCATGGTTAATTTATGATTTTATTCATTTTCTTACGCTCAAATGAATTTAATACTTTATAATCAATCAATTAAAGAACTATTTATATCATATTTATTTATTAGCCTTGTTATTTAAACGATAAAGCATTTTAAAGCCCTATTACCGGTTTTTCGTAATGAGTTGAACCACACTATTGCAGCCCGTAACATAGCTAACTTCACGTGTAACAAAATAATGGGGAGCAATGTCAATTTCATTTCAATAGTGACAATATTGTTTTCAAGAGTACCGAACCACGTGACTGTAAAATTAACATTGGAATCGTATTGGCATTTCATTGGAATTAAAATTAGTTTGGAGAGTAAGCCCCCTGTTCAGGACGCCATCAAATTACAACGAATTTTATTTGGCTAACACTGCATCAGAAGCCGTCACCACACAATACAACACAGTAATATGAATCCGGCTTGAGTTGTATGAAATGGCTTTAAAACTGCAAACTGACGTAGAATGTCAATTTGATAAACACATTTTGCTTCTCACAGTGCTATCCATACTATTACTTATGTGCGTGTGGTGTGAGGGCCACTTTGTTAAAACTCTTTGAAAATGTGCTTAGGATTTAGTGAACATTCCCAAAGAATTGTGAAAGTTGGTATGATATTTTGTGAAAGTCTAATAACCGAGTTATAGACTGTAAAGTTGGGCCCTCAGTTCTCACATAGAGGATTGAGGGCCCACCTAAAACTGATAAACTATGGACACTACAGAAAAAGTCTTTATGCTAAAACCTAAGCTAATTCCAAACAAAATTTGTGAAAACAAGATATTATCGCAAAACACTGTCCTACTTTGTATGTCTTCGTACGAAATGGGCCCTCAATTCTCATACACGTAAAAGTTTATTACGCAATTATAATGAAATCATTAACTTACAGCTACTGTTTGAAATCCTATATGCTACTAAATAAATCGTGAAAATTTATAAAAGCAAGAACAGGTCACCACTTTTTGTTGTTTGAAAGTTATCCCGCAGTCCTCCATTTCTTTTGTTTTCGATTTATTACGCTTATCGTATGAAAGATAAAACAAATACAAAATTGTCTCTTTTTGTGTCAAAATTGTGCAACAAATTCGATACCAGAAAGAAATTAAAAGACCCTTTATTATATAAGAAAATCGAGTTTTATTTTTATTATCTGAATTTGCAAATAGGGTGACCACAATTTCTTTTAGATTGCAGTAAAGATTAGTAAATGTAGAGTATAAGTTTTAATAAACTTTCTTCAATTTTTCGCTTATTATCGTCATAGCATTTGTACTCAAGTTTCATGATAAAAAAAAAACAAAAAAAAAATACTGTTACCCAAATCATTTTTGCTTGAAATATCGTTCGTTCTGATGACAATAATCAAATAATTTATTTATTATTTTTATAAAGGCTTTTGCCCAGCCATGGGACAATGTAGGCTAAATATAATCCTAACTAATATTATAAATAAAACTCATAACTAGCTAATATTATATTAAAAATATTTTTACATGTATTATATAATTATTGTTTACATATATGCACAATAGTTGTAATATTTAGTTTAGTTACTAAACAATAGTTTATGATAGTGCAGCGAAAGTTGTAGGTAATAAAGCATTAAGGCGAGTTTTATGAAACAGTTGTAGTGAAGAATAAAAATAATAATAATTTTTTAATACGCAAACACATCTTCGGTCAAGACACTCAATCATCTTCGGTCAAGATATCAAACATTCAAGGTAACTTTGTTTTGATACCTAGGTACTCATAATTTTATAAGTTCGTAATATTTTACTAAATAGTACTTAGATAGTCACTCTAAGAATTGTTTAGGTAATTCAATTTCACCTATTTATAAATTGTAAATTTTTTAAAATAAAATATAATTATTTAATACTCCAGAAAACATCTTTGTTATTATGCAAGTACCTACCTAGGAATAAAAAAAATATCCAGGAACGCACTGCTTTATTAGGTACTAGCTTCTGCCCGCGACTTCGTCCGCGTGAAATTCGAAAGTCATATGGCTCCATCTATTATCATAATAACGTTATTATTGTTTTCCTCGGGAACAGCACTTTTTTCGGGATGAAAGGTACAGTGGTTTAGGCGTGAAAAGCTAAGAAACAAACTTACTTTCGCATTTATAATATTAGTTAGGATTATCTTTAGCCTACATTGTCCCATTGCTGGGCAAAAGCCTTTATAAAAATAATAAATAAATTATTTGATTATTGTCATTAGTTTTTTCGGAACGAACGATTTTTCAAGCAAAAATGATTTGGGGAACAGTATTTTTCTGTGATCGTTCAATTTCCGAAATTATTTTTTTTTATCACGAAACTTGAGTATAAATGCTATGACGATAATAAGCGATAGTTTATTAAAAAGTTATGACCTTGATAAAATTCAGGGCCCTCAGTCCTCCATTTTATTTTGTTTTCGATTTATTACGCTTATCGTATGAAAGATAAGACAAATACAAAATTGTCTCTTTTTGTGAAAAAAATTGTGCAACAAATGCGATACCAGAAAGAAATTAAAAGACCCTTTATTGTATTGACCCTTTATTGACTCTACATTTACTAATCTTTACTGCAATCTAAAAGAAATTGTGGTCACCCTATTTCCTAAGACAGAGAATAAAAATAAAACTCGATTTACTTATACAATAAAGGGTCTTTTAATTTCTTTCTGGTATCGCATTTGTTGCACAATTTTTTTCACAAAAAGAGACAATTTTGTATTTGTCTTATCTTTCATACGATAAGCGTAATAAATCGAAAACAAAATAAAATGGAGGACTGAGGGCCCTGAATTTTATCAAGGTCATAACTTTTAAACAACAAAAGGTGGTGACCTGTTCTTGCTTTCATAAATTTTCACAATTTATTTAGTAGCATATAGGATTTCAAACAGTAGCTGTAAGTTAATGATTTCATTATAATTGTGTAATAAACTTTTACGTGTATGAGAATTGAGGGCCCATTTTGTACGAAGATATACAAAGTAGGACAGTGTTTTGCGATAATATCTTGTTTTCACAAATTTTGTTTGGCATTAGCTTAGATTTTGGCATTAAGACTTTTTCTGTAGTGTCCATAGTTTATCAGTTTTAGATGGGCCCTCAATCCTCTATGTGAGAACTGAGGGCCCAACTTTACAGTATATAACTCGGTTATTAGACTTTCACAAAATCTGATACCAACTTTCACAATTCTTTGGGAATGTTCACTAAATCCTAAGCACATTTTCAAAGAGTTTTAACAAAGTGGCCCTCACACCACACGCACATTATTACTTAATATTATAAATTCGAAAGTAACTCTGTCTGTATCTTTTCACGCTTAAACCACAGAACGGATTTTGATAAAATTTGGCAGAGAGATAGATTACATCCCAGGGAAAGACATAGGATAGTTTTTATCGACATACCTCGCGGGAAAAGCTGCGGGCGGAAGCTAGTTCATACATAAGCCTCTTCAGATTGAAAGCATATATTGCGTTCTACGCCAAAATAATGAAGAACATAACAAACAAAGAGAATAAATACAACGTGGGTGTTAATTTATTGAGCCTCTGTCTAACGAAGCATTACATAATCTACCCTCAAGCATGTTACTTTCACTAATGTTATTAGTACGACGAACACAAAATATTGCAATCATTTATTAAGGTTATTTTAGGACTTTCTTCTTATAGGATCAAGTCGTAATGCTATATGGTAGCATAGCATATATATCAACTCGGAAAGGGATCGTCACGGTGTCAATTCTAGTTTTTCAGTATTCTTTGTTTGAAACGCCCTACTGCAACGCACACTAATCGGAATCACTCTGGACAAGCTGACGAATCGCGGCGAAACGGTTACGATCCCTTTCCGAGTTGATATGTATGCTTATGACCTATAATTAGTAAGTAAGATTTTGAAGTTAGTTGTATGTCGGCACCACAATTGCTTAACATACTGTCAATCATAATCTGAATCATTTTGAAGGAAGGCTAATGCAATTGCTTCATATTATATTCGAACAATACTGCTCAACAAAGTAAATAACACAATGAATGTTGGTGAACTATCAAAATGATTGCTGCTGCTGTTAGTGTGTTACGGAATTACCGATGAAAGAACTTCTAGGATTCTTTCTTCGTTTAAGAGCGTTTACGCCGTACGGCATTTCATACAAACTTTCAAGCCCTTATTTTTCGAAATGAATGAACCGATTTTAATGAAACTTCATACGCATAAGCAGGATACAAAGGTCTAAAAAGTTAGTAGAAAACATTTTCAAAAAACATTTTCAAAAAATGTGCGGCGTAAACGCTCTTAAGAGCGTTTACGCCGAACGGCATTTCATACAAACTTTCAAGCCCTTGTTTTTCGAAATGAATGAACCGATTTTAATGAAACTTCATATGCATAAGCAGGATGCAAAGGTCTAAAAAGTTACTTATGAACATTTTCGAAAAATTGTGTTACAGCCAAATTAGACCAATTTTAAATTTTCCATAGAAACAGAGATTTTCAGTTATCTTTTTTTAAATAAGACATTTAGAAAATGTTCTTAAGTAATTTTTGAGACCTTTGTATCCTGCTTATACGTATGAAGTTTCATTAAAAACGGTTCATTCATTTCGAAAAACAAGGGCTTGAAAGTTTGTATGAAATGCCGTACGGCGTAAATGCTCTTAAAGGGCCTTTTTTAATCATACAAAATGAGGAGATTTAGGAACTTTGAAGTTTGTTTTATACAGCACAGGGTATCATTACACAATCTCTAAGCGACATTTCACGAGGCCCAAAAAGTATATAAGAAAGTATTGTAATTTCTAGGCCAGAAACCAGATAGCGTTTTATATAATCCTCGCAATCTTGCCAGACGTAACCAACTACCCAGTTTATACAGTTCGCCGAGGCTAGCATTCAATTACAGCGATCGGGAGACGCTATTTGTCAAGCGATTCAATCAAGTGCCTAGATAGGTCACGATAATTTAACATTCAGTCTTCGTACCTATTAGTAGTTATGTCGATACGAACACCTGAGAGTGACATTCTATCAGCGATAACTATGGAAAACTCAAAAATGTATTGGAAGGACTTAGACTACTGAAAAGCTTATGTCAATCCTGTTGAAAGTCGTTGTAGGAACGCTTTAAAAGCAATTGCCACTTATCTATGAACATACAGGGTCTAATTAAATTAGCAAGCGAAACTTTGCATACGTGGTGGGTTAAAACACGATAAAACAAAAATGAAAAAAATTTGAAGTATTTTTTAGGAGTCAACGACCGCTGGTAGTGTTGTTACTTGAAGTATGAGCTAAAAAATCCGTTTTCTTTTGTTTTTATCATAATTAGGTATCGATACTAATAATTTCTGTGATTAAGTTACCTATCACGTTTGCAGATTGGGCTTGCTAATTTAATTTGACCCTGCAGATGTTCAGATGGCCTAGTACAGACGCCAGCATATCAAGCTACTACAATCTGTCAAATTGGTTTAAAAGATTTTCAACTTTATCGCTAAAGCATAAGGTTCAAAGTTGATTGGGAAATTTTGACAGTTTCGGGTAGCTTAATGTGCTGTGGCGTCTGTACATTCTAAATACCTTTTTGCAATAATTTTTAATTTGGCTTTTATGTGACAATTTAATTATGTGTATTAATTTTTGATGTCTTGATTTTAATGTCAAAGTAATGTTAACTAATGTTTTTGCACGCCGTAAGATAGAATATAGCGGATACATTGTATTCTGTACCATCTCAAACCTGTACCTACATTGTTGGCAAATAAATATTCCTGATTCTGATTCTAGTTTCTAGGCTTCATCTAAACTATGTGAAGCCTAGATATCAATAATATCATTTTCAGACACAAAAGTGGAACAAACGTGTTGATCAACTCGCAACTCAATCGCAACTGAAACAACCGCAGTCACTGATTATGGTAACAAGCAGCATCCTGCCATTTCTGATAAATAAGACTGCGCAAACAAACCTCATCAAAAGTAGTATTCAGGCTTTTCCGCAACTTGCTAATCCTATTCCGGGTACTGTCAAACAAAGAGATAGGTACAGGCTTAACTTGCAACTACTTTGTAACAATGTTGTGTGTGCTAACAAGTCGAGTTTTTCACATCGCGTGTCTAAGTTTAAGAAGTTTAAAAAAAAAATGTCAGCGTGACAGGCGGTGAAAAAAAAAATTTACAAAAAAAAAAAAAGTTTGAAATCGCGAATCCGCAGTGAGCAAGCGTAGTGATCAATGCTTGTCTTCTCCGTATCGTCGTTTTAGTCGATAGACGCCCACTGCTGGACACAGGCCTCCCCCAATTTTGGGAGGGTTTGCCATAATCGCCACGCTTGGCAGGCGGGTTGGCGATCGCAGTATGGTATGGTGGTGGAATACTTAGAGAACGCTGCTGCCCATTCTCCGGTACGATCCTTAGTCGCCTTTTACGACACCCACGGGAAGTAAGGGGTGGTGGTATTCTTTAAGTCCGGCACCACACAGACTTCTCCGTATGATAAGAGGTATTTGCTCTGCAGTGGGACCATGATAGGCTGGACGTGGGTACCAGCCTAATATTCCTCAAGTTTCCTCTCCCAGTAATCAATGATTGGAGCATAGTCTGCAGAAGGGTCGAGCGTAGTTATGATTTAAATATTTTTGCCTGTATACTAAACTCTTTTGCCGTCTGTACCCCAATCATTGATTACTGGGAGAGGAAACTTGCCCAGCTGTGAAACGGCATCTTCTTTGTTTTGCTCCAGTATATCCTCAACTTTAATACTCTAACTATGGGGTAAACTGTAGTCATAATGGCAACTCGGACGCTGGTTTCAAACTTTTTGGGGGAACTGAAGTGTGATAGGTCTTAGGAAATGTTTCAAGTGCCTGAGAATTAAACTTTTATCTTGCTCGTAAGTCCTTGATGTTAATTAGATAGAAATCTTGAGCTCTTGTTGAGTTTTGCGCAGGTTTAAGTAAGAAATTATCTCTTCGCGGTATTCAAATTTTCATTTAATTAACATTTTAAGTCTTTTTGCCTCTTACTGCATAGGTAGAATTCTTTTATGTACTTGTAAATTTACTTTGTATGGATAACAAGCGCTTTGTTTTTGTTGCGAGTTATTTGCAATGACGTATAACGAACAAATTTAGCGCCTAAATGCAATAGTTCCGGATCGGATTTTGGCATTGCATCAACTAATCAGAATAGCATTACTGCAGTGATAAGACATTCCCCGTTCGCGCAAAGCTGCGTCTCAACTGACCATCTCCACTCAAGGTAGCACACGTATCAAGCCGGAAAGGGATCGGCACTGTATCAACTCGAGCCGTTCAGTATTCTTTGTATGAAACTCCCTACTGCAACGCACACTAATCGGAATCGTAACGTAATCGCCTCGCCTCGGGACAAGCTCACGAACTGCAGCCGCGCGGTGCGGTGCGTTACGGCTCGTCGTCCCCGCGCTTACGTCTCTCCGTACCCAAGCTTACATCTCTTCGTCCACCCTTGCCCCTTGCAGCCCTCCCGCGGCCTGCCTGCGCCATCAACCAGCGGTGGGCGAGCCGTAAGCATGGCGTCGCCTAGCCGTAGCCGAGTCGACGTATCGGAGCTTCTGATCCGCTTTGGTTACGTGCTTACGTTAGGTTGACGCCTGTTTGAAGCCGAGGCGAAAGGCGATACGGTGCTGATCCCTTTCCTTTAAAAGGATACAAAATCAAACACCCGGTCAGAATATAAATAGAATTTTATCCGCAAAGCTAAATATCAAGGCAACACTAAGTACATTTATCATCAAAGTCCTCGTTAAGCTGTCCATCCAAAGTTAAGACACAGTTGATCGATTGCGAGCCAGTGGCCCAAAAAGAGCAATCCGGTATTTAAGTCCCTCCGTAAAACTGTATAACCCCGTCTTGCCAAAATTGGTGGACAAAAAAGGGGCTGGCGTGTAGCCAAGTCTGCAGAGTGGAAAAACTTTTAGTGTTCATATTAACATCATTATAGCAATTACTGTTTCTCTTTTACGCGTTCTAAAAATGTTTGTAACATTGATTAACGGTTCAGGGCTTGCGTCATTATATTATGTTCCTGCAGTTGTATTCGTTTTTTGAAACGCCTTGCGTGTTGTTTTTTTATAATTTCTAACTCGACGATATTGTCGTGGACGTCCACGATAATATTGTCACGTTCGAAATCATAAAAGCGCACATTTTCTGTCTGAAAAAACTTGTTTCGGGTTAAATACGTTGCCATGACAACGCTATTCGTTGCATAGAAAATCAAGTTTATTGAAATAAAAGACGACAGGTTGGCTTTGAATCCCCTAAATTTAAATCCGAACACCAAAATTGCATAGGAACCAGAGACACATGCTCTTTTTCATAAAAGCGTTTACGCCGTAGGGCGTTCTATACAAACTTTCAAGTCCATATTTTGTGAAATGAATAAACCGATTGTAATGAAACTTCATGCGCATAAGCAGGATACAAAGGTCTACAAAGTGAGTAGAGAACATTTTCGAAAAATAGTGTTACCGCCAAATTAGATCGATTTAAAATTTTCCATAGAAACAGAGATTTCCAGTTATTTTTTTTTAAATAAGACATTTCGAAAAATAAGGGCTTGAAAGTTTGTGTATGAAATGCCGTACGGCGTAAACGCTCTTAAGTTACTTATGCTCTGTTGACAGGTGGTTTGCTGAGCCTAGTGACTCCTTCGATACACGCTAGGTGACTGGCGTGCAGTACGGCCGGTTGCGGAAATTCTAGAGCATTCGTTTCACTTCGCTACTCGCAAGGTGACTCGCTAGGCTCTAGGCCCCTGCCTAGAGCCACCTGCGAGTAGCGAAGTTTTCGAGTCCCTACTCGAAAACGAAATGAATTTCGTTCCGCTACCACGAATGTTATCGCATAACGTTCCAAAATTTGTAACGATACTGAAACCTAAAAATATCAATAACGTTACAAAAAATAACGTTATAGAATATAATTTTTATAGAACAATATTATAAGTAACGCTATAGGTATCAGTAACATTAAGCTTATCCGCTTGCAATAACTTTACAGGTGAAACGTTACTGATTCAATTGTAACGTTATTCTTCATACTTTTTCGTCTTTTTCGTCATCTTTTATGTCATGAAGCTGGCAAAGTTGAGTATCGAAATGAATAACGTTATTATATCGTACGATATATTGATCATATTGCTATTGCACATTTGATATTTCGTTCCGTTTATTAGTATCGTTATAGCCAAGGAATTAATTTTGTTACGATCGTGGTGGAACGGTACAAATTAATCGGTACTGGAACTATGCGTAACGTTATTTTGAGTAACGTTTCAAGTCCCTTGCTCTAGGTGCTAAGCAAGCCAGTGCATACGTAGCCTTACTGTTTAGATTTCAAAGATTACTTTTGATGTACTAACTACAATAATTATATCTAACTAGCTTCCGCCCGCGGTTTCACCCGCGTAAATGTCGATCCCGTGGGAATATCGGGATAAAAAGTAGCCTATATGTTAATCCAGGGTGTTAGCTACCTCCATGAAATTTTTTATCAAAATTGGTTAAGCCGTTTGAGCGTGAAGAAGTAACAACCATAAACACACACACACACTCACAAACTTTCACCTGTCTTATTTAAAAAAAGATAACTGGAAATCTCTGTTTCTATGGAAAATTTTAAATCGATCTAATTTGGCTGTAACACTAGGTATTTTTCGAAAATGTTCTCTACTCACTTTGTAGACCTTTGTATCCTGCTTATGTGTATGAAGTTTCATTAAAATCGACTTGAAAGTTTGTATGGAACGCCGTACGGCGTAAACGCTTTTATGAAAAAGAGCACGTACAGATCGTCTCTGGTTCCTATGCAATTTTGGTGTTCGGATTTAAATTTAGGGGATTCAAAGCCAACCTGTCGTCTTTTTATTTCAATAAACTTGATTTTCTATGCAACGAACAGCGTTGTCATGGCAACGTATTTAACCCGAAACAAGTTTTTTGACGTTGGAGCTAGGCACGAGCTAGGCTATTCGAAGTGACCCAAAAAGTTGCGAACAAATTCTAAACATTCGTCCAACTTGCTCTGAAACTCAACTTGGCCTGCACAAATGAACAAACGTAGTTTATGGATTACGACCATAACAATCTGCAAATTCGAACCGACCTAGCAATCAAATTTACATTTTATTAAGTGCCAGTCATTTAAATTAATTAAAATTTGAAAAGTAGACTAGTGTGCCTGTTATTACTCCACTATTATTCCCAAAGCTAGCAATAAAGGAACCTCTTTTTGGTTGTTAAGTACAATGGGGGTAATTGGCTTAATTGCTAGGCCAGCCCTGCCGATTCCGAAGTCGAACCATGTCGAAATAAATTCACCTAATTTCTTTTTGCCTGCTTGCTATGCTGGACCTTTTTTGTTTCGGTAACTGCCCCGTTGGTCTCGCGGTCGCAAGCGTGAATGCTGAGCGTGCTCCTGGCTTCAATTCCCAGGTCGGCAAAAGTGTTATTGTGTTTTTTAATTAGGAATTTCTCAGTAACAGCCCGGAGTTTGGAAGTCGGCGGGCGCGATGTGATACCCCCGTGCCTCAGGCTAACGGTCCTGCGCCTGATGTCTCTCCGGTCTCGTCGGATTGCCGTCCAATCGGATTATGAGAGTGAGGGACGAGAGAGCGCACCTTTGTTTGCGCACATACCTTTGCACTATAATATCTCCCGCACCGAATGCTAGTCTCCGCTGAGATTTGCCGCCTAGGCCGAAATATGGTCTGGAGGACTATTATTATAGGATAAATGTTTAAAAAGGCTGATTATTGTTATGCTAATGGGTATTCATTTAAATGCTCACTTTTCCTTTTTGTAAAAGGGCGATTTCACTGTTAAAGGGATCACTGTTTCCAAACTGCTTCTTTGATTCGATCATCGAATTTTAAATTCTCTAAACCTTGTGGTGTTTGCTGGTCAGTTTCACATACTATGAAGAATTGTTTTTGTTCATTTGATACCCAACCCAAGCGTTAGAGTTATTGCAATTAACCTATTTAAGGACACTGAACGAGACAATAGAAGTTTTATTGTTATTACGTCTGGGGGCGTTTAGTGTCCCGCAAAGTGTTAATTGTCTACGTAATAACAAGTTCCTCAAGGAAGAGTTCTCGCCGAAGGGTGTTGTGTTCCGCCGGTTTCGTGGCTGGCTATATGACACCAGTCAGCGAAACACGACGCAGACACTTCGTGTGCGTTAGTTTTTAGTGTAATTATAATGTTTGTATTTATAGTATTTTTAAGTTTTATTAATATTGTATTGTATGTGTTTATATGGGCCTTGATGCGTCAGGATAAAAGGATAAATAAATAGTAATAAATTGTCTACGTAATTGTAAGAGGCAAGTTCTAAATAAATTATACTAATTTTTTTTGCCTTAAAAACCTCACGTTCAAAAGTAGATCTTAAAATAACATGTTAACTATTAAAACTTTCGAGCAGTGGTGGCCCAGTGGTAACGGCCACGACTTTCGAGTTGTGGGTCATAGGTTCGGACACTTTCCTTTCTGTAAATTATGTAATCACCACTGCTCTCAAAATGGTAAAGGAAAACATCGTAAAGAAACCGCCATATCCTGGAATCCTACATTATCACACTAATATTATAAAGGTGAAAGTTTGTGAGTATAAAGTGTTTTTCAAATAAACTTGCGATAAATGTCATTCAACCACCCTGTACCAAAAAGTCCAAATAACTTACGATAGATATCGTTCGTCATACAAAACTGTCGCTAACATTGCATCGGTTGAGTTTCATAATACCAAACACGGAGTAAGTCAATGTTTTGATCGTGTTACCGACACTGCCCATACATTTTTTTCGTATGGTTTGGAAATTTTGGGATACATTAGTAGAAGGAGGTGAACAAACTTTATCGCAAGTTTATTTGAAATGAACTTTAGTATGTGTGTATGTATGTGTGTGTTTATATGTTTGTTACTTCTTCACCTTCAAACGGCTAAAAACAATTTTGATAAAATTTTGTTTGGAGGTAGCTGACACCCTGGATTAACACATAGGCTACTTTTTATCTCAATATTCCCACGGGATCGACACTCACGCGGGTGAAACCGTGGGGCGTAGCTAGTTAATCATAATGGACAGTTAACTCTTAAGTTATTCGTATCAAATCCCATTGGTGGATTTATATATAGGATTTTTCAGTTATTTTTTTTTCTGTGCTAAAATACCAAACAATCCAATCCAAATCCAATCCCAATCTCGTTGATTATACCTACGTAGTGCAGCGAAAAAAAGAAAAACACGGACTGTCTTCGCCATATTATTCATAATTCTGCCAAAGTGGACTTTTTAGGCCCCCAGTACTGGGCCCGCATGGTTGATTAAGGCCCACTCCCTCTCACCGAGAGGAATATCCCAGCAGTGGAAACATTAGAGGCTGATTGTGCATTAAAAGTTTTCACTTTTGCCATCGAAATCGAAAAGAAAGGAAGACCATTAAAACACTGCAGTACTACAAAAAACAAAACAAACAATTCCTTTACAAAGTTTCGTTTCGCATATACCAAACACACATTTGTTAACAGTAACACTAATTGAAAAGCACATTGCAATGTCAACATGCAGTCATTACTTTCTTCCTTCAGTTGCTCGGAGGTCGGAGATTACTTCCTTCGCATTGTTGTTCCCTTGACATGGCGCATCATTACGCCATGATGCTTTTGCGTAACCGTACTTATATGTACAGGATTTGTAGTCTAGATTTTAGCCGAGCATAGGACGATTGTATGTGTAAATTGTGTGATTGTGTATTTAGATAGTACTACTATATCTATCTATCGTTGGAAACGAGAAGCACAGAACCGGTCGAAGTGGAGGTGCTTTGGGGAGGCCTATGTCCAGCAGTGGACGTCTTTCGGCTATTTCAGATGACGATGATAATATCTATCTATACTAAATAATAATAAAGCTGAAGAGTTTGTTTGTTTGAACACGAGACTGCCCTTATTTATTTGAGAAATTAAGTTACCTTAATTTCTCAAATAAATAAGGGTCGATGTTTAGTCGATATTTTTTCCATACGAATTTCGGGAGAGTACCTATTACTCCACTGTTTATCATTGCGCATCCAAAGTTAAATATGATATCGTTTTGACTTATTATTAATTTTGAACTGAAATAGTAAAATAAAAGTCATTAAAAAGTTATGAGCCAAATAAGAGTTGTTTTTCTTGCTATTTTGACGTAACTTTGGGTGTAAATAAGTAATAAAAGAGCTATAAAATCTTCAAAACCAAGTCCATACCAACAAAGGTCAGTTATCGAAGAGTTCAATAAACTTTATTTGTAATTGATTTATGCAGTGATTTTTTCATAAAGCTTGATTTTCCGAAGCACTTTTCGAATTTTTTTACTCGCCTATCGGTTCGGAACGGTGTTTCTGTGCGTGAGAACTAGACGTTGTGCGTGTAGACTAGCGTCTAACTGCTCATCACTGATACTAGCTCTGTCGGACACGAAGCCAGGTAAGACAGCGTGCTTTTTGGCCATGACCACCAGTGAGTTCGAGCTCGCGACTAGTTGAGTGTAATACGTGAGTTCGACAAATGGATGTGCGAATAACACTTGTGCGACAAAATTGTACTGCGACTCACCTTAGTTCTAATGTACGCTTGTGCGACACACTGAAGCTCGACATCTCGCTAGTTTACTCATAAGATCACCATTCACAGATTTTGAGAAAAAAATTACAATCAGCAAGAAAATGACACAAAAACTTTATTGATGCCAAAATATCTTGTTTCTTTTATGGATCAAAAAGCACTAAGTATTGGACTAACTGAGGTTTGAGTACTAGAAAAGTTAGAAATCGCAAAAAAAACTTTTCCCATACATTTCGTAGAAAATGAGACTCCCAACTTCCTTTTTTTCATGGACAGACTGGCCGCAAAAAAAGTCAGAAGTCGAAAAATCAATCCTGTACTCTTTTCTTTCCTTCTGTCACCTTTTGTTACTATCGTTGTAAATATGACGTTGATGTGCGTTGCTTAGTAAATAAAATAAAATACCTACTTACCTCTGGCTAACCCGTCAGAGAAACCATCACCGAGGTGGTTTTAATGAGGTAACAATCCTACACTCTCCAGTCTGACAACCAGTCTTACCAAGGGGTATCATATTACCCAGTAGCTGGGTTGTGGAGGTCAGATAGGCAGTCGCTCCATGTAAAATACTGGTATTCAGCTGCATCCGGTTAGACTGGAAGCCGACCCCAACATAGTTGGGAAAAGGCTAGGCAGATGATGATGAATCCCACACTCCCCTACCTGCCTCCCTGGAGGTCGGGTGCCTTTTGAAGGTTTCCCCCCAACAACAAAAAAAAAAGGTGTCATGTTATGTTCTAAATTCTAATTTCAATTTATATTAGTAATCAATGAGTGAGGGGCTCGTGTCTAAATAATAACAGCCGCACAGGTCGATCGATCAGGTTAGGCTACGCTTGCCGCGGTTGGCCTGTGGATGGGATATCTTTACATACCGAGACCCCTTCATGTCTCCGAAAGCACGTTAAGTCGTTGGTCCCAGATGTCATTCGTGGATATTTGACAGAGCCCGAAAGTCTGACAACCAGTCTTACCAAGGGGTATCGTATTATCCAGTAATTGGGTTGTGGAGGCCAGATAGGCAGTCGCTCCATGTAAGATACTGGTATTCAGCTGCATCTGGTTAGACTGGAACCCGACCACAGTATAGTTGGGAAAAGGCTAGGTAGATGATGAATCAGTACCTACCACTAAGATGATGATGAATCAGTAAACACAGTTTCTTATTTTTTCTTCAGAATATCTTTTGCAATAGTAATTGCTAAATCTAACTTCTATCTACACACATCAAAAGTGTCTAGGGATCAACATATATTTTTGCAATAACTTTTCTCCTGATTGATATTAATTAAAATTTTCTTTAAGGATTCATCAAATAAAGTGTTTTCGTTTGTCACAGTAACGATAAACCAAGTCACCTTTGCATTAATAAAGAAATTTGCCATTTTCCTAATAAAGGGATTTTTGACATTTGAACCACTAACACAAAAGTTCGAAAAAAAGACTGAAATAACAGTTTTCTTTATTTAAAATTTTATTGGGTAACTTAAACAATTAATAATCCGTGTTTCTACCGCGAACACTAACAACACAAGAACATCGGTTTGGCATACTCAAAATGAGTTCATCCAAATCACGCTGTGGAATGGCCGCCCATGTTCGTTGCAACAACAAAAAAAGGTCTTCTTGCGACTGGATACCCTCCATATTCGGCAGAGCTCTTCTCTGTAGCATATCCCATGCATGCTCAATCGGGTTCAAGTCTGGCGACTGAGCAGGCCAGGGCAGGATATTGATGTTAGCTGCGGCGAGAGTCTGTCTTACAACTCTTGCGGTGTGTGGTCGTGCATTATCATGCATTAACTGAAATAAGGGACCGATTTGCACTTGTAGAGGAACGATGACGTCTGATACAATCGTCTCAGCATAAATTTGAGCGTTGAGGTTGCCTCTGATCCAAATCAACTCAGTTCTTCCGCCGATCCAAATACCCGCCCATACCATGATGGTTCCACCACTATAAGGATGGACTTCCTGGCAGGATTTTAATCGCTGTTGGCGTCCAGGGGTTCTCCAGTGTCGTATACGTCTTGTATCCGGTCTCATACCAAAACGAGACTCATCAGAAAAGCACACGAAACGCCATTGTTCTTCTGCCCAATTTCTGTGTTCAAGAGCCCATTGATATCGAATCCTACGATTGTGCATTGCTATAGGTGGTACCCGTAGCGGTCTTCGGGAATGAAGGTTCACTTCATGCAAGCGGTTTCTGACTGTTTGGTCGCTAATTAAGTTCCCTGAAGAGTGATGAAGCCTCACGGCTAACATCATGGCGGTTATTGTTGGAGCTCTTCGAGTTAAGATTTGAATGTATCGGTCTTGTCTCCGTGTGGTGCAGCGATACCGTCCTCCATGGCGCTCAGCCACGGTACCAGTGCTTCGGTAACGTGTCCAAAGTCGACTGATAACACTCTGACTTGTATTCAGAGCTAAAGCCACAGTACGTTGCCGGGAACCAGCTTCTATCATTCCCACGGCTCTGAGCATTTCTTCCCTGCTTAAATGACGTCGCCGCTCCATAATAACGTTGGTTTTAATCAGTAGTAGGGAAACAGTAGCACTAATAATGTCTTCAATGCGTTGTATGTTTTTTATAGGGAAAATATTGACAGCTGATTTTCATCTTTTACTCGAATTTGATTCACAGTTCCTGATTCAAATTATGAAATGCACCAAAAAGGATCCATATAAATTTATAAAATCATAAATTTATTACAAAGCCACATCTCAATCTCAAGAAATCCGCATAAAAATGCTTGATCCCTAGACACTTTTGATGTGTGTATTTATATAAAAATCAATTGCCGTGCGTTAGTCTCGCATAAACTCGAAAATGACTCGACCGATTGTGATGAAACTTTGGTAAGTTGTTGTGTGCGCACCGAAAAAGGTTCTTAACAAAAAAAAATTAAAACGGCATTGCAACTAAAAAAAAATCTTAAAATGAATATAAATCTTGACCTTGTTAATTTAATATTATTTTAAACAAGTAACCCTAAGAATATTTTTTTTTTCATTAGCTAAGTGCATCTTTTTTATTTATGGAAACATAATTATAAAAGCTAACAGTATTAAAATAATAATAATAATATGTACAAGTATATAAAAAGAAGAATATTGAGTTGAAGATTAAAGAGGAAAAAGATATCGCATATCTGTAATCTATTGTGTTTTTCCGCCAAAGTGATGTGGAATTTGAGATGTGTGCTAGCTATGGCTGTGACGAGATGAGATCGGACATGCTTACTCGCTTGGCAAGATGGGACATTGCCTCCACTATCTGTTTCATCTTTTATTTATGAACTCTACAGTCTTTCATTTTTAGGGTTCCGTACCCAAAGGTTAAAAACGGAACCCTATTACTAAGACTTCGCTGTCTGTCCGTCCGTCTGTCTGTCACCAGGCTGTATCTCAAGAACCGCGATAGCTAGGCAGTTGAAATTTTCACAAATTATGTATTTCTGTTGCCGCTATAACAACAAATACTAAAAACAAAATAAATATTTAAGGGGGCTCCCATACAACAAACATGTTTGTTATCGGCGTTTTTCCTTGTGGTACGGAACCCTTCGTGTGCGAGGCCGACTCGCACTTGGCCAGTTTTTTTCCCCCATTTTCTGTATGCAGGGTCAAATTAAATTAGGTAGCGAAACTCTGTAGACGTGATCACGTGACGGGTACCAATATTTAAACACGATAAAATATAAACAAACAAACTGGCCAAGTGCGAGTCGGACTCGCACACGAAGCGTGTAGGTACCACAAGGCAAAAACGCAAAAAAAAAAACACGTTTGTATGGGAGCCCCCTTAAATAAATATTTTATTCCGTTTTTAATATTTGTCGTTATAGCGGCAACATAAATACATCATCTGTGAAAATTTCAACTGTCTAGCTGTCACGGTTCATGAGATACGGCCTGGTGACAGGCACTAAGACGGACAGTGGAGTCTTAGTCATATGGTCCCGTTTCTACCCTTTGGGTACGGAACCCAAAAAACGGTTTGATAATTTTTTGTTGGGGTAAACGACCGCTGGTTGTGTTGTTACTTGAAGTAAGGGTTGAGAAAATCTGTTTCATTTAGTTTTGACAGATATCGATATTTAGTTTTGACAGATAACAAGTATACTTGTGTAAACTTAAGAGACGTGATTGTTATCGATATCATCATTTAATCAGCTTTGTATTATTACAAAGCTGATTGTTGAACTAATATTTTAAGTGACTACACTAACTGCGGTCGATGACCTCAGAAAAAATCGTCTAATTAATGTCTTTTTTGTTATAAGAAAGAAATAAAGAAGAAAGAAAATACGTTTGTTTGCGGTAAACATGTCGCAATAACGAACATAAACAAAAAAAATAAATAAGAAAGGTTTGGGGAAAACATGCGTAACGCAAAACGGCTACCGCTCAGCATTATGCTGCGACCCTATGCAAGACAGAGCCCCAGCGCTGGTTTTCAGCGACAGCCGGCGCCGTACGTATTGACGTCGTCCAGTGCAGCAAACAATTATTAGGACGCTGCACTGGTACAGCATACACAAAGAAAAATAATAGTGTAATTGAAAATAAAATGTAAATACTAAACAGGAATATAAAATGGAAAAAAGATATACATGTTATTTTAATGTTGAGATATTGTTGCGCGCCACAATTAATGCCTGGTACATGGTGACATTAGTTACCACTAGCGCCATCTAGTATTGAGTAGCGGAACTAAAAGTCAAGATCCTTCTAAAATTCTTCTAAAATTTCGAACTATCGATATCTGGTCGGTCGGGGCCGGTATGTACTCGAACATTGTAGATGTTTCTACAATGGAAGGTTCTAGAACTATATAAGGCCGGTATGGGCCGCGAGCGGGACAGTGTTAGATAAGTGACACAAGCGAACACATCGAAGCGATCTTCAAGTGCGACTTAGAGCGATCAGTAGTGCAATTGTGTTGTATAATTAGTTTGTTTGAATTGTTATTAGTGTTGTTGATTAAAGTGTAATTTTTTTGGTTCTTAAATCGGCAGTTTTTATTGTCACGAACCTGAAGCTCGTAACAATATTTATCATGTTGAGATATCGATACCTTTCACGTGTGCGGAGCTTCACTAGCAAATTTATTTTGAACCTGTAGAACCTAACCCATGATTCAGTTCTGTTGGCACAGTGGCTGAGTAATTGGCTTCAGCGCTACGGGTCGTGGTGTCGATGTCCGTACTAAACAAACATTAGTATGGCCGCGGAAGCTCCGGGTGTTTGGACAAGTGAGATTTGTGTGTGTAAACTCACCTACGAAACAGAATGGATTCATAGTGTTCGGCATCGTTGCCAAAACTATGCTGCGCTGCAATCTGTCTCCCGAATCTGTCTCCCGAAGTTGATAGTTGGGAAAAGGCTAGCCTTTTCCCAACTATGTTGAGGTCGGCTTCCAGTCTAGTTAGACTGGAAGCCGACCCACCGGCCAACAGTCGCTCCAAGTAAAACAAACTGAATCTGCACCCTAATTGCGTAACACACTATCAATCGGAATCTGAATAATTTTGAAGCAAATTGCTAATCCATTGCTTCATAAGTAGAGATCGGATATTCGGATGCATATTTACCTAAAGTGGATTTTAGCTATGACAGTATGGAAGCGGCTTCTTAAAATATTTTTTTTTGTAAAAAAATCCCGGGATGCCAGGAACACCGGGAATGCATAACTAGTCGCGTGTATGGAAAGAAGGAACTACATAAATAAAATATTTTTTTTTGTCTGTGTGGTGCCGGACTTAAAGAATAACTCCACCCCATACTTCCCGTGGGTGTCGTAAAAGGTGACTAAGGGGCGTACCGGAGAATGGGCAGCAGCGTTCTCTATGCATTCCACCACCATACTATACTGCGATCGCCAACCCGTCTGCCAAGCGTGGCGATTATGGCAAACCCCGCCTTTTGGGGAAGGCCTATGTCCAGCAGTGGACGTCTTTCGGCTGAAATGATGATGATGAAATATAATTATGTAGTCCATTACCAAACTGCAACAGCAAACGACGTCAAGATAAGGATCCTGACGTTGTTTGCTGTTGCAGTTTGGTATCCACCTACCTACTTTTCAAAATTAGGTAGGTAGATATGCATCCGATTCTATAGACAGAAAAAAACACAAAATTCCATAATCGCGGGATTTTTACGATCGATACAAAAGCCAACATAAGCCAACCTTTGAAAGTAAGTAATTACCTATACATCGGATTCTTTAATCAGAAGCCTAAATTTGTCGATTCCGGAACCGCGGGATTTTTTCGATACAAAAGCGCATTCCATATTAGCCAATATCTCAACTTTAGGTGAATATGCATCCGAATATCCGATCTCTATTCATAAGTTCGAAAAATTTGTCTGCTCAACACGTAAATGACGCGATGGATGTTGTTGCACTGTCAGAATGAAACCGATTCATTCCGATGGATAATGTGTTACGCAATTGCCCCGCCGCTGGTTAGATTCAGTGTGTTTTACTTGGAGCGACTGTTACTTGGTAACACGATATTCCTAGTTAAGTTTTGTTGTCAGACTTTCGGCCTTCTGACCCGTAACGACTGTTAAAGAGCTCAATACGAGTAGTTGCAATAAAGCAAAGCATGTGGGTACTTTTTTTTTCGTTTTTCCATCTGGAATTTCTCAGTAGGTAGTAGTAGCCCGGAGTTTGGATTTGTGCCCGGTTGATGGAATCAGGCTCGTCCCATATAACATGGGTCTTACATATCATATATGGGATATATCTTACATGGGATTTACTTACAAAATGTGGCTGAAGGTACAGACGAAAGCACATCAAGCTGCTACAATCTGTCAAATTTCTTTAATAGATTTTCAACTTTATCGCTAAACCATAAGGTTCAAAGTTGATTGGGAAAATTAGACAGTTTCGGGTAACTTGTATATGTCTATACCTATTATAGTCAGACTTTCAGTACATTTGCGTCGACCACAATAGAAATCTACGTTCATCACACAATCGTCTTCTCCAATGTCCCACTCACCGCACAAACTTCATTCACTCTTCCTTCTTCGTTCAGTCTACCACTCTGTGGAATGCGCTCCCTCAGGAAATCAGGATGGCAACCAACCGATTATCCTTTAAAGTTAAGGTTCGCGACCACATTCGCAAGAAGCTGGCAGTATCATCACAACGGTAATACTTTCTCATTGTTTGTCTTATTTCTTTTTACTAAGTAGTATACCTATATTCATGTATTTATGTATATTTATTTGTGCTATATTTATATGTAATTAGGTATATATTATAAGTCTTAATAGGTTTATGCGCCATCTTTATTAAATACTAGCTTCTGTCCGCGACTTCGTCCGCGTGAAATTTCACACTGCTTCTATTCACCCTAGGGGTGGAATTTCGAAAAACCCTTTCTTAGTGGATACCAAGGTACTCTTCACAAAGAACGCACCCTCCAAATTTCATGTCTCTAGGACCAGTAGTTTAGACTGTGCGTTGATATATCAGTCAGTCAAGACTTTGAATTTTATATAGGTCTAAGTATAAATACCGAGTTTCGAGTTATTACGGAGACAACGGGAATACAGGAATGGGACCGCCTGTTAAAATTCTTCTATACAAATTTTGACACCCCCCAATCCCCCTTTAGAGGGTAGTTTAGAAAAACAAAAAATACCAAACTTCATAATTTACCTAGATCAGTATTCGTGCCAAGTTTCAAGTTTATTAAGCAAATGAATAAGATTTTTCATATACACTGTATTCGTACTTTTCACTCCCACAGGGGTGGAATTTCGGTAAATCTTTTGGGGTATGTTCATTACTTGACTCAAAGATTATTTATACGAATTTTCTGTACAATTAACTACCCCCTTTCACCCCGTTGGGGGTAGATTTACGAAAAACATTTATGTGCTTGAAGTATTAAATAAATAAATAAATGTAGTACACCTCCGCCTACCTCTTCGGGGAATGCAGGCGTGATGTAAAATGAGCCTTTAGAAAAAATGAGCCTTTAGAAAAAATGAGCCTTTAGAAAAAATGAGCCTTTAGAAAAAATGTGCTTTTAGTAAAAATGAGCCTTTAGAAAAAATGAGCATTTAGAAAAAATGAGCCTTTAGAAAAAAAAACAAGAGTTTATTTTATCTAAACCTGCCATGTTTTGGAATCTGACTCCCCTTATCTGTTGACTATTAGTATTCAGTCGCCGTTTGTGTCTGAGACTTATTTTGTGTGATTGTTTTAATAAAAATGCGAATTTAGTACGCGGCACGCATGATGGCGGTTGGCAAATTCTGTGTGCATTGGGACGCTTACTAATATGCTATTGTGTTATTATGAGAGCAGTGCTGGCCCAGTGGTAACGGCACCGACTATGTAGGTCGTGGGTTCGAACCCAGGCGCCGCTTTACATTGTGTAAATAATTTCGTCACCATAGCTCTCAAAACGGTGAAGGAAAACATCGTGAGGAAACCGGGATGTCCTAGAATTAAAAAAAAACACGTGACACGTGACAACTACCAAACTGCACTGGGCCCGCGTGGTGGATTACGGCCCATTCCATCTTGAAGAGAGGAGGCCTGTGTAAAATGTAAAATTATAGGCTGATTATACTACTAATAATATAGCCTATAATTTTACATTTTTTAGTAAAATGTGAAATAATAGGCTGTTTGTACTACTAATATGATAAAGTAAAATGTGAAATTATAGGCTGATTGTACTACTAATATGTTATAGTAAAATGTAAAATTATAGGCTGATTATAATCCTAATATGTTATTGTACCGGATTGAAATTCGGCCATGGCGGCCAATCTTAACGGAGACTAAATAGATAATTATAGTTCACAAGTGTTTGTTCAGACACAGGTGCACTCTTCCCTCACTCTCATAGTCCCATGGGACGGCAAACCGACACGGATATGTTATAGCGAGTAATTGAAAATCTTTTAGATTCTGTAAAAGATACGTGTTTTATCTTGGTACTGCTGAAGATAGTGTGCAATAAACATGGACTTAGCAAAATAGTCTGCATGTCACTGTGGAAGTGTGGATAGATTTTGTATAAGAACTAAAAAAGCACCATGCAGCATATTATTTGCACCTGAACAAGTAAATTAATAGGCCTCTGAAATCACGAAAAAAAAATGAGCATACATTTTGGTCAAGTAGGTATTGAAGTTTTGTATGAAACAGCTGATTTTTTTTTCGTGATTTCAGAGTTGGTCCCATAGTGAAAGTTGTTTATATTCATGGGTAGACCACCATGTAAAATTTGGATGGTCTTTGAAAAGTAACCCTGTATGTACACGTACAGACGTGTGATAGAAAAAACATGCTAACCACGAAATCTGGTTATCAAAGAATTATTAATATAATTCTTTTTTTCATTTTTTTTGATAAATAAATGCTTAAACAAAATCTGTATTTAACAATAGAGAAAAAAATGATTTCAATAGAAGTATACTGACATGCTTAGCTCAAAAGGGCATCTAAAAAAAAATTGGTAATCATTGATTTTTATGGCATCGGATAGCTTAAAAGAGATACGCATCCAATGAGCTAAGCCAAAATTTAAGTTGTGCTCTTAAACTTTTAGAGAAAAGGATTTTTTTTATTAAGGTACCACACCTTAATAAAAAAAAACCTTTAAAAAAATCCTTTTCTATAAAAGTTTAAGAGCACAACTTAAATTTTCTCGAAACTAGCTTTTCCTGAGATACCGCTTTTGCGTTTGCGCTACATGGGACTTAAACATAACAGGCAAAATGTCCAAACTACAAAAACGACTCTGCCTAATTTTTCGGAGATTACAGCGGTGCTATTCTGTAAAAATCTCACCGTGAAAACTTAGGTGAAGTGAGCGTGGAGTGAGCTGTCAATAGTGTCAATTCCTAGCAAAAACAAACTCACTTCACCTAGGTTTTCACGGTGAGATTTTCACAGAATCGACCGGTAGTGTGATGCTACGTTTTGTAATATTTCTATTGAGGGGACTACATGACCTAAAGCGCGGTCACTGTCGGACTGCATAGAAAGGAAAGAGAAGCGCGATGACACAACCCTGGTAATTTATTGCAAAATATGAAGCAATTATCTATTTACAATAAATCTATTGCTTCGACTAAAAAATTAAAACACTAGTGTTGCTTGTAGAATAATCCGACAAAAATCATAATGTTTTTATTGTAAAAAGAAAATTTTTAGTGGTATCTTCATGATGTATTATGTTTTCAACACACTATGTACCTAGCATATATCCTGAAGAATATCATATATTTTTCTGATTTTGTTAACTGTAGTCGATCATATACTTTTATTGCTTCTAAAACTTGCGTTTTGTTTGCGTTTAGGTCCTGTAATATCCTTATTTTCGCTTACCTACTTCTATCATTTGTCCAGACAGTGATGTCCGTTCAGTTGTATATTGTCTCACTGCTGGAACTTGCTTTTTCAACGTGTTTGTCTAACATTTTCCGTTCAATAAATAAACTGAAAAATTCAACATGTCTCTCGTTCTAAATTGGACGTAGATTGTTCAATCACTGCCACATAGTACTGGAATATTGCTTTGCATTTTAAAAACTACCTAGGATCGCTTGTTTTAAATGGCATAAATGGCAATACTGTGATGTATGTATTTCTGAGCAATTTAGATAGCAACTCAACACTTATACAAAACAGAAAATTGATGGATACAGGAAATACAAACCATTTTTGTTGCGAATAACAATTTTTTTAAAATCTAAAATCAAAACGATGTTCTCGATCATGAGTTGACATACGCTAAGTGCTTTCAGCAAAAGTTTAAATCGAAACGTTTTATTTCATTGGTGTGTCTTTTGTTTTGTATCTAGATTATGCAACGAATTTACTAGAATTACCGAAAAGGTCGGATAAGAGTGACACTGGCAGGTGTCAGTCACTCCAGCAGAGCGTCGCGTCGATGGTCGCGTGACAGCTGTCTTCTGAAGGCCAATTTTTTTTAAAACGTTCAAATTCAAATCGTAATCTCATCTCAGCGACAATCAATGTCAAAAACTTGTCAAAAATGTATGTAAATTGATTGTATTTTTGACAGATTAGAATGCGTCAGAGATGAAGTTAGGGGAGCCGCTGTCTTACCACGTCCATGACGAACAGTAATTGCTATGTTCTGCCACAATCTTCATGATATTGAAGCTGCTGAACCACGCGCGGGGAGCAATAAAAGAGTGGACTGTATTAGGCAATGGTTTAATGCCGTTCCTATTTACAACCTTAACTTTCCCGAACAAAAGTTAAACTTAAGAAAGGAGTATTGTCCGTCGAGGTGGAGTCCGTGGATGCGAGTGGTCGTCGGGCCGAGTCGTGTCGCCGCCGCGCCGCGTCTCAACTCGCCGATGACGCGCTGATCACGCTGCCAACGCATGCAGACCGCGTACAACGCGCTGTGTTGGGTTCGATTCCCAACAATGACCTACTCTAGTAAAGCCTATCCTGCGCCGTTATATACATCCATACTAATATTATAAATTCGAAAGTAACTCTGTCTGTCTGTATGTTACCTATTCACGCCTAAACCACTGAACGGGTTTCGATCAAATTTGGCAGAGAGATAGATTGAATCCCGGGGAAGGATAGGATAGTTTTTATCGACATACCTCGCGGGCGAAGCCGCGGACGGAATCTAGTAAACAATAAAATTGACTTCTGAAATTCAAATTCAAATGATCCTATTTCACATAAAGCTACATTTCATAAGTGCACATTTATGAAAGGTTAGAAATAGGTGCACGGTTCCAAATTAGCGGACATGAAACTCCTCTATTACTCTTTTAAAAATAATCAACAATATTTCCATATTACAGTTTTAATACGTATCTATGAGAGGACAGAGTAGGTAAGCTTAAGCTTGAAAACAAGTACCAGCCGGTCGATTCTGTAAAAATCTCACCGTGAAAACTTAGGTGAAGTGAGTTTGTTTTTGCTAGGAATTGACACTATTGACAGCTCACTCCACGCTCACTTCACCTAAGTTTTCACGGTGAGATTTTAACAGAATAGCACCGCAGGCACTTAATATCAATTATCTACTGAACTACCTTCTGATTGATTGACCAGTAAAAGTTTTCTCGGATAAAATACAGATTGCGAAGAAATATAATAATAATAATGCTTTATTGAAAACAAAGCAAGGACACAGTTACATAAGCGCACTACCTCCTGAACTAGGTTGTTAGCCTGTATCTCAGGAGACAGTTCCCTTCCAGTTTACATAATTACTATATTCTTACAGCGTTCTCAAGTAGTTGAAGCTAAACACAAAAAGGTAAATTTAAATAAAAGTAAATTATACAGTGCAAGGTTAATTTAACTGAGTGCGCACGTAGTGTGGTATTCATTGTGATAAATGATGTACATGTGTGTGAGGGAGTGTGAAAGGGTGCTTGTGTATTGGCACGGTTAATAGGTATGTGTGTTCGGATTAGTGATGTTGTAGTGTATGTATGTAGTTGTGTATGTGTGTATATTTATGTATGTATGTGTTTGGTATGTATTTAAAATATGCGTAGGTTTGCGATTATACAGTCAGTTTAGATATTGGTTAAGAGTAGGCGTTCCATTTGCTCATAATCTAGCTTGGTTAGCCAATCGAGAAAACTTTTCCCGAAATCGTGGTTGTTTAAGTTATGACTATCCTTTGCTGTGAGTTTGTTATAAATACGCGGAAATATACAGATTAAATCAATGATATTATAAGTTTTTTACTTATAATATCATTGGATTTAATCCGTTTTGTTTGATGGATGCATATCAAGCCAGATAATCCAAAAAATAATATAGACAATTGTCAACTGTCACGGCATGTCAGTTGACTACTGATAATGAAATGCAATGTTAATAATCGATTACAAGTGACACCTACATGGTGAATACCTCGATTAAATAAATACATGATTCTATCCCTCAAGACGTTCACAGCAACTCTCCATCGTGATCAGTCTTGAATTTTTGGCCCTTACTTTCACTCCATGAATTTTTGAATGTTCTTCACTTCATCTAGCTTTATGCGTCACCAAGTTTGTTTGAGACGCCGACGTTGTCGCTTTCCTTAGCGGTCTCTGTCACAGGTCTCCTGTCTCATGCCTTAATACATACAGAAATATACAATTTTAGTAAACAGCATAATAAAGAAATGAGATAAGTAAATGAAAATTAAGCCTTTTATTATATCATCATCATCATCATCTGCCTAGCCTTTTCCCAACTATGTTGGGGTCGGCTTCCAGTCTAACCGGATGCAGCTGAATACCAGTATTTTACATGGAGCGACTGCCTATCTGACCTCCACAACCCAGCTACTGGGTAATATGCCCTTGGTAAGACTGGTTGTCAGACTTTCGGGCTTCTGACTACCCGTAACGACTGTCAAAGATCCACGAATGATAGCCGGGACCAACGGCTTAACGCTCTTTCCGAGGCACGGAGGGGTCTCGGTATGTAAAGATGGTCACCCATCCACAGACCAACCGCGGCAAGCGTAGCTTAACCTGATCGATCGACCAGTGCGGCTGTTATTATTTAGCCACGGTCCCCTTTATTAAGCCTTTTATTATATATAAAAAAAAAAGAAATTAGCTCATTTCTTTATTATGCTGTTTTATTGACTAGCGGGATTGTCCGAAAGGGTTACCGCTGGCCCGGAACATAAAGGGCTAAGGAAGGAACACGGGTGGGTTTTAGTCAGTAAGAGTCTGACACTCCCTTCCGCTCCACCCAGACCGGGAGGAGTCATTTGATGATTTTCCATCCGCAAAAAAAAAGCCTTTTATTGAAATGGTCAACAATTTGTGAGTTCAAAATTTTCAAACGACATGATAATGTCGTTATAACATGCACTTCTTTTGTAATTCATTTTTAAATTAGGAGGCTAAGCAGAAACTAACCAATAACTTCGCTTAATTTTCATAGTTTGAACTAAGTTAGCGTTGGTATTGGTTAGTTTTACACACATCCCTCGTTACGCATCCTCGCTCATCTCTGGTGGTACGGCAGCCTAAAACTCTGTTTTATTATTTCACCAGGAAATTCTGGTTTTATGAGCAAACACTACAAACTTAGAATATAAAAAGGGTATGAAATGCATACCCAAACGAAATAAAACAGACGCAACTCAACAAATTATTTATTTTCACTCAAACTAAAACCACTCTTCGGCGAAATGTTTGTGAATAAACATATAGAAATTCAATCGTCTCCGATAGAGTTTGTCTAGCCTAGAATGTGTTGAAGTAAAGAAGCTAAGACTTTCCTCACTGATGGAGATGCAGACTGTGCAGTACACACATGAGCTTGTTTGCATTTAACTCAATCGATAGTCGGTGCAACCCCAGCACACGCATAGGACCACAGAGCAGATTGTATCAGTACGATAACTAGTGTCATTGGTTGATTATTTTCCTTTCATTAAACTTGTGTATTAAAACCACCGCTTGTGTTCTTTTAGCGGCGGATGTTTCCAGCACTTACCTTTACCTACCAACCTTTTACTAAATCCTCCGAAATTATTATTATTATTTTTTCAACCATACATGACACAACAGAATCATATTCTAATGCTAAAGTTTAAAAATATGTTGGTGCACTTTCAGATGTACAGACGCCAGCACATCCAGCTACCCGAAACTGTAAAATTTTCCCCATCAACTTTGAACTTTATGCTTTAACGATATAGTTGAAAATCTATTGAAGAAATTTGACAGGTTGTTGTAGCTTGATGTGCTGGCGTCTGTACGTACTTTTCTGGTGGAGTGTCAGCCATGTTGTATTTCAACAATATTGGTAAGTCGACAAGTGACAGACATTTAGAAATTCTTTAAGATTATTTAAAGTTTAATTAGCGCCAAAATTAATTAAAACTTTTACGATCAATCAACGTAATCTCCTATTTTTGAAGTTTAATGAAATTTTAATCAAAAGTTGCTGTTCGAAGATAAGTACAAGGATATATCAGGATCAAGGTGTAAGGGATAAAAATATGACTTTCCTGTCTTAACTTACCTCTTGTTTTTATTAAAAAAAAAGGTAAGACAATGTTTATGTTTGCGTTTTTCTGATAATTTAATCTCTGTAGCTTATAAATATTTACTAAATTATAAACTTCACTTTCTGTTATATCTAAGATTGGTAATAGATTGTGAGGATAAATTCGCGAGAGCTCCCGCTCCCTGGCCTGAGGGAGATGGATGAACATTGTGTGGTTCCAATCAGTAAGAATCTGACTGACAATCCTGGCTGTCCCAGGCTAGAGGAGCTACATGAGGTATACCAATAAAAAAAAATTCTGACGAATTGAGAATCTCCTCCCTTTTTTGAAGTCGACTAAAAAAGGAGGTTAATAGATGCTACATTATTTTGAAGTTGATCTACTTTGCAGTTTGCTCTATGGCGTGTGGCGTAGATCTGTGCCAGCGACAAGATCGCGCCGCGCCGACTGAGTGGCGCCAACCACCCTTCATTCATGACTGTACCCTCTAGCTGCTGCAGCGGAAACAGCGCTGTTTACCCGAATTTATGGTTGGTTTTCTGTTTCAGTATTATTTTATAGCATTGTTTGTTTCAGTTTATATTATGTTTATGGCGTATTTTTTCAGCATTGCGTCATTATAACAACAATTTGTTAGACTTTGGAAATGTTTTGTACAACATTCACCTTATACATTTTTCTTTAATGATAATTGTAACAAGGTTTTGTTTAAATACTTATTAACCATTAAAATCTTATTTCCATTTTATGGAATCAAAAAAACAAGAAAGTGTGATTATACAGGTTCCGATTTTCATTTGTTCGGAACCATATAAAACAATTACTGATTGACACAGAATAGCGTTAAAATCCCTAAAATTTTCCAATATTCGATTACTGAACATTCATTTAATTTAACAGAAAATAGGACAAAGAAAAAAATACAAAAATGATGTAGCGATATGACACAGCGATGAAAAAGCTGGCAGCCTGCCGCCGGATTGTTTGTTCTGGCTGAATAGGTCGTCGCCCCGGGACGGCCACATGGCTCTGACGAGAAGCAGGTATTCAATCGACTCGTTAGTACCGATAATAAGTTTCGGGACAATCTCCGTCCCTCCCGAGATTCCGATAGCGATATTGTCATGTTCCACAATTATCTCTATCGGTTTCGTAGCGTAAATGATAATTATAAAATGATAGCGTCTACTTGATTGGCTTTTGCGCTACATAACAGGTCTCAGGTTTCGCTTTTAGAACAAATATTTACTGCATCCGGTAAGCCTGGAAGCTGACCCCAACATAGTTGGGAAAAGGCTAGGCAAATGATGATGAACAAATATTTACTAGGCCTGTATAAGTTGGTTATTTAGGGGTTTGTATTTTGTGCCTGAAAAATGAAAATGGCTGTCTATACCTACAGGGTGACTTTTTCAGCAAGTATTTGCGCTTTGACATCTTTTTAACCGCTTGACATATGAATATTTGCTGATAGAACTTTCATGCGTAGGTCGTCTATCGAAATATCTTGAAGGAAATTAAAAATCAGATTTTTCTATTGTGTTAGGTTTCGTCCTGGTAAATAAAGGCTAAGATACAGGAAGGTAAAATCTTAACTTTTTAATTCACGGGATAACACAGCTGATTCTGTCAACTCCAAGATTACAGTCGAGTTACATCTTAAGACTAACAATACAAAGTAATCCTGCCTTGTAATAACCTATTCTGATGGCTTAAGATTTAAATGGCCCGCTCTTTGGTATACTTTGAATAATTCTGAGAAGTAAAGCTTCTCTAGTGAAGGTTCTCAAACACCTACTAAGGGTATCCGGAAAGAGATTTGTGCGTAATCTTTCCTCAACAAGTCGGATTTGGTTGAGAGTGCCTGCTGTGTCCACAAATCGCTTTCGAAAAAAAAAACACCTGGAAAGTTAATTAAAAAATGTAATTATGAAACAGTTAGAAACAATTTTCAGTATCCAAAAAAACGACTAATAAAGTACATTAATCGCAAATTAAGAATTAAATTGATTGTTAAGGGAACTACATGACCTAAGGCGCGGTCACTGTCGGACTGCATAGAAAATTAAGAGAAGCGTGATGACACAACGCTGGTAATTTATTGCTAAATATGAAGCAATTATCTATTTACAAAAAATCTATTGTTTGGACTAAAAAATTAAAATTGCTTTAGTATGTTGCTTATAGAATGATCTGACAAAAAATCAGAATGATTGTATGTATGTTTTTAGAGGTATCTTATTCATTTTTTTCTATCATTTCAAATTAGTTTTATTATGTTTTCAACACACCACTAGAGATGGGTTTCTACCCGGTAAATACCGGGTAAATACCCAAAATACCCAAATGCAGGGTTTTTACCCAGGTAAATACCCAAATGGTGGGTATTTACTTTTTCATTATTGTTTTAAGTCTTTTATACACTTTAAGCAATAAAAAATGTTTATCAAATGTGTTTTATGCATGAAATGTAAATGGTGTCAGCAAAGAATAGTTTTCTACTAACAAATCATATAAAAATTGTACGTCTGTATTTTTTACATATTATATTAGGTGGTTTATATTACATTTGATTATAGTAGTTTTAAATTAAAGACTATTTGAATATCACAGCATGTCGTAACAAATATTTATTGATAAAATACATTAAATAAACGTGAATCATCAAACTCTTGAGTATGTAAGATGAAGAACTAAAATCTGGCAAACTCGCGTATATTGCTCAGAACTAGTGACGATGAAGATACTTTGTTATAAACTAAAAATCTAATACATTAGCGTATAAGATTGAAATTAATATTAAAAAAAATGCTGGCGTGGTGCAGCTCGCGGCGTTTCAACCTTACGTTAAAGTTTCTAAAGTTGACTTTTAATTGATAAAATAAGTCCGTCAGTAGGCGCATTTAGCTGGCCAGCGGTCCTTCAATCCTTACAAATATGCACATCAACCCTTCCCGCTTCTTCGCCTTCTCTCCGCGTATACGTATTATGCTTACTACTTCCACTTGTTTTTGAATTACTAAAGAGTGCGCACGTAGAAGTGATATCTCATACTGTTTCATTTTGGATCAGGATACAAAATTTTGCTGGTGCTAACGACTAAAACTGGTTTTGGGAATATTTCTAAAATCAAAGGTAAGATTTTTACCATAGTTATAATTTATATTGCATTCATATATGTATATTTAATTGAATGCAATACAATTTACGTTAAACCTTAGAAAATATACTAAACTACAGTAGATATACCAAAGAAAGTTATTTAATTTTTAAAAAGTTCACATGAAACGCTTATCTACTGGTATTTTAACAAACTTTCTTTATTGTAAATCGAATTTAAGTATTCTCGAGATATGTATTGGTGGCTAAAAATCACCTAAATGGATAATATTGTTTTGATACCAATACCAAAATAATAAAATCTGTTATTAATTACTATTTAACAGATCGAAATTTTTTTAATTACTAAATTGTTTAAATGGCATTGTGTAAGTTAAACCTAAAACATTTTATAAAAAAAGGATATAAATCATTTTCTAGTCTTAGTCTAAATTTAAATTCTCTGGCAGTAAAAAGTGCGTGCCATTATTATCTGTTAAAAATATTTCAACTTCAGCGTTCATTTATTTCTATACTTTCATGAGTTTTTGACTAACTAGCTTTTTCCCGCAGTTTTGCTCATGTTTATGTAATATTTACATCCTTCGGGTACCGTACTTATTTATAGATTAAAGATGCCTTATTTCCTTTTTTATATCCCTGAATATATATGAATATATAATGAAAGGGCATTATATAAAGAGGAGAATCAGCCAAGTTCAGTACATTTTGACCAGTTAGGCGAACACAAATGTACTGACCAGCAGATTTTTTTTTCGCGATTTCAGGTTTGGTCCCATAGTAAAAGTTGTTTGTTTTCATGACTACAATCACGTGTTTAAGTGTCGTTCACTAATTACCAGTCACCCTATATACATATGTCATTTACTATATAGAAACTTCATCAAATCAGTTAAAGAAATTTTACATTTATGCTAAAATTACAGTTATTATCAGTTAATAAAGCAATTTAATCAGGCTTTGAGACGAAAAACATATGAAAGTAGGTAGCCGAACTTATAACATGGATGGGTTAAAAAAAACAGGCTAAAATTCACCTAAACTTTATTAAATAAAACGTTCCATAAAGTGTTTATAGTTTATACCCATGCTTTTGGGTATTTACCGGGTAAAAACCCTGTTTATACCCAAATTGGGTATTTACCCGGTAAATACCCGATGGGTATTTACCCACCGCCCATCTCTACACACCACTCGTATTTAACTTGCAAATATCCTATATACAGGGTTATTTGAAAAACACCAAAAACCTTAAGAGGTTACCTCTTAAGAGAGGTCATTGTACTCATCAGAACAACTTTTACTATGGGACCAAATCTAAAAACGCGAAAAAAAATCAGCTATTCCCTACATTTATGTTCGTATAACTCGTCAAAATGTAGGGAACAGCAGATTTTTTTTTCGCGATTTCAGATTTGGTCCCATAGTAAAAGTTGTTCATAATGATGAGTACAATGACCTCTTAAGAGGTTTTTGGTGTTTTTCAAATAACCCTGTATATCCTATATATCTAATATATAATATACTATATAATATATTATAATAAGAATATCATAATTCGTTGATTAAATGGGAAAATGACATTTCTTGCTAAATTTTTTTAGCATACTTATTTATATTTTTTTCTGATTTTGTTTACTGTAGTCGATCATCTATCTAGTTTTAGGTATTATAAAACTTGCGTTTTTTGCGTTTAAGTCCTGTAGACCCCTATTCATGCGCGTTTCTGAAATATAACTACTACCTACCTATGTTGTAGAAATGTGCCGCTACAATGGCGACATTATTTTAACACACGGTTAGGCCTAGTAGCCAGTAATCATAAAAATAATAACAACATAAAATAATTCGTAATTTGATCATAACCGATTGTGCCGCTCGCCGAAATGGGACTATTTCCTTCAATACGCCTATTATTGCACGCTATTCGTTTTAATTTAATTGATGCGACGTTATGATCCGTGACCTCGGCAAATTACCCCTATGCTAAAGCGCTTTTAGAACGGGTTGCTCCAAGATGCCATTTTAGAATATGTAAATAAATAATAACGTATAATGAAATTAAGATGTTCTTACCAAGAAAACACTAAACCTTATACGTGTCATATTAATGTCACCATTAAAACGGCACGCTGCTGTATTATAACAAATAAATATTTCATTCAGTCTTATGGAATCATGGCGAAAACTTGATAGCTGAGTAGGCGCGGCATGATGAGAGAACACCGAAAATATATTTGAAAACTTTCTGATATAGTAGTATGACTTCCCATCTTTGCCAGATTAATCAAACAACTAGCTGAGCCCCGAGGTTTCACCCGCGTAAATGTCGATGCCGTGGGAATATCGGGATAAAAAGCCTATATGTAGCCTATATGTTAATCCAGGGTGTCAGCTACCTCCATACAAAATTTTATCAAAATTGGTCCAGCCGTTTGAGCGTGAAGAAGTAACAAACATATAAACACACACACACTCACAAACTTTCGTCTTTATAATATTAGTGTGATTTGTGTGGTGTGATTGACGAGCATCGCTAAGTATTTTTTAATTTGTATATAGCTTGTTGGATAGCACATGAGATGAGGGTGTTTTTCAACAGGCTTGCTTAGTGTCATAGTAAATTTTTGAAAATATAATATAACTAGTACTTATATTTTCAAAAATTTATTTAGTTTATGGTGTAGGTACCTACTCCGACGATGTTTTAATTTTGGTACATAACTTTCTATAATTACTATTAATTATTAAGTGTTTGATATTTTCAAGCTTCTGAATACTGTAAAATCTCTCCACAAAAGGGTCAGCTTCAAATTCAAATAGTAATCAAAGCTTGAACTCGGTTCGTTGATTTAGAGATAAATGCAAAATAATAACCACTTTTTGGTACTTTTGTGAATCAATGAAGTTTTGTCATATTTCCTAAAAGGCTCCATCAATCCGTCAGATATTTATATATTCACCACCAGGACAAGTAACACAGAATAACTTTTATTCGAACATCCTTTTAAAAATGTTGCAAATCTGAATTTTCGAAGTTGTCAGATTAAGGGACAGCCCACAATTTCTTCATCAGATTATGGGTTAGGTTACACGATCATACCAAAATCAACGGCTCTGGAGACCACTTTATTTTAAGCCCTTTTTTGAAATCTGAAAGTGGACTCCTCGCCACGGGACTCCTATCAGAAACTTTTCAAATATATTTTCGGTGTTCTCTCATCATGTCACACCTATTCAGCTATCAACTTTTCGCCTTGGATATACTTGCTCAAAAACCCTCTGGGCTCTTCCATCAGATTATTATAGAAGGAGTTTAACTCAAGATAATAAACCTCGGTTAGAATCGGTTTACGTTCTCATTATTAGGAAGTTTGTTAAAGTTTACACTGTGGTTTCAGAACGCGTCGTTTATTTAAAATGTATTATTAAAGCGAAACGTGGCTTAATATTTTGTCGGCTTTATGTTATTATATGATGAAAGCCGTTTCAATGTGCGGTTATATATTTTCGAACGGTATTTCAAAGCCAATTAGTGTTAAGTAACGTTAAATATTCGTTCAGCATTTATGAGAGGATTATATTGTCCTTCACAAAGTAAATTCCTACTATGTTTATTGATGTACAGGCAACACAGGCCCATTGATAAATACCTTAACCTAAACTTTAATAATTCTCCTTTCAAACAAAAAAAAAACAAAATCAAAATCGTTTCATCCGTTCGGGAGCTACGATGCCACAGACAGACACACACACACACACAGACACGTCAAACTTATAAAACCCCGTCGTTTTTGCGTCGGGGGTTAAAAAAGGAACAATGTGTGAAACCGTCAAGTGTGAGCAGTGGTGACCCAGTGGTCACGGACACGACTTACGATTTGTAGGTCATGGGTTCGAACCCAGACAGGCGTTTTACTTTGTGTAAATTATTTCATCACCACTGCTCTCAAAACGGTGAAGGAAAACATCGTGAGGAAACCGGCATGTCCTAGAACCAAAAATTCGATGACATGTGACATCCACCAACCCGCACTGGGCCCGCGTGGTGGATTACGGCCCACTCCCTCTCACTGAGAGGAGGCCTGTTTCCCAGCAGTGGGAAGGAGGCTGATTATGATATGATGTGTGAAACCGTGTGTGTACAGACCGATAAGAACTATGGCGGCTGTGAAGTGTGCTGTCTCCACCCCTCACCCCCGCTGACATCTGAATTTGCTTAGATAAAGAAAAGTAGGTATGGACGGCGGGTAGCTCCATTTATTTATTTCCACAAGAAAGGGATAAAGTATTGAGTTATTATAAGTAACAGAAAAGGATAAAGCTATACTATTTCCGTCTCTCAGTGCGTGCCAGTTTTTTCAAGGCAGCTACTTATGTAGCTCATGTTAGTTAAGTTAGTTTTTTGTCTCCTGTGTGGCCACGCTACCCAATGCTCTATAGCTTCCTTACTCTAAGTGAATTTGTTACTGCGCAGCGACTCGCCTCATGTTCCGAGTTATCATAAAGTTTGGATCGGGATGTACGTCTCTTAATTTTTTTTTTATTATTGTTGTTGAAATATAATGTTAAACTATTTTCACAATTAAAAAAGTATGAATATCTGGGGGCCTAAAAAGGCTACTTTGAAGGATCATACAAGGATAACATTATGAATGATAAAATGGCGAAGACAGTCAGTGTTTTTCTTTTTTTCGCTGCACTAAGTAGGTATAATCAAAGAGATTGGGATTGGATTTGGATCGGACTGATTGATACTATAGCATAGATAAAAAAAAAATAACTGAAAAATTATTCACCAATGGATACGATTAATACGATACGATTTATGATATTATTGATACGATTAACGATATTATTGATACGATTAACTTAACGGTTAACTGTACATTATGTTATCCTTTTATGATTCTGCCATAGTGGCCTTTTTAGGCCCCCTGGTTACTAATATCTGGTTACTATTAGAATAAGTATAATAGGTTTTATATTTCTTACATGATTGATGAAATACAATATATTGATGAAATATTCTAGTAAATTAACTTCACTAAATAATTGGCAAAATCATTTAGGACTAATTTCACCAAAATACCTAGAATAAGTCTTATCCTTAGAATAAATTTTGAATTTTTGTCAATTTTTCCATAATAGGACTGTCGGTCGTCAATTTTATTCTAAATACTATTAATATAAATACATCTTACCAAAATTCAATAATGTGTACGGAATGAGGCTTGCAGAATATTTAGTAACTTTTTATCTTAATAAACTTTCAGAAGACTTGCAAACGTTACACAAAACGAGTTCGAAAAGTTATAAGTACAAATCAAAGCGTTTCCTTACACAAAATTTCTCATAATGTATGTTATGTATTAATGTACCTATAAATTATTAACATTGTTATAAAATGTCATGTATTAATGTACTTACCTATAAATTATTAACATTGTTATAAAATTATTGATATGTACGGCTCGCCAAAATGCAGATAAACCCTGAGAGGTTTTCGTTGTGTGCCTAAAACTAAATTTGAACTAGGTTAAGTGTTTTAGAAATTAAAATAAATGAATGATTCCACGGATAAAAAAGATCTGAATTTAGTAAAATCTGCCATTAGTTAGAATGAGTAAATAAGCATTTGAGAGGGAGTAATAACAGTAATAACCGTCGCACGGGTGGATCGATCAGGTTAGGCTACACATAGTTGGAAAAAGGCTAGGCAGATAATGATGATGATGAATGAGTAAATATGCATTATAATTCTTGGTCAAAGAGAATAGTGAAATTGATGTCCGCCACAAATAGGTATAAATAAATAATACTTTTGCTATTGAATTCTATGTAACTCAAAGTAATAATCACACTAATGTTATAGTCACAGTCAAAACATTTATTTCAAATAGGCACATAAAAGGCACTTTTGAACGTCAAAAATTACGTTGAAATAGAATTGTTTCTAGGCGCCCATTCCAAAAGGTAGTTTTCGTATGGAGAAGAATGGGAAAGAAACTCCACCGTTACTCTTTTAAAATGTTTTACAATATTTTGCATACATTAAATTATAATAATATGTGAAGACGATGCACCTAAAATAAAATTACTATACCACAATAGGTAAAAGAATTAAAAATGAAAACATGACATATAAAGGCGAAAGTTTGTGAATGGTGTGTGCGTGTGTTTATATGTTTGTTACTTCTTCACGCTCAAACGGCTGGACAAATTTTGATAAAATTTTGTATTAAGGTAGCTGACACCCTTGATTACCATATAGGCTACTTTTTATCCCGATATTCCCACGGGATCGACATTGTCGAGGGTGAAACTGCAGGGCGCAGCTAGTTATAACATTAAACATAAACACCGTGTCTGCTATTCTCTGAGGGGTTACGCAGCAGTGTATCTATTGTACAACGTTATTGTTAGTATATGCGAAACCTGAATATAGTTTGTTCAGAATAAGTAACTGAACCGATTCAAATAATTTTACCTCATGTTAGATTTTGTCCCAAAAATATTTAAAAAAGGTTAAAAGTTGGACACCGAGGGACACTAAGTAGGTTATCCAATCTCCGCGCCGAACGGCTAGGTACCTAGGTACTGTTATCAATGAGCGCAAGACAGCGCGGCGCGAGCGGCGCGCGTGAGCATGTTTTTTGTACGAATAAACAGGTAACTTAACAAGCTTATAACTTTGTGATTTTTCTTGATACAGTTTTGAAATTTTGAACATAGATTCTTTACATAAAAATACTAGACACGTGTTTCGGGTTTCGCATATACTTACTAAAAATAATGTTGTATAGTACACCCACATTTCGCCAGTTATGTTAGTCTCATGTAATTATTATTATCCATTTATTTCAGGTATCAAGGCCCATATAAAACACATACAATACAATATTATTAAAATGTACACACTGGGCTTCACAGCTTAGTACGGCCGTTATCCCAATTGCGTACAGTGTGGCTAAGTTTGAAACAATGGAGCCTGATACCTATGATTACCTAAGACCCTACTGAATATAAACCTAGCCCTACAGCAACTACCTAGCACCCTAGTTACCCTAACGCCCTACCCTATCATACAAACCACACCAAACGTGAGTTACGCTGGTTTTACGTGAGGGAAGTCTGTTCCCAGGAGAACTACGGAAACAGACGGAGTTTGGGTAGGAATAGGGGTTTGTGTACGTCGTGCAATGTACACAGGAAATGGTTTTCTCACTGCCAATCCCACAGACTCATAGGACCGATGATGGCTAAAGGTGTCTTGGCCACAGTGTGAGGAGTAATAGGTAATAGGGGGTGAGCCTATTGCCATCAACCGGGCACGAAACCGGACTCCGGGCCGCTACTGTCAAAATCCAGATGGAAAAACCCAATAACACTTTGCCCGACCTGGGAAACGAACCCAGGACCCTGCTTAGCGTTTGCGACCACTAGACCATACTTACATAAACATAGCCTATACTGTTCCCACTGCTGGGACACAGGCCTCCTCCCTGTGACGGGAGTGGGCCGTAATCCACCACGCGGGCCCAGTGCGGGTTGGTAGATGTCACATGTCTTCGAATTTTTGGTTCTAGGACATGCCGCATGCCGGTTTCCTCACGATGTTTTCCTTCACGGTTCACAGCAATGGTGATGAAATAAATTTGCACAAAGTAAAGCGCCTGTCTGGGTTCGAACCCACGGCCGTATTCGTAAGTCGGGTCCGTTACCACTGGGCCACCACAGCTTCCACTAGACCAACGACGCAGTAAATTGAATTAGCACCATGTATGAAGTAATGATTTATGAAACTGATGCTAGCGTATCTGCCTTCGCAGAGTTTAAAACTGTAAGTTTTGTTGCTCATTCTGTTGTTAACCGACTTCTAAAAAGGAGGAGGTTCTCAGTTCGGATGTTTCTATTAAAAAAAAAATGTAATTTCGGGCATAACTCCATCGTAAATAGACGGATTTGTAAATTTTTTTTTGTTCGAAAGAGCTTTGTTCCGAAATGGTTCCATTTAAATTTCGTAAAGATCTAATGATGAGTTTCGGAGACAGACAATGGAACTCTTTAACAAATGCCAGCAAATCAACCGCGATTGCTGCTATAGCATAATCATGTATGCATTGTTTACGCAATCACACAATATAACATTACGCCTGATACCCTTTGAAGGGGTAGATGTGTTCAATAGCTTTCTGTCACTGATATTCACATAGCAAGTAGTGATATATGAATTTGTTTGGGGTAAGTAGGTTACAACTTAAAATAGAAAAATAAAAACTTTTTACAAAAAAAAAAACGACTTCCAAAACAACACTACCTAGGTACAAAGTGAAAAATAACTTTAATTTCGAAAGTCGGTGTCAAAAAACGGAAATACAGAACCAAGGACACCGACTCCCGAAATTAAAGTTATTTTTAGGAAGTCGGTTGTTTTTTTTTTTTTTAAGTTTTTCGTCAGTTCATTTCAAATTAAAAAAAAACTGATTATTGCTTTTGCCTTGGTGGGATGTTATGATTTTATGTAATAGGCTGGTATTGTTATGATTTATTTGATTGTGAATTGCTACAATTAGACTGCCTTCGAAAATAACCAAATAACAGTCATTGAAAATAAGGGACAATATAAGTTGCCATAATTATTAGACTCAGAGAATAGTGACGAAATACATTTACCACAGAAAATCACTCCTAAAATTCACAAGTTATATATTACGTGCCCTATCGTATCTGGCTCCATTAAAGTCAAAATGAAGGTGAAAATTCACAAAACTGACGTGCTTTTAATTAATTAAAATTTTCGTCCCTATCATTTGGATACTTTTGGACCGTGTTCGGGAAAATTAACTCAGTAGGTACCGAAAGCGTAACGGTTACTACGGTAGGTAATATTTTCATCTGTAACAGCGTTGAAATACTTTACAATACCTTAAATCTTTGTTTAATTTGTCTGCTAAGCCAAGCCGTCTATGTTCTTATCGTAATACTAAAATATGTAAATTCAACACTGGCGACGAATGTATGTAAATAAATGTAAGTTATTCAACCCTACAGTGGCTGCCTTTTCAGCCCAAGATCGTGTTTGCTATTACTTCGAGGACCGCTGCCACATTTGTTTTAGAAGTTATTATTCGCTTTACAAGGGACTATATTATAAGTAGTTGGTAGAACTGCTGATATTCATGATTAGTGTGTGAAGTTGAGTTGTGCAATAGGTCTGATAACATTTTAATTTATAAATGGAATTTATTCTAGTAGGTAATAGAGAGAAAAAACATAATTATATTCGTGCCATAGATTCTTGCTAATCTCTAGCACAAAATACTGATAGTACAGAAGTCAATCTACATACAAAGTGAACTCGAGCAACGCACACATAGACACCGCTCACGGACACGTTATCTCAGACGGGTTGGGAGCAGTGCGAGCGCGCGTGTCATCCGCTTGAGACACGCGTCTGTGAAGTGCAAAAATGGAGCAACAAAAAATGCCTATCTAAGCTCGATTTATATAATAGTTTCCTATTTTGAATCGGTATAAATAAAGTAACTTTTTTGTAAGGTAAATTCAGGCTACCAACTATTGCGTAAGTTGAAAACATGATTTTTTGTTTGTGTAGATATTGTGTTGTTTTTAGTGTCATTTGATAGGTTTAGGTCTAAAACGAATAGGGCAAAATAAATTGTGTAAATAGGGTAATCCGTTTTGAAGTTATTAGGGATTTTCGATAGTGAAAATTGACAAATGTAAAATTTTATATGTTTATGTTCTGTAAACTTTTTGTATTATAATACTTTGTTTATTGTTTTGTTTTAATATTTTAGAATAAGCTCAACAATAAATCAAACAACTAGATACTAGTGCCACTACCACGATATTTTTTTGTGCATAAGCCAAAGTTGATAACCATAACGCGACCGCCGAGCGTAGGTATGAAAAGTGAAGTACATACACGTGATTGACTTCTGTACTATCTGTATTTTGTGTCTGTAGCCTTTCTAGCACGAACGCGCGACATAAAAGTGACGTAACGAATCAGCTTTTTTTTAAATTTTGCGACACGCGCTATTAATATCGCCTATAGGTATGAATAAAGTCATAAAAATAAGTAAATAATTATACCTATTATAAGCAAAACAAGTATTTTTATTCTAAAATGTTTCAAAATTACGATACTTTTACTTCGTGTTCGTGTTAGAAGGTAGATTAGATTAGCAGGTATCTATGGCATGAATATGTTTATATTTTTTAGGTTCATTGTACTTATGTTGCGGTTTGAGTTGATCCATAACTTTATTCAGGTTGCGGTAAAACTGAAAAAAGGCTTTATTACTAACAGCTGATAATTAATCTATGCATGTTTTTTTTTTAATATTTGCATTTTAACATTTTAATAAACGAAAATCCAACTAAAACTGAACTTTCAAATACAAATTTAAATGAATGTAGAATTATGTCAACATTGCGGTTTTATTATGTTCCAGTAATGTTTTTACACATGTTGAGCATCTACGTTTGAAAGGTCAACATTCTGGCATAATAATTAATATGCTAAAATCGAGGGTTGGTATTTTTTGGGAAAATGTCGGCTCTGTATCGAATAATAATATTATCTATAAGTAACACTAGCTTAAATTCTGCCCACGACTTCCAATCGTGTAGAAGTCAACTGTACGACATCGAAATTACTTTTATTAACATAAAATACACCTGATGACACTCGGCAATACTGTAGCTTCCAAGTAATGAAATCATTTTCGGAATCAAATCAGCAGTTCCACACTCACACACTCACAAACTTTCGCCTTTATAATATTAGTGTGATTATTTACCTGCTCTATATTTTTCATTTTCATTGCATTGTATTCTACCTATCTGAAAATGTATAGTCATAAAATCATGGAAGGCAGATGATGATCTGAAAATTAAGATTAAAAACACAGATCTTTTCCTATGTGAGTGTGATCTCAGATAATAAGGCCAACACACCAATTATGCGCCGTTCAAACATCGTTAACGCGAACCATCACTCGACTTCGCAGTCTAATGAAAAAATAACATCTCAGAATAATTAGAGAATTAAACATCTAATTTATCGGAGTGGATCGTGCTCGTCTGTACTTTAACAATGGCATGATGGCATCGGCAATATGGCGTATCGTCACGTACACCCATTCCCGCCAACATTCATATGATTTCTTAATAAAGTGCGATCCAGCTTCGAGCGCCAAGCGCCCATATCAATAAGAGCTGAGGGAATTTAATGAAATTCCCTTTAAGAATTCCTCGCCAGCTCTTAGGTGGGTACATTCCGTATTTCCGCGTCATATTATGTCCTTATTACTTTTAATTGGTTGATGATATTTCTTAATATCTTTTTTTCAGGTCAAGTACAAGAAGTTTGATATAAAGAAAAGAAAGAAAGACTATGTAGAAAAATGAAGACTCGTACATCAGATAACAAACAAAAAAAAGATTAAAGAAATAGATGAAAAAGAGAAGAGATAAAAAGCCTAAAGTCCGATATGTTACGTTGTTCATATTGTTTGTTTATTATGTAGCATAAAACGATGAAACGTTGGGTAGGTTTTCATTATAATCAGATTGAAATATCCAAAAAAAAAAAATTAAGTTTAACCTCACACTCATGACTGCGTCTTTGATAGTACTAAAATGTCAATCAGACAAAGCTTTAAAACCTGCACTTCAATAGAAAAAGATCCAGTAGTGAATTTGCTAATGAGCCGACGAGCAGATCTTAAAGAAAGTCAGATTCAGCGAAAATCCTAGGAATTGCGAGCACGGAGAAGACATCCTTTAATTTAGAATTTCAGATTAAAGCCAACAGATGTTTCTCAGAGCTCACTTGGAGATAATAAAACGGCTCCAAATAAATCGCCTTCATAATGTGCTGAACAGAATAAGATTCGATCTAACGCGATCTCGTTGACACGGGACGAGAGACGATTTGTATTGCGTCTGATAGAATCATGCGGTCGCCATCTTCTATTTAGTTAAAGGAGTATAAAGTGTGTTGGGAAGTTATAAGTTAGACTAGAAACAAGTGAATAGCGTTCGGGTTGTAAATAGAAAGTCAAAAAGAAAATGTTTTTGAGAAAAGATCTTGTTAACAATTATACAATAACACGAAGTGATAGAGCATTTAATCTACTGAGCAGAGTCAGGAAGCATAAAATTGTACTAAAATCCATGATTATGAGATCAAAAACAAACATTTTATTTCACATGGCTAAGAGATCCAAAACAAACATTTTGTTTCACATGGCATCATGGTAAATGGGCATTTATGATACGTCAGACGCTAGGAGCATGGTTCCGTTTGCCGGTAATAAAGAGAAGTGCCGGGCAAGAAACCAAAACTAATTTAATTGGTTTTTAAAATGTATTCAAATTACAGTGTTAGCAGGTATGGGAGGACAGCACTGACCTCTATAATACAAGTGAATTATAGAGGCCAGTGGAGGACAGGGTAGGCCTGTCAACATGTAGGTACTAACAAAATAGACATGGGCTACAAAAATCTACAGTCTACAAGGCTTATGACGTTCTCACATTCACAAAATAATCTATTTATAAGATAAATAAAAAAATAAAAACTTATCTAAGATCGTTTACGCCACGTATCTATGGTTTAGGCCGTACGGCATTTCATACAAACTTTCAAGCCCTTGTTTTTCGAAATGAATGAACCGATTTTAATGGAACTTCATATGCATAAGCAGGATACAAAGGTTTAAAAAGTTACTTAAGAACAATTTCGAAATGTCCTATTTAAAAAAAGATAACTGGAAATCTCTGTTTCTATGGAAAATTTAAAATCGGTCTAATTTGCCTGTAACACTATTTTTCGAAAATGTTCTTTACTTACTTTTTAGACCTTTGTAACCTGCATGCGTATGAAGTTTCTTTAAAATCGGTTCATTCATTTCGAAAAACAAGGGCTTGAAATTTTGTAAGAAATGCCGTGTGGCATAAACGCTCTTAAACCAAATATGATATTGTTATACAGATAATATAATATATACCATGTAGGTTGGATGTAAGTAAACATTGGAATGGCGACTGATACAGTACTAGACTGACTGACTGACTGACATATCAACGCACAGCCGAAACTACTGGGTCTAGGAATGTGGAATTTTGCACACGGCTTCCTTTTATAATGTAGGGAAGCACTAAAAAGGGATTTTTGGAAATTCAACCTTTAAGGGGGTGAAAAGGGGGGATTTCGTTTGTCTGAAAAATCTTATTCCTTGAGTTAATAAACTTGAAACTTGGCACGAATACTTATCTAAGTACATAGCGGAAAAACATGAAACGGGGTAGATAATGATAGATGAGAGTAGTATCTATATTCCATCTACCTATTTCTAAATATTTAAGAACTTATAAGTTGAACACTTGACATAAAACTAACAGTGTGAAACGTTTAAAATAAAACTGAATTCGCAATATTTTTGCACTAACAAGATCTGGGTCCAACGTAAAAATAACGTCTTAATTTCACGTACAAACATGCGTCGGCGTCAACACATTTAAAGCTTGTTATTTTTAATTAAGAGAAACTTTCTTCCGGCCTCCACGATATACAGAGTTCGTGAATTAATTCAAATTAGTTCCCCACGTAACAACAAAATTTCAAGAACAATCCAACTCGAATCAAAATTAATTTAGAGTAAATAATGCTAATGAAATTACTATGAGACTTATTATACTTTTTAGTATAATTGTCTATAATAAAAGTTCAGAAGATTATTTAAATGTTTATACAAGATCAAACTCTATGGAAGTAACTTATCTATATATTTAGAAGAAAGTTGTGTTAGTTACACTATTTATAACTCAAGAAAGGCTGAACCGATTTGGTTGAAAATTGGTGGGGAGGTAGCTCAGAACCAGGATACAGACATAGGATACTTTTTATCTTTTTTTTTTACAAGGAGTATAAGGGTAGGAGTAGTGTAGGTGTAGTGTAGGAGTAGGTTAGGAGTGGGGTAGGAGTAAGAGAGGAGTACACCCCATACTTCCCGTGGGTGTCGTAAAAGGCGACTAAGGGTCGTACCGGAGAATGGGCAGCAGCGTTCTCTATGCATTCCACCACCATACTATACTGCGATCAAACCCCCCCAACTTGGGGGAGGCCTATGTCCAGCAGTGGACGTCTTTCGGCTGAAATGATGATGATGATGAAGAGAGGAGTAAGGTAGGAGTAGTGTAGGATTAGGGTAGGGGTTGGGTAGGGTAAGGGGTAGAACACCACGCGAACGAAGTAGCGCCGGGCAGCTAGATATAATTTATATGGCAAAACAGCTAGTTTATAATAAATGTCTCATAAATTTTCATCAATCTAGTCCAAAAAAAAAACTGTGAGGTAATTGGGTAACACACTAACAGTAGGAATGATTTTAATTTTGACAGTTCAAAAACATTCATTGTGCTATTTATGTTGTCGAGCAGATTTTTTTGACGAACACATGAAGTAATGGATAAGGAATATCCTTCAAAATTATTCAGGTTGTGATTGATAATGTGTTACGCAATTATGGCGCTACTCAAGTATGAGGTGATGTTTTTCGAGGGTTCCGTACATGTACTATTCTCATTAAAACAATTGGATCGGTTTTTACGAGCAGGTAATTTTTTAATTTTTTGTTCTATTTGCCTGCCAAATTCATTCATTCTTGACTTGTGTAAAAAAAAATGACATCCAAACTTAAAACCATGAGCATATTATATTATACTGACTCAATCTTTAACAGCACTAATTGCCAAACCCCGAATCTGATATTGCTCCGACCGGCTTAAAGAAATAAAACACGTACACTGAATACAAAACTCGACTCCCCAATGAGGTTGAAACACAGAATCAATTCAATTTCACGCTTCTTTCTTTTTTTTATACGGGCTAATGCCTAACCGTCTTTACTCAAATACGAACGTTCTAAAAATAATAAATACTAATGTTTTCCACAGTCTAGGCCCAAGTTAGGGGCTAGCCACACGAGGTTTCTTTACTCGCCCCAGACGCACATTTCAACCGAAAGATGTCCACTGCTGGACATAGGCCTCCCCCGAGCACCTCCACTTTGATCGGTTCTGTGCTTTCCGCATCCAGTAGATTCCTGCGGCCTTCACAAGGTCATCGGTCCATCTTGAGGGCCTCCTAACGCTGACATAACCAGAGCTAGATGCAAACATAACCAGAGCTAGATTTTTAAGTTGAGAAGTCGGTTAGGAAATCATAAAACTCATCTAGTTTTAAACCGTAATTTAATTGTGACGTGTAAAAGTGTTTTTTTTTTCAACCAATTTACAAATTTAAATATCATTTATCATAGAAAGGCAGATAACGTTCAGTCGACGGATAAGGGCTCCTACAAACAGGCGCTACACGTGATAATTATAATCGCGAACGACACAAAGGCACCGCTCGTTGCGCGACTTGCGGTGCCTTTGTGTCGCGCGCGATTTTATCGTGTGTCGCGCCTGGAGCCTTAAGTAACATCGTGTGTATGCGCCCTTAGGTTACTTTCGCGGTGCATTCCTCTGTTATTATATTTTCGTATTTGTTATGAAATTATGAGCTCTGTGTGTCCACAAAATACAATTAGAGTCAAAAGCTTTTGCTTCAACTAAAGGCATCGTCCAAAATGCTGGTTATTTAATTATGTTTTACATTTTAGACTGTTTTGTCACTGATGATGGTCCCATTTTGGGGTGCATTTATATGGTGTACATAATAAAGAGTATTCTATTCTATTCTATTCCGTAACTATATGATAAAATACGAGATTAATATTTTTATCTATTCTATACTATTTATGTAAAAACAGACAAGAAGAAAGGAACAGAAAAATACGTTTAAAAGGTTTATTGCTAAAGAAATCTCTTCTAGCATACCTGCGATAGGAGAGACGTAAAAAGAGTTGTTGACAACGTGCGTAAGACTAGAAGGGAAAACAAAACACATAAAATCAAAACAGTTCTCTAATTTAAATCTAAACATGAGAAACAAATATGAGAATATAATTACGTACCTACATACATACTTCTAGGATAAATATCCCTAATATATAGATATTATAAATATAATGTAATTTAAATGATACATTCATATTACGCAATTATGACAAAGTAGAAAGATAGTGTTCTTTCATTCTTCTTCTATAAGTACTGCAACAGTTTGGCAGTCCCTAATGTCAAGCGAAAGTGAGCTCCACAACCGAACCGCGTAAACAGTGAAAGAATAAGTCGGTTGAGTGGGGAGGGGATTTGAGGATATTTCTAAGATGCGACCGGCAAGACGCATCAAAAAGACGGGCGAAGGAGAGGCGTTCCCGCAGATAGGTTGTTAGAATTTCACCGTGAGAAAAAAAATCAAAATGTTTTATTTCACATAAACCTACATGGGCACTTATGAAACGTCAGAAGCTAGGTGCACGGTTCCAATTGGTCGTTTCCTATGGAGAAGAACCGGCAAGAAACTCCACGGTTACTCTTGTTAAAAATAATTTGCTTTTACAATGTTTCCAGATTACAGTAGGTATGGGAGGACAGCGCAGGCCTGTCAACAGAAGTTAGGTGAAGTGAGCTGTCATCTCTTCTAATGCTAGGGATTGACACCAATGACATCACACTTTAAGCTCACTTCACCCGAGTTATCACGGTGAGATTTTTCAGAATAGCACTACAGGAAAGTTCTAAAGATAATGTTTTATTGTTGTAATGTCGGCGTGCAAATTATACATATTTCATTATTATTTTAAGAAATTATTTATTAACTTGAATAATGCATGCGATTAATGAATTACGTATATTAAATTCAATCAACCTTGGTCACAATTAATTCATAAATTACATTATACTACAACTTTTAATCTAAGAACTATATAAAAAAAAAAACATTATAAAAGCATTATTTTGTCAATAAGATTTTTTTGTTAAATTATGATTAATTAAAAAAAATGTAGTGTTTTTATTTCTTTCTTTTCTACTGTTAGTTGTTAGGTTGAAAGACGTATAGAAAAAGATCCAGTAGTGAACTTGAAAAGTAGTCATGGTTTAGATTATGCTGTGGAACCCTGTTCCTGCGCGTCTGACACGCACTTTGCCAATTTTTACAAACATTCACGACTTCTACCTCTCTATTAATTTGCATTGTATAAAATGTTGTAAAAATAGGTTCGTGAAACACCATGAAAGGTTACATCCTAGCGAAACACGTGTTCTAATAGACCGGCTGGTTGAACATTTACTTAAAACATTTCTTTCTGTATTTCCATTTCCTCCATTAATTATATGAGAAACCTTACATTACTTCGTTGATCTAGTCGTCGCAAGCGCTACTGCTGTCCTAGGTCGATTCCTAGATCGGGCAAACTGTTATTGGATTTTTCCATCTGGAATTTCTCAGAAACAGTCTGGAGTCTGGATTTGTACTCGGTTGATAGCAATAGGCTCAGCTACTGTCACATTGGACTTGAACAATTAACTGGCAAAGTTTGTGTACTATAGGTCCACCTCTGTATAACCCTTTAGAGAAACAGGCGTGATTTTATTTTATGCTATGTTATAATTATGTAGCGTATAGGTATAAACACTTTTTTTTTTCGGATGGGAAGTCATCAAATGACCCCTCCCGCTCTGGGTGGAGCGGAACTCTTACTAACTAAAACCCACCCATGTTCCTTCCTTAGCCTTTTATGTTCCGGGCCAGCGGTAACCCTTTCGGACAATCTCGCTGACCCGGCAGGCTTCGGCCCTAAGGGGCCCCTTCTTCGATGCTGACATCTCTTTGAGGCGCGCGTGAACCACGTACGCGCCGTCCGGCACGGGAGGTATAACCCCTCCGGTAGATGTTATGACGTTGTGGCAACATCTACATCGACACATGCGAACTACGAATCATAATGACGTCACGCAAAATCCTGCATCGCGCAAGCAGAGTTTACCGCGCAACTAGCATCTACATAACATCCCGACAACAGTCGTCAGGCCTACCACTGTAGCCCACCAGACACACTTCTAGTCGGTAGATTATCCCTTTTCTATGAAGGATGACTGAACTATCACCCAGTTTTTCATACCTCTATAACAACAAAAAGCGTTTTTTTTTTACAACGAACATTTTCGTCTAATTAGCTAGCACTAATCAATGGACATAATTCTGTGGTCCAAATAGGCCATTGTGTACAAGGTTCATAAAATTACCCTCATCATCATTAACCTGCTTAACGTCCCGTACAAGTTTTAAGCATTAAGTACGGGAAGTGAGGGCGCTTGAGGTGTTAGGCGACCTTCAGCTGTCAAGGGGTGTATCGCTCAGTTTTGGTTTCCTTATCGTGGGAAATATTTGGGCGGTATTACATTTTTGATTAAAGGTGAAATGTTATACGGAAATATGTGATTGTGGGTTAGGGTAACTATGTAATATTTTTACCCGACTGCGCGACGGGAAAGACAGGGTTATGATTTTCACGCGTAGCTGTGGATTCTTTATACACTCGAAACATACTTACGGTTAGATGAGTTTTAGTACTTAAATGAGGTTCGCAGTTATAGGCTAGGTTTTGTTTATATAAAATCAAAATGGCGGATTTTAGACGACCTTTATTCAAATCTAAGCTTGAACAAAAATATATGCCACGAAGTGAAAGAAACAAAGGAAGAACAATATTTTTTCGAAAAATAGTGTCACAGCCAAATTAGACCGATTTTAAATTTTCCATTGAAACAGAGATTTCCAGTTATTTTTTTTTTTAATAAGACGCTTCGAAAATGTTCTCTACTAACTTTTTAGACCTTTGTATCCTGCTTATGCGTATGAAGTTTCATTAAAATCGGTTCATTCATTTCGAAAAACAAGGGCTTGAAAGTTTGTATGAAATGCCGTATGGCGTAAACGCTCTTAAACGCCGCCCTTACGTAGAAAAACGAAAAACAGCACATACGAATTTAAAAAACCCCCTAAGCCCCGTCATAAACCACGGAACCACTTACTGTGAGACAGTTTATTGGACGCTTCCATTCCGAAACCTCTTCATTTCGAAACACGCAAATTGCATCTGACTAAACACGAATGCCTTTCAAAGGATCTCGTATAGGGCTGCGACACTAATTCATATCGATGTCACCACATCGATTTGAAGCTAATTAGTAAATCGAATCGGTATATCGGATTTACGAGCAGGTATACCATTCGTGTTTGAATGTTTCGTGTTTCAGTGAGCTTACTTACAGCAGTATAGGGTTACTGTAACACAAACAGGAATTTCGCATTACGAGCACAGATTTAAATCGCTAGATTTACCCTCACCGTATTTAGTCACGCGAAAAAGTGTCCATTCTGTGTACGAGTGAAGAGTGAGCTTACAGTTTATTAAATAGTGTTTCCATCACAATCATCATCATCTGCTTAACCTTTTCCCAACTATGTTGGGGTCGGCTTCCAGTCTAACCAGAAACAGCTGAACACCAGTATTTTAGTTTTTTACAGTCACAACCCAGTGACTGGGTAATACGATACCCCTTGATAAGACTGGTTGTCAGACTTTCGGGCTTCTGACGACCCGTAACGATATATATGTATAGATGGTCACCCATCTACGGACTATCCATATATATCAGCTCGCACGCTCGCACGCTCGCACGGACTAACCGCGGCAACCGTAGCTTAACCTCATCGATCGATGCGGCTGTTATTTCTTAGCCACAAGCTTCCATCACAATCCAGTCAAGTGGCATTTTATGTCAGAGGTGTCTAAACGAAACGAAAACGTGACTTTGACGGAGTAGGACGAATGTAAATGATTTAAATATTTGATTACGAATAAAAGCCGTTTGTGGGTTGTGTTTATCGAATGTTTTTTTGTGACATAAATAAAATTATCCGAGTTATTTTCTGTATAAGGTATTAGTTTTGCTTGCTTTGCGTTTTTTTTTCTGCTTGAAATACTTAAGCCTTAGAATTTTAGGTACATGCTACGATTTAACTGTGAAACTGCAAACGTTGTCAATACTGTAACTGTAATATGCTTGATGCAGAAGACTCGACTCTGTGGTTTTGGCAAAACTTAGGAGAGGCCTTATAAGCATATACCTATGTTACAGAGAAATACCACACCAAGTCTATGGATCTAGTTCTAGAGAAGACTCATCTTCTCTTGTATCGGAGCGAACTTAAGGAGTATTGAAAATAGTTAATTTGTAGTTTTATCACATAATAAAAAAACCGGACAAGAGCGAGTCGGACTCGTGCAGCGAGGGTTCCGTAACATCCGGGTTTATGCAGGTTTATGTTTATGAAATTAAATGTTTTATTTTTATTTTTGAGTTGATTGAATGAATGGTAAATTGCGGTTTACGATTTATGACGTATAAAAAAAAATATTTACTAGATCTCGTTCAAACCAATTTTCGGTGGTAGTTTACATGGTAATGTACATCATATATTTTTTTTAGTTTTATCATTCTCTTATTTTAGAAGTTACAGGGGGGATGACACACATTTTACCACTTTGGAAGTGTCCCTCGCCCAAACTATTCAGTTTAGAAAAAAATGATATTAGAAACCTCAATATCATTTTTGAAGACCTACCCATAGATACCCCACACGTATGGGTTTGATGAAAAAAAAAATTGAGCTTCGGTTCTAAGTATGGGGAACCCTAAAATTTATTGTTTTTTTTTCTATTTTTGTGTGAAAATCTTAATGCGGTTCACAGAATACATCTACTTACCAAGTTTCAACAGTATAGTTCTTATAGTTTCGGAGAAAAGTGGCTGTGACATACGGACGGACAGACAGACAGACAGACGGACAGACAGACAGACAGACATGACGAATTTATAAGGGTTCCGTTTTTGCCATTTGGCTACGGAACCCTAAAAAACGATTACATACTTACATTTGCAGTTGGAAAATTGACTGAGACGTATATCGATGTATGGGAGAACATGTTTTTCAACTACATGTTAAACTTAACATGTAGTTGAAAAACATGTTTTGACACTGAAGGGTTCCGTAGTAATAAAACATGTTCTGACTCTAAAGGGTTCCGTAGTTGGGAAAAATTCGTCCCAAATACGGAACCCTTCAGTGTGCCTGGTCGGACATGCACTTAGCCGGTTTTTCTATCTCTAGTCAGATAACTTTTGTCCGAGGATTAAATATGAACGTTTGACAGCTTTTATACAGAAAATATGTCACACCCCTATTTTTATTCTTCAGATAAAAGTTAAAGATTGAAAAATAGGCCAGCAACCGAATATTATTTTAATTATTGCAAAAGTAAATTTTCAGCAGATATATTAGAACAGTCAGAGAAGAACTTTTTCAGCGTTACTTTATCACATCGTTGAAGACAAAAGAATATTACAGACGGACAATTTGTCTTCAATGTAAACCTCATTATGTATACTCGATCCTTTCTCCTTGAGACAATTTCCTCCGCACCCGGTTGACTCTCGGAAACCTTTGGGAGGTTCAATAGATAAGTATTAAGATGAAAAAAATATCTACGTCTACCAAGATCTACTTTATGGTCTATTTTATGTTTCTGAACGACTCATCGTGTCTCTGGTCAACTTGTAAGCTTGGTCCATGATATTTTAAAAAATATCAGGTAAAATATGAGATTTGATAGAGATTCTCATTCATCTGTTTACTGCAGCCTTTTTTTTTTTTTTTTTTGCGGATGGGAAATCATCAAATGACTCCTCCCGCTCTGGGTGGAGCGGAAGGGAGTGTCAGACTCTTACTGACTAAAACCCACCCGTGTTCCTTCCTTAGCCCTTTACGTTCTGGGCCAGCGGTAACCCTTTCGGACAATCCCGCTGACCCGGCAGGCTTCGGCCCTAAGGGGCCCCTCCCCGATGCTGACATCTCTTTGAGGCGCGCGTGGAACACGTACGCGCCGTCCGGCACGGGCCTGGTCCTGATCGGGCGGTGAGCTACCCATTACTCTCCGCCCGCAGGCCCGCGCCTACGGTGGCCGGGAGTCGTCACGCGGCTCCCGACGCCCGGAGCGTCTCCCGCGGCGGCTGGGACGGGAGGCTCTCTCCCTGAGCCGTTCCGCCACCTCCTTCGCTAGCATGACTGCTTCGCAGAAGGAGGTGACTGCCTCCCACTCCCTCTCGCCCCGGACCATGGCTTGCACCAGGGCCGGACGCGAGAGGTCGCCGTCGCTGCCAATCGCCTCTACGAGGACACGGCGGTGCTCCGCCCAAGCGGGGCAGACCTCCACCGTGTGCTCCACCGTGTCCTCTGGGCGATCCTGGCAATGGTGACACCCGGGCGTTTCCTCCCGCCTGATGATGTGCAGGAACCTCCCGAAACATCCGTGTCCGGTGAGGACCTGCGTTAGGCGGTAGGTGAGGGCGCCGTGGCGCCTCTCTAGCCACTCCTCAAAGAGGGGTCTTATCGCCGCTATCGCGGCGTGCCCTGCGCTGGGTTGCGACAGTCGCTCTTTCCATGCCGCCATGAGATCGCGCCGGAGATCCCTCCGCTCCGCAGCGATTTGCCGCGGAAGCGGATCCTCCCCCCGGCGTAGTCATACAGGCGCGCGAGGACTATCGCCTCCAGATCCCATGGCGGCAGTCCGGCAAGGAGGCTTGCCGCCTCGCCAGAGATCGTGCGGTAGCCCCGGATAGCCCTTATGGCTACCACCTTCTGGGGCGCGTTCAGGTAGTGGGCGGCTCGCCGCCGCAGTGAACGCGCCCACACCGGAGCCCCGTATATGGCCATGGACCGCACGACCCCCGCGTAAAGCCTCCGGCAGGAGGCGTTTGGCCCCCTCAGGTTGGGCAAGAGCCGCTTGAAGGCGGCCCCGGCCCGTTCCAGTTTGGGAGCCAAACGTCGGAAATGCTCCACGAAGTTCCACCGGCTGTCGAGGACGAGACCCAGGTATTTCATCGTCATCCCGACGCCGATGTGAACCCCTCCTACCGTTAGTTGGGATCCCGATGGCGGCGCGTTCCGGGGCCCATGAAACGACATGGCCTCGGACTTGTGCAATGCCACCTCGAGACCCAACTGCCGGATCCTCTCCACGACTATCGCAACCCCGCGTGTCATCGCGTCGGCCGCCGCCTGATGCGACCTCCCCTGCGCCAGGACCAGCGTGTCGTCAGCGTAGCAAACCACGCTGACGCCATCAGGGAGGTCGGCGCGCAGCACCCAGTCGTACCCGATGTTCCACAGAGGCGGCCCCAGGACCGATCCCTGAGGGACACCGCACGACATCTCTCGCCGGTTCCACTCCCCATCGCGACCGGGGTAGCTGACGGCTCTTTCCGTCAGATACGCCTCGACTATTCGACGGAGGTAGGGCGGCACCCGGTGATACCGGAGTGCCTCCACAATGGTGCTCCAGGGCAGGGTGTTAAACGCGTTGGCGATGTCGAGTGACACCGCCACGACGACCCCACCCTGGGACACCGCGTCCCCCGTCGTGAGGGCTCTCACGCGCATGATGGCGTCCACCGTCGAGCCGAAGTCGAAGGGAACAGAGCGCTCACCACCTCCTCCACCAGCTGGGGGCGGAGACTCTGCGTCAGCGGGGGGGCCCAGGTGCGGAGTTTATTCCGCACCATTCTATAAGGGCGCCCCCACGGATCTCTGTTCAGAGTCTCCACCATCTCCTCGCGGGCCACATCCTTGGCCCGCTGGACAGCCTCTTGGAGGGCGGTCTTCGCCGCTCTGTACCCCTCGTACAGCTCCGCCTCCGTGGCTTCCGCATCCGGAGGGCGAATGCGGAGCCTGCGGTGCCTGGTGTACAGGTGTCGCGCATCGACGCACGCCTTGCGTAGCGTCTCCAACTCCTGCGACCACCAGTACACCTGACGTCGGGCGCGTCCTGGCCGGACTCGGGGCATTGCCACGTCACAGATCTCGGACATGGCCTCCCGGAACCACTCCGCCTCATCGTCGATGTTGGCAGGCCTGTCCGGTGATGACACCCAGGCCTGCACGATCGAGGCTTCCAGGAGGAGCTCCCGGTCCAGCTGCTTCAGCGCCCACCGCGGACCACTCGGGGCCTGTTGGACCAGCGCGCTAGAGGTCTGGGCGGAGACGTCGAACCGGATATACCGGTGGTCGGAGTAGGTCTCCACCCCCTCCATGACGCGCCAGTCAATGACGCGTTGTGACAGAGCGGGGCTGCCGGACGAGATGTCCACCACGGACTCACCCCGCATCCGCACACACGTGGGAACAGAACCCCGATTTAGGACGACCAGGCCTGTTTCCAGAGCCCAGTCCTCCACCATCCTGCCCCGCACATCCGTGTAACGGGAACCCCAGGCCAAATTCTTGGCATTGAAGTCCCCGAGCACTAGCACGGGGAAGGGATGGTTTCCGGCGACGACGACACTCAACTCTGTTAAAGAGTTGTGGAACTCGGCGAGAGTTCGGTTCGGAGAGAAGTACACCCCCACTACTACTATCTCTCCGAACCGTGCTGCTACGCACCCCTGTCCCTTCGTGACGCATTCGAGGGACGGGGTGCCGGCGGCGGCCGACGAAAGTATGGCCACTGAGCCGCTCAGGTCCTTCACCCAGTCATCCCTGGGCGGGACAAAGTACGGCTCAGCGACCACGGCGATGTTAATCGACCACTGCGCCACGCTCTGGAGCAACAGGTCCTGAGCGCAGGCGCAGTGGTTGATGTTCGCCTGGAGGAGGCGTAGAGGAGCCATTACTCCTCCATTTCAGCCCCCTCCCGGGCCCCTTGTGAGGGCCCCTCGACGATGGCGGCGGCGGCAGCGGCGGCGGCGGTGGTGGCGGCGGCGGCGGCGGTGGTGGCGGCGGCAGCAGCGGCGTTGGTGGCGGCGGCAGCGGCGGCGGCGAGGGTGGTGGTGGCGACGGCGGCGGAGGGCCTGCCTTTCCTCCTGGTCCCGGCGGGTGGAGCGCAGGACTTGCTCCCCGCCCGGTGATCGGCCGGCTTGCCAGCAGCCGCACATGCGATGCAGTGCGGCGCGGCGTTGCAGGAGCCAGCCTTGTGTCCGGGCTGACCGCAGCGGAAGCATAGTGAGCTGCGGTCTACCTCCGAGGTGCATTGGACGCCAACATGGTGTCCCACAAGGCATCGGAAGCACCTCAGAGGCTTGGGTTCCAGCAGTTTGACCTGCGCTGAAACCCAGCCCACCAGGAGCCTTCGGCCCTCCACGATCGTTCTGGCCGCCGTCACGGGGCAGCTTACCGTTACGGTACGCATACCCGCGAAGTCAGGACGTATGGTGCCCGCCTTCACCTGGTCGGCCAGACACCCGCCCGTCCTGACAACGGCGGCAACCACCTCTCCCTCCGTTACGGAGTCATCCAGGCCCAAGATGCGCATGTCTGCGCACTTGACGGGCCTGGAGACTCGAACCTCATCCGCATTGAGGGACGCCCTAAGCTTCTCAGCTAGGGCGTCAGCGGTGGGGCCACTCGTCGCACCGGGGATCTCCAACATGCGGGCGCCAGTGGCGGTCACCCTATGCCGGAGGCCCCCGGTGATCCCCAGCTCCTGGAGGTCCACCGTCTCTCTCGCTTTGGCGAGCACGTCGCGGTACGTCACGCCCCTCTTGACCGCGTCCGGCTGTAGCGTTATTACTACAGCCGCAGTCTTTGGGGCGCGAAGCCTAGCCGCGACGGCTCGCTCCTTGCGGCGCCGCCTTTGCGCCTTCTTTCTGGCCGCCTTGGCCGCCTTCTTCTTCTCCCCGACCACCTGCCATTCGGCGTCGGTCGTGGGAGGAGTGGGAGGGTTTTGGGGGCGGGGCGTTGGCTCTGGGGCCTTCGCCTCCCGTGCCGGCCTGCCCCTCTTCCGGGCCTGCGCCGGGGTGTTGCCGGTAGGCGCCGGGGCCCCTGGATTAGGCTCCTAAAATTAGTATTTTCCGTTTTTGGATAGGTTTTCAGTATTTTGACTTCTGCGATTATTTAATCGATATAAACGCAAAAAGCTGTTCATATAAATTCAATATATAAAAAAGGTAGGCTTTTGATATTGAAGTTTTTGCGTATATTTCTAATTGAATTCAGGCAAGACATATTTTATTTATAAACGGAGGAATACTATAAAAATTTAAATGCGTCAGAGCATATAAGTATAACTCTATTATAGGAAAAGCAATTTTCAATACAAATGTGAGCATTTATTTCAACGTCACTGTTCAAACAGATATTTTTAAGCAATTGAGTATTTATTTATTTATTTAAACTTTTCGCGCAAAAAACTTAATGCAGGTATTCTCTACCAGTCAACCAAGAAAATAATAAGTAATGCAGGTATTCTCTACCAGTCAACCAAGAAAATAATTAAAATCGCGGTTTTATTATAAAAGCCGTTTTTTTATCAATATGTTTACCTAAGTTTGTAAAATATTTTTGCTTCAAGACGCACAGATTTGCGATCATCATCGAGAAAAAAATATTCGTAGCAATAGTACCATCGACAAAAGATTTTTTTTAGCTTTCCTTCTATGTTAGTTTGGAAAAAAGCCAAAACAGCATCGGTCGATAGGAATCACTTTCTACTCGGTCGTTGCTGTCCGCAAAATATTGTCATTGTCAATGCAAATGATAAATGATTTATTTCTGTAAGTAGGTTTTTACAAACACTTTTACACGTCAATCATATTTTTTAAACTAGATGAGGTCGGCGTTTCCTGTCTGACTACTCTGAGAAGAAAGGCCGAAACAAACTCAGAGGTCACAGTCTCTTTTAAAGTCCAGACAAAATCTTGGTCAGATCGTGTGAAGACCATGTAGATTGGTGTCTGAAATGGTCTTTTGAGGATAGAACCACACAGATTGAGCGGACCTGTCCAAACAGTGCACGCATTTGTCAAAAATCGTGCAGCTCATCTCAGAAGTTGAGGAGCTCAACGATTCGACGAACAATACCAAAGAAAGGACATTTGGGTAGGCCACGTAAATTACTCAAACTGCCAGATCATGATTAAAACTAAGAAGGAAAACAGAAAAAATAATGACCCACATAGTCCTCAAATTCACAATAAATTAATAGCACAACATTATGCTGAATTATTTATTGTTAATTGACATTGAAATTTAGCTATTTCTTTGTTCCTATCCCGCAATCTATTAAACGATCTCATTAACATTCCATCTGCCGTTTGATGTTAACAAGCTGCCCACAGATTACTGTTGCTAATTAATTGTGAAATCTATTTTCTAAAGCTCATTTTTCTAATTCTAATAAACAAGAGTGTGTTTGGGTGAGTTGAACAAATACACGATTCAATGAAATTTTCTCTATGTTTTAAAGTGAATTCCATTGAATAACTCTTAAGCGTTACGTCGTAAAAAAATAGAAATAATTTTGCAATTTTTTGTATCGAGAAAAATTCATTGGTTCAATATTCCTTTTACTTGATACTAGATCAAAGAGTCAAAAAACATATATACCAAAATGTTAAATCCCTTTTCCACATAATTATCAAGTTACACGAAATGGAAAAACATATCACCTTAATATGTACCTATGGCCTGATTTCCATAAAGACTGACTTTTTTAAAACGTTTAAGGGAAATAGAGTAGGGTTAACAGGAAGCGATTGTCTGAAAAAAGGTTAATTTGACGTAAAGTAGCAATAAACAGCAGAGCGTTAGGAAAGGGGTACAAAGCTACCATCTTTGTTGGCCACTAGGACAGAAAGTACCTACATGTGTGGTCGTATTATAAGTGATATCGCCACAATTTCTCTGAGTGCAGCGCGTGGCAGGGCGCGACGGATGGATGTTATCATCTTACTCTCGCGGCTTGACTTATGACTTACAAAATCTACATACAATCATCAGCGATGTGGAGCAGGCCAGTTGGCCGATCGGCCACGCCCCGCTGCGCTCGCGTTTAGCCATCGTAAAGTGTCGCTTAAATTGAAAATTAGTTTCCATAGATTTCTGAAAAGTATAAACTTTTAGTAGAACAATTTAAAGCACGTTTATCAACTTTCGATATTCACTGGATTTCGATTACTTTAAATGTTTAAAAACACAATTTATAATGTGCATGATAATATCGCAAATGGAAGAAACCCACCTACAACATTACTGGTGTATATGGTGTATTAGTATGTCATGGAAAATAGTTTGAAATAAAATATGTAGCTATCTCATTCGGTATATTTTCACATATTTCACGTCTCGAAAATGTTTTCACCTCTAGGGGTGTACTGCGTAGATATTCGCCGAGAAACCGACCGGGAAAGCCGTCTGTTTGGCCTCATTTGAATAGTCGGCAAATAATCGGTTGAATTCATTCACGACTGCATCAGTCGATGACTGACCTTGAAATAAGTTTTTCATAAATAATGTCGATGTAGTGATTTTGGTTTAGGTATTTTTTCGGACATTTGTAGAAGTGTGAATTTCTCAGCTCCTTTCTACCAAAACCAGAAGTAAAACAAAATGAGGATAAAAATATTTAGGTAAATATTAGAATACGCTCTACTAAAGCCCACAACCTTAAACAAATCTTATTCGGACAAGAACACTAAATATCACACGATCAGAAGTTTAGTGGAGTAGTTAGCAGTGTTGCCAATAGATAAACTAGCTCTTCACCAGATCCAACTTCGAAAACCACCAGAAAACCACTAACAAAAATCGACCCTACTCCAAAAATCGCTAAAATTTCCACTCAAATTTTTGGTTTTTACGAAAGGAAACAGTAATTAGAGTAGTATTAATATTAGTAAAAAAAAAATTCTTTTAATATTATTTTTAAAATATTTAAAATCAGTAAATCAACATTAAATATTATTAGTAAATCAACAAGTCAAGATGAGGAACTTAAAAATTATTCAATAAGAACAACAACTATAAAAAAGTGATATTCTAAAATTCGTCTTCTTCAGATGAATTTTTGTCTGCACCATCGTCGGTTTCACATTTATATGATTATTTGGTACCGATTTGTTTATTGGAATTTACATAAGCAGTAAAAGTAGAAATAAAGTAAATATATTTCGTAATTTTTTAGTGGCTTAGTGGTTGAGTGATACCATTTTCAGTAATTAAATGATAAATGATTTATTTTCTGTAAGTAGGTTTTTACAAACACTTTTACACGTCATCATATTTTTTTAAACTAGATGTGGTCGGCGTTTCCTATCTGACTACTCTGAGAAGATAGGCCGAAACAAACTCAGAGGTCACAGTCTCTTTTAAAGTCCAGACAAAATCTTGGTCAGATCGTGTGAAGACCATGTAGATTGATGTCTGAAATAGTCTTTTGAGGAAAGAACCACACAGATTGAGCGGACCTGTCCAATCAGTGCACGCATTTGTCAAAAATCGTGCAGCTCAACTCAGAAATTGAGGAGCTCAACGATTCGACGAACAATACCAAAGAAAGGACATTTGGGTAGGCCGCGTAAATTACTCAAGCTGCCAGATCATGATTAAAACTAAGAAGGTAAACAGATAAAAAATGACCCACATAGTCCTCACATTCACAATAATTAAATGAAAAATAAAAAAAATAAAAATACTTTACAAACTAAATATTCATGTCATTGTCTAAATAAAATTCATCAATGTCACAATGTGTATATAAAAAAAAAACCGGACATAATCTTTGAGGACCATGTAGAGTAGTGTCTGAAATGATCTTTTGAGGAAAGAACCACACAGATTGAGTGGACCTGTCCAGTCAGTGCACGCATTTGTCAGTAACCGTGCAGCTCAACTCAGAACTTAAGGAGCTCAACGATTCGACGAACAATACCAAAGACAGGACATTTGGGTAGGCCGCATAAACTACTCAAACTGCCAGACCATGATTAAAATGAAAACAATGACCCACATAGTCCTCACATTCACAATAATTAAAATAATATAATACTTTATACAATAAATGTACATGTCATTGTTTAAGTAAATAGATACTTTAAAAAAAAATATATATATATTAAAGTGTAAAATAGCAAAATAACATTCACTGTCTAAACCTATTGGAGCAGCTCAATCCCAAGCCTTTTTGTCCTCAATATAGTCTTTTACAGTATAATAGGCTTTCTGACATAGTTTTCGCTTTATAAAAGATTAGAATTTATTAAGGCTTAGTTCTTGAATGTGGCTAGGAAGTTTATTATAAAAACGTATACATTGGCATTTAAACGAGCCACCTATTTTCTTGAGCCTTGTTGTAGGAACAACAAATTTGTGTTTGTTCCTAGTATTTATATTATGGATATCACTGTATTTTTTAAACAGATTAATATTTTTACTATTTTTAATTTTTGAACTCAAATAACGTGACTTGGCAATACTACAAACTTTTTTAAATATTTTTGAATAATTCTTAACATATAAATTAAAATCAGCAGTGTTTATACAAATCCGTTCTTCATATAATTCATAAAGCCGTTTTCTACTTTTATGTATACCAATGGTGGCCCAGTCACTGAAGGAAGCGTTACTATTAACCGATAATGTTTTTGGAATAAAAGTGTTATCAAATTGTGTGCAGCAATACATATTAAATAAATCATTATTTTGTTGATTAGGGTCATCATTAGTGAACAAAATTGGTAATTTACCCAAGAGTTTAGTTTTAAATGTTTCCAAGCGATTAGTTGTTTTTGGGTTAACAGTGATATCTTTTTTAGTAACTTTTTTGTTGTGATTTGGAATACTGATCAATTGTCCGCAATGATCCGAGTCTATTAGATTAATAATTTCTTTGTGGGTCGGTATAACATCTGTATAAATGTTATCTAGGCATGTGGCACTAGTAGGAATTATTCTAGTGGGCTCCAAAAATTGGTTAGCAAGATTGTATGACTGAAACAAACTTATAATTTTAGTACTTAACCCAGAATTTTCTAACAAATTAACATTAAAATCACCACAAGTGATGATAGACTTCTTTGTATTACAGATTTTGTGCAACACTTCATCCATAACTTTTTCAAAACAATCATACAATCCTGAAGGTGGTCTGTACACACTTAATATAATGAACTGCTCCAAATGATACGGAATTCTACTAAACCACTAGAAAAACCACCAGTCGGTTGTTTTTATTTTTTTGTAAAAAAGTTTTATAATCCGATATTTGCACCTGCAAATTTCCTGCAAATTTTCACTGTAAATACCTTAATATTTACAGTGAAATATACTTAAATACATTATACAAGCTAACACTAAAATGTAAGTATAATATTATGTATTATTATTATATAAAAAAAGACAGAGAGCTCAATGGGCATCAATAAATTCGTCGCATCGCTGTGAATGAGAAAAGTGCACTCAATAATATACCTTTTTAATTTCCATAAGTATCTCTTATTTATTCAAATATACATAAAAAACTGGCCATGTGTGAGTCGAGCTCGCGCACGAAAGGATATTTAACACTACATATTTAAAAAAAAAAACATATTTCTTGTATGGGGCAATAGAACACACACTGTGAAAATTTCAACTGTCTACCTTACGATTCATGAGAGACAGCGGAGGCTTAGTGATAGGGTTCCGTTGGCAATTTTTGGGTCCGGAACTCTAAAAGGCTGTGGTGTCCTTGGAGCATGCTTAAAAACGGATTGAGATTTTGCCAAAACATTTTGCCCGTCATATCACTTTTGATACGACAGACGACGGACGGGGACGAGGAAAACACGGGAAGCGTAAGGAAACAACTTTACGCATACCAGCGGAAGAACCATGTCATTGACTTTACCTAGCTAAGCATGCATTTGGAAAAGAATTTTAAAAGAATAGATTGAAATGATAAACAAAGCTATATAATTACTTGGTACATATGAGTTACAAAACATTTTGACGACTAGGTACATTTATAGCAGAAGGAAATCACGCTGGTTTAAAAGCATCTTTGCTTTAAATCCGAATATTATATCGCTGCCGACTCGATAACCAAGAGCAACCGCATACCCCGTCCCCCTACATCCAACCACCATTGTCCATCCAGTCACGTGTAAGTCCTAATGGGTACGTACAATCGAACCACCTTTCCACCTGAAACGATAGCCTTACCACTAGTATTCCCGACGTGCTAACCACTCTCCGCACCATTACACATTTATATACCGTATTACTAACGCAGTAAAGACGTGATTCGCTTACATGATCATCCCTCAGATGGTATCATTAAGTGCGATTGTACAAATTGAGTGAAGTTATGACGCGGCATGAAGATTCGTGGAAGCCCCTCGCGGATCTTGAATTTGTAAGGGCAAGTTGGCAGTCATCGTTGTAATAAATGATCTTGTTGAAATGCTACGCCGCAATATAGGAGGTCGTTGGCTTACTGAATAATGGCTGCTGGTATAATTAGCATAACTGCTTTGTACTTTTGCGTAAGGATATAATATATTAGCCCTGGCCCGAGATAATGTTGCGCTTTAAAACTGTCAACCGCATTAGGCTCGAATTCTGATCGTGCCGTTTTCCTTTTCACTCTTCTGAGCCATATCTCCTCCGGTCTCCCCTTGGCCTGTTGCATCCCCCTTTTTGTTTAAGACCCTTGAACATTCGCAGCCTTAAGAATTTATTGCGAGGAGAAGCTATAAAATTTTACAACTTCGCATTTTTCATAGTTGTAGAATTTATAGGATTTGAGACAACTTAATTAAAATTTTGGCTTAGAACAGTCGTGTTATATCTGAGAAAGTAAATTCTGCGATTTCATCAGAATTTATACCTTAGTTTGCGAATGAAACTATTAAATTCTAAACGAAGTTAATCATTGTTACAGCCTTATCGGGAAAGGCTGACAGAGAGGACGAAAGCCTAGGCTAGCGAAATAATATTTAGCTCATTATGAAATGACAGACCAATCGACTGGCGGTTAGAGCTCGTTGGATATTCGCCTCATAGTGTAAATGAAAGGTTCAAAGGCTCAGGTGGCTTTGACGTGGATTCCGGGATCACCGACGGAATATTTTGTCAGTTCCGGTTTAAGACTCTACTGAAATCGACTTTGTGTTTGTTTGGCCGGGGAATGGACGTGCCACTGCCGTAATTGAGTCTGTAACCACTTTTTGATGCTCGATGTTCAAGACGGAACGAAATATAATTTAAAAGTTTTGCAATTAAATGAACGAAACCATTAATTTTGAAGAACTTATTATAAAGGAATTATAAGTAAAAGGGATTTCTTGTCACAGATGACCTACTGAATGATTTTGTTTAATTGTGATGCTCATCTGAATCCGTTAGGACTGTTTACGCTTAGCAAGATAAGTGATCACATTAGATTTTTATCTGCATAGTTTATAATTATTACTGAGAAGGGCCCGTGGCTAAATAATAATAGCCGCACAGGTCGATCGATCAGGTTAAGCTACGCTTGCCGCGGTTGGTCTGTGGATGGGTGACCATCTTTACATACCGAGACCCCGGAAAACACGTTAAGCCGTTGATCCCGGCTGTCATTCGTGGATCTTTGACAGTCAAAACCCCGAAAGTCTGACATTCAGTCTTACCAAGGGGTATCGTATTATCCAGTAACCGGGTCGTGGAGGTCAGATAGGCAGTCGCTCCATATAAAATACTGATATTCAGCTGCATCAGGTTAGACTGGAAGCCGACCCCAACATGGAAAAGGCTAGGCTATAATTAGTAGATACTAAAATAGCAGTGGCGGCTCAACGGCCCCGACTTTGCGTCGCTCTCGAAACGGTGAAGGAAAACATCATGAGGACACCGGCATGACCTAGAACTAAAAAATCGAAGACATGTGACATATATCAACTCGCACTGGGTCCGCGTGGTGGATTACAACCCAGTACCTCTCGAAGTGAGGAGGTCTGTGTTCCAACACTGGGAACATTACAGGGTGATTATGACGTTTTATTTGAGATAAGTATTCTACGCGTAAAACCTACGTTTAAACAAACAATATGATATATTCATAATAATACGTGAATAGTGTTACGAGCTTCGGGTTTGTGACAATAAAAACTGCCGATTTAATAACCAAAAAAATTACACTTTAATCAACAACACTAGTTACAACTCAACCACACTAATTATGAAACACAATTGCACTACTGATCGCTTTAAGTCGCACTTGGAGATCGCTTCGGATGTTATCACTTGTATCACCTTATCCAAACTGTGTCGGTCGTGGCTCGTCTCGGCCTTATATAGTGCAGCAAATAGTTCTAGAACCTTCTACTGTAGAAACGTCTAGAATGTTCGAGTAGGTAGGTACATACATGCCCCGATCGACCAGATTTCGATAGTTCGGGAAAGTTCTAGAAAGTTCTCGCATTAAAATTTCTAGAAGGATCTTGACTACTAGTTCCGCTACTCGATACTAGATGGCGCTAGTGGTAACTAATGTCACCATGTACCAGGAATTAATTGTGGCGCGCAACAGTGGCATTTATGGCCAACTTATTAAACTATAAAGAACAATGAGAACTATTTCCACGGTCAGAGAAGAATACGAGGAATTATATAAGTAATAAGAGGTAGCAATACTTTTAGCTATAAGCTTTGTAACCGACCGTATACCACGATTTATAAAAAAAAGAAACACTATCATACCTGTCTATTTCTTTTCAGCGAAAACTGCATCAGACATTTCTCTTTGCCTCAATATCCGAATGCCAACCAATTTTAAAAAGTACAGCACTCTAATTATATACAAACACACTATTAATCATAATCTGAATTTCGTTTTGAAGGATAATGCTAATCCGTTGCTTCATCATCATCATCTGCCTAGCCTTTTCCCAACTATGTTGGGGTCGGCTTACAGTCTAATCGGATGCAGCTGAATACCAGTACTAATGCGTTGCTTCATATGTTCGAAAAATTTGTCTGCTCAACAACGTGAATCGTTATTTAATTAATGTTGTTGAACTGTCAGAATGAAATCCATTCCTACCATTAGTGTGTGACGCAATTATGCTTCTGCTTAAAAATATTAATAAATTAGAGTTTTATCAAACTTCACGGTCGCATTTTGACAAACACCAATATATGTAACATTTATTTGAAAACATAATCAGTGATGAAAGATGAGCAACAAATCGCTCATTTTCCTTTGAAAACTCTCGGAAGATCGATGGATGAATATTAATATATATGTTACCGGCCAAACCCGATTTTAGGATGAACTAGTTTCGCCTAGGCCAAAACAGTTCTCTCTACACGGGTTGCATGGTTGCGGACGGTCGATAGGCGACGTAGGATGCAAGAGCGAGCGAAGGGCAGCCCGAGGTTAGGTTTGATTAGGTTACTTTAAACCCTTTACACAGATATAGGAGCCCCGCAAAGCGAAGCTCCGTCGACATAGGATGCAAGAGCGAGCGAACGAGAATAAGGGCCTAGGCGAAACTAGTTCATCCTAAAATCGGGTTTGCCGGTAACATATACATAACGAACCAAATTGATATCTAAAGAGTAATATTTTTGATAAAGTGAATGTGTACAAGTACATGACTTGTTATGTATGTAATAGTTGGAATTTGGTAATCGAAATGATTGATTACCGTGAGTGTACAATGGGGGTCGGATCCATCTCTTTAGAAGGGGAGCCAATGATCGATGCGAGGAGAGCACAACCAATTATCATAATCCACTGTTTATGTAGGTTCCTAAGATATGGATGATCATAGTCACATTGTAACAGGGTGTAAAAAGACACATCACATTGCCGTCAATTAAGAGCGTTTACGCCGTACGGCATTTCATACAAACTTTCAAGCCCTTATTTTTCGAAATGAATAAACCGATTTCAATGAAACTTCATACGCATAAGCAGGATACAAAGGTCTGAAAAGTTAGTAGAGAACATTTTCGAAAAATAGTGGTTCAGCCAAATTAGACCGATTTTAAATTTTCCATAGAAACGGAGATTTCCAGTTATCTTTTATTAAAATATAAGACATTTCGAAAATGTTCTTTCTCTACTAACTTTCTAGACCTTTGTATCCTGCTTATGCGTATGAAGTTTCATTAAAATCGGTTCATTCATTTCGAAAAAAAGGGCTTGAAAGTTTGTATGAAATGCCGTACGGCGTGTACATCAAAATAAGTAACATTGCACAAAAATAATTGCTGGGTAACTACTTTTATTTTTGGTGTGAACATATTCTGTTTGCGGTTGTGCTTAAAACTTTGTGCTTAAGGGTTTATGCAACGATACAGTGGTCATGGAGGCATTTAAAGTTGTGTTATTTATAACATTAAAAACTAGATTTCTTAAAAAAAAAAAACGTCAGTTAAAGTTGGAATTTTGACCTTAAATATCTCTGTAACCAGAAGTACCCAGTTATGGTTAGTACAAAAAAATTATGATTAAAATTATGAAGTGGAGTACAAGTGACTCTCAGTGAGCGTCTTTTTACACCCGTTATAGTTATTGCCGACACAAAAGAAGAATCAGAAAGTTTTCATTACAATTTTCACTTAAGTACTTTATCCATTAAATATTTGAATGCCATCATTACATGGCAGAATGTGTCTTTGCTCTGAAATGTTGTCTGCGTCTTACCACATTTTATGCAAATAAATGATTTTGATTTTTTATTTTGATAACCAAAAATCATAATTGTCTGGTGCAATTATATCTAGCATCGATATCCAACTTTAAATGAGAGGTTTTGCTTTTGTTTTTTCCGCATTTTTCCTTCTCATTAGTAAAAAATGTTTTTCTGATTGAAAAAGTCTGGAATGTGAGATTAATCTGTACAATGAAATCCTCCCTTGTGAGATTAATCTGTACAATGAAATCCTCAGAATTCACTAATAATTTTGTTCGTAAATAATTTCATAACGAGAATCCTAATCCGATTGTGACCAAAAGTATCCGGGAAATAATTGAATTTTGGCGTAAGCTTCGGCTTTAAGGATGTTATAAAGTACATAATAAAGTTATCGTATTTTTGCAAATGTGGGACATTTCGCAACGTCTCGTATCGTTCGTATATTTGAACAGTCAGCACAAAGGTCGTCGTATCCAGGATACGCAGTGCCCCATCGATTTATTGGAACAAGTATTTTACGGACACATGAAGAAGCTGCTGTCGAAAAAAGGAAATAAATTTTGTTGAACGTCTGTCCCATTCGCTTCAGAGACAATATTCACTAGAATTAAAATATTTATAACTTCATTCCATTGCGTTTCTCTGGAGTCTTTCCGCAGTTTATGCCGATGACGTTGTAGATACGAGGCAATGGAGCTTATAGAACTACAAAAGTTCGTGATTCTGACTTTCGTGTTACCTGCAGATACTTTCCTCGTGGAAGTAAAGTAAAACTTTCAGCTGAGCTTTGTCTAAGATTTATAGTGAAGAAAGCACAGTCTAGTCTAGTCTATGAAGTTAAAGGTAAGGTTGTATTGGCTTAGTAGGTATGTGCTGCGGGCTGTTTGTTAATCACTTATTAGGAAAGGCGAAGTTAGTACTCTATCAAAGGTTGCGGCCTTGCGGGTAGGATTTGCCCTATTGAATTATTGTGGCGTATCAGCATTTTCAAGTATTTGGGTTAATCAAAGAGGTTAACATGAAAATTGCTGATGAGGTTACGCTTTTGTGGTGTAGTTACGTGGGGAATGTTTTGGTTAATATAAGGTTAAATTGAAACATAATTACCTACCTGTTTTATGGTTGTTGTAGGTAATATCTAATATCGTTAAATTATACAAGTAGTAAGCATAAGTTTCGTTTGGGAATATCGGGAAAAAAATTATCCTATGTATTCCCGGGACTCAAACTATATCTATACCAAATTTCATCTAAATCGGTTCAGCACTTTAAGCGTGAAGATCAGACAGAGATACAGACACGCTTTCGCATTTATAATATTATAGTATGGATAGTAATTTATTTCCAAAACTTCAGTACTTCTCGACCCCTGAACTAGAGTCAAATATATAGAAAATCAGTTGGCGTAAAATTGAAAAAAAAGGAGATGGATAAATCACTTACGTAGTTGACAAAGGTGCCCAATGTGGAATAGGCATAAAACATAATACCTTCAGTATCTTCCACATCTTCCGTCCCTCTTCCTTGATTTTGCATCACTGTTAAAATCGCAGTGATTTTCATATTTTCTCATTGTTTGTCTTATTTCTTTTTAGTAAGTATATTTATTTGTGCGTATATTAATATGTTATTAGGTATATATTATATTCATAGTTTTAATAGGTTTATGCGTATCTTTATATTTAAAATATTTATTCCTCAATTTTCATGATTGCACCTACCACTGTTTGTCTCTGTATCACCCAAAGGTTGACTGGTAGAAAATGCCTATGGCATTAAGTCCGCCTCTGTACATTTAAGTGCTTGAAGTATTAAATAAATAATATTTCTGAAAGGTTAGAAGGACCTACAATGGATAGGTTTATCGAGCTACATGTCAGACATAGGGCTTGATAAACCTTCCTGTAATTTGGATGCTTTGTATTTTGTTTAAAAATGTTTATGATATTGTATTTGTGTGCCTAATTTGTTACCTACTACTTAAGTTTTTAAGTTACTTGTAATATTAAAACGACATGGGCCTACGATGCCTGCCAATAAAAGATTTTTATTTTTATTTATTATAACAATTGCACTAAGGTTGCTGTTCCGTTGCTGCCTTTGACAAGTCTGTCAAAATCACAGTGTCCTTTATTATCGTTACAATAGGGTGTCTATTGGGTTGCTGCTGTCAGAGGTAAAATAAATGCGAATGGACTGTACCTATACAAAGATACGGTATGAATAATTACCATAATGTTTTTTTTTTGGGTGGGAAGTTATCAAATAACTTCTCCCGCTCTAGGCGGAGCGGGAGAAGAAGGGACTTGGTCTTTACCGAACGGTGAGCTGCGCATTGCTCGCCGTCCGCAAGCCCGCGCCTACGGTGGCCGGGAATCGGCTGTCGATTCCCGACGTCCAGGGCGTCTCTTGCGGCGACTTGGGGCGTGAGGGCGCAAAGATTGCCTCTCCCTCACGCGCTCCACCTCCTCCTTCGCGAGCATTACTGCTTCGCAGAAGGACACGACGGCTTCCCAAGCACTCTTGCTCCGAACCATGGCCTGGACTAGGGCCGGACGCGAGAAATCGCCGCCGCCGATCGCCGCCCGGCGATTGAGGACGCAGCGGTGCTCTGCTCAAGCTGGGCAGACCTCTACCGTATGACGATCCACACAATGGTGACTCCCGGGCGTTCCCTCCAGCCTTATCCGGAACAGAAACCTCCCGAATCAGCCTTGCCCGGTGAGGACCTGCGTTAAGCGGAAGGTGAGGATGCCGTGGCGCCTCTCCAGCCACTCCTCATAAAAGAGGACTTATCGCCAAAATTGTGGCGTGCCCAGCACTGGGTTGCAACAGTCGCACTCTCCATGTCGCCTTGAGATCCCGCCGGAGCTCTGTCCGCTGTGCCGTGATTTCTCGCGGCAGCGGAGTTACGCCAAGCCGTTTTGCCTCCTTGCGCCACTCCCGTATGTGAGCGAGGACTTTTGTCTCCAGATCCCATGGCGGCAATCCGGCGGTATTCCCGGACTAGCCGGACGGCCATGACCCTCTGGGACGCGTTCAACCGGGCCGGGCTGGTCGCCACCTCAATGAACGCGCCATTACCACAATGTCTGACAGCTATCGTATCTTTGTTCCCAAATACCTATAGGGATTGGATTTGTGGATTTTACTTCAAAATTATTATAGAAACTTTATAATTATTATGAGTAAAGGTTTAAGTTTTGATTGAGTGGTGTGATAACACTCAACCTCATGGGACAACAGTACCTGCCTACATTGATTTGTTTTTGTAATAGTTCAAGTTGGCAAATGTATTTACATTTGGCAGATGGCAAAACTAGTTGAGATACTAGTTGATGACGGAAATACTAGTTGAGAAACTAGTGCATGATGTAAAAACTAGTTTAAGATGCCAAAGCTAGTTTAAAAAATAGTTGAGATACTAATGGTATAGTGGGCCCTTTAGTCTGTGTTAATTAAATGTATTTTCTTTCATCTTAGTTCATAATGGAAAAACTAGTTCACGGTGGAAAAACGAGTACATGATAGAAAATCTAATTCAGAATCTAGTTCAAAATGGAAAGATTAAGAAATTTGTCCATCAAGCGACTCGCATCTGATGCATGAGACTTATAACCTTAAACTGGCGAGATGTTAATGTACAGACGCCAGCATATCAAGCTACTACAATCTGTCAATTTTCTTTAATAGATTTTCAGCTTTATCGCTAAAGCATAAGGTTCAAAGTTGATTGGGAAAATTTGATATTTTCGGGTAGCTTGAAGTGCTGGCGTCTGTACCTACTATGTAATACACTTATGCCTACCTTTTCAGCAAATACAGGCTTGATGTTATGTAACGATATGGCCAACACCAATTCATCCACAAACCACACTACATATTGACCAACAGAGTTTGATAATTAATTTGATATTTATTCATTATTATTTTCAGTTTAATAACGTTTCAGTACAAAAAGTCTCGTAGATCCAATCCATTGTTTTAAATACAGGAACAGAATGTTTCAATTAATGGAAATAATTGCAAAATAGTTGGAAATACAATGAAAGAGAATATTACGTGAAAAAGAACAACGAATGGGAATCGGATTAACAAACGAACAGTTCGTATGAGAAGAAAAGTAACAGGTTTATCTGAATATCTGAAACTTAACGAGTTATTTCGGAATAAAGTGTTTTCATTTTACAGTTTCAATAACTGAGACTTCCAACCTGCTGTTTTATAATTGTTAAAATACATTTATTCACTAACAATTACAGCTAAAGCCTTGCAATAAGCTATTAATGAAAAAATTGTGGTGACATAAGATAACAGTCGAAGCAACCTCTGCGCTGCCACCGACAACGACGTAGAAGTGTCAAAGTTTTGGGAAACAAGAATTAAAATACTGTCGTGCCAGCAACACGAAGACGATTCAAACTAATCAGCCTATCGCAGTCCACTGCTGGACATAGGTCTCCCCCAGTCAGCGCCACAACACCCTGTCCTCCGCCTTCCGCATCCAGTCTGACCCATCCGCGCGCTGTTCTTGAATATAGGAATCAAATGAACTATTGTGAGTTACAAGCTTAAAACTATCACTTAGAAAGGGTAGCAGTTCCTGTCCATAAATAATGCAAATAGTAATTAACAGTGTTTCTAGATTGACTACGGTGGGGTTGGCTTCCAGTGTAACCAGATGCAGCTGAATACCAGTATTTTACATGGAGCGACTACCTATCTGACCTCCACAACCCAGTTACTGGGTAGCACGGTACCCCATACCACATTCTAAGACAGGTTGTCAGGTTTTATTTCTGACTACCAGTAATAACGATCTACAAATGACAGCCGGGACCAACGGTTAAGCGTGCTTGCTGAGGCACAGAGGGGTCTCGCTATGTAATTATTGGGCACCCATCCACGGACCGACCTCGGCAAACGTAGCTTAACCTTCGATGGGGCTCGTGGCTAAATAATAAAAGCCGCACACTGTTATTATATAGTCGCGAGGGTTTCAAGTAATTTATATTATTGTCATGCTCACATAAATGTCTCACCGATGGTGGCGCGTGTGTTGGATTATACGGTTCCCTACAAAATGGTTGAGCTGGATGGTGCTGATGCACGCGTCATGTTTGTGAACGGGTGCCGTCGGTTGAGACTGGTCATCTCTTAACTGCCAAGGCTTATTTTTAATCTTATATTTTGAATTGTTTCTTCATTTGTCTTTTTTTTACATTGTTCTCACATATAGAAGCAACAAGAATAATGTACCCAGGATTTTGTAATAACTTGATTTAAAAGAGTGTCTATGGAGTTTCTTGCCCGTTCTTCTCCATAAAGATCTACTTTTTGGAAAGGGCAACTAGCTTCAACTTTCTGACTAACTGACAGACTATTTAATTTTGACAATTCAAAAGTGCCTGTACAAGGTTTAATTGAAATAAATGCTTTGAGTTTGAGTTTGAGTTTGAGTTTATTATTGAAATAATCCTTTTTGTTGATGTGTTATCGGTCAGAACCGTGCTACGCGTCACTGGTGGTTACGACCTTTGTTATATAAGCTTCGCAAAGCGATTAGGTACAGTATATAAAGCTGAGATAAGTGATGAGGAGTCAAAGTTAAAAGTTTATTCAACTTAGTTCATGAGCAGCGCCATGTCTGTTGTTGCTAGGCAGAATGCTGCTAACTTTATGAAACTACGCCGAGTTGCGTATACTGTACTGGTATGTATTTGGTTAGATAAACCTATGTCTAATATGTGAATGATGATCTAGAATTTGAATACTGTATTTTGATATCCAAAGACTCAGTATTGCGGCCTAACGTGACGATTGTTAAGGGTGGATGTATACTATCTGTTATTAAAGCAAGCAGTAAGTAACCTGAAACGGCAATTGGCCGGCCATATTAGCCGGAGAGCCGATGACTGGTTGGGGTAGGACGTGATCTTGGGTGGAGACCGCAAATCGGTAAACGTAAGGTAGGACGGACCGGTAGGACCCTCAGGTTTGGTGGAGCGACGATCTTCGAAGGGTGGCTGCTAGCAGCTGGATGAGATTTGCCGAGATTCGAGATGAATGGCGTGCGATTGGAGAGGCCTAATGTCCAGCGATGCAGCAGTCCATAGGCTGTAATTAGCAGTTAGTAGGCTGATAGTTATGTTGATATTTTGGCACATATGTTGCATGTTTCATTTTATACAAGCATTCAAATTATAGCACATCTATTCATTAATCAGCAAAATCTACATTATGAATAGGTGTATCCAATGAACCATGCACAGTATGCAATAACATTTCAGCTTCAAAATACCATACTATGGCTAATTAATAACCAAGCAAATATAATTTGTCAGGGGGGTGGCAAGCCCGCGTGAGGGCTCATAAACAATAGGTATAATTTGTAACCCTCGCCTCCGACGGATCACAAAGACTAAAGTTAAATGGACCATCCCATGGAAAGGCCATCGGTATGGAATGTGATCGTTTTGTTGTAAGCATGAAATATTTGACCAAAATGTATTGTTGAAGAAAAGGCTTTGACGCATGGTTTTAATGCCCTGTGCTTTTCTTTAGTAGGTACATTAATAATGTTGAATAATAATATTTTATATAGAGCCGACACACTAATTTTATTACTAGGCAATTTTGGTTTTCTGAAGTTTCAACTAAAGTGCAATTACACTTAGGCGTTAGCCCGCATGCGGGGGACCCTAATGACTACATTTGAATTCGGATACCTAACCCAAACGGGTCACGGGTGTCTATGGAATTGGACGACAAAGCTAGACCGTGCTGGCAATGTCGAAACTGCAACCCAAAATTCGATAGACAACTGAATGGGGTGCAGGACAAAGTGTATGGTTGCGCTGGATGCTTTTGAAGACAAGAAGATTAAGAAAGATCTGTAACCACATATGTATGTAATTCATTATTACGTTCGCTTTAAAAATCTATTCCGTTTTTGCGGAATCGGGAATCTCATTATACTTAGTCCCTCATATCTATATGTTCGTTGAAAATGAATATAAATCTGACTAAGCTTTTACAAAATCTTTTAAACAGAGCCTTTTAGTGTAATTTCGTTACTTGCTATTTACGTCAGTGCATTCTTATAAAAGATAATATAACTGAAGTTATTTTCGTTGCGTCTGTAGTGTCTGTGTATATATTGGACATTTAACCCAACTTAATAGTTTAAAAGCTGCCATCTTTTGTATTTTATTATTTCTTCAGAATTACTTTCCAAGTTTTCATTTTAAATAATTTCGTTATCGGATCACTTAACTTATGATGCCAGGTTATTTTATATGCAAAGATATTGTTTATGTATGAAGATACTCTTATTTTCTGTTTATAAATTTATTCCAAAAGTAAATAAACTGGCCAAGTGCGAGTCGGACTCGCACACGAAGGGTTCCGTACCACAAGGCAAAAACGCCGAAAAAAACATGTTTGTTGTATGGGAGCCCCCCTTAAATATTTATTTTATTTTATTATTATTATTTATTATTAAAGTTAAAATACAACTGAGCATTTCGTGAATATTTCAAGTGCCTACCTGTTGCCATTTTTGATATCGAGCAAAAAAAGGCAAAAAAATCGCGTTTGTTGTATGGGAGCCCCCCTCAAATATTAATTTTATTTTGTTTTTAGTATTTGTTGTTATAGCGGCAACAGAAATACATATTTTGTGAAAATTTCAACTGTCTAGCTATCGCGGTTCTTGAGATACAGCCTGGTGACAGACAGACGGACAGACGGACAGACGGACAGACGGACAGACGGACAGACGGACAGACGGACAGACGGACAGACGGACAGACGGACAGACGGCCAGACGGACAGACGGACAGACGGACAGACAGCGAAGTCTTAGTAATAGGGTTCCGTTTTTATACGGAACCCTAAAAAGGCAGGTTCGCTACGCTATAAATGATAGTAGATAGCTGAATACGGCAAAAGCTCAAATACATCCTACACCCTACTTACTATTATAAATGTGAATATTTGTGAAGATACATTTTCCTTAAGTTTCCCGTACGTCATTACTTCCCAGAATTCGATCCTTATCAGCGACAATATCGAATGGTGTAATAATGCAGTGTGTGTTTTTTTTTCAAAGCCAACGGGTTCGATTACTGGCTAGAAATATTGATTTTTCAAAAATCCAATGATGCAGTTTTAGTTTTGGTCAAAATCGAGCCCGCGACTCCTTTGAGTACTTTTCGCTATTCCTCATAGTTTCGGATTTGGTCATCCACACCCACTTGGAAAATTCATCCTGTATATAAACTCATGCCTACGTCCCACAGCGGTAGGCATAAGCTACAGAACGCCTTTTGTAAATCCAAATATGTAAAAATAAAAATTCTCTTTTCACAACTAAAAGCAAAGTGACATTGTGGGAATGCGGCTTACTAATTGCTACAAAAACTATGAAATATTTTTTCATACTATAACTTAATACAACACAAACATATATTTAACACAGCATTACAAATTTTAATGAACGCAATATCCTCCTTGTCCTGAAAATGCAAAATTTTTGCAAGAACTTTCTAAGCTTAGTTCCGTAAAGCGTCAGTCTGTGGAAGGAACTATTCAGGTATGTCATTTGCATCCGAGGTACCTTATTACGTTCATATGATCGTCTAAACGGCTTTCGGTAAACACATTAACCTCCTTTCGGGTTATCAGCAGTTGGGTAAAAAATCCACCTGAACTCTTAGAATTTTTGTTTTTGAATCATATGAATTTTATAAATATTTTTGAGATAATTAGAGTCAAGGATGATTTTGAATGTATGATGATGAATTATTATCTATTCTTCAAGATCTTAAATTTCGAAGACATGTGACATACGCCAACCCGCACTGGTGGTGGATTATTACCCACTCCGTCCGTGGTGGATTATTGCCCACTCCGTCACACATAGAATGCCTGTGTTCCAGTAGTGGGAATATTATATCCTGATTATAATGAGCTAATGCTTCAAGATCTTCAGGTTTTTTTAGATGTCGAATCATTTATCTCTCTAGAATTTTGGTTGCTTTCTGGATAATGTATCTATGTAATAATTTAACAGCTAAAGTTCATCTTTTAATAACTTTTAACGAAAACTGTTCAAACATTCCTTGATATATTTTAATTAAGGACGGGTGTCCTTATAATAAAAATTACCTGACTAGTTTATGTGGGTACAGACGCTAGCACATCAAGCTACTACAATCTGTCAAATTTCTTTAATAGATTTTCGACTTTATCGCTAAAGAATAAGCTTCAAAGTTGATTGGGAAAATTTGACAGTTTCGGGAAGCTTGATGTGCTGGTACCTAAAACTGGTGAAATAAAGTAACCAGATATATTTATTTACACTTTATATATATATATTTATTTATACTTTATTTATTTTTTAATATCATACCAGCGTCCGTGAGGTTTTTCGTTAAGCGGCTTACATGACCTAAAGCGCAGTCACTGTCGGACTGCATCGAAAAGAAACACTGGTAATTTATTGAAAAATATGAAGCAATTATTTAATTACAAAAAATCTATTGTCTGGACTGAAAAATTAAAACATTAGTGTTTAAGTATGTTGCTTGTAGAATAATCTGACAAAAAATCGAAGATGATTGTGTGTATATTAGTATGATTTTTAATGTAAAAAGAAAGTTTTTAGAGGTATCTTCATGATTTTTTTCTATCGTATCAAATTAGTTGTACTGTACTGTGGCGCCATCTATCCACGACATATATTTTTTTGATTTTGTTTACTGTAGTCGATCATATACTTTTATTGTTTCTAAATCTTGCGTTTTTTACGTTTAGGTACTGCAGTAAGCCCCGTAAGTAAGAACTGTAAGTATTTTCCTACGCAGTACTGAATCCGTCTGCAGGTATCTCTGCGAGCACCCACGACCGAACATCCGCGACAAATACTTATTTATGTGCCTGTCTTCTGTGCGTGTGTTTCAATCAATGTCCCAGAACCTATAGATATTAATTAATTTACGTTTGTTATGGGTATCTACAATAATAGACATCCTGTTAATTGTAGGTAGGTTTTAAGGTTATTCACGGTTGTTCATATTGTATTATAAAAAGAACACGACAAATATTCTTACGCAGGAACAATTCCGATAGGGAAGAAATAACAAAAAAGCGATTACGATAAAAATAGAAAAAACACTACACTTTGCTCAAGTGTGCAGGGGGACCTTGAAGGAACTCTTACTCCTCAATTATCTACCTTTAAGGAAAAAACATTTGCTCTGCGATACGTAATGAAAGAATATCAAGAATAAGCTGGTTATTTTAAGGTACAAGCCATAAAAATTCAGGGTACTCCTTATATGTATATACTATCCTTATATACTATCCACAGAATAGTAGGTAAAAACCTACAGAATTTCGGCTCCTTAATAAAACTTCATGTAATGGGCGGAAATACGTAGACACACAGACGCATACGTTCGAAGATCTCAAACCTTTGTATACACGGGCGACTTTTACGGCGACAATTTTTTTCGGGTACTCGATTTTCAACTCTCGGTAATAGGGTCCTACTCTCTAAGTCGATCGACGAAAATATGGGCTCTTCTGAAAGTAGTTGGAAAGTTCGGAGTGTACCCTACACCCAATAAACTATCTTTTTCGGACGGGCTATAACATATCGGGAGTTAGACAACTGTCAAATCGTGTTGTCATTCATTCCTATGTATGGGCTTGTACCACAGCCCTTAACACAAGTTATTTTGTAATTTAGTAGGGGTGCTGGTTGCAAAACCTACCTGATTTGTTAACTAGCATAACTCAAGTGTACCTACAGATAACTACTATTTAAGTTAACATTGTTATTTGATTATAAATTATTATATTATTCGTTATAGTTCGGACCCCAAATTAATCTCATGTCCGTCAATGTGATACGGAGTAGGAAACCCCTGTAAATTTGGCTACCGATATTGTGCTAAGACAGTTATAGGCCTCCAAAGCCAAGCATTGAAAATCTAACAGAGCGCATCCGAGTTCGGCAAAAAGCCAATTGTTGGATTTTTAACTCAGCGATAAGCAGTGCGCTGAAAAATCAGTGGGCAATGAAAAATCGCTCTTGCTTAGATTGTCTCGGCCGCGCTGTACACCACTCGCGACAGCGCTTGCCGTACGTAAAGACTCTGTGTGTGTACATTTTCGCTATGCGTAAGGAGTAAACATTCTGTTGGTATTATTTTGTGTAGAAGAGGGCGCCGAAGTCCTCAATGCGTAAGTTGTTCGTATTTTCTTACGTATATATACAAAATACAAGATTTTTTCAGTCTCCTGTTTAACCAGATGCGACCGAGGGTTTTTATACAAGAAGGTATGTATTTATATGACATACTTTGAATACCTATTCAGCGTTCATATACATAAAGTACAAAAATATACCTGCATATCAAAAACTAGACATACATAGCTAACACGACTTACCTACACATTTGGCAAAAATATTGTTCAACGCGCAATCAGTAGGTATCTATCGTTCTTTGTAATTTTAAGTCAAAGGTTTCGTAAGTTTGTGCTGAAAATCACTGCTCCCTGCCCCGTTACGTACACTCTAACCCAGAGCACAGAAGGCCGCACATAAGTGGTAATACATTGACCTTGAGTTGATCTGGCGTAGCGTAGTACATAGTTTCAATAGAGAAGCAAGCTTGAACTGGTTTTGTTATCACTGACTTATGGCCTACCGTACTACGTTATAAATACACACGATAGCGACGAATACGAATAGCTATACATTTTCGGTTTTAGCTGGCCTCGCCACGAAACGCCTTTATAATGTACTAGCGGTCGCCCGCGGCTCCGCCCGCTTGGATGTCGGTTTTCGCTACAAAAAGTAGCCTATGTGTTATTCTGATTTATATAACCTATAGCGGTCCCCCGCGGCTCCGCCTGCGTGGATGTCGATTACCGCTACAAAAAGCCTAAGTTTGATCCCATGTGTTCAACTACCCAAAAGTAAATTCAGCAGTTTAGCCGACAACCAGGCAGATAAACAAACAGACTTTCGCATTTATTTTATTAGCAGGATAAGATAACTTTATGTGTTAAATATTGTTTTAAAGGATAACATTTTTGTAAAAAAAGTTACTGAATTATGAGCTTCCCTATAAACAACATTTGATGTATTTTGTTCGGCAAGACGTTGTGAACGTTCAGGTGAAGATTCTTCAATACGACGTATTCTTGCTGCCCTTGCTTGAGAACTGTGTTAGACCTCGTCCTTCATTTTGCAGACTTTAGATATATTTGTAGATATTGTAACAAACAAAGAATATATATATAATTTAGAAAATGTTAATGGCGTGTAATATTTTAGCTCAGAAAACAACTGTTTAGCCCTAAAAATAACTGTTTTTTAGCCCTGTAAATAACTGTTTTTAGCCCTGAAAAGAACCGTTGTTTAGCTCTGAAAAGAATTTTTGTTTAATTCTGAAAAGAACTTTTGTTTAGTTCTGAAAAGAACTTTTATATAGCTCTGAAAAGAACTTTTATATAGCTCTAAAAAGAACTTTTATCTAGTTCTGATAAGAACTTTTATATAGCTTTGAAAAGAAACTTTAACACGTTCACTGCGTAACAGGCCGATATCGGCCTGCCGCGGTACTTCAGCTGGTGCGGACGAAGAAAACTATGTCCCTCTCGCTTGTGCGAAATGATTATCTCAGGTGTTTGTAAAAATTCGACAGAGACAAATATATATTTCATCTTGCGGTCAAAATTGTAGGTGTTCCCCATCAAAACATAACGGCAGGCTTTTATCGACCTACCACGCTCTGACGGTGAATAACATCCACTGAGTGCGGCAGTGGGCCTATTTCGGCCCGCCCTCCCAACAGGCAGCTGGCGACCCGATACCGCACAGAGCGCGTGCCCCGCCAGTTAGTGTTGTGCTATCTAACTGATCTGACGTAGCGTTCGATATAATCAACAATGGCAAGCAATGAAAGAAAAATACAAATTTTGGAAAATAGAGTAATTCGCCCTGCAGTTATTGACAGTGATAGTGACAGCAGTGAGGAAATATTTTCCACTAAGAAAAATAAAAAGAATTTGGAAACAAATGTGCACGGAAAACGAAGCACAAGCGTTTAATAGTACCCTATAGAAAAAAGAAATGGCAACACTGACCGAGTGACATGTCAAAATTTTGTTCCGTATTTTAAAATTACTTTTAATTAGTTTTTAAGTGTAATTAAGTTGTAATAATATATCTAAATGTTAAATAACTGCATAAATATTCGGGACTATTGTTTTCCTGCACTATTACAAAGTTAAACACAGTATTTGGTTGCCCACCGTTACCGGTAACCTCTCACGAACAGCTGATGTTCGACCTGCGGATATAAACGGATTGGAACCAACGCGAATAACTACGACTACTGCTGCATGTATTGATAATGTTTTTTGTTGCTGTGAATATTTAGATAAAGCCATTGTAAATTATCTCCCTTCGGATCACAGTGGTCAAACCGTGTCTTTTGAGTGCAACACACCGATACAAAAAGTGCAGATTCAAAGTAGACCAATAACATCGGGTAATTTGAATAAGTTTAATAACACTTTAATTAGCAAGTTAAATGCTCAGGGCCTAAGTATGACGAATGGTAATATTTTGTATAAAGAATTCTTTTCATTAGTGCAAACAGAGTTCAATAATTCCTTTAAGAAGAAATCTAAAACTATTTGCCCTAAGTTTTTATTCAGTGACTGGGCAACTAAAGGAATCAGGAAAAGTAGGGAAAGATTATTTGAACTGTATGGCCTTAAGCCGTATATAAACACGGATACTTTTAATAAGTATGTTGCTACTTATTCTAAAATTTTTAAAAATATCTGCAAAGCAGCTAAAGCTTCTTTCATTAGTAACAAAGTTAAATCCGCAGACAATAAAATAAAGACAGTTTGGAAAATTATAAACAATGAAACGAACAGGAACAAAAAACATAATACTGATTACACACTGGACACTTCCCGCGGTCTCATTAGCGATAACATCGATGTTGCTCAGGAATTTGCAACTTTCTTTACCAATATTCCAATTAAAACTACAGAAACTTTAAATTCCTCGCCCGCACTAGCTATTGAATTATTAAGAGCGAATGTCTCAGTCTGTCCTGTGGAATTTAAATTTAAACATATAAACCCCATAGTTATAATAAAGGCATTTAAGCAACTTAAGATCAAAATTACCGAAGATCTGTGGGGCATGTCCACTAAAGTTTGTCAATCCTTTATTGAGACAATTGCACCCTATTTAGCTTTAATATTTAATTTGTGTGTAGATCAAGGGGTTTTCCCGGATTTAATGAAGTTCAGTAAAGTTATTCCACTTTTCAAATCTGGGGACAGCAAAGACACTAATAATTATAGACCCGTATCGGTTTTGCCGGTTTTTAGCAAGGTGTTCGAAAAAGTAATGTTAAATCAAATGCTCAATCATTTTAATCGTAATAACATCTTACACGATCAACAGTATGGTTTCACCAAAGGACGTTGTACAACCGACGCCGGTGTCACCTTATTAAAACACATCTTTAACGCATGGGAAGAGGCACAAGATGCTATAGGCATTTTTTGTGACCTATCCAAGGCATTTGATTGCGTGAATTATGAAACACTGCTCTTGAAACTTGAGCATTACGGACTAGGTAAACTTGCTCTTAGCTTAATAGAATCATATTTAAATGATAGATTTCAGCAAGTTAAAATTAACGGTGTGAATTCATCGGGCTTAAAAGTCAAAATGGGAGTACCGCAGGGCTCAATATTGGGGCCATTCCTATTTTTAGTATATATAAATGATTTACCTCATTTACTGAAAAACCAACCACAAATGGTGTTATTTGCTGATGACACATCACTGATTTTTAAAGTAAGCAGACGTGCACAGGAGCTTGACGACGTAAATAACGCTATGCATGTGGTCCATAATTGGTTTACTGTGAATAATTTGGTATTAAATGAGAAAAAAACTAAATGCATTAGATTCGCTTTACCGAATGTTAGAAGTAATGAATGTCATGTTGTATTGAATAGGGAGACACTTGAATTCGTCGAAAATACGGTCTTTCTGGGGATCGCGCTTGACTCAAAGCTACAGTGGGGTCCGCACTTAACATCACTTGCAGGGCGGCTCAGTTCGGCCGCTTACGCTGTTTGGAAAATTCGCCAATTAACAGACGTGGATACCGCGAGACTGGTCTATTTTAGTTACTTTCATAGCATCATGTCTTACGGTATTTTGTTGTGGGGACGGGCTGCAGATATTGATTCTATCTTCATTCTGCAAAAGAGGGCTGTTAGAGCCATCTACAAGCTCAGCAGACGCGATTCTCTACGAGAACTGTTTAAAGAAATTAACATCATGACGGTTCCTTGTCAATATATATATGAAAACATTATGTACGTTCGAAAAAATCTACATCTTTTTAGTAAGATAAGTGACAGGCATAATTTTAACACTAGAAATAGGGACAAATTAGATCAACCGCGTTTCAGATTGTCTAAAGTAAAAACTTCTTTTATGGGTTACTGTGTAAAATGTTATAATAAAATACCATTCGATATTCTTCAATTAAATGAGAAGAAATTTAAAACATGCATTAAACGCACACTATGTAGACAAGCATATTACAAGTTGGATGATTATATCGTAGATAAAAATGCTTGGCTTAAAGCTGGTCCTGCTCCACAGGCACTTGGGCTCACTACTTAAAATTTCAATATTTGGAAGAGGTGCTTCCCTTTTTCTTTATCAATATTTCTGACATTACGAACATAACTTTTTTATTTTGTTCAATCCAGTTTTAATTGTTGAATACTGCAATATTTGATACCTCTTCCTGTTTGGTAGTAAATTATATTAACATCTTAAATAAATTGCAAACTATAGTTTTGTATAATTTAGAAGCATTTTTTTTTTAATTTTGTAAATGTAAGAACCATGTTTCCGTTTATTATGATTTTTTTTTTTTTTGTTGTTGACTTGAAAGAGCATGGCAGTTGAGAACGTGTCATGCTCACTTAAATGTCTCACCGATGGTGGCGCGATTGTTGGATTATTCGGTTCCCTACAAAATGGTTGAGCTGGATGGTGCTGATCCACGCGTCATGTTCGTGAACGGGTGCCGTCGGTTGAGACTGGTCATCTCTTAACTGCCAAGGCTTATTTTTAATCTTATATTTTGAATTGTTTCTTCATTTGTCTTTTTTTTTTACATTGTTCTCACATATAGAAGCAACAAGAATAATGTACCCAGGATTTTGTAATAACTTGATTTAAAAGAGTGTCCATGGAGCTTCTTGCCCGTTCTTCTCCATAGAGATCTACGTTTTGGAATGGGCACCTAGCTTCAACTTTCTGACTAACTGACAGACTATTTAATTTTGACAATTCAAAAGTGCCTGTACAAGGTTTAATTGAAATAAATGCTTTGAGTTTGAGTTTGAGTTTGACCCAAGCAAAAAAAAAAAGTTAAAAAAATAAAAAAAATATTGCAGGCAATGCAACCTAAACCTTTGCGTAACATGTTTCCAAGACAGGCATAAGTAAATAAAAACATTTTTTTTCAGTTCATTTACGATAATTCTGTTTTGTTTTCGATATCCCCTTATTTTTCTCTGTCCCATCACTACTAAAAATACTTTCTAGTGCGGTTCAGGTCGATATCGGCCTGCCGCTTTTCCTGCTTTATTTCTCATTTCCTGTTTGGCAGATCCCGGGGCGAATAAAACCTAAGGAAGTTGGGTTTAAGGTCATTCCAACAATATAAAAAAAAATGTATACATTATGTTTCCACAAAGTTATAACAATTTAATCTATCCTAGTGCTGGTGGGTCTAGAAAGACCTGCCACGCACTGGCGGAAATATCATTGGGGGCGCATTTTGGCCCGCCGCCGCACCAGATGAAGAATTATGATTTTACTTGCCGTGAACGTGTTAATGTATCTCTGAAAAGAACTTTTTGTTAGGTTTAGTTTTAACAACGAAATCTAAAAAATTTCGTAGGAAAATTATTAGAAACCGCGCGCGACCGCTGCGTAAGGAGCCGACCGAGCCGCACGGGTACCTACCCGTGCGGCTCGGTCGGCTCCACCTTACTCATAGACCTAAACTCCCCTCCCGCATCCGCATCCCTGCCTTGGCACAAAATACAGATAGTACAGAAGTCAATCACGTGTATGTACATCACTTTTCATAACGCTCGGTGGTCGCGCTATGGTTGTCAACTTTGGGTTGTGCACAAAAAACTATCGTGGTAGTGGCACTCGTATCTAGTTGTTTGATTTATTGTTGAGCTTATTCTAAAATATTAAAACAAAACAATAAACATGGTATTACAATACAAAAAGTTTACAGAACAAAAACATATAAAATTTTACATTTGTCAATTTTCACTATCGAAAATCCCTAATAACTTCAAAACGGATTACCCTATTTACACAATTTATTTTGCCCTATCCGTTTTAGACCTAAACCTATCAAATGACACTAAAAACAACACAATATCTACACAAACAAAAATCATGTTTTCAACTTACGTAATAGTTGGTGGCATGAATTTACCTTACAAAAAACTACTTTGTTTATACTGATTCAAAATAGGAAACTGTTATATAAATCGAGCATAGATAGGCATTTTTTTGTTGCTCCAGTTTTGCACTTCACAGACACGTGTCTCAAGCGGATGACACGCGCGCTCGCACTGCTCCCAACCCGTCTGAGATAACGTGTCCGTGAGCGGTGTCTATGTGTGCGTTGCTCGAGCGCACTTTGCATGTAGATTGTCTTCTGTACTATCTGTATTTTGTGGCCTTGGTAACGCCTACTTCGCCTGTCGCCACGGGCCGCGGAGCGCAGATATAGTATTATATTGATTTCGCCATAACTTTCAAACCAAACGTCCAATTTTAATGAATTAAAGACTAAACATTATCTACATAAACATTACTTTGTGACAAAATAGTTTATTTTGATAAGGAGTAATGACATGTGTAAAATTAATGCGTTTAAATGAAGTCCTAAAAAAATTCAAGATTTTTAAATAAAAAAATGGTTGTTGTGCTTAACTCGTAATAGATAGGTATAGTGCGTCGTGGACTTTTTTGTAGATATATTTAAGGTCTTTCATTAATTAGAACATTTTATGGTTCTATCTTTTATAGTTTAGGCGACGTACGCCAATTAAGGAACTTTTTTGGATGATTTTTACACCTTGGTTCCGAAAAAACCAAATATCTTGCGGATCCCTATTTTTTCTAAAATAAAATATAGCCTATGTTACTCGCAGATAATGTAGCTTTCTAATGGTGACAGAATTTTTAAAATCGGTCCTTCTAATGGTGACAGAATTTTTAAAATTTTTAAAATCGGTTTTTGAGTTTATCCATTACAAACAAACAAACAAAAATACAAAGTTTTCCTCTTTATAATATTATATTATATTATTATTATATTAAAGTGTAGAAGTGTAGATAGTGTAGATAGGCTTTTCCTCCTATTAGAAGTTATTTTATGAAATACTGGAAATATAGAGCTTGATAAATGTCGTCGTTCGTAATCGGCGACATCTATACTAATATTATAAAGAGGTAACATTGTTTGTAAGTTTGTATGTTTGTAAGTTTGTAAGTTTGTATGTAGGGTGTAATCTCCGGAAGTAATGAACCAATTTTAAAATTTATTTCACTGGTAGAAAGCTACATTATTCGTGAGTGCTATAGGCTATAAATTATAAAGATATCATGCATATTAGCCGAACTATCTCAATTTTTGTCTAGCCAGGCGGAAAAAAATAGCTCTTACAACAGAGTTATTTGCATGCGCTGCCTTAACAGTTGTATATAATTGAAAACATTGTATGGCAACCTGGTCCGCTTTGAATAGTTCTACAAAAAAGTCCGCGACACCATATTTCTATCTTTTATATTTTAGCAGATATAGTAGCTTTTATGTGTTAAAAAAAGTAGTTTTCGACGTACTTACATTTGGACGATTTTTTAAACAACAAAATATTAAAGCTTATCGAAAAAAATATTATTTTGATCACAAGAACATCATAGAGATACGATTTGCCCAAACAGTATGTCAATTGGTTAAATAGTTTCGAAGAAAATATAAAATTACTAAATCACAAAATGCCGCCGTCCATTCACGAACCGCATTAGAACATGCTTTGTACGGACGTTTTATCCATTTACCCATAGATGGCGTTGTGCAATTACGTCATTTTTCTGAATCGCGGTGTTAAGATTTTCCGAGGATTAATGACTCTCTCCAGTTATTATTTAACTTTCGTCGTTAGGTAGGTGTGTTGTACGCGGTTGGTTGGATGTCGTTGGTCTTTAAAATTGTTTTGGTTGTTGGTCTTAAAATTGTTTTGGTTGCTCGGTTTCTTAAAACACAAACACTACTTCGTTCTTCGAGTTCGAAGCTGTGCCAGCTGTGGTATTTCTGTTTTTGGGATATCGGACAGTTTCAGCGATTGTTTGTCATGCCTAGCTATACTATGCTATACCATACTATATATACTATATATATACATATATACTATGCTATACTATGCTAGCTATGCTAGCTGACCCGCGCCCACTTCGTTGGGCGGTAAACATTTTAACTTGTGATGAAATTATGAGTGTGGTTCGGTTAGTACTGAGTGCTATGATTTATTTCCTGACTGCCAAAAGGAGGGTATTGTTTTTATTGCATATGGCATCGTAATTGAAAGCTGATCTATGTCCATGAGCTAAATTCCGATTACGTGCTCTGACTGTAAATGCCTGTCTTTGTGTTGCTAGGCGCTGCGCATGTTCAGCGCTAGATTCCCGAGCACGGGCCTGCGATGTTCTCGCGCTTTGGCTAGCGAGCCGCTGCGATTGCTCAGCGCTAGACTCATATCCCTTGTTGCTGAGACATGCTGCCTTAAATCAGAGAGACGCTGCGCACGTTCAGCGCTAGATTCCCGAGCACGGGCCTGCGATGTTCTCGCGCTTTGGCTAGCGAGCCGCTGCGAGCGCTTAGCGCTAGACTCCCTATCCCTTGTTGCTGCGACATGCTGCCTTAAATCAGAAAGACGCTGCGCACGTTCAGCGCTAGATTCCCGAGCACGGACCTGCAATGTTCTCGCGCTTTGGCTAGCGAGCCGCTCCGAGCGCTCAGCGCTAGACTCTCTATCCCTTGTTGCTGAGACATGCTGCCTTAAATCAGAAAGACGCTACGCACGTTCAGCGCTAGATTCGCGAGTACAGACCTGCGATGTTCTCGCGCTTTGGCTAGCGAGCCGCTGCGAGCGCTCAGCGCTAGACTCCCTATCCCTTGTTGCAGAGACATGCTGCCTTAAATCAGAAAGACGCTGCGCACGTTCAGCGCTAGATTCCCGAGCACGGACCTGCGATATTCTCGCGCTTTGGCTAGCGAGCCGCTGCGAGCACTCAGCGCTAGACTCCCTATCCCTTGTTGCAGAGACATGCTGCCTTAAATCAGAAAGACGCTGCGCACGTTCAGCGCTAGATTCCCGAGCACGGACCTGCGATGTTCTCCAGCTTTGGTTAGCAAGCCGCTGTGAAGCTCGGAGCTAGATTCCCCAGCGCGTGCTTGCGAAATATTTTCTCTATTCCTCGAGAGGCGCTGATGATTTTCAAGAGCAGACTCTTCCATACGGCGTACTCGAGCTGCTCTTGTCTGGGATGTCTGACGGGAAAGTTGTGATTTCTTTTTAGGCATGACAAACAATCGCTGAAACTGTCCGATATCCCAAAAACAGAAATACCACAGCTGGCACAGCTTCGAACTCGAAGAACGAAGTAGTGTTTGTGTTTTAAGAAACCGAGCAACCAAAACAATTTTAAGACCAACAACCAAAACAATTTTAAAGACCAACGACATCCAACCAACCGCGTACAACACACCTACCTAACGACGAAAGTTAAATAATAACTGGAGAGAGTCATTAATCCTCGGAAAATCTTAACACCGCGATTCAGAAAAATGACGTAATTGCACAACGCCATCTATGGGTAAATGGATAAAACGTCCGTACAAAGCATGTTCTAATGCGGTTCGTGAATGGACGGCGGCATTTTGTGATTTAGTAATTTTATATTTTCTTCGAAACTATTTAACCAATTGACATACTGTTTGGGCAAATCGTATCTCTATGATGTTCTTGTGATCAAAATAATATTTTTTTCGATAAGCTTTAATATTTTGTTGTTTAAAAAATCGTCCAAATGTAAGTACGTCGAAAACTACTTTTTTTAACACATAAAAGCTACTATATCTGCTAAAATATAAAAGATAGAAATATGGTGTCGCGGACTTTTTTGTAGAACTATTCAAAGCGGACCAGGTTGCCATACAATGTTTTCAATTATATACAACTGTTAAGGCAGCGCATGCAAATAACTCTGTTGTAAGAGCTATTTTTTTCCGCCTGGCTAGACAAAAATTGAGATAGTTCGGCTAATATGCATGATATCTTTATAATTTATAGCCTATAGCACTCACGAATAATGTAGCTTTCTACCAGTGAAATAAATTTTAAAATTGGTTCATTACTTCCGGAGATTACCCCCTACATACAAACTTACAAACTTACAAACATACAAACTTACAAACAATGTTACCTCTTTATAATATTAGTATAGATTGCTGACATTGGTGAAGGAAAAAACATCATGAAGTAGCCTGGACTTATAGTTAATGTAAGTCTAAAATCGCCAATCCGTCTTGAGCAAGCGTGATCAATTCTTGTTTAGAAGAGTCATTTGCCCTGCAGTGGGTAAGTGATACGCTGGTATTACTTATTAAATGCACCTCGGAAAGGATCATCATCATTATCATCATCATTTCAGCTGAAAGGCGTCCACTGCTGGACATAAGCCTCCCCCAAACACCTCCACTTCGACGGTTTTGTGCTCCTCGCATCCAACGGGTTCCTGCGGAGTTCACAAGGTTATCGGTCCACCTTGTTCCCGGCCTTCCAACGCTACGTCTTCCGGTACGCGGTCGCCACTCCAAAACTTTTCAGCCCCATCGGCCATCTCTTCTGCGAGCAATGTGCCCTGCCCACTGCCACTTAAGTTTGGCAATTCTTGGGGCTATGTACGGGTACCTTCAAAAGGAAGGGATTGTTGTGAGATATACGTCCTAAAATATAGTTGTTACAATAGGTACTTCGATCAACATTAGATTGTAATTTTGTCCCTCTCATGAAACCTGCTAATTGCGTAACGTACTATCAATAGCAATGGCTTTCATTTTGACAATTCAGCAACATTCATTGCGCTATTTACGTTGCTGAGCAGACAAATTTCTCGAACATATGTAGCAATGGATTAGCAATATCCTTTAAAATGATTCAGTTTCAGATTGATAGTGTGTTACGCAATTAGGCGTATCACACACTACAACGCGCCACGCGACGGTGCGCGGGAAACGTAGATAGCGAAATTCCCCGCGTAGAAGCGCGTTTTTATTGAATTTGTATGTAAAAAATCACGCGCGGGGGGCACGTTGTCTGCTCGCCGCCGCGTGACGCGTCGCAGTGTGTGATCCGCCTCAGGGTGCTGACCTTTCCACACAAAGACAGATAGAGTAGGCTTAACTTTTGGGTACGGAATCCTAAAACAAAGTTTAACAAGGTCTTCAGAAAGTGGCCGTTAACGTAGCTCGCACAATATTACTAGTAAAATTCAAATTAATTTTCTCAACTTTAATTTGGATAGTTGGAGCCGAGTCGATTTTATTGGTAAATAAAAACGACACGATACAACTGGAACAGTCGGTGTTGGTGTGAAGTCGTTAAATATTAAAACTTTTCAATCGTCGATCGATTGAAAAGTTTTAATATCTTAATTACCTACTTTTAAGTTTATTTTCTCTCTCACAGAAAGAAGGCCTGTGTCCCAGCAGTGGGAACTGACTGATTATGTAAGTTTCTTTTATGTTTTACTAGGAGCGCCCCGCGGTTTCACCCGCGTAAGTTTCGATCCCGTGGGAATGTCGGGACAAAAACTATCCTATGTCCTTTCCCGGGACTCAAACTATCTCTATACCAAATTTAATTTAAATCTGTTCCACGGTTTACGCGTGATTGAGTAACAAACCTCGAAACATCTTCCACAAACTTTAATAATAATTCCTTGGAGTAACTTGGGAATTAATGTATGAGATTTTTATCTTTTTAGAACAAAGGAATGGAGTACTTTGGGAATAACCCATAATATGGGTATAATATTACTAGGAAGTAGGATGAATTTGACAGGCATTTACTAAAAAAGCTTTTTGAAGTGAAAACTTCTTTCTGAACAGTGAACGTCACAGAATCGTCACGCTGTATCGGGTCGTAGTAGTGGTAGTCGGTCGGTGACGCTGAATCGCGTATATCTGGCTAATATACATTTTCACTTTTTGATGAGCTCCTCAAGTTCTGAGTTGAGCTGCATGATTACTTACAAAAGCGTGCACTGACTGGACAGGATCATTCAATCTGTGTGGTTCTTTCCTCAAAATACCATTTTAGACACCAATCTACTCTAGTAATATATGTCAATGCCAATCTACATGGTCTTCACATGATCTGACCAAGATTATGTCTGGATTTTAAGAGACTGTGACCTCTGAGTTTGTTGCGGCGTTTCGTCTCAGAGTGGTCAGATAGGAAATGCCGACCTCGTCTAGTTTTAAAAATATGAGTGACATGTAAAAGTGTTTGTAGAAAACAACTAACAGAAATGAAATCATTTATCACTTCTATCGCTTGATCTTAACACACACCCTCTTTTTTTCAAGCTTGTTTCAAGTACTTACAATCATCAAATCATCAAGGGCTATAATTTGATGATTTTCTAATTAGGTAGGTACAACATTTTGATTGAATTGAAAACTGAAAACAATTGAAAACATCTAACGTATAAGCAAGCATATATCGAAGATATTTGAGGTACCTGCTTTAAAACAGAAGAATGAGGAAAATGTCGTGAGGAAAGTGTTGAGTATAAATATGGATGGCAATAAGATTAGGGGAAGACCAAACGCTGGAAGGACTGTGTGAAAGAATATGCCTAGAAATGGGGGGACTACTGGGATGACAACTAATAGTGAAGTATAGAAGAAAAAGACATTGCGCCGACCCTAAATAGATTGTTATGAGCGCAGAAAAATGATGGCTTTAACAAGGTAGCCTGAATTTATTTCCGATAACAACAACATATAATTTTCTTTTATAACCTTTTAAAGAATAGCAGTATCAAATTAAAATGACTGCAAAGCTCGTCATAAAACACAGGTTCCCGTAGTTATGCTTTCAACAACCCGTAACTCCAGTTTATCTCTTTGACACAAGCTCTAAAACACTGTGAAACTAAAATTAATCTGTTCACTAGAGGCAGACTATTGTAAAGGGAATAATTTGTAGAAACGGGTCGTTAGTCACGTGCCGTTGGCCCTTCGCTTTATACAATACGATGAAGATACAATTCAATTTATTATGTACTAAAGAATATTTGAGGGGCCCACGGTTATGCTGAGGGACGAAATGTACAACGATTTGTTTTGCTGTATTAGATTTGTGATTTTTATGATATTATTTGTATTTTTAGGGAGAAAATTGATTCGGAGAATAAAAGAGGTTCTTGTAACGTAAGATGTTTTGATCATTTTGTATTAGACATGAACATGTATAAACTCATATAGAGCAGTGGTGGCCCAGTAGTAACGGCCGCGACTTACGAGTTGTTGGTCGTAGGTTCGAACCCAGACAGGTGCTTTACTTTGTGTAAATTATTTCATCACCACTGCTCTCAAAACGATGAAGGAAAACATTGTGAGGAAACCGGCATGTACTAGAACCAAAAATTCGAAGACATATGTGACATCTACCAACCCGCACTGGACCCGCTTGGTGGATTATTGCCCACTCCCTCTCGAAGAGAGGAGGCCTGTGTCCCAGCAGTGGGAACAATACCGATTATGATGGCTGATTATGATGTATAAACTCTACATACTACTACTACTCATTTTTCATTCTGCCGAGCCTTTTCCCAACTATGTAGGGGTCGGCTTCCAGGCTAACCAGATGCAGCTGAATGCCAGTATTTTACATGGAGCGACTGCCTATCTGACCTCCACAATCCACTGGGTAACACGATTAAGACTGCTTGTCAGACTTTCGGGCTTTTGACGATCCGTAACGACTGTCAAAGATCCAAGAAAGACAGTCAGCAACGGCTTCACGTGCGGAGCATAATGCTGAGATAGGAGTCTTTTGGCCTCGTATAGGACTTTCTGTTTCAATTTCTTTTTGTTACTTTTTTTTTTATATAACTTGGATTTTTATTTTACTGAGTTTAGTTTGCGATCATCCTGTACGAGTCGCAATAAATACGTTTTCTTTCTTTCTTTCCGAGTCACGGAGGGGTCTCGGTATGTAAAGATGGTCACCTTTCCACGGAATGACTCCGGCAAGCTTAGCTTGCTTAACCTGATCAATCGACCCGTCCGGCTGTTATTACTTTGCTACGAGCCCCTCGACTACTAACACAGTATATAGGATTACGAGTATCTAAAGAAATATATCACTATATACAACACAGTTTTTTTTTTTAAATTGCGAATCTAAAGTTTACTCGTCCCTGTTTCAAAATAAATTTCATTCACGGTTGCGTTTAAATATTTGCTTCAGGATTGCTCATTTTCAATGAAAAGCATGGCTTTAAAATAAATATTAGCACCGAGTTGTTGGCGGTTTTAATAACGGGTATTTCTACACGACGTGTTTCCTATCTAATTACCAAAAGTTTAACACCCATATAAGCACAACGACCACATTTTCGCATATATATCGCAGGAAATTCCAAACTCTCACATTGTCATATTAAGGGCAACTTTAATTAATGATAGACGCGATACAACCGGCATCCCTAACAATTCAGAATGCATGTATGTATGCCCTGACAATGGGCCACCCCTAACTATTAAAGCTAGCTAATAATTACAGATCGCTGAACATTGGACCGGGTAGGGTTGTCTTACATTAATGTTTAACGCACTAAGTGGTTATGGTTGAACAGTTAACAGTGTGTGTTTGTGGTCGCTCCCTCGTGGTTGATGGCGGAGAATGAGCAGTGCAGTGTGACTGGATTTACCTAATAGATATGCTAGGCAACATCATCATGTTTGTTGCGAGCACCATGTATCTATCACATAATTTATCTGTCATGGTTTCATTTTTTTATTCTTTTACCTATTGTGGTATAGTCATTTTATTCTAGGTGGATCGTCTTCACATATAATCCTACTAATCATCTGCCTAGCCTTTTCCCAACTATGTTGGGGTCGGCTTCCAGTCTAACCGGGTGCAGCTGGATACCAGTATTTTACATGGAGCGACTGCCTATCTGACCTCCACAACCCAGTTACTGGGTGATACGATACCCCTTGGTAACGACTGTCAAAGATCCACTAATGACAGCTGGGACCATTGGCTTAACGTGCTTTCTGAGGCACGGAGGGGTAACGGTATGTAAAGATGGTCACCCATCCACAGACTAACCGCGGCAAGCGTAGCTTAACCTGATCGATCGACCTGTGCGGCTGTTATTGTTGCCACTGGCCCCTCATGTAATCCTACTAATATTATAAATGTGAAAGTTTGTGAAAATGTTTGGATGTTTGTTACTCAATCACGCGTAAACCGTTGAACAGATTTGGATGAAAATTGGCACATAGATAGACCATTTTCTGAATTAACACATAGGATACGTTTTATCCCTATATTCCCACGGGATCAAAACTTACGCGGGTGGAACCACGGGGCGCTGCTAGAAATTTGTAAATAATGTATACAAAATATTGTAAAACATTTTAAAAGAAACAATTTACACAAAGTAAAGCTCCTGTCTGGGTTCGAACCTACGACCTACAACTTCTAAGTCGCGGCCGTTACCACTTGGTCTCCACTGCTCTCAAAACGGTGAAGGAAAACATCGTGAGGAAACCGGAATGTCTTAGAACCAAAAATTCGAAGACATGTGACATCTGCCAATCCGCACTGGGCCCGCGTGGTGGATTACGGCCCACTCCCTCTCACCGAAAGGAGGCCTGTGTCCCAGCAGTGGGAACATTATAGGCTGATTATGGTATTTTAAAAGAGTAACGGTGAAGTTTCATGCCCATTCTCCTCCATACGAAACTATTGAAAGGAGCGACTAGAATCAATTCTATTTTTTTTTTGTAAATTTTGACATTTAAAAATGCCTTTTATGCGTTTATTTGAAGTAAATGCTGTTGGCAACTCCAACAAACTATTTTTGTGTTCATTTCCGGTTCCTTGTGTCAAAACTGTCAGTCTAGGGTCTACAATAAAATTCCGCCACTCACGTAACACCAAAAGGCCTGCCTTTTTATTTCTGCCATCAAATACCTCAAGAACCAGCCCTGCTGCAATCCTACAACAAATGCTTTGACTTTGTATTTGAAGATTCCCCGTATGGTGTACTTTCATAAAGTTTTCAGCTGTCTTAAAAAATAGTTGTAGGTACCGTGAACTGTGAGTTTGTTACTCAATCAAGTTTTTAATATCTCGATGAAGTTTTGGAACATAGGTGTTTTAATATCTCGATGAAGTTTTGGAACATAGGTGTTTAAGAATAATACAAAAAGTGTTTATTACGGACGAGATTCGAACCATCGAATCATCGGTTATCCTTTGAATACCGCGAGCTCTTACCAACTAACCCAGTTAGGTAGTTAATAACTCCATGATTATCAATCTACTTGGCGTTATAGTTCTGTCTCTGTCTAACCGATATATTATTGAACTCGCAGAGAATGCATAGTTGTTAATTGAGGGTAGTTATGCATACATTTTACTAATCTATATTGAAGTTACCGTCTGATGAGTCTAGTTTTGTTTCACCTTTCGCACTATCGCATATTTAACGTGTTTGTGTTAAAACAATAATTTAAAATGATAGATAATTAAATTATATTTCTTTCATTTTAATATACCTAAACCTAATAGTTATAACAACAATAAAAAGAAAAAGTTGCATTAATAGTATAACTCAGAGAAAAATAAAATTTGATGAAAACAAAAACCTAATTATCAGACTGCCAGTATCGAACCTAGGTCAGCGGTTTCACATGTTATATCCTAAACCTCTAGACCAACTTAACTGTTACTAACAGTTACTAAATTAATATTCTTGTGCATTGTTGTTTATCTTTATACTGTTTGAAAAAGTATTACAATAAAAAAAAATAAAGAAAAATATATAAACCTTTATATAAAAATATATAAATTGAGAACCTCCTTCTTTTTTGCAGTCTATTAAAAATACAAAACTTGCAATACGGCCATTGCGGGTTTGAATGTGGATGCTTTTAAGGGGGTACCCACATCGTGAAGCCGACTGTACACACACGTTTTTCTTGCCGTCAAAAACTACGGTTTATTCGCCGTGTGTAGGCACGGTCATCAGTGTTGTATGGATCACTATGGAAGCTTTTTGATGGACACGTTTTCTTTACGGCGCGGTTTATACGCCGTAGAGATACCGTAAAGAAACCGTGCCGTGTACAAGGCCTTATGATACTGGCTAATCGATGCTGGGTTTTTTAGGGTTCCGTACCCAAAGGGTAAAATCGGGACCCTATTACTAAGACTGCACTGTTCGTCTGTCTCTCTGTCTGTCACCAGGCTGTATCTCCTGAACCGTGATAGCTAGACAGTTGAAATTTTCACAGATGATGTACTCGTATTTCTGTTGCCGCTTTATCAACAAATATTAAAAACAGAATAAAATAAATATTTAAGGGGGCCTCTCATGCAACAAACGTGTTTTTTTCGGCGTTTTTGCCTTATGGTACGGAACCCTTCGTGTGCGAGTCCTACTCGCACTTGACCAGTTTTTTCTGAAGAGATCCGCTCAAAAAATTTAAAACAAAATAAATTAAAGAACGCTTTCGTTGTTCACAGAAAGAGTGCAAATAAGTCTCTTTATGCTGATACTAAAACTTGCTTTGTAATAAGGTTAAAAAATGCATTTTAGAAAGACAAGCCGGCTAACAGGGTTCTTGTTTTCAAGCAAAACTGAAACGGATAAGGTTCTTTTTCCCTTGTGGGTTTAACAAAACTGCTGCGCACTGCTTTATCTATAAACAAAGTTTAGTACAAGAACACAAAGCTTTTAGGAAAGATAGAGACGCCTGTGTAGAAATGAGTGAGCAGAATTTACGCCTTTTGCACGCGATCTTTGGTACTTAGAAAAAACATAACAAAATATTATTCCTCCAAAGGGTTAGGTTAGGCGAAGAGTTTAGTATAGATACTACAATCTGTCTTTATTTAATAGACTTTCAACTTTATCGCTACAGTATAAGGTTCAAGTTTGATTGGGAAAATTTGACAGTTTCGAGTACCTTGAAGTTCTGGCCTCTGTATAACCACATTTAATTAAATATACATCTCAAGTAGTTTCGGGAAAACCTTTTACCATCTACCGGACAAATCTTGACTCTGCTACTGAGCAGTTCCTGATGGAAAAACCCATAACCCAACCAAGGGATTGAACCCAGGATCCCATGCTCGGCAGCGGTTGACGAACGAGACAGTTAGGGTGCTCGCACATCTGACTGAAGAATCGCTGGGCGTTACTTCGTTAACTTCTAGTTAGTAAGCTCGGCGCACTGACGCATCACGCACGGTAGAGGTGTGCAGAAACATGAGCGACACGCGTCGAAGACAGAGGCAAGCCGTCGCCACCCGAGTCAATCTACGTTTTGGAATGGGCAACTAGCTACAACTTTCTGACTAACTGACAGACTATTTAATTTTGACAATTCAAAAGTGCTTGTACAAGGTTTGGGATTGAAATAAATGCTTTGAGTTTGAGTTTGAATTAATCAATCAACTTAGCCTATTGCAGTCCGCTGCTGAACATAGGCCTTACCCAGGCTACGCCCCAAAACCCTGTCCTCCGCCTTCCGCATCCAGTCCGTCCCAGCCTCCTTCTTTAGGTCGTCCGTCTACCTAGCTTGGGGGCGTTCAACACTACGCTTGCCGGTACGTGGTCTCCACTCCAGGAGTCGTTCTTTCGGGCCTGCGGGCGGAGAGTAATGGGTAGCTCACCGCCCGATCAGGACCAGGCCCGTGCCGGACGGCGCGTACGTGTTCCACGCGCGCCTCAAAGAGATGTCAGCATCGGGGAGGGGCCCCTTAGGGCCGAAGCCTGCCGGGTCAGCGGGATTGTCCGAAAGGGTTACCGCTGGCCCGGAACATAAAGGGCTAAGGAAGGAACACGGGTGGGTTTTAGTCAGTAAGAGTCTGACACTCCCTTCCGCTCCACCCAGAGCGGGAGGAGTCATGTGATGATTTCCCATCCGCAAAAAAAAAAAAAAGGAGTCGTTCTGCTCCACCGGCCATCGATCCTTTGACAAACATGGCCAGCCCACTGCCACTTCAGTATGCTTACTCTGCAAGCTATTGCGGTAACTCCGGTTCTTTTCCGGTTAATTTCATTTCTGATTTTATCCTTCGAAAAGACGCCACCCGAGTATGGTGCTCAAGAACCAAAAAATACTCAAGCGGCATGTTGTCGACGGATGCAGTGACCTCTGTCGTTGACGCGTGTCGCTTGTGTCGATGAGCACTAAGGTTGCATGTTTTATTATCTACTTGTCCATTCGGTAACGAATTATAATATCTAAAGTTATTCTACTATTTTAGAGATAACTACGGTCAAAAGACCTACTGTTTAAAATACCGAAAGATCGTTTCACAGATTTTTGTAACAACTAATGAACGAAATACATAAAGGGGAATTCACCTACGGTTAATTCAGCAACAATTAATAAACCTAAGATTGATTGAACTAACGGACGATTCGCCTACTATTGGTTTTTGAACAAAAACTTGATTTTGTCTGTTTTTGTATTTTTGAACCAGAAGAAGACGGTCGACGTCAGGGGCACCCCGAGATTCGGTTTGGTTAGGTTCCGTTAAACCCTAAAAACAGAAATAGGAGCCCCGCGCAGCGGGGCTCCTTCGACGTCGTTAAAAATAAAACGAGCGCGGAGTATTAATAAGCTGTAGGCGAGTCCATTAGGTATTTCATACATGATGTTAAGGTGTGGCCTTAACTCTTAGGGGTTCTTTTCAGATTTCAGGGAGTGGCAACCAAAATGAGTGATTTATTTTAATCTGGATTACAGAAATTTATTGTTAATTATTATGTACAATGGTTATGGGACTATGTCTAACAGGGTCGAGGCAGATAGTAGAAAAAAGGGCCGAGCTGGCGTCGTCATGTGTTTATATAGGCTTGAAGCAGTGCCTCCTCGCGGTGGTTCGATGAACTATTCAGCTTGACGAGTGACGTAGGCGCATGTCTGTTGTGTAGATCATCATTTGTTTATTCATTGCGTCTGCTGTCGCTGCTGGTAGATGGCGCTGTCCTCAACATCCTCCGCCGCTTTGAGAGCTTCAACATAGCTCTCAACAGGTACCAGGTTGTGATGAAGGGGCTGCCGCTGGCATGACTGAAGCGTCGGCGTCGTCGCTGGAGAGTGGAAGAGGGCAGATCTTGGAGAAGGCCCTCTCGATGACGCCTGTAGCAGTGCGAATGGAAGCCACTCTGGGAATGCCGTCTTTGCCTGGGAACATAGTTATTATTCGACCCAATCGCCATTTTAGAGGCGATAAATTGTCCTCCTTCACCAGGACTAGTGAGTTTGGTGAAAGAACCGCCTTGGTTTCCTTCCACTTTGAACGCTTCTGTAGTTCTGGAACGTATTCTTTTGACCATCGAGCCCAGAAGTGTTGTCTGAGCTGCTCGATACGCCGGTAGCGTGACAGTGAGTGTGTGGCAACTGTCATGACGTCATCCTCTGCATTACATGTGCGAATATAGGCGCAAGCGCCGTATGCAGTTTGACTCGCGTCGGTAAATATGTGTAACTCAATTACATTAGGTGAATCACACAAAACAAATCTAGGTATTCTCAATTTGTCTAAATTCGATAATGACTCAGCGAATTTTTTCCAAGACGAAACTATATCTTGAGACAGAGCATCGTCCCAGCCTACTTTAGCAAGCCAAAGTTTTTGTAGCATAACTTTGGCTACTATAACCACCGGACTCAATAATCCCAAAGGATCGTAAAATTTGAGAAACAGCAGATAAAATCGAACGTTTAGTGACATTAGAAAAATCAATATTTATTTTTGACGTAAAATGAAACTCATCCTTGCTATTGTACCAGCCAAGGCCTAATGTTTTGCTTGCCTAATGACAAATACTTCGAACTATTAACATTTTGTGTTGTGTTTAAAATTATGTTCGGCGAGTTGGTTACCCACTTTCTTAAGGGAAAACAACCGGATTGACAAACTTCTGCTACTCTGTTACATTTATACGATAGCTGTGCTTCCGAATTTGCCCCGGTTATTAAATCGTCTACGTAGAAATCCTCTAAAATAGTCTGAGAAATTAATTCGTCTTTACACTCAAATCCTAATTGCCTAACACAGCGAATACACAAGTACGGTGCCGATGCTGTTCCGTACGTGACCGTGTTAAGACGGTACACACTAAGGGGATCTGACGATTTTTCTCGCCACAGAATTAGTTGCAAATTTCTTTGCTCATCGGTAACTAAAATTTGTCTAAACATCTTTTCAATGTCTGCACACGCAACGTACTCATACTGTCGGAAACGTAACAGAATAGAAAATAAATCATTTTGCAATGCAGGTCCGATAAACTGTATGTCATTAAGTGATTTTCCCGTGGATGTTTTTTGACTAGCGTCAAACACTACACGTAATTTAGTGGTTACGCTATCTTCACGGACAACGCCGTGATGCGGTAAAAAATAACATGGCATCTTATGATCGTTATCGATGCGAGTCATGTGTCCTAGGCGTAAGTACTCCTGCATGAATTCACTATACATGTGTTTGTATTGTGGATTACGCTCAAGTTTGCGTTCTAACGATAGAAATCTGGTTTTAGCAACTGAATAACTATCGCCTAGCACATCCGCTGACTCCTTTAGTGGAATTTGAACCGAAAACCGACCATTAGCTAGCCTCTTAGTGGTTTGTGAGAAAAGGTTTTCGCATGAACTTTCTTCTGTAGAAAGATGTTGACCTGCATAAGGAATTTCTTCAATTTCCCAGAAGTTTCTTAATTGGTCATTTAGGTGTGTCGTTTGAACAAAATGACATTGCACTTTATTTGTGTGTGAGGTTTCAGTGCATAGAGGACCTGAAATTAGCCATCCTAATTTGGTGTTTACTAAATAAGGTCCGGAAGATAAACGAATTTTACCATTAAGCATTAAGTCCCAGAAACAATCTGCACCGATTAATAGATCAATGTGTGAAGATGTACAGAAAGTTGGATCAGCTAACTTAATGTCTTTAGGTATAGATATCTTGTTTACGTCTATACTTGTGGCCGGTATAGTCGACGTGATGCTAGGTAAAACCAGGCATTTAATGTGGATAATATCATGATCGCCGTATATCGATCTAATGTTAATTTCGCTAGAATGGACTGCCTGTGTGACTGAATGTCCTATCCCGCTAATCTGACAAGTGGACTGTATACGTTGTGCATTTAATTTCCTACATAGTGAATCTGTGATAAAACAGTGTTGACTGCCGTTATCTAATAATGCGCGAGCCTTATAATATTTATTGTCTTTACCAATGATTTCTACTAAAGCTGTCGACAGCAAAACCGGTTGCAGTGTATGTTTACTCAATAAACTTTTACAACTATCATTGTGTGAATTATCGACTGTGTGAAAAGTCTGAACCACTGACGACGAAGTATGTTGCGACCTATCTACTTGTGCATCTGCTGTAGATTGATCCGCTTGAACAGCAGAGGATACAATGTTATCCCTATTAAATTCATTGTGTAAAAGACTATTATGTTTGCCATAGCATTGCTTGCAAGGCCCTGCTCGACATTCATTTACTGAGTGCCCCGTCCATAAACAATTAATACAGAGATTCTTATCTTTAACGAATTGAAGCTTATCTTGTGAACTTAAGTCCAAAAATTGTTGACAACCATACAACGAATGTTTTGCTTTACATTTAACACAAGTGCGGGTATGCTTGAAAAACTTTTTATTGTTCTGAGTAGAAACCAAACTGTGCGATTGTTTTTTAACAGAATTATGACTAACTGCCTGGGAAGTACTATTGACTTTAACCATTTCTAAAGTATCAGCCTTGTGTTTTAAAAACCGTATGAGTGAATCTAAATTAAATATTTTCTCGGAATCACTTGCACTAGTGTTTTTAAACTGTTCCCTTCTTTTTCAATAGTTACATCCAATTTTGAAGTTATTATATAAATCAACAAGGTATCCCATGATTGGGTAGGCTCACCAAGTGTTTTTAAAGCTCGTAAATTTTTAAGTACCGTATCTATTAGTTTCCTAATTGGGGCAGGTGATTCTTTAGTTATGGTTGACATTGTGAATAACGCTTTGACGTGATTGTGTATCAGCAACTTATTATTATTGAATCTATTCTCAATCAATTCCCAAGCAACACTATAATTATCTGAAGAAAATTCAAGAGACTTAATAACTTGCAACGCATTTCCAGTCAGAGATGCTCTTAAGTAGTGGAATTTTTGAATATTATCAAGTTGCTTAGAATTATGAATCATTGATGAAAATGTGTCTCTAAATTCCAACCAATTATCGTAACTACCATCAAAATTGGGTAGCGAAATAGTTGGCAATTTTACCAACGTATTGGAATAACTGCAGTTATGTTCCAACGTATTGGAATTGCACTTGTGTTTGTCACAACTATCCTGGCTATTATCTATTAAACAATTAGCTTCAGCAACAGAACTATAGTAACAATTATCAAAAGACTCTCTATACTCTAATTGTTCCGGAATGTTCTTTTCTGGCACCAATTCCTCGATTGACGATTGAACTTTACTAAATTCCTGTAGCAAACCTTGAGCAGACTTTACGCGCAATTCTAATTCTACCTTCTGTTTAGGATTGATTTCGCTACCAACTAACAAATTTACACTTTTTTCGAACTGTGTGAGCATACCTTTTAAGGTACCCCATTTCCGTCTTAAATCTGCTAGCTTTTTAATATCCTCAGGCGAAGTCATTGTGGCAATTTGTGGGAAGAGAAGGTACTCACGTTTTTCCTGCGGCAAGGCTGGTGAACAATGCACGCGCGTTCCTGTATACACAAAAGTACGATTTTAGCACACACAGAATAAAAAGGGAAGAAGAAGGAATTGCCAGGCACCCCTTGAAGGCTTCCTCTGACAACGTGGTGATGATCAGAAGATACGACTCATAGGACCCATGTTAAGATGTGGCCTTAACTCTTAGGGGTTCTTTTCAGATTTCAGGGAGTGGCAACCAAAATGAGTGATTTATTTTAATCTGGATTACAGAAATTTATTGCTAATTATTATGTACAATGGTTATGGGACTATGTCTAACAGGGTCGAGGCAGATAGTAGAAAAAAGGGCCGAGCTGGCGTCGTCATGTGTTTATATAGGCTTGAAGCAGTGCCTCCTCGCGGTGGTTCGATGAACTATTCAGCTTGACGAGTGACGTAGGCGCATGTCTGTTGTGTAGATCATCATTTGTTTATTCATTGCGTCTGCTGTCGCTGCTGGTAGATGGCGCTGTCCTCAACACATGACATAGTTGAAATATCCAATGTCTTAAAAAACCATTAGATTAATCCATAGATTTTTTACATTTCTATTGATTAATCGTTCGTTAGTGCAATTAATTTTAGTTTAATCAAAATTAAGTAAGTAAGCCAGTATGAAATATGGTCGAGTCCAGTCGACCAATATGTGTTATGAACATATCGAGCCTTTACCGCCGTTTTAGCGCAACCGACAAAAAACAAATTTTACAGGAGAAGGTTTTTTTAAATATTTTTAAAAAGAAATGTGCTAGTAAATATGATTTTCAGACATTTACATAATATGTAAATGTCTGAAAATCATTAATATATGTAAAATTTCAATTTACTAGCACATTTCTTTTTAAAAATATTTAAAAAAAACCTTCTCCTGTAAAATTTGTTTTTTGTCGGTTGCGCTAAAACGGCGGTAAAGGCTCGATATATGAATCAACCGTAGTTATATCGAAATTAGTTAGAATAACTGTAGTTATTATAATACGACCGAATATATGCGACGCGTCTCCGTCAGATGTGCGGGATTAAAATGAATCAAAAAGTATCGTATTTCGTAGTGGTATTGCAGCGGTGAGCATCAGAGTGCAAATAACATAATGAACAAAATAATTATAAAACCGCCGTTGTAAAAATCACAGCAGTCGGCAATATGTCTGCGGTGGAGTGCGACACGGGTTTTAAATAAAACGGTGTGAATTGTTAATGTAGTGGTTTTATCTCGCGTAATTGGGGAATTCATCGGTTATTAAAAGGTTCTGAAAGGAAGGATGTAGACGTCTCTATCTGTGGCCTAGAGTATTTTACAGTTTTATTAAGATTGCTAGCAGCGCCCCGCGGTTTCACCCTCGTAAGTGTCGATTCTGTTGGAATATCGAGATAAAAAGTATCCTATGTGTTAATTCAGGAAATGGTCTATCTATGTGCCAATTTTCATTCAAATCTGTTCAACGGTTTACGCGTGATTGAGTAACAAACATCCAAACATCTTCACAAACTTTCACATTTATATTACTAGCTGACCCGGCAAACGTTGTTTTGCCATATAAATTATTTCTAGCTGCCCGGCGCTACTTCGTTCGCATGGTGTCGTACCCCTTACCCTACCCTACCCCTACCCTACTCCTAACCTACTCCTACCCTACTCCTACCCTACTCCTACACTACTCCTACCCTACTCCTTTAAGTAAATAAAAGTATTAAATAAAAAAATAATAATAAAAAACTGGCCAAGTGCGAGTCGGACTCGTACACGAAGAATTCCGTACCACAAGGCAAAAACGCCGAAAAAAACATGTTTGTTGTATGGGAGCCCCCCTTAAATATTTATTTTATTTTAATTTTATTATTTATTATTAAAGTTAAAATACAACTGAGTATTTTGTGAATATTTCAAGTGCCTACCTGTTGCCATTTTTGATATCGAGCAATAAAGGGCAAAAAAATCGCGTTTGTTGTATGGGAGCCCCCCTTAAATATTTATTTTATTTTGTTTTTAGTATTTGTTTTTATAGTGGCAATAGATATACATACTTTGTGAAAATTTCAACAGTCTAGCTATCGCGGTTCTTGAGATACAGCCTGGTGACAGACAGACGGACAGACGGACAGACGGCCAGACGGACAGACGGACAGACAGCGAAGTCTTAGTAATAGGGTTCCGTTTTTACCCTTTGGGTACGGAACCCTAAAAACGGAATAAAAGTATCCTATGTCCGTCTCCTGGTTCTAAGCTACCTCCCCACAAATTTTCAGCCAAATCGGTTCAGCCGTTCTTGAGTTTTAAATAGTGTAACTATCACGATTTTCTTTTATATATATAGATAGTAGGATTATTAGCTTCCCGCGACTTCGTCCGCGTGAAATTTCTTGTACCCCTTGTTCCCCCAACCCACCCCGTCGCGTCGCATCACTTGGCCGCGTTATTACTTCGTTTTCGCTTAGCGCTCTTTCTGATTTTTTTTCTTTTTGCTCCGATCTTATGCATCGTAGCGTGATGATTTAAACCTATAGTTTATAACATACCTCAAGATTTGGGTTAGCAATTTTTTTTGGTTGTTCTGATATATGGCAATCTGTTCCAGGTTATCGCCGAGAGCCATAAAGTTTTTTTTCTAAATGCAATATTGTTTTTTTCCAAATGCAAAAATATTTTTTTTACATTTGATTTGGAGTTCCAGAGAATAGCGTTTTCAAAAACAAACTGTTCGGCTTTGTGATTAATAGGTATAGAGTATAGACATAAGTAGAAACTGGATTTTTGTTTGTACATTACGAACGTTTACCTACCTACCTACCTTAGTACCTACCTACTTTATCTTTTGATAATAGTATCTAGCTACTAAGTCAGTCAGTCTTACTAAGGGGTATTGTTTTATCCAGAAACTGGTTGTGGAAACCAGATAGGAAGTCACTGCATATGAAATACTAGTATTCAGCTGTATCCAGTTATTGCTTCATATAAAATACAGCCGCATCTAGCTAGACTGGAAGCCGACCCCAACATAGTTGGGAAAAGTCTAGGCAGATGATGATGATCTAGCTAATTTACTTAAATTAGATGAGTCTCAAATGTAAAAATAACTGTGAGTACCTAACCTATGAAAGTTAAAACAAAACACACTCGATAACACCGCCATTACAAAACAAGAATCCTCATAATAAAACACAAGCAATTCACATAAAGAACGCAATACTTTCTACGCAATAATAACGCATTGTAGAACCCGCAATAGCTCAGAGTTCATACAACTAGGTTGCTGGCGCATTGCCTGGAAATGCCCTGAAGCCATTGTACTCCTCATAATATTGTTTTTCATTCCGGCACTACAATGAAAATGGCCCATGGATGCCAAAGAAACGTGCTGGTCTTAAAGCCAAGTTATGATTTATGACCACAGTATCTTCGCATTCGTCTTTCTTTGTAATCTACACCTCGCGTAACGCTTCCGTTTTTTTGGACCTACATTTGAATTGCAAATGGAGGATTTGATTACGTTTATTCTGCGGTCTGCGAAACCGAAATGAAGAGTTGTAATTGTGACGGTCCATGGTTGAGGTAATTTGAAAACTGGCAGTTACCCGGAACTTTGTTCGAATACGAACTTTAACCCAACACTTGACTCCTTGAGGGGTGAAATTTCGAAAAACCCTTTCTTATCGAGAACCCAAATAGAGAAATACACTCTCTAGAGATTTATGATACGTAGTTCTTGGAATTTTGTGATGAATTTGAATTTGATGTGAATGGTTTGGAGAGTCTTTGGTCAACTGGACCCACTGCGGCTCATTATGATTTCATGATAGCCTGTCCATCTAGAAGATGTCTGGTAGATATTTCTTAATACCGTCATTGATTGTACCCTTATTTTGTTCTATTTTAAGCTGGAGCTATGTAGTTGATAGTATTATGCCTTCAAAGATGTATACCATAGATGCTATCGCAGATTTAAAACTATTTGGATTGGCAGAATACAGTACTTGTAGTAAACATTAGTAATGTGTACAGTCAACAAAAGAGATAAATATGTAGGATCGTCGGATATAGGTGAAATTTAGTTAGAAACCGATGGATATTGTCGACTGAAATTTAATTTTATAAATGAGCTGTTCGTTTTCTATTAAGAGCCCTTTCACATTTCGGCAAAACGCAAATTTAGGTATTTTACGCACCGAGCGCGGCAAACTACGCTAGCGATACTTTTTTTCATGCTTCTCGCTCGCACTATGATACTGTGAATATGGCGACTAAACGATCTTGATCTTCCGTAACTGAAGTTTTTTTAGGAGGAAGTTTAGTGGGTGGAAACTTTTTTACGTGTCATTTCAATTTTTAACCGACTTCCAAAAAGGAGGAGGTTATATGTTCGACTTTATGTATATTTTTTTTTTATGTATGTTCACCGATTTCTCCATAATTATGGACCTATTTCAAACATTCTTTTTTTGTTTGAAAGAGTACGGTCTCGAGGAGGTCCCATTGTCACCAAGTCGGAATCTGATTAGGAAATCCCATGGAAATCGAGGGAAACCCTCAAATTTTATAGGCACACCTATAGCGACTTGGGTATTTTTTACAGTAACTCGAGCATTTGCTCTCGGAACGCACCATTTGGTGAAGTGGAACTGATAAGGAAGACCACAGGCCATCGGAACTACTCAATAATAACTATTTCACGGGTTGCGATTCGATTAGGTACTTTAATGCTAAGCAATTTATGTCTGAGTGGTGTGCCGGACTTAAAGAATAGCACCACCCCTTACTTCCCGTGGGTGTCGTAAAAGGCGACTAAGGGTCTTACCGGAGAATGGGCAGCAGCGTTCTCTATGCATTCCACCATCATACCATACTGCGATCGCCAACCCGCCTGCCAAGCGTGGCGATTATGGCAACCCCCCCCCCAAAATTGGGGGAGGCCTATGTCCAGCAGTGGACGTCTATCGGCTGAAATGATGATGATGATGAATGATGAAGCAATTTATGCTCGTCACAATGCGTATGGTGAAGTGGAACTGATAGTGACTTCTCAATCAGCTCCAGTTCTTCTGGTTCTTACTAGGAGAACTCCTCAACAATTAACGTACCTGCATCGGGAAAAGCAATATTTTGTAAAAGGTTATGAGTAGTTGACATTGGGCTATTGTAACTTAGATAAATTACAAACTGACCCACTAAAAAGTGAAAAATAAAAAACAGTTTTACAAAAAAAAAAAAAACAACCGACTTCCTAAAAAATACTACAAAGTGAAAAATTACTTTAATTTCGGAAGTCGGCGGCAAAAACTAAAATACAGATCCAAAGACACCGACTTCCGAAATTAAAGTTATTTTTCACTTTGTAGTATTTTTTAGGAAGTCGGTTGTTCTTTTTTGTAAAAAAGTTTTTATTATGAATTTATTTTGTTATATTTTTCATTATTTATGAACCTTACTGTTGCAATTTGTTCACAAATATTTTAATAGGCGTGACGACAGTATTAAATAATCAAAAATTTAATGATGTTAGGGGAAAATACATATTAAAAGGATTTAAAACAGTGATTTAGTTTAATTTAAAAACTTGAGATTAATCGGATTTTCACTAAAATAAAAGATTAAGAAACACCAATCACAGCGCATGACGTCACGCCTATGTAAACATCACTGTGGTTCACAGAGTACAGATAGTATACTGACAACATTTGATGTTTACCTAGGCGTGACGTCAGATCCGACGCCATGACACTGTGAGCTGTTTTCGCGCCCTATTGAAAAAATATTAGAAAAATGGCTTCAAACTTCGTTAAACTTTAGTTTATTACCGAAATATAGGTGTTTTCGTAAATAGTAAATGTGTACGTACATTACGGAAGAGGATTTGAAAATCATTCGTCATGCCTATTGTTATGCAGTAGGTAATCGATTATAATATCTACATTCGATAGAGTAGTTGTATAAATTGTATATAGTACTATGGTTGCAAGGTTGCAACCTATTCCAATAAATAAAATAACCAAATGTAATAGGTATTTTTTATTATTATTTGGTACAATCAAACACCATATTTTTACATCAGAAAAATATTTGCCGCAAAGGCGTTGATCGAGCTTTTCTTGAGTCGATAACTTCTGGCAGTACACATTTTTCGTAAAAATCTTGTAATTTGGGTAACATGTTTAACGACCAAAATTCGTCATCTTTGTAGACTTTTAAAATTTTTATAGGAAAATCTGGTCCAGTCCATATGGCAACTATGCAGACATTTTTATTTGCTATATGAAGCTGGCCTTGGAGTTGGTAAAACCAGTCATGAAACCGGCCAAGTGCGGTTCGGGTCACGCACAGTATAGGGTTCCGTAGTAGCCCGTTATCACAATGTAGTACGATTCTGTCTCTCTTTATTCTGAATAGGTAAAAAAAAAAAAACATACACACATCAAAAGTGTCTAGGGATCAAGCATTTTTATGCGGATTTCTTGAGATTGAGATGTGGCTTTGTAATAAATTTATGATTTTATAAATTTATATGGATCCTTTTTGGTGCATTTCATAATTTGAATCAGGAACTGTGAATCAAATTCGAGTAAAAGATGAAAATCAGCTGTCAATATTTTCCCTATAAAAACATACAACGCATTGAAGACATTATTAGTGCTACTGTTTCCCTACTACTGATTAAAACCAACGTTATTATGGAGCGGCGACGTCATTTAAGCAGGGAAGAAATGCTCAGAGCCGTGGGAATGATAGAAGCTGGTTCCCGGCAACGTACTGTGGCTTTAGCTCTGAATACAAGTCAGAGTGTTATCAGTCGACTTTGGACACGTTACCGAAGCACTGGTACCGTGGCTGAGCGCCATGGAGGACGGTATCGCTGCACCACACGGAGACAAGACCGATACATTCAAATCTTAACTCGAAGAGCTCCAACAATAACCGCCATGATGTTAGCCGTGAGGCTTCATCACTCTTCAGGGAACTTAATTAGCGACCAAACAGTCAGAAACCGCTTGCATGAAGTGAACCTTCATTCCCGAAGACCGCTACGGGTACCACCTATAGCAATGCACAATCGTAGGATTCGATATCAATGGGCTCTTGAACACAGAAATTGGGCAGAAGAACAATGGCGTTTCGTGTGCTTTTCTGATGAGTCTCGTTTTGGTATGAGACCGGATACAAGACGTATACGACACTGGAGAACCCCTGGACGCCAACAGCGATTAAAATCCTGCCAGGAAGTCCATCCTTATAGTGGTGGAACCATCATGGTATGGGCGGGTATTTGGATCGGCGGAAGAACTGAGTTGATTTGGATCAGAGGCAACCTCAACGCTCAAATTTATGCTGAGACGATTGTATCAGACGTCATCGTTCCTCTACAAGTGCAAATCGGTCCCTTATTTCAGTTAATGCATGATAATGCACGACCGCACACCGCAAGAGTTGTGAGACAGACTCTCGCCGCAGCTAACATCAATGTTCTGCCCTGGCCTGCTCAGTCGCCAGACTTGAACCCGATTGAGCATGCATGGGATATGCTACAGAGAAGAGCTCTGCCGAATATGGAGGGTATCCAGTCGCAAGAAGACCTTTTTTTGTTGTTGCAACGAACATGGGCGGCCATTCCACAGCGTGATTTGGATGAACTCATTTTGAGTATGCCAAACCGATGTTCTTGTGTTGTTAGTGTTCGCGGTAGAAACACGGATTATTAATTGTTTAAGTTACCCAATAAAATTTTAAAGAAAACTGTTATTTCAGTCTTTTTTTCGAACTTTTGTGTTAGTGGTTCAAATGTCAAAAATCCCTTTATTAGGAAAATGGCAAATTTCTTTATTAATGCAAAGGTGACTTGGTTTATCGTTACTGTGACAAACGAAAACACTTTATTTGATGAATCCTTAAAGAAAATTTTAATTAATATCAATCAGGAGAAAAGTTATTGCAAAAATATATGTTGATCCCTAGACACTTTTGATGTGTGTATTTTGCTTTTCAATGCAAGTCTTTAGCTTTACCCGTTATAAACAAGCAACTACTTCATCTTAGTCACTTTAAAGGATTAATGCTAAGGATTTTGTATTTGGTATAAAATTATCCAACACCCAAGTTCAATGACTATTACTGCTAAACTAATAAAGTTATCTTAATCGCTATAATTAAGTTCATGAAATGCACTATCATCGTGAATTTGTCCAGATTTTACAAGCCAGCAGTTTAGGTTTTAGAGGGGGGGGGGGACGCTCTACTGAAACAAAAATTTGCACTTTAAAGTTTAATATTTCCTAAATGGAGCATTAAATCGAAAAATATTTTGAGCAACCCCCAAGTCATTTTAGAATACCTATTCTACGATACCCTACACGATGGGGTAGATCACGAAAAAAATATTCATCCCCACTTCACATGTAGGGGAGCTACCCTAAAAAAAAATATTTTCGAAAATTTTATTTTACCACTTAGTCGGCGGCATATTTGATATACACACTCTTACAAAGTTACAGCTTTCCAGTACCAACGGTCTCTTAGCAAAACCTCGGACAGACAGACAGACAGACGGACATGACGAAACTATAAGGGTTCCTTGAAGGAACTACGGAATCCTAAAAATAGAACTGAATTTGGTTAGTCGGCTACGAAATTTTTTACATAATTAAGAAAAATGCTGCGGTCTTGTGAGTACATTGTATAAGCAGCCAGTGTCAATTAAAAAAATACCTATTAAGCGGGACCGGTGTGTTTAAAATTTAAAAAAGACTAAGCCTGGGTTGCATCATCTTACTTTAACTTTAACAAACGTCAAAAGTCTGTCAAACTGCATACAAAAATCACCAGTTATGGTTAAAGTTACGGTTAAAGTTAGATGATGCAACTCAGCCTTAGTACTTACTTAAATTATATTTAACTTAAAATTTCACAAATTGTTAACTTTTCAATTAATTTTAAATAGGTACTATTCATGATTAATATCATTAAAAATTTTAGAAAAACTACTATTTTTTACTTGCCTTATATTCGAAATGAAAAGTAGAGTGTATAAACATCCCCACTTGACATGTAGGGGACCTACCCAAAAAAAATATTTTCCAAAATTTTATTTTACCACTTTGTCGGCGTGATTGATATACATATTGGTACCAAATTTCAGCTTTCAAGTGCTATGGCGAAACTATAAGGGTTCCTAGTTGACTACGGAACCCTAAAAATCCTTAACTTTTTTTCTTCGAACGGCCGTGTCAAAGTCTATTCCGAAAGCTGAAATAGGACATTTAATTTCAATAAGACCGTCATTGTATAGAACTATAGACCATCAGGTGAAGCCCCCAAATAACAATGATCTGAGTCAATGAATAGACCACAAGATCAAAAACTGCGGTTGCAGTTCACACGCACACAAAAGCAATGCGACTACGTCTATGCGACAATCGGCGCACACGACGGTAGTATCGAACGAAGGCGCGCGGGAAAGAAACTGACATAGGTCCAACCTCGACAAGCGCTCGCGCGATACTAATCGCAGATGGCCGGCGCAGTGAAATATATAGCATTTTTATTTATTTAATTAAAAAATAATAGTAGCGATTTAAAAAATAAAAATAATACTATATTCTAAGCAAATGTTGATGATTATTTTGGTATAAATTTTACGCCTAAATAACGTAGGACTTTGGAGATATTGGGGCTTGTTTCGAAGCCTTTTCGGTCGATAATTGAATTACGTAGATTTTTTTTTCTTTACATAAAAGGCATTTAACGAAAATGTATTCTATTATTATTGAAGTATAGGCTATTTGAGAGCTAATTCTATTTTTTTTGATGGTAGATATTCAGTAGAATCTCCAAATTAGAGCTCCGAAATAATGTCTCCGTGAGTTTTTGCCTAAACATGCATCGGGAGAAAGCTTGTTACTAAATAATTAAATAAGTTATCTAAAATCGGTTCTGAGGTTATTGTAGTAGAGAAAACTAACTATTTTTACCACGTAATTGTTATTTCATACAACGAACATAAAGCATACAATTTCAACGTCGAAAACTTCCAATTTCGCGTTTTTTTGTAATACGCCTCTTAATAAAATTAAATTTTATTCCAGAACATCAATCGGTTTCTTTCTAAACTTCAACCATATGCGACGATCCTGCATACTTATCTCTTTTGTTGACTGCACATTCAGTTTAAGCACGCTGTTATATTATAAACAAAACTTATTACCCGACTGACTCAAAAGGAGGGTTATATTTTGAGAAGTCTTTAATATTCTGCAAACTCGACGTTTATTGATTGTTATGAATGACTCAATAACACAAAACATCCCCAACTTCTTATTTGGTGACAAAAAAATAAGATACGACTTTCTTCGTTTATTATTTTATTGTGTAAATGCATCTCTATCCCCTAGCTTCCTGTCTACCCTCTCCCTTCGTCGCAGCTGCCTTGATTATATCATCCGGCCATCTTGGCACAGCGGACATTGCCCTCTGATCGTAAAATATTGAAGCACTTACATTAGCATTGTATTAATAAAGAATGATTATTGCTATGGATTTTATTTCTCTACTGTTCTTGCCTTTTCTTACAAGCAAATACAGTTGTTGGATTTGGATAAGCTCCGCCACGATTTTGTTAGACGTACTTTAAAATCAAAATGTTTTATTTCACATAAACTGCATGGGCACTTATGAAACGTCAGAAGCTAGGTGCACGGTTCCAATTGGTCGTTTCCTATGCAGAAGAACCGGCAAGAAACTCCATGGTTACTCTTTTTAAAAATCATTGGCTTTTGCAAAGTTTCCAGATTACAGTAGGTATGCGAGGACAGCGCAGGCCTGTCAACAAGTACCAAGTACTTGATAAAATAGAAAATGGTCTACAGATCTAAAGTCTATAAGGCCTACAAAGTCCTCACATTTACAAAATAAGAATCTATCAAAAGGATAAATAATAAAAAAAGAAAAATAATAATAAAAACCTACTAAAACCAAGTGATATGATTCCCATTAAAACCACTAATATCTAAAGAGGTGAAAAATTTCAATTGTCTGTATAGAATGTCAATATCACAAGCTCACATACATATTTCGGTTGAATTTCGATTGACGTCAATTCGAATTTGATGTCATATTATACAAATTACAGTTATAATTGCCAATGTAACATAATATACCGTGGTATATTACCACGTTACGACCGTGATTTAAAAATCGATACCGTAAACATACGGTATCGATTTTATTTAACTAAGCCAAACAATTAAGAATTTAAGGGGAAGCGTCTGGGTAGACCGTGAAAATCAAATTTTCTTACGTTTTTGCAATTTGCAAGTTCATATAATCCTATTGATTGATATTTTATGAAATACTCATTCAATAGGATTAGGGGAACTAAGTAAGAGTGAACAGGCTTCTTCTGGGTAAGCTCACTCCATCGTCGACTTTGTCTCTATCACCTCTGACCTAGACTAGAGTCAAGAGCAAACCCATTTCAAATAAAAAAAAAAAAACATACAACCTGACATTGACCTGCAAATTGCAAAAAACGTAAGAAAATTGAATTTCGCGGGCTACCTAGCGCAGCCGCCTTAACAACAAATTGTTGGCTTTTAACATACACATAAAGATGTATTGTAAATTCTTTATTCCCAGTTACATTAATATACACCAATAACAATAGAGTTCAGGGCGAAGATAAAGTTTAGTAAACTGGTGTAATAGAATATACCTATATGTACCTATGCCTATGGCATTAAGTCCGCCTCAGTGCATTTATGTGCTTGATGTATTAAATAAATAAATATCACTTTTCGGTGCGCAGTCCAGTTGACTGACGTCCCACGGCTCATGTCAAACATTAAATTTAAAATTAAAAAAATGTGTGGTGATCTGTGGAACACCTTCTATTCTAAGAGGTCCCCCGACTGCCATATGAATTTATCTGTTTTAGTCTCGTTACATAAATTCTTTAAGTCGGGGGTTTCTAAATTATTTTATCCTTTTCCAATTACTTACATTTAATTTAATTTTTTTTTTGGTGTCGGGGGTTTTTTAATTTTTAATTTAAATTTTAATTTCATGCTTTTTGTAGGGACTCTTTAATTTTTGTATTTCATTTCTTTTATTTTCTTGCGTTTTAAGATACAGGTAATTTGTTGTTTAATCCTTCACATTTGTTGTGAAATCACGAAAAAAAATCAGCTGCTTAAGAGGGCTATCACAATTTTTTCTTGTTTAGAGCGTTTGACTCGAGTTTTGATGTGTGATTATGATTTAACTAAAGCCACAATAGTAAAAAAAATACATGCCCGAGAAAGTTTGATTCCTTCTTTTGGGAGCGCATTCAATAAATATTCCAGTTTGTTCACATAAATCAGTAAAAAACTTGTTTCTGCAAAGGCTGTTTCATAAAATTTTACTTTCGGGCATCTCGCGATGCCCTGTTACATCGAAGATATAATAGTTTAATCATTTATAAAAATATCTACGATACAACTGTATCTTCTACTATGGTATGCATACACCAATTTATGATGTTTCATACAGTAATACACCAAAAATAATTCCGTAAAACAGAGAGTTAATGATAATTTTTCGCCCGAAATTATATTTTTTATCTATGAATATATAAAAGAAATTTAAACAAAAAGTATTTAATAACTAAGATTACTTTGTAACCTTGCTTGAAAAAAAAAATAACTCTAATTTAAAGTAAATTAATATTTTTAAATAATTGTTGTATGCAATGCTATTTATCAATATAAATCTCGGGACGCGCGGTCTTAGCTTTAGTCCGCGCCGAGCGCTCACAAAGAGAGGACGTATCGCTCGCTCGCTGTTGCCGTCACGTGGTCTCGCTCACCAATTCGCCAAGAATAAAGCGCGACCAACACATCTTAATACAAGTGTTTTTTTTTAATAGAGAAGGTCGGATTGTAATGCATAAGTATTTTCCTATGATATTCTAGCGCGAATATGTATATCCTGTATTATAGAAAAAAAAAACATACGTAAATATAAGGTCCCATTAAAATAGATGGAGAAACTTTCAGAACACATTCAGACCACCAAAATAAGGAAGATGGTAAAAAATATACAAGAAAAACGCATAGATACTTATAAGAAAAAAAAAAAAATCAGCTAACGAAAATACACTAATGTGCCTGCAATTGATTATTTTAGGTCAAAATAAAATCACTTTAAACAGTGTTTTTTTTTTGCTTGGATATCTTTAGTTAGACGTACTGAGCGCTGTGTTAAAATGTCCATCTATTTTAATTAATAGTTGTTGTTGTCTTCGTTTTCTGACTTTTTTTATTTAATTCAGATAATTATTTTCCGACGTAAGTAGTTGCAGTGTGGACTGGTACTCAATATCAACTAAAAGTAATAAAAGTTTTCAAAGTTAATGATTTCTGGGGGGCTAAAAAGGCCACTTTGGCAGAATCATAAAAGGATAACATTATGAATCATAATATAGCGAAGGCAGTCCGTGTTTTTCTTTTTTCGCTGCACTACATTAGGTATAATCAAAGAGATTGGGATTGGATTTTGATTGCCTTTTTAGGCTCCCTGGAACCTCAAAATACCAGAACCAGAAAAAACTAGTTTTATTAGGAGTACGTGCTTCTTGAAATCATAGATTAGAGAAAAGCACGGTCTATGCCACTTCAGAGATTTTTTTTTTCCATACCTAAAGGGTGCCAGCGGGACCCTATTACTAAGTGTCCGCTGACCGTCCGTCCGTCTGTCTGTCAGTGGCTCATGAGCCGTTATAGGCAGATAGTTGAAATTTTTCGAAATGTGTATTTTATATTGCGATGTGATTTTTTCAGCGCATATTATTGCGGTGGTACGAAACTCTTCGTGTGCGAGTCCGACTCGCACTCGGCCGGTATTATTTTTTTAACAACAGACCTGTACCTACTGCTGGGGAGTTTGTTGCGCCACTTCTTCTTCTCAGTGAAAGCGCTAGGAAATGGTGAAGGGCGGGCGTTTTTGGGGACTGTCTTATGTAATTTTGACGTTGAAAAAGTGCAGATTCTCAGCCTAATTTGAATAACATTACTTTTGATTTGCCTTTTTTACTTTCTTTTGACTTTTTTATCCAAACTGTAGATACAACATCACATTGCACTTATTTCTATAAATAAGTACTTAAATGTCTACCTACCTGCTGAATAAATTACATATAAAGAAACTTCGTAAAAAATTAGACCGTACCTACCAACAAAAAGTATGAGTGCGATTCCTTTCTTAGAAACTGGCGACGCGGAAGTAATGCTTCTGGCATCGCAAGCGTCTATAGGTTGCGGTAACTACACACCATCAAACGGGCTGCGTGCTAGTTTGCGAAAAAAAAAATCAAGTATATGTTTATGACCCTATAGTAGTTCTATAGATAAACTGCTGTTCTAGGAAACATTCATTGGTACAAATAATATTTCATGAACTATGTATAACAGTAATTTAATTTATTTCGAAAACAAAGTAGCAAAGGCTCTTGTTGGTTTGTTCCTGGCATCGGACGCATAGCCGTTTGCATGTGTGCGTAGCATACCTCTTTAGATGCACACGTGCGCATCCGCTGCCGCGCTCCGTCGAATTTACCTAAAACTGAGCACTTCGATTTTGTAATAGCGCCCTTAATACAAAAGTTCAATACTTACCTACTTGACCAAAATGTATGAAACAGCTGTTTCTACAGACAGACCTCAAAGACCTAAAGCACCTCTTAAAGTGTGTCAGGTTAATTTTTTAACACTTTTATGTGTTGTAGAAAAAAAAAGAAGATTTCATACAGCTCCAATTAATGATACAGAAAACAGCTTTAATTGAGATGTGGTTGCTCTATTGGTCAAATAATTATACTACTCTTCCTCCTTCCTTTCACCTGAATCCTTTAACAAATGCGGGAATTTTCTTCTCACGTTTTTCTTTTCGCGTCGTCAATTTATGTTGATATCCGGCAGAATCATTATTGAGTCTACGTTTTACCTTTGCCACCTAAACGATTCAATTCCAAGTCTGCGCAGAATGAGTACGTGAAGTCATAGTAGATTTCGTCACTTTGATCTAACTCACAATTTCAAGGAAACGTGAAGCCTTCGTTATGAAACGCTGAGTGCTAATAATGATTTCACAGAAAATGTGCATTGATGCAACATGTCTGTTATTCGCACGTAATAATATTCTCGTCTTGCGTAAGTATTGGGAGCAGTTGTGCCCAAGTGGTATCGGTACCATTTACGAGTATTAGGTCGCGAATTCGAAACCAGGCGCCTCATTTTGTGTATTTAATTTCACTACCACTGCTTTCAAAACGGTGAAGGAGAAAACTAGCATGTCCTCGAAATAAAAAAAATCGAAGGCTTGTGATATCTAACAACCCGTACGGGGCCCGCGTGGTGGATTATGGCCCATTCCTTCTCACAGAGAGGAGGCCTGTGGGCAGCAGTGGGGACATCATAGGCTGATTTTGCAAATATTTGCTTCAAACGGCGTCATATGTATTGATTTCTATTGATACTAGCAAATAAATAGCAGCTATCGTGCATGATTAATTGGCTGTACAACCATATTATCAATTCATTCTATTACGCTCTGTTCTCCAGTTTGCAAATAAAAGTTACTGAAATCGGAATTAGGCGTACATTTCCACCCGCGTGCTATCTCTCCCTGCAGCTCCGATATTTGATTTCATGCGATTTTTTTGCCTTTTTAGACGAAGGCGTGATTTAATTAACATCCGTTCCCGGAATATTAAAGGTGCATATCCAAAGATTAAAATGGAGTGGGATGTACTGTGGCTATGTTAAATTCACACTTTGTGAAAATATTCTCCAGGCCGAATTTCGGTTATGGCGACCAATCTCAGCTTAGACCAGCCTTCAGCGCGGAAGATATTGTAGTGGTACACATACAACCTCATACTTTTTGTAATTTTTTCCTTTTTGATTTTGTCAGCCGTCACTGTCATATAAAAAATCTAGAAAATCTAGCTTGGATATTTTGTCTAAATTTCTTCTCATTTTTAGTTTTTTTATTGTAATTAAGGAAGTGCCGAGGTAGGCAAAAATACAAATCTTCAATAGAAAACCACTTTTATTGAATCTACCCCGTAACACTTCATTGGTGACCCCGAGAAGAACTCAGAAGCCTGTCGGAGCCAACATGTCAACCGGAGCAGGTCAGGAAGCGACGACCGGTGGAGCGTCAGCAGAGAAACAGGACGTCTGCCGAGTGAGCGTCAAATTGCCGCCGTTTTGGCCAGAGGAGCCAGCACTTTGGTTCGCCCAGGTTGAAGGTCAGTTCACGATCGCCGGTGTTACCGCGGATAGCACTAAATTTTACACCGTCGTGGGCCAGCTTGACCACCGTTATATGGTGGAGGCTAGGGACATTATTGAAAACCCGCCAGCCCAGGACAAGTACGCAACGCTGAAAGCCGAGCTTATTCATAGGCTGTCCGATTCGCGCGAAAAGAGGGTGCAGCAGATCCTCACCCACGAGGAGCTGGGCGACCGTAAACCTTCCCAATTTTTACGGCATCTCCAGACCCTGGCTGGACCAAATGTACCAGAGTCGTTTCTGGCCACGTTGTGGGCAAGCAGACTGCCGACCAATATACAGACGGTTATTGCGTCGCAACCTAATCTCGCTCTCCAGTCTGTCGCAGATTTAGCCGACCGCGTGCACGAGATCGCGCCAGCACCCGCCCCGGCGCTCACATTACCTCCCGCCGTGGCAAGCACGAGCACCTGCAGTTTGTCGCAGGCAAGGACAATGTCGTGGCAGATGCACTGTCACGTGTGGAGGCGCTTACTCTGCCAGCACTGGACTATACGGCCCTTGCGCATTCCCAGGAGAGCGATCCTGAGCTGCAAGGCCTCCTGACCAGCAACAGCACATCACTGCAGATACAGAAAGTTCGCTTCTCAGACTCAGGGGTGGAACTTCTCTGCGACGTCTCCACCAGTAACACCCGCCCTTATGTCACAGAACCCTTCAGAAGGCAGGTGTTCCAAAAACTTCATCAGCTGAGCCACCCTGGCAGACAAGCCACGGTCAAATTGATTTCCGCAAGATTCGTTTGGCCTGGCCTGAAGAAGGATTGCAGGGCCTGGGCCAGAGAGTGCATAGAGTGCCAGAGAAACAAAGTCTCGCGGCACACATCCTCTCCCACCTCCCCGTTTCCTGTTCCCTCCCAACGTTTTTCCCATGTCCATATGGACATAGTAGGGCCACTAACAATGTCAAATAATTACAGGTATTGCCTCACCGTCATTGACCGCTTCACTCGCTGGCCTGAGGCATATCCCATCGCTGACATAGCAGCGGAAACATGCGCCCGCACCTTCATCGCCGGCTGGGTATCCCGCTTCGGTTGCCCTCATCGCATCACTACCGACAGAGGCAAGCAGTTCGAGAGCAAGCTGTTCCACACCATCGCAGCGCTCCTCGGCAGCCAGCATCGGCCAACCACGGCGTACCACCCAGCCTGCAATGGCATGGTCGAACGCCTACACCGCCAGCTGAAGGCGGCCATCCGATGCCACACGGACACCGACTGGTCCGAGGCTCTTCCCCTGGTGCTGCTGGGCATCCGCAGCGCCTGGAAGGAGGATATTAAGGGATCAGCAGCTGAGTTGGTCTACGGGGAACCCTTAAGACTCCCCGGCGAGTTCATAAGCCCTTCACTCACCCGCACCGTAGACTACACCGACTTCGCGGCGAGGCTCCGGCATCAAATGGCGAAGCTGTCGCCAGAACCGGCGAGCCGCCACGGCGCGAAACCATTTTACGTGCCCAACAGCTTGTTGTCAGCATCACATGTGTTCCTACGTCAGGACGCCGTGCGCCGACCTCTCGACCCACCGTACACCGGGCCGTTCAAAGTACTAAAAAGGGGCGAGAAGACGTTTAGGATTGAAGTAAAGGGGAAAGAGGCAACGGTCACGATCGACAGGTTGAAGCCCGCTTACCTCAACAACGAAGGTGACAACACTCCCAGCTCGACGGCAACATCAACGGGGGCAGACACAGCTCCGCCACCATCAAACGTCACCGCCGAGAGAAAAACCCACTCCGGACGAACTGTACGATTCCCGGATTACTATCGCCCGTAGTTTAGTAACTACGGTCTCAGGGGGGGAGTAGTGTAGTGGTACACATACAACCTCATACTTTTTGTAATTTTTTCCTTTTTGATTTTGTCAGCCGTCACTGTCATATAAAAAATCTAGAAAATCTAGCTTGGATATTTTGTCTAAATTTCTTCTCATTTTTAGTTTTTTTATTGTAATTAAGGAAGTGCCGAGGTAGGCAAAAATACAAATCTTCAATAGAAAACCACTTTTATTGAATCTACCCCGTAACACTTCATTATTATGCAGATGCAATCTCTCTTCCCTCATTCTCATATTCCGATTGGACGGCAATCCGACACGACCGGAGAGAGATCAGGCGCAATACCAACGTCTTAACGTGCTTTCCAAGGTACGGGGGTATGACACCACCAACGTCGAAACTATGGCCTATTACAAACAAAATGTAATGAAAAAACCCAATAACATTTTGCCCGACCTGGGAATCGAACCCAGGACCACACACTCAGCAGTTGCGCTTGCGACCACGAGGGCAACGGGGCAGTCAAAGTGAAAATATACATAGTTATCGTCAGTATTTTCCGATTACTTTTCCTGTCTGACTCTGTACAGTAGGCCGCACGTCAGTGTAATAAAACCAGTAGGTATAAGATGACTTCTTATCCTACTGAAACTCTGTGCTACACTAGGCCATCTCAAGGTCAAAATGTTACCACCGATTTGGTCGACTGTACGTGGACGAGTAAAATGGATTCCTAAAGTTACTGCAATAAAATTTACATAGGTAGCAGATAATAACCCTGGAACCAACTTAGTCTTTGTTTCATTGTAATATCTCGAAAGTTTCGAACGTATGGAAAACTGTATTCCCGGCAGGGGAATCGGTACCAAATGTGAGCTGATTCTAGCATATTTTAAAACATAAAGTTATAAGGTTTTTTTTTCCTGAACAAAAGCAGGTAGGTTTCTCGCTTTTGTCGATATATGGCCGAAATTACTGAATGCAATGGAATACAATACAGTTTTGTTTACTGATTTTGAATGAAAGAAGAAAGAAAAGAAAGAAAGGAAAGAATGAAACAAAAGAGAAAAAGAGAAATTGTTTATTCTGCACAAACAAAACGCAAATTACATAAAATACACAAATACAAAGACGAAAAAGAAATATATAAATGACGTATATTACGCCGTTTTATCCTTCTTTCCTATTTTTAAACTAAATTACACTACATAACAAAAGTACATAAGTAGATGTATTATAGGTTTCTATCTATTGACACTCTTTTAAACTTAATTTCATCTACGCCTATAACCTCGCTTATTAAATTTGCTAATTTAATTTGTGTTTAATCTGTGTTCCTGCTTATAATAAACAATTTTTTGTTTATACCTTTTCCAAAAAATAACAGATTCTAGATAGTAATGCACCTAGCTCCGCAGCTATTTTGATATCTGTCCCGATTTTAATATACGTCTTTGTTCCGAAATACAAAGAGCATTCGCAGACAATTGCTACTAAATAAATAAAAGAACCAATAACGTTTTATGAGTCGTGTGTCTTATAAACGAGACCGGTGTGGTGGCTGCTAACACACCAAAACAAACCAACAAAGATATAATCCAACAGAAAATAAAATTGATGCGAACATTTTCGGACAAATAACTAGCTTGTGGTTGTTTATACCTCAATAAATAAATGGTTTTTGAATTTTTTTATGGTTTTATGTCGAGTGAGTACTAAAAATAACGGAAAAAAAGCTGAAAGCTATGATTACGAAATAAAAACTAAAACAAAAATGTATTTTTATATCAACAAACAAAACATCGGGACCTACTGATCGGGAGAAGGCACTGGCTCCTGTAACACAGGTGTTTTTACCTAGCGCAGGAGTCAGGGCTTCACTTTCTTTGTCCACATTTTTTTTATACTAGTAAAAAATATTATTATCATTAGAAAAAAACAATTCAACAAACGTGCAAATCTAAAACATTTAAAGAGTATTAAAACAGTAATCAACGGCTACTTCCTCAAGAGTACCTCCGAAATGGAACATGCTACCCTCTTGGGCGGCTGTGAAAAGAGCCCCGTTAGAGATTCCATTTGAAAAGAACAAACAGATGAGTAACCTCGTTCATCAACCCGCGAGAGCCCCCGACGCTTAAGCGCGCCTTGTGTAATAGCCAGTCTCGTCGTAGACCCGCCGATAGCGCACGCTTGCTACGCGCCCCGCGGCCCCGCTACGAAGCTACGCGCTACGACAGTACGCAATGAATAAAAACGCTACGAACAGTGCAGTGCTAAATAAAAAATAATTGTAAATTAATATAAAGTGTATCTTATTATTTCAATGTATATAAAGTGATAGTTGATTTTTGTTATACAAATTAAATTCGATATAGTTTGTAAAAATGTTTAACTTAAGGATTGCGATTAGAATATTCATATTTCTATTGATAACACAAGGTAAGTTGAAATTAATTTTTTTATATCAATAATTAATTAATATTATTAAGCAAACTAAAGCATGAAAATCGTAATATTTATTTTAGTATGCGGCAAATTAATTTTAAACCATATTATAAGTAGGTATCCTGAAAATAATTGAAACAGTGAATTACTTTACAAATAACAAACTTAATAAAATGCAATAATTATAATTATGTTCGATGCTTGTTGACAATATTTAATAAAAAAAAGTGATAAGGTTCTGATTCTACATAGTATGGTAATGTTTTGCTTTTCAGGTAAAACATATTTTTATCTGTTTCTGCTAAACAATTTTCATTAGACACTACTGTGTTTACTAGAAACAGAAATTACTAGAATTTTTTATTGTAACAAGCGTATTTTCTTCTCTTAGTTGAGGGCTTACCTGGGATTCTGCGTTTTTCTGCGAACAATTTAGAAGCAAAAATAATGTATCTGTTCGTTGTTACTAACTATGTAGGAATATGATATACCTTTTCTGAGAAATTTAATTATAACTGATGATGGGTGACCATCGTCACATACAAAGACCCCTCCGTGCCTCGGAAAGCACGTTAAGCCGTTGGTCCCGGCTGTCATTCGTGGATCTTTGACAGTCGTTACGGGTCGTCAGAAGCCCGAAAGTCTGGCAACCAGTTTTACCAAGGGGTATCGTATTACCCAGTAACTGGGTTGTGGAGGTTAGTTTGGCAGACGCTCCATGTAAAATACTGGTATTCAGCTGCATTCGATTAGACTGGAAGCCGACCACAACATAGTTAAAAAAAGGCTAGGCAGATGATGATAATGTGTCTATCTGCGAACAATTTAAAGCAAAAATATGCTAACTATAAACTCTTCACGTTGGGAAATTTAATTATAACTTGTACTTAACTATTAAGAAGCTTAAACTGAAACAATATAGGACGTAAAACGTAGGCCTAATGTAAAGGCTTCTCTAAAATTAAACACCAAAAATAATCAAAGCATTTAACACACCCAAATTAAATTCTCAACTTATTTATTTTCCGATTATATTACGCCAGAGGTTGTTTGTACAGAAATTCCGGAGTCTTCTAAAATAAATATTTTGTAATGGTTTTCTAAACATTTACTTTGTTTCTTGGAAAATGTATTACCTTGTTTGATGTAGCCTGGTTGGCAATTAGGTAGGTTTTGTTGCCTTGATCCCAGCTTTAGGCGTGGAATGTAGAATTTATACTAAAACCTCTGATGGTTTGAGCAATGGATTTAGAATATCTTACATAGGAGGACGGGTCTCTGCATATCTACTTGTCATATGTCATCATTAGTTTCGGGGGTGAAGGTAGTACTTACGTATTTAGGTTAATACCTGGACTAAGAAATGATTTATGACGTAGGTTGTGTACTGATATTCAGTTTGGGGCGTATTTTGATATCTCTTTGTTTGGAGAGCCTTCTGTCTGGCAGTGAAGTTCGATTATGTCCGGTAGTAAATTTATAGAGCTCGGATGTACATAGCATACACACAATGCATAGGATTTGCGATCTTTCATGTTCTTTCTGGTAAAATGGAAGATAGAATAGATACTCTTATTATACACCAGAAAAATTACAGATTTAAATGAATGCATTTTACGAGGGGTGAAACAATGGGTGGTGTTATCACTAAAAGCGATCTTTTAAAGACAACCTTTGGGCGGATTAAGGGACAGATAATACTGCAGGTAGTCTATGGTGTATCATTTACATATTATATATAATAAATACATACATAAATAAAACACCTTAAAAATGTTGTCTGAAATGGCCTTTTGAGGAAAAAACCACACAGATTTGATATAATAATAATAACGTATCTCTACGTTGACGTGAGTGAACAATGACGAGGAACAGAGCACCCACCTTATTCTTGCCTTTATTGGCCGGCTTGAGTGGCGATCCGCAAGAGCAAAAGTTTCGGAGGAAGGAAGCATTCCAGTAAGATGCTGGTAGGGATCTTGACCGTACTTCCGGGATTTTTTATTATTTTTTATTTTTTTATTTCTGTAAGTAGGTTTTTACAAACACCTTTACACGTCATCGGATTGTCCTGATAGCCGTGGAATACCTCTCCACTCCTCATAAGCACCTCAGGACATGTTGCCCCTTGTTGCTACGGCACTATGTGCTAGCGACCGTTTCCGGGGGCCCATTATTGAGTGTGCTAGTCACCCTCTGCCATTTGCCCATTTTATCCGTGTATATATAAAACATTGATCAGGCAGGGGTCATAGTTCTTCCATAGTTCTTGGTAACCAGTCCACTTTAGCCACCCAAACCCATAGCCCACTTTTTATTTTTCCACTTCCTGCAATAGTCCTACACTAACCGTGGGTTATCCTTGGGTGCACTTGCATAGTGCATACAGGGATAATCGTCTGTTGGTGCCGCATTTCATTAATATTTCCTAAAGGACCTCTGCAAGTTGGTTTCAGCCCCTCGTACGCCTTCCAAAGGACCGGGACCCCGTGGTCCCGTTTTATGTAAAAAAAAAAAATTGACAGTAATCAAATGACATCGCGGCAATCCCAGACGGAGATGGCGAGATGAGTTGGACTCCTTTAAAAAGATTAGTTAGTAGAGGTGGAAGGAGAGTAGGGAGGCCTTTGCCCAGCAGTGGGACATCAATGGCTAATAAAAAATAAAAAAAAACAGTTTACAAAAAAAAAAACAACCGACTTCCAAAAAAACAATACAAATTGAAAAATAACTTTAATTTCGGAAGTCGGTGTCTTTGGTTCCGCATTTTTGTTTATTGACAGCCGCTGCCGCTGTAGCTTTGCCTATAAAATTTGAGGGTTTCCCTCGATTTCCATAGGATTCTCTCATCAGATTCCAAATTGATGATAATGGGACCACCTCGAGAGTATACCCTTTCAAACATAAAAAGAATTTTGAAAATCGGTCCACAATTGGCGGAGTAAAAACAAACAAACACAAAAAAAAACATACCGTCGAATTGAGAATCTCCTCCTTTTTTGAAGTCGGTTAAAAAGGACAATATTTGAGCACTTTTAACGACACGCATTATACTCTGAACAATTCACTAAGATAATTAACAGTATCCATATTTATGATAACGTCAACCTATTATGATCACTAAGCCTCAAACAACAGATCACCAAGTTAGCTACGAGGAGGGTTCTTACCAAAGGACAATATTAAATTTTCAATGTTTTAATCTACGACTACTTATCTGTTGATAAAGTCACCTAATTTTCTTATACTGGTGTATAGAGAGATAGTTGGCGTTTATAAGCAATACTTAAGAGTCCATTGCCCTTCTCGAATAATCTTAAACGATCTATCAATATATAAGCCCGTCAATGTAAGTCAAAGGGCGGCAAAGTTTCGCCATTGTCTACAGGACCAGGGAATATGTTTTGAACGCGTGCCAGTTCGAAGATAGTTCTATTAGCAAGATGGCGGTTTTGTCATATGAGTCACTAGTTTTGAAAACTAATATAAAGGTTTGGCTATAAAAGTGGTGTTTCAATTTGGGTGTTATATTATTATAAGCTTTGGTTTTGGTATAAAATGCTTTATTATTTGGCCACTTTTTATTATTAAGCACTAGCTTTTGTCCACAACGTCGCTAGCGTGGCTGTGTGCCAAATTCCATCGAAATCTGTTCAGCCGTTAAGGCGTGAAAAAGTAACAGACAGACAGAGTTACAAACGCATTACAGTATTAATATTATCGTATTGCATATGCAAAGCATATAATCAGCCTATAACGTTCACACTGCTGGGACATAGATCTCCTCTCTGTGAGAGGGAGTGGGCCGTAATCCACCACGCGGGCCCAGTGCGGATTGGTAGATGCCACATGTCTTTGAATTTTTGGTTCTAGGACATGTCGGTTTCAGTATTATTATATACCAGCTGCGCCCCGCGATTTTACCCGCATAAGTTTCGATCCCGTGGGAATATCGGGATAAAAAGTAGCCTATATGTTAATCCAGGGTGTCAGCTACCTCCATACCAAATTTTATCAAAATTGGGCAAGCCGTTCGAGCGTGAAGAAGTAACAAACATATAAACACACACACACCCCCACACACTCACAAACTTTCGCCTTTATAATATTAGTGTGATATATTATTAGTATTGATTGGACTTATTTTTCAGCTTTAAACAAAAACAATATTTGGGTCGGATAAGTTTGAAAACTTACCACTTTAATATTAGCTAGATATAACCCCAGAATAGACAGACGACCCAAATTGAAAACTAAACATTCTGAGGTCAGGGCTACGTGTTAGATTTCTGATTCGAGATAAACATGAAACGGTGTTAAAGCTAGATACCAGACTGACGAGATTGTGATGGTCTACAAAGTATTTAATTGTTACTAGAGTAAAGGTTTGATTTCCTAAGCAAGCGAGGAATAAACGGTCACAAAATAACGGATGGTCAGTTATAGAGCATTTTTGACACCATCACATCAAAAACTGGCGAAAATGACAGCCGCTCTAATGTTATGACGGAATTTCTCTTCTAGCTAATCGTATCTTAAGGCCCATCGTCCATGACGCTACTCAAGTGGTATATAATGTGTAACAAACTCAAATCACCAATGAGTATTAGTATTTCATTTCGTTTCATTTCATTACAACCACGAACTAGTTAATAACGCGTTATGCGGGCTTTACACAGGTGACTAAAATTGCAAGTTCCAAGGTTCTACTTTTGTACTGCGGCGACAGGTCGCATGCGGCACGGCAGGTGACTAAAATCGACCGTGAAACTGCTCAGCAACCGATCGCCCGCCGTATAAAGGTCGACATTTTGATGCAAAATGAACTAGTCACCTGTGATTTTTATCGACCTGTGTAAATGGGTTGGCAATTCGGGTTGTGAGGCGATTTGTTAAGCGACCAGCCGCACGCAAAATCGATCTAGTATAAATCTCCTATTAGTAAGTCGCGTCGTGTACGGACGGCCTTTGAAATACTAGTGCTGTGTCATTCTGGTTAATCAGTGGTGATTTGTATTAATGACACGTTATGTTTGAATAGCTTCGTGGACGATAGGCCTTGCAAAATCGGGGCCATTCAACACCCGAGAAAATATGTGGCCTAAGCAATTACAGTAGCATTTTTGATAACCACCCAACTAATATACTCTCACTTATCTACTGTAAGCTTTTGTAACTCTATATCACTTTCTGTTACGAAATTTTTGTATTAAGAAGTACAAAAAAAAATCAAAAAATCCGCTTTGAGGAGTTAATTTCCAAATTCTGTGTAATACTTAGCTGATTTTCTTTATTTCCGTTTTATTCTAATTTAATATTGTTCTTTGAGGTAAAGCTGCGGATATTTCGGTCATTGCCCTTTTAACGTTTTTTAAAGTTTTCTTTCTAAGGCTCTGGTTTCGTTGATACTGGTTCGGGTTGGATTATTCGATTCGGCAGAACTTGTGGAACAATAAAGCTTAGCGCAGCTTTTATTTTGTGTATCTGTTTAAAGATATTTATTCTCATAAAGAACACAAATAGTTCACTAAAAATATGAGATTATGAGATTAGATCATACACTTATACTATTACATCATGACTCCGTGAGTCGACAATATATAAACTGACCGCGATAACAAAATATATATATTATATAAATCGGGTTCCAGAGAAATTGAGTACACAGGTTAATTACTAAATTTTAGATACATAAGTTCTTAACTTTTTTTTTTTAAATTTTGTACTTTCTACATTAATCATAATCATCTGGCAGTTTATTATATAGCACTGCTCCTTCATATAAAATGTTTTTCTTCCCGTAATTGGTTCTGGGTGGCCTGAGTTCTAACTTGTTGTATCATGTCATGTTCCCACTACAAGGACGCAGGCCTCCTCTCGGCGTGAGGGAGTGGGCCGTAATCCACCACGCGGGCCTAGTGCGGGTTGGTAGATGTCACACGTCTTCGAATTTTTGGTTCTAGGACATGCCGGTTTCCTCAAGATGTTTTTGTAACCGTTTTGAGTCTAACAAAGCAGTGTATACATATCTCTTGCCGATCGGAAAATGCCCCGTTCGGTATATATAACTTACGGCTGAACCCAATTACTTATCTATCACCAGTTTTGGCATACTGGAGGTAGAAAAACCTATCGATCTCTGGTTTTAACGTCCCAATAACCTATATAAGTAGCGATCTGTATGATTATGTTATACTGGCAGATATGATTGTACGGCTACCGTCAGTAGCGATCTGTCTTTAACTGAAAATAGGTTATTGGGCCGTTAGCTGTATTAGTAGGTTGCAGTTAATTTTTATCGCCCGTCGCGACACGATGTGTACGTGCGGCTAAGCCTCATGGTTTTTATCCGAACATAATAGGTATATCTACATAATAAGGTCATATCATCTGTGCATCACACTAATATTATAAAGGCGAAAGTTTGTGAGTGTGTGTGTATGTGTTTATATGTTTGTTACTTTTTCACGCTCAAACGGCTAGACCAATTTTAATAAAATTTTGTATGGAGGTAGCTGACACCCTGGATTAACATATAGGCTACGTTTTATCCCGATATTCCCACGGGACCGACATTTACGCGGGTGAAACCGCGGGGTGCAGCTAGTATAAAATAAAGAAAAAAAAAGTACTAAAAAAAACTAAAAACCCTTTTTTACGATTTATCACTTCGAATTACTTTTAACCATATAATTATGATGTTTATATTTTTTTTTTTATCAACTTTTAAAACCCTTCATTTTGATATACTCGATGGTATTGTAAAAAAAAATGTCGAACCCATATGGCAGCCTAATTCGCCATTTTACTTTGTTTTTTTTTTAATGTAGCCAGTGACACTCGCGCTATCAAGACAAATCTAAAGACGTATAATTTAACCAAATCCGTTCATTCGTTTAGGAGTTACGAGGGAACAAAGAAACGGACATACATACAGGGCAAACACAGAACCCTCCTTTCGGGCTTCGCCGCAGTTGGGTAAAAATTTGGCTGCTCTTCTTTGCTGTACAATAAAACTGAGTTAACACCTACACAGTCATTCATTCAGTTTCTTCACACAAAACCCACGCCTAATATATTATTTAGAATTATTTTATATTGCTAAATTTATTTTTATTTTATGTTGATTGTCTACTACTCCTATTTAATTAAGCCATCATCATCATCATCATTTCAGCCGAAAGACGTCCACTGCTGGACATAGGCCTCCCCCAAAAGGGGGGGGGTTTGCCATAATCGCCACGCTTGGCAGGCGGGTTGGCGATCGCAGTATGGTATGGTGGTGGAATGCATAGAGAACGCTGCTGCCCATTCTCCGGTACGCCCCTTAGTCGCCTTTTACGACACCCACGGGAAGTTTAATTAAGTATTCTGTCCATTTTCAAACATCCTGAAATTAAACTTAAGTTAACGCAAACATGTCTCGAATTAAAATCCTTATTATAAATTATAACGCAACTCAGGCTCTCAAGATACAGACGCTGCCTGCCAAGTTTAGAGACCACTGTTCAAACAACTATGTTAAATATTTTCTAGTTACAGTAAGAACCGTCAAACGGGGCGAACATAACATAACATAACATAATCAGCCTATAATGTTCCCACTGCTGGGAAACAGGCCTCCTCTCGGTGAGAGGGAGTGGGCCGTAATCCACCACGCGGGCCCAGTGCGGGTTCGTGGATGTCACATGTCTACGAATTTTTGGTTCTAGGACATGCCGGTTTCCTCACGATGTTTTCCTTCACCGTTTTGAGAGCAGTGGTGATGAAATTATTTACACAAAGTCAAGCGCCTGTCTGGGCGAACATTGAAACAATATAGTTTGTTGCCAAAAAGGAGTCTAATGAGTTAATTGTATTATAATTAACGATTAAGTGTCCTTTTCGGCAACAAACTGTATTATTTCATCGCTGAAATCCATTTTAAAGTTTTGTCCCAATTCAGCCCTGTATCCCTATTCACCCCGTTTGGTGGTATAAGATATTATTTCTTTTAAAATTTATTTTGTAACAAAGTACCAATAATTATTCTTATCCGAATAATATATTCGATTTTAACACCCGGCTGTGCCAACCTAAACAAATGTGTACCACTCCTAAGTATTCCTAGTTGTTTTCTTCGGACGCTAATAGTAGAACCGTTAGTACGTAATTCGCACCTCCGATAAAATAGGGTTACAACTCGAAAAACCTGGATTTTTAGAAAAGCGAAAATAAACTCATGGATTTGTTAATCAGTCTTTTTCCTTACACTATTATTATTATGTGATCAAAATTATAAACGCTTACAAAAAAATATGTGCTATTGGTATACGCTGTTTTTCAATTTTCCTGAAAAACAACCTGAAAATTTCTGTAAATGACTTTCGAGTTGTAACCTTATTTTATCGGAGATGCGATATGTAGGTGTAAAAGCTAGGCTTCGTTGTATTTCGTGAAGCCTAGCCTTGCCTTATTTCTAGCTATAAAGATGGAAGAATAATAAATTATTTAGAACCAGAACGGAATGTAGGTCAGCCAATTAGTTATTCAATGTTTTTCATTTCATGTAAAAATTTAATTAAATAAATTTTGTTGAGCTACCGGTAAAATAAGCAGTCTTTTTTATTTTATGACGATGCGGGAACGATGGTAAAGGTGGAATAATGGGGAATTTTTCAGGTGTTGTTGTTTAATAAGCATATACTAAGTTCTCTACTAAAAGATTCCATATCCTCATGTGTTTGTGATGTTGTGTGTCTTGTGTGTGTGGGTCTATGTATTGCTGGCGGTAAAGACTATGAATCACCCATTTTATCCCCATGGCTGTCGGAGAAAAACCACGGGGGACTGCCCTCGTCCAATCTCACATTTAAGCATAGTGGTCACTTTGCTACCCCTTTTGGACATTTTGTCACTGTCTTTTGGTTGGGTAAGCATTTGTTTTAAGACCGAAAGAAAATTATTCGGGCGAGAAGTTTTTTGGACTTAGCTTTTAATATTGGCTAAGCGAAGCACGGAAAATTTGATAGTCGAAAAGATAATTGAAGCATAAAAGCTCACGTATTACTAGTTCGCACTCGTGGCTAAGAGAACGTTTACGATCATGAACGAGTTTCATCACTTATTTGCAGCACCTGCTAAAAACTTCTAGGAATACTAAAACTGTTCGACTCGACCAACTTGTTCTTGATAACCGACCAGATATTAATAGTAATAGTTCCTTTGCTCCATTAGGCTAGAACCCGAGACTGTCGTTAATCATTTTTATTAAAAATTCAAACAAGTTTTCCTCCCATATCATATTCTAACATAAAACGTAGAATGAAGTGGCATCGTAAAGATTATCGTAGCCGCATTTTATGGCGAGACCTAATTACGTTATATATTGCCCAATTTTTCCACATCATGGAGTAGAAGATTATGCAAAATGGTTGAATCTTTAATGTGGATAATTGCGTCGCTTCTCCAGGGGTTGCGGTACCAAGTTATTTTATTATGCGGAAATTCTTTCAAAGGTATTGCAGTTCTCGAAATATTCTTGGTGTGGTTCCCATGTGGGTTCTCAACACTTTCAAGGAGTTGTGTGAACACACCGTTCGTGTTCCGGGACTAGAGCTACTGTGTACGCATTATGCAGTTGTGGTGCTGTTTGTTTTGCAGTCCACATGAATGCGTTAGTCACTCGCAGTGCCCGAATTTAGGTAGTTTAGTATTTATGCACACTGCGCAGTTTCGCGTTGTTATAATTGTGGGCTTAGAACTAAATGTATTTAATGGTCAGACCGTTACAGCGTACCCATTTGTGCTCTGAATAGTCTTTAAATAAGTGCCGGTCTGTTTCTGGACGTATTTAAGTAAAATTACATGACAAGTTTTGGATACTTTAATATCTTTAGGGTTCCGTAAACAGGGGTTACTTTGAATAGCGGGATGACTTTGATCAAAACTTCCATTTCTTAAAAAATCGCGAATTGCTTAAAACGAAACGCAATTTGTTCGTTTTTTTTTTCTATTTGTCACGTTCATATGTGATTGTCGCGTTCATATGTGACTCATTTGTTCAGAAAACCGGAAGGTGCGCTCTGTCGACGCGACCACGCGTTCTGGTTAGCCGAATAAAATGATCGCATTGGTTAGGACGTGGCCTTATGATTTTGTTTCAACGTTATTGTATCCCTTTCTCCATCCCCCTATTTATCTACACTTATAAATTATTATTATGTAATTATTATAAAGCGATTAAATAGCGATAGATTTAACAGACACAGGAGTCTAGTCAATGACTTTGGTATCAAAACAATTACTTAAAAAAAACACCATCGTTACTAATGACTCAGAAGTGCTATTTGTGTGGGACGAGACAAGATAGCCATCGATATTTATCTATAAATGATAAATGATTTATTTTCTGTAAGTAGGTTTGTACAAACACTTTTACACGTCAATCGTATTTTTTTAAACTAGACGAGGTCGACGTTTCCTATTTGACTATTCTGAGAAGAAAGGCCGAAACAAACTCAAAGGTCACAGTCTCTTTTAAAGTCCAGACAAAATCTTGGTCAGATCGTCTGAAGACCATGTAGATTGGTGTCTGAAATGGTCTTTTGAGGAAAGAACCACACTGATTGAGCGGACCTGTCCAATCAGTGCACGCATTTGTCAAAAATCGTGCAGCTCAACTCAGAACTTGAGGAGCTCAACGATTCGACGAACAATACCAAAGAAAGGACATTTGGGTAGGCCGCGTAAATTACTCAAACTGCCAAATCATGATTAAAACTAACTAAGAAGGAAAACAGAAAAAAGCAATGACCCACATAGTCCTCACATTCACAATTTTATTTAAATAGTTAAATAATAAAAAAAAAAAAACTTTACAAAGTAAATATTCATGTCATTGTATATATAAAATTCATAAATGTCAATGTGTATATAAAAAATCCGGACATAATCTTTGAGGGCCATGTAGATTAGAGTCTAAAATGTTCTTTTGAGGTAAGAAACACACAGATTGAGTGGACCTGTCCACGTCCAGTCAGTGCACGCATTTGTCAGTAACCGTGCAGCTCAACTCAGAATTTAAGGAGCTCAACGATTCGTCGAACCATACCAAAGACAGGACATTTGGGTAGGCCGCATAAACTACTCAAACTGCCAGACCATGATTAAAACGGAAACAAAGACCCACATAATCCTCACATTTACAAATAATTAAAATAATATAATACTTTATACAGTAAATGTACATGTCATTGTTTAAGTAAATAGATACTTTCAAAAAATATATATTAAAGTGTAAAATAGCAAAATAAAAACAACGTTCACTGTCTAAACCTATTGGAGCAGCTTAATCCCAAGTCTTTTTGTCCTCAATATAGTCTTTCACAGTATAATATAAAATAAAAACTAATATAAAAACTTTTTTGATTACTGAACATTATTTTGACTACGAATGTACTGCGTGGTACGACGTGGGTGTAACGATTGGTTTTTAATTTAATAAAGTTGTTCGAATTTCTGAACAGCTTCAAAAAAATTGAACGAATACTTATTTATAGATCCTTGATAAAGGGTTTGTCTGGGGAGTAATAATAGTTGACCTTGTACTCGATATTAGTTACTTACTCGAATTTTTCATCTTTTATCGTCTATAATTTAATGTAATAGATTTTTTTTTTATAAACGGTCTATATGAAAGTACTGAAAAGTAGGTCCGAAGGTCGAATTTAGATTGAGGGGCGAATAAGAATACTAGGTTGTGTACTGTACAATTTAAGTAAGTATTAGTAATTCTTGTTGTTATAAATAACGGTAGGGACGCGGATATGCACATCGAGTTTTTGGCAAAAGCTCGACTTTGTAAAATATCGTCTCTGATTCTCATGTTTTTCTCCACTGACAAGTATTAGCCCCGTTTACACGGTGTAAGTTTGTGGAACATTCAAGAGCAAGAATCGCATGCCTTAAAGCACGTTTAAGAATTGCATGCAAATGCGATTTCCATAAAACGAAATACAATAATTGAATACAAGTTTTGCCATTCAATAGTGTACTTCTGGGCAAAATTTGTACGCAATCATTGCCTTGGTGTATCCAAGGCAATGATTGCATGCAAGTTTTGCCCCGACTTAAGACGTTGCACGTCCTTGTACAATGGATTCAAATATTTCCTGTAGTATGCGCTGCCAAATATTTTTTTCATCGTCTTAAGATTTCAACTTGTTTCGATCGCTCATGTTTTAACAGGGGTATTAAAACATGAGCGATCGAAACAAGTTGAAATCTTACGCACTTGATCTGTCTGAAGAAACCAACCAACCAATAAGGTCATATGTCCTAGAGCGGCTTCGAGGGGTCCGAGGCTAAATAATAACAGCCGCACAGGCCGATCGATCAGTTTAAGCTACGCTTGCCGCGGTTGGTCTATTGATGGGTGACCATCTTTACATACCGAGTCTCCTCCGTGTCTCGGAAAGCACGTTAAGCCGTTGGTCCCGGACGTCATTCATAAATCTTTGACAGTCGTTACGGGTAGTCAGGAGCCCGAAAGTCTGACAACCATTCTTACCAAGCGGTATCATATTACCCAGCAATTGGGCTGGTGGAGGTCAGATAGGTAGTCGCTCTATGTAAAATACTGGTATTCAGCTGCATCCGATTAGACTGGAAGCCGACCCCAACATAGTTGGAGAAAGGCTAGGCAGATGATGATGATGTGTCTATCTGCGAACAATTTAAAGCAATAATATGCTAACTATAAACTCTTCACGTTGTTATTAACTATTTAGGAATATACCTTTTCTGGGAAATTTAATTGTAACTAGGCTAGGCAGATGATGATGATGTCATAGAGCATTTCCCGGTGTTTCCACTCACAACTGCCGTGTAAAATACCTTACAAAAAAGAAATAATAACTAACAAAAATAATTTTAATAAAAGCAAAACTGTTCTCATGTTTACGACTGTCTTTACAAACTGTTGCAATACGTGCCCGTCCATTAAAGTTTCGCAGAGCTTGGTAACTTTCTTAGCCGCTTATATGCAGTCAGCGTTTTACATATTGTATTCCGTGCACCAGCTGCGTAATAAAAGTCGTTCAGATATATTATTGAAGTTATCAAAATGTTTTAAACTGGTTGCGAGGAGATTATTTTGGTGAAAATTGCTTTTTATATAAACTCAAAGCATTTATTTCAATTAAACCATTTACAGGCACTTTTGAATTGTCAAGAAGTCGGTCATTCAGAAAATATGAAGATAGTTGCCCGTTCCAAAGCGTAGGTACCTATGGAGAAGAACGGGCAAGAAACTCCATGGACACTGAAAATTATATTACTGGAAATTATATTTTTATAAAAATATTAGTTACATCATTAATGTTGAATTTATAATTATATATGAGAACGATGTAAAAAAAGACGTACGCGTTAAAAGCGTCCAGAGTACAGCAAATAGTAAGACAACAACAATCCAAAAATAATTAAATTAAAAATAAGCCGAGGCAGCTAAGTGATGACCAGCCTCAACTGACAGCACCCGTTCACGAACAAAACGCATATATTTCTTAGTTTTTTGACGAAGACTTTTATATGAGCAGTGGTGGCCCAATGGTACTGGCTGCGACTTACGAAATGTGGGTCATAGGTTCGTACCCGTGACTCATAGTAAATTATAACATCATCACTGCTTTCGAAACGGTGAAGGAAAACATCGTGAGGAAACCGGTATGACCTAGAACTAAAAATTCAAAGACATGTGGCATCTACCAGCCCGCATTGGGCCTGCGTGGTGGATTACGGGCTACTCCCTCTCACAGAGAGGAGGCCTGTGTCCCAGCAGTGGAAACATTATAGATTAGGGTTGGCAGATGGCACATGTCTTCGAATGTTTGGTTCTAGGACATGCCGGTTTCCTAACGATGTTTTCCTTCACCGTTTTGAGAGCAGTGGTGATGAAAATATTTACACAAAGTAAAGCGCCTGTCTGGGTTCGAACCTACAACCTACAACTAGTAAGTCGCGGTCGATACCACTGGGAAACCACTGCTCTGCTGCTCATATTAAGCATAGTTTAAGGATTTAACAGGCATACTATGTAGTACCTAATTGGCAATTGGAATTGCTAGTAGGTACTTAATCGTTAAAATGATTTATGCATCACATCTCATAGCAAAGAATTCTGCTCACCTCACATACAACAGCAAGCGTGAATCACAAATCAAAAGTGTTTATTAGCACTTCTAGGCTAGGTTATGAGAACAATTTATTTATTTATTTCAGGCGACCCAGGCCCATAGATAAATACCTTAACCTAAACATACATATTTTTACTATAATTAAATAGAACTTCACTTCACTAGCTTGTGTCATAATCAAATTACGCATGACGATAAATTAGGCCAACGAGACGGACGCAGCACCCTAGATGTCTAACACACTATCAATAATAATTTGAATAATTTTGAAGGATATTGCTAATCCATTGCTTCATACATTAGAATAATGTTTCTGCTCAGCAGCGTAAATAACGCAATATGTTACGCATTACTCCGCGGGATACTTTTATCCCAAAACAGAATAATAATTTGTATTGAACACTGCCTAAGATTATGATCTAAACTTTGTCGTTATTAAAAATAAAAGAGTAGTTTTTTGAGTTATTCAAATTAGACTGAAATTCAGCACCTTTTGGACTTTCAAAGTTACAATAGACAGTTCCTTGACACCCTTCACAACTTCCTGGTATTTATGGTGGGAAGACGAAATGGCGCAAGAAAGTCCCTAGCAACAAACATAATCTTTCTAAAAAGTTATAATAATACTTGCTATGCCCCGCAGTTTTATTTAAAATTATTCGGATTGTTTATAAATTTCTTCGTTTTCGCACAGCGTTTCTTCTGCTTTTTTCTTGGTTCCTCGGTGTGTTAAATAGCCTCAAGAATTGGGCCATCAATTGCAGAAAACTATTTTTCAAATCCGAATGTTCAGCGAATAGTGCGTTCAAATAAAAAAAGAAACTTTAGCTACCTCAGATTGCGAAAATTGTCTTAGCATTAATGGCTGTAGTTTCAACAGTACTGCAATATTCACTTTGTAATTGATATACAATTAAGATGAGGACTACTTCTAAGTGTTCTCTGTTGCAAAAACTCGATTGCATATAATTTTCTCGATACAAAGAAATCTCAAAGTTCTAAACCGTAAAATAAAAGGAGAATATTCAATGAAAATTTTCAAATTGGGTCTTGAAACTTTGCAGGCTAATCAAACTATGCATAAAAAGGTGTCTTTGGTTTATTTTTATTTTTTAATCGTTTTTAACGTAAAAAGATGAGATCAAAAATATCAAGCTTTAAAACCCTTCACTCTTTGAACTGCTCTGCCGCACGGCCCCCGACAGGACCCCGATTAAGTACTTGTCAGTACTAAGGTTACATGCTCTGTTTTTAGTACCCAAAGAGTATAGTAATAGATGTCAGTACCGCTTCGGCTATCAGATAGGGAACCCATGTCACTTCGCTTGCGCTCAAAAGACCCGATTGACAACGTTTTATGTTCTGAAGAAATTATATAAAATTAAATTTAAATGTAAAAATAAGTCATCCGTTTTTTTTATTTTTTTCTAAATTTTGTAGTTTTCATTTATAAAATCATCTTTGAAATGATTCAAAATCGTAATCTCATGTCAATGTCAAAAAATTATCAAAAATTTAGGGAGGTAAACCTACCTATTTTAAACAGTTCCCAAATTTTTATAATATAATATATATTTTTTTGAATATATATATATTTTTTTATATTTATTAGTAAAGATAAGTAAGACATTATTTTTATTAATAACTAGCAGCGTCCCGCGGTTTTACCCGCATAAGTGACGATCCCGTAGGAATATCGGGATAAAACCATTCTATGTCTTTCCCCGGGATGCAATCTATCTCTCTGCCAAATTTTATCGAAATCCGTTCAGTGGTTTAGGCGTGAAAAGGTAACATACAGACAGACAGAGTTACTCTCGAATTTATAATAAATAAAATAATTAATATTCTTTTTTTATTTTTATTAATATATATATTTTTTTTAAAAATCAAAACTCATTTATTCAAACTAGGCTGAGAATCAGCGCTTTTCGAACGTCAAAATTACAAAAGACAGTCCCCGTCACCACTTCCTAGTGCTTTCGCTGGGGAGAAGAAGTGGCGCAACAAACTTCCTAGCAGCACACAGTCTGTTCAGTTAAAAATACTTGATTGTATACAATAGTAGTTATGCAAAGTAATTAACATTACAGGACACGGAACATTAAGTTAAATTATTTGCCATATGTTAGCTAGCCACGCCAATACAAATACAATAAAATCTATACGTACTCAAGGAAAAAAATTAATAACTCAACATTAAAAATGTAAACAAAAAAAAACTTACTACCTAAATAAAAGCCTCCATAAAGGGCGTATGGCGTAAAGGTTATTATTAATTCATTGTTTGAAAAAACACGGCAACTGCGTCATTAAATTGTCCAGACAGACATATTTATAGGTATTTCGTACAAAATATCTATAATATGTCTAAATAAAAGGGGTTAGTGGCTAAGTAATAACAGCCGCACAGGTCGATCGATCAGGTTAAGCTATGCTTGCCAAGGTTCGTCCGTGGATGGGTGACCCTTTCGGAAAGCACGTAAAGCCGTTGGTCCCGGCTGTCATTGATGAATTACGGGTAGGCAGAAGCCCGAAAGTTATACAACCAGTCTTAGCAAGAGGTATCGTATTAACCAGTAACTGGGTTGCGGAGGTCAGAAAAGCAGATGCTCCATGTAAAATACTGGTATTCAGGTGCAGCCGGTTAGACTGGAAACCGTCCGCAAAAAAAAGGAAAAATGATGATGATGAAAAAATACCTATAGGTACAACGTTATTTTTAGTACGAGTATATGCGAAACCTGAATATAGTTTGTTCAGAATAAGTAACTGAATCGATTCCCATAATTTCTACCCCATGTTATATTTTGTCCCAAAAATATTTAAAGGTTAAAAGTTGGACACCGAGCGACACTGAGTAGGTTATCCAATCTCCGCGCCGAACGGTCAGGTACCTAGGTACTATTATCAATGAGCGCGGCGCGGCGCGGCGCGAGCGCCGCGGGTGAGCATGCTTTTGTACGGAAAAACAGGTAACATAACAATCTTATAACTTTGTGATTTTTCATGATACAGTTTTGAAATTTTGTACACAATACTAGAAACGTGTTTCGGGTTTCGCATGTACTAAAAATAATGTTGTATATGTAGTTTCATATCATTATCCAAGTCCACACGTACAAAGTCATGCGTAAGTGCCACTTAATGGTATGTTACAGAATAATTACAGTCTGCACTATATCCAAAGTTTCGTACTTAGCAAAGTTACGCAGGACGTGTCCCATTAAAGTATGGGGGACCGGATTATTAGGGCGACTGGTAATGGTACGCGAAGGACGGAGTAACTACCGCTATGTATTTCAATTTATTTAGTTCCGACTTATACTGATCTTATTGATGATATCATAACATTACGCCAGTAATCTCCAAAGGGTTAGGCAGAGGCAAAGACTATATTGTCTATGGGCAGAGGTGTACGGTCGGCAACAAAACCCCATCAACCCTGTCATTTTTACATGTTATTAAATTGACTACAATTTTTTTCAATAAACTGCTTTTTAGTTTTTCACATAATAGCGAAGAGTTTATGTTCTTAAAATTGTACTTGTGCTACAATTTTGAACAAATATTTTGCTCAATAACTAAGATTAAAAATACTGAAATGTTAATCGACTTTTGTTGCCGACTGTCCCTAAAGTAAGTACATACATACACATGCACAACAATGCACAACAACATGCATAAGTACATACGTACATATTTCGCTAGTTATAGAAGACGAGCCTATTGCCATCAACCGGGCATTCAGAACCAGATTCCGGGAATTCCGGGAATTCAGACTCTGGGCAGCTACTGAGAAATTCTAGATGGAAAAACTCAATACAACTTTGCCCGACCCGGGAATCTAACCTAGGACCTCATGGTAAGCAGTAGCGCTCGCGACCACTAGACCGATGAGGCAGTCATTATGTATGTAGGTATGTAGCGAAGGGTCAATTTTTGTAAGAGATAAGCCGGAATAGATATATTTAATATGATTATATTATTTGTCTAGAATACTGACTGTGCCATATTTCAAAGGGAAGCCGGTAGGAATCGAGTTGTATGGAACCTTCGCCAATGGTAGGTACTGAGTTAATTATCGGCCTTATTACAAAGTTTATCTTTGGACCCAGGTTTAAGCCATCAACCCATTTTTGAATTTCGTACTTTATTCCAACAATGTTTAAGTTCTTATCACTAAAATTGACGTTAAACACGAGTCTATGTTGTAAATTTTGATTTGAGAACTTTACGTTTGTCGCAATAAAGTTCAAAATACAGTAATTGGCTCGAAGGTTTGGGGTAGGTCTAAAGTCAGAACTCGTTGTGTATTATGACGGAATTTACACGTACCTACACAGTGTACTATACTGACCATTCCTTCTGGGTAACGAGGTGTGATGGTATGTTTAAATATCATTAAAAACTTAAAAACTTAATTAAACTTTTAACTCTTGAAGAAATTACAGAAGTTACTTTTTAGCACAAAGCTTCCCGAAGTATTCGGTGAACTGCGATAACAGTTTAGAGATGAATCTTCTCGTTTCTTGCAAGGCAATTGTCGTTTATCACTTGGCATTGTAATAATCTTCACCTGCTAAAAATATTTTTTTGAGCAAAACTTAACTTTTTATTAAGTTTGGAATAACCTGCGAATTTAACACTTAAGACATTTTACATTTTACAAAATTCTACTACATTTTCACTTCTCCAACGTCGCACGAACAGAACAAATACCAACCCACTAAAAATGTAAGTTTATTATTTCTTTCACATCAAGAATTAAAGTTAGAAGTAAATTGAAAAGTTTCTCCACTTTAGTAACAAAGGAAATCTAAAATAATATATTTGTACATTTTCCACTGCATTCTTATTGGATTATTCGAGAATATTTATAAGGCAAATATTATTAGAGAGTTATTCAGGGCGTTCATGTACTCTTGTTTATAAAATGGATACGGGAATAGGTAGATTAAGGTGGGATAAGGAAGCTAGATAGAAAATGGATTAAACGGATACTTTATAAACGGGAAAGGGATAAAAAGGAGCCGGCGAGAGTCAATTTCCGATAATTATCAGTACGTATTCCTGGGTTTTAAAATTGATTCTGATCGTCGCTCGTGAAACTTTATAGAAAATTCGTTCCTAGCGCGAATTATTAAACAGCTTAGAATTAGGGCATATACGGGGCATAGCCAGCCTGTCTAGTCCTGTGGGGATGCTAAGAGCCTAAGTGATTGTGTCATGTAGGCAGTGGTAGTCTCTAAATCTAGTTGATTAAGTTAGGTACCTACCTGTGTGCTACTAGTTTTTCTAGAATTAAACAACAAAGTTAAAATTGAACAAAATGTTTTTTTAATAGAGTAAGTAGTCTATACCTACTCGCGAAATCTCATATCTTTATCGTTTTTTCATACATTTATAATAAACATTAAGATTTTTATCTTTACAACCAACAAACTCATGCTCTTTTTTTCCCGTGGGAGAAAACAAAAACGTTAGAACGCCTCGTGCCACTAAATGCTTCTTTTGCTTCGTCTACGTTCATACATCTTATCCTTTCCGCGCGCTGTTAGCGAGTGCTATAAACCTGACCCTTTTTAAAAGACGTTTCTAGAAAGTTCGGTATACATAATGAAGTCTTTATAGAGTATCCCCTGCCAGTATTTCTCCTGGCATCCGGCTTATTAATAATTCTCTTTTCAGTCATTCCCTCAACATAGTCAAACCCAAGCTTACCAAAGCTAATTTATCTAAACATCCACCACAAAATGGCTAAAACATTCCGTAGCCTGAAAGACCTCGCTTTCAAAAGATTCCAAAGTAAGGGTCGGTTAAAAGAAATGTATAATAAATATAATACAGTTCCAAAAAATATATTGCAGCTATATTAAGTCAAAGGGATTATTTATTGAGGCCCGCAGATGTTGAGCTAGTTTGACGACTATTGATTGGTCCCCGGGCCCGTAATAAGAGGGACAGACCAATTAGAATTACAGAATTAGGATTAAACGGATCGGGGGAGATAACGAAAACAACTTTTATCCCCAATGAAGAAAATTCGTTAGAACCGAACAATTCTCCTTTTCCATTCCCTAATTTCTTTGGAAATTAAAAGAAAAATGTGGCGAACATAAATCTTTATGAGCCATTCTATTTTATTATGCTGAGCAATTGAAAAAACCAGTAATGTGCTTACTTCGCTCGTTCAGAGTGCGGTTATATGTATAATACTTTCAAGTGTCTTGCAGTATTTATCATTCACGTAAGTGACAGGTCTTTTGTCTAGGTCTGGAATATAATGCTTGATGATTTTTAGTCTGTATTAGTCGATCGTGTAATTTTATTTCCTAATTTATGTACTCGCCAAAACTGAACTGTGGGACAACACAGGTTAGAATTCATAGGTATTTTGTACCGACTTTTTTGTTGTATTTTTTGTTTCAATTGTTTATGTTATTAGTGGAAACTCGTAAATGGCCGTCAGTTGCATATTAAGAACACTGTTTATATTAGCTGTAAGTTTCCCGAACAGAATAAAAAAAAAACTTTTTTACAAAAAAAAAAACAACCGCCTTCCAAAAAACACTACAAAGTGAAAAATAACTTAAATTTCGGAAATCGGTGTCTTTGGACCTGTATTTTAGTTTTTTGCCACTGACTTCCGAAATTTAAGTTATTTTTCACTTTACAAAAAAAAACAACCGCCTTCCAAATACACTACGTATTTGGAAGGCGGTTGTTTTTTTTTGTAAAAAAGTTTTTATTTTTCACTTTTTAGTGGGTCATGCAGTTTGTAATTTATCTAAGTTACAGTAGCCTAATGTCAACTGCTCATCACCTTTTACAAAATTTTGCTTTTCCCGATGCAGGGACGTTAATTGTTGAGGAGTTCTCCTAGTAAGAACCAGGAGAACTGGAGCTGAGAAGTGACTATCAGCTCCACTTCACTATACGCATTGTGACGAGCATAAATTGCTTATCGAATCGCAACCCGTGAAATATTTATTAGGTATTGAGTAGTCCCGATGGCCATCTGTGGTCTTCATCATCAGTTCCACTTTACCAAATGGTGCTTTCCGAGAGCAAATGCACAAGTTACTATAAAAAATATCCAAATCGCTATAGGTGTGCCTATAAAATTTGAGGGTTTCCCTCGATTTCCATGAGATTCCTTCATCTGATTCCAACTTGGTGGCAATGGGACCACCTCGGGACCATACCCTTTCAAACAAACAAATCATTTTTGGAATCGGTCCAGCCGTCTTCGAGTGATCGGTGAATATACATAAAAAAAAACATATACATATATAAAGTCGAACATATAACCTCCTCCTTTTTGGAAGTCGGTTAAAAAAAGAATGATCAAAGTCGGACTATCCTGTAAAAAGTTATGCGTGGTCATACATAAAAAAAAATATATACGCATCGACTTGTGAACCTCCTCCGTTTTTTCGTCGGTTAAAAAATAAATAAAGCATGGGAATTTTTCTCTGGCAGCAAAATTGATGTCTCCTTTGAAAATGTTTAGACACAAATTAAAAATAATCTACTTTTTGGACCGACCTTTTCGTCTAGCTGCCTAGCAGCAAAAAAGGGACTAGGTACCTTACCAAGTCACTGCCTAGACATAGGTACTGACAGTAAAAAGATGCACCAGTAAAGGTTAGATGTGATAGATTGGCTTCAAATATAATGAAGTGGGGTGAAGAACAACGTTGTCACTTTTTAACAGACGAAAAAACATAACCCTCCTTCTGGCGCAGTAGGGTAAAAAAGGAGGCCACGCACAACTAAAGAAAACAAGAAGAAAAAGAAGAAGTTTGTTTCTTTAGAAATAAGCATCTGCCTATTTTTCTGTTCTTTTTTTCTTGTCTGGTTATATATCATCAAAATTTCAGCCGAAAGACGTAGGCTAGACATAGGGTTCCCTCAAGCACTTCCACTTCTTCCGCTACGCGGTCGCCACTCCAGAACCTTTCGGCCTTTTCGGCCATCTGTTCTGCGAGCAATGTGCCACTTAAGTTTGGCAATTCTTCGAGCTATGACGGTTACCTTGGTTCTCCTACGGATCTCTTCATTTCTGATTCGATCACGCAGGGAAACTCCAATCATAGCCCTCTGCTTCGCCCTTTGGGTGATTTTCAGCCTTGCAATAAGGCCCATTGTGAGCGACCACGTTTCAGTGCCATAATTATGTCATCACTGGCAACACGCACTGGTCAAAGACTTTCGAGAAGACTGTTTATAATAATATGTGTGTACATCAATGGTTAAATAAATAACTTTTTACAGTGTTGTCCAATTTAGATAATTCTAAAGAAAGGGTATACTTCGAAGTTGGCCCCGCTTAAAATTGAAAAAGTAAATCCAGCCCCTAACTAAGTGAAGAAGAAAAAGAGGGGTTGATTGATTGACATATAGATTTTTTTTTGTGATAACCAAATAAGCAGCAAATCGCCGAAAAATACTGTAGGTATTATTGATGACCTAGTTTCTATACTGTTATCTTCACAACTACAATTAGCAAGGTAAGCGGTGGGAAATTTACCAAATGGTACCTAGAATTTATCACCTTTCGTCAGACGCAATTCGAAAATTGTACAATTAATTGTAATACAAATTAATGTTACCACTTCATATATTTCATGTTTATACCATCTTTTTGTAATGTATATTTATTTTATTTTTTATTTTAATTGTTGTTTTTTATTTCTCATCGCCGGCTGTCGCTGAAAACTAGCGCTGGGGCTCTGTCTCGCATAGGGTCTTAGCATTATGCTGAGCGATGGCCGTTTTGCGTGGATGTGACGCATTTTTTTCCCAACTTGTTATTTTTTTGGTGTTTGTGTTCTTTTAAAGGCTCCTTCAAACAGGCGCGACACCCGATAAAATCGCGCGCGACACAAAAGCACCGCAAGTCGCGCAACGAGCGGTGCCTCTCTGTCGCGCGCGATTTTATCGCCGGTCGCGCCTGTTTGTAGGAGCCTTAATGCGTCATGTTTGGAGTAAATAAACGTAATTTTCTTTCTTTCTTTAACAATCGGAAATTATAGGTAGGTACTTATGATTCTAAAACACGGTACAACGCGACGGTACGGTTACCAAAACTGACAATCTACCAAGGTCGTCGCATATTGTTGAAGTTTAGTAAGAAACTGATGGATGTTTTCAAATAAAATTAATTTAATTAATAGAAGAATAAAGTTCATCTATCAAATTAAATTTCATTCGAAAATATCCATCGGTTTCTTACTAAATTTCAACTATACTCGACGACTTAGGTTACTTACGTCTTTTGATGACTGTACATGATAATCGTTAGATACGAGTATTCGGGGTTCTCCGGCACGGGGGCCTCGGGGAATAACCCGTGGGTTAAAATCCGGGCAGGTACTAATGGGATTTTTTAAATTCATAAGTACTTTTTGAGTTTATCTTGGACGTTACTGACATTGGTGAAGGAGAAACATCGTAAGAGGACTTGTAGTTATTATTATTCTGTTTGTTTCCCAAATAAAATAAAATAAATACTAGCAGTGCCCCACGGTTTCACCCGCACACGTGTTGATCCTGCGGAAATATCGGGATAAAAATTATCCTTTGTTTGTATTATTTATTATTCTGATGTATAAGCTACATTACAGTAAAGTTTCATAAAATCCGATCCGTAGTTTTTGCGGGAAAAAGTAACAAACATCCATCCATCTATCCATCTTCACAAAATTTCGCGTTTATAATATATAATTATATAATATAATATAGAAAAATAGAAAGAGTTTATTTCTCACCAGCATAGCAACAAGGATTACATATTAAAAGTACTTAAAATAGGTAAGTACACTATATAGGTAATACGAAACCCAGGCAGAAGCTAATATCACTCATCACTCTCATCATTCATAAATCACACCAATTTCAAACACGAGTTGTGGGTGAATATTCCTGTTTATATAAGAAAAAACAAATCATAAACATTATTAGGTGTTACAAACTCAATGCTTGGCCAGACTGGCAGCGCGGGGCGGGGAGCGGCGTGGAGCGGGCAGCGGCGCGGGTGCGTCGTGTGAGTGTTGTCGTGTCCAGTATTTGTCAAAATATAATATGGACTAAAAATACTTTTTTTTACTAGAAAAAAGCTCGAACTAGTTTGAGAACCCCGGTCGTAAGAGTGAACGAACGAACGAATATGAACGAGCTATGGCGTGAGTTGCCCGCACACTCCCCGCGCCAAGCAGCCCGCGCCGCTCACCGCGCCCGCGTGCCCACTATGGATGCTCAAATCAAGTTCTTATGTTTGAGTACGCCGCGCCGCACCCACTCCGCGCCCGCGTTTGTAGTCTGGCCAAGCACTTAATCCCTAATTCAAGATATAAAGCTACCACTCAGAATCATATAGGTACCTAGAAAACTTCAAAAGCAAATTAGTTTTTCCAATTTACGTCTGCAATTTGTCTGCGAACTTCATTATAACGTTGCTTTTGCGATAAAAGATATGGCGGAACCAATTTATGGTTCCAACTTCGAGTAATCCGAAGTATGGTCGCTAATAAATGTAAATTTTTTCGTTGGAATGAAAAAGGGTGTAGTCATAAAAAACCGGCCAAGTGTGAGTTGGACTCGCGACTCACACTTGACCCGTACAAAGTAGGTATGTATATAGTTTATCACGGGTTTTTTTTTAATGTAGGATTTTCCTTTACCTGTGCTAGGTACATGATCTTGCTTCTTGCCAAATTTCATGATTTTAGGTCAACGGGAACTACCCTATGAATTTTGATTCCCTTGAGAGTGTCGAAATATACGTTTTTTGCGGCATAAACGGACATATCTTTTTTTTACGTTAACTTAGGTGTTTGAGTTTTTCACAGCTTCAAGGGGCTGTGGTTTAATTTCAATTCGATACCTCCACGCGTTCCCGAGATAATACAGACAGACGGACGGACGGACGTACGCACAACAAAGAGATTCTATAAGGGTTCCGTTTTTTCCTTTTGAGGTACGGGACCTTAGGGTCCCGTACCGGAAAGAAAGTTGAAAGAAAATACATTTCTTTTATTTAAAATACATTTATTTAAGAAAAAAGTTTGTAAAGAACATTAGGTTCTTTTTAAGCACTTTATTAACGAAGTTTAATTAAGTAAAAACGGAGAGATATCTGTTTTGTTCCCCTGCAATGTATTGTATTAAGCTATATCGTTTATTTTTATTACTGTATACCGCACAAACGTTGGAAGTACATTTGCCTTTACGTACAACATGGTATGTAATTGAAAATGTTATTTTTATTGCAATGCGAAGTCGTAATAGATTTCGCGGGGTACCTAGTATTATCGTTATTTTGATTTATGGACCATTATAATAGCCAGCTCCAGTTTAAAACCAATTTTACAATTTTTATTAAAAGTAATAACGGTTTCATAAATTCCTTATTTCTACTTCCTCCAAACAGCATTTTTGTACTGCCGATGAAATTACAGGCACTTAAAACATTGTAAATTTATCGTATTGTGTTTTTTTGTAATTCAAGCATGTTTTGGTGTTTGTAGCCGCTGTAGACCTACCGTAGGTATACGGAAAATGTCACATGATGTTATTTTTTGGAAAAACTATTGTACGATTAAGGCAGACAGGCGTGACGCGACGGTGCATCGCAATTCTGGTAGAACAATTTCCATGAAGTTTTAATAGAAATTGTTCTACTAGAGTCGCATCGCACTGTCGCATCGCGGCTGTCTGCGGAAGCCTTAATGATCGTGTTTATCAGCCATTGTTGTTTTTGTTATTCCCAGTAGGTTTATATATGTTACCGGAAATGTATGAAACCTAGGAATTTTACACAATTCCTAGGAAATATATGCAATTCCGAGCCTACTTAGTAAACGTGTAAAATAATCTTTCAAAGATTCTTTAATACACACATTTCCTGTGAAATGCAGTGTTTCCTAGGAATTGTATGCAATTCCAAGATGATACTAGAAAATGTAAGTATAAAAAATAATGCTTTCTCTGACTAAAAGAAATAAAACACGTTTGTAAATTTCTCTAATCATAATAATGATTAAGCATAACATTCTAAAGCAGTCATGTCAAAGATACGGCCCGCGGGCCGAATCCGGCCCTCGGGTCATTTCGATACGGCCCGCGATCACAATATATCACAGATAAAAATGAATCTTTTTTTAGAGATTTTAGACTGCACTCAATGCCTCTACGCAGATTTAAAAATACGCGCACTTTACTTAAAAGTAATTTCAAGAGTAGTGCCTGACAAGACAAGTGAGAGAGTGTTAGTTATGCTTTTCTCTCTCTCTCATGCGCGCGCGAAGTCGTCTTCTATTTCGTCCGTGCAGCTAACGCATACTGCGCCCCTCCCTCACCCTCTTTCTTACTTTTGGTACCTATGATTTGTAACAACTATATATAACTAAATAAATAAAGATGTTAAAATAATTTAGTATGTTTTAGTATTTTAATTTGAACCTGGCCCGCCTACACATTCTAAATCTAATATATGGCCCTCTGCAAAATTGAGTTTGACACCCCTGTTCTAAAGCATAAATTTAGCATGCTGCATGTTTTATTGCTAACGACGTCGTCAGGTCGACGGAGCCCCGCTGCGCGGGGCTCCTATTTCTGTCTGAAGGGTTTAAAGGAACCTAACCAAACCGAACCTCGGGGTGCCCTTCGCTCGCTCTTGCATCCACGTCGTCCAGTAGCACAACATATTGAATATTTCCTAGGAATTGTATAGAATGACGGATTGCACACTTTTCCGTTAACATATACCTATACCTATTACAATTCAAAAAAGTATCAAGACGAAAATAGTACCTATTCATCTAGGGATTCCAGAAATTCGCAGACGATAGCAAAAATATGCGTAATCATAAACTTATTTTACATACGTGAGAGAATTACGTATGTAACGAGTTCCAAAAAATGTCGTAGACTTTAAGAAAATAGCCGAACACCTTTTCTTTGTACTCAACACACCAAAATTTCATTTTATTTGATACCCGTTACTGAAGATAAGTTTTTATTTTAGATCTGAATGCGTAGTCTGTGTTCTAGTTACGTACAATAGAGTATTCAAATTTGGGGCAAAGCCAAAGAGCTTTGAACGTTTCATGGTGGAGCGATCGTGGAATATAAGGGCTGTTTAGACGCAACACGAAACTACAACGCAACTTCACTCTAGTAGCCGTGTTTGTGTGAAAATTATTGTTTATTTAGTCGGACCACGGTCTGTCGATAGTGGTCGTGAAAGCACAAAATTTGCAACAACAAAGCATCTAGAACACTGCTTTGTTTTTAGGGTTCCGTACCCAAAGGGTAAAAACGGGACCCTATTACTAAGACTTCGCTGTCTGTCTGTCTGTCAGTCACCAGGCTGTATCTCAATAACCGTGATAGCTAGACAGTTGAAATTTTTACAAATTATGTATTTCTGTTGCCGCTAAAATAAAATAAATATTTAAGGGGGGCTCCCATACAACAAACGTGTTTTTTTCGGCGTTTTTGCCTTGTAGTACAGAACCCTTCGTGTGCGAGTCCGACTCGCACTTGGCCAGTTTCATTATATCAGAAACTGTAAATGAAAATGTAACCTGCTTTTCAAACAAACTTTCCAATACGTGTAGAGAAGCAGAAACAGTAGTATTTCTTCCACGGATGCCTTCAGAAAAACAAGTTTGCCAACACTAGTATTTCCCTTGTGTCGTAGGTGCGTTTGCGAGCGTAAATCTAGCTTACACAAACAGCGACGGAACAACTATCTTTAGACAAAACAAATATTTGTAACACTGAAGCGAACTACTGCGCCAATCGAGGCTATTAGCTTGTATGTGGAAGATTCACTAATTTAAACGTATCTACCAACAACCAACGTTGCAACTGTAAAAGGTTTAATTGCTAGTTTGCCACATTGCCACTTCGTTCGAGGCTGTCAGCCATCATGCCTTTGGTTTTTACGTCATTTATTTTATTATTTCCTTTATTTAACTAAATACATATAAATTATATTTTTAAATATTAGTATTAAAAAAAAATATAAAAACATTTAAAAATATAAAAAATAGTAGCCCACCGGTATCGGGAACAGGGTCCAAGCTACCGGCGGTCAGGGCTCCAGAGAGAAGAACTTCCTAACAATGCGGGCCGTGTCCAGAAGTACCACTTTCTGGATCAATCCCTTGATCCAGCTGCCCAACGAGAGCCTCCTCACGTATTTTATTTGTTGTTACCATGGTTCATTTACAGTATATAGAGAAGAACGCCTACTAGAGGGGCCCGTGGATAAATAATAACAGCCGCACAGGTCTATCAATCAGGTTAAGCTACGCTTGCCGCGGTTAGTCTGTGGATGGGTGACCCCTCCGTGTCTCGGAAAGCACGTTAAGCCGTTGGTCCCGGCTGTCATTCGTGGATCTTTGACAGTCGCTATAGGTAGTCAGAAGCCCGAAAATCTGACAACCAGTCTTACCAAGGGGTATCGTATTACCCAGTAACTGAGTAACTGGGTTGTGGAGGTCAGATAGGCAGTCGCTCCATGTAAAATACTGGTATTCAACTGCATCCGGTTAGACTGGAAGCCGACCCCAACATAGTTCATATTATAGAGCGAAGAACGCCTAATGCTCCTCCGTGCCTCAGAAACCACGTTAAGGCTGGTTTTAGAGTCGCGCTGACTGCACGCTGACCGTCAGCGCTGACAGCCGAAACGTATGAACTTGTAGGAAGCGTTTTAGAATAACGCGTAGCTATCAGCGCATGCGTTGGTCAGCGCTGACGGGTCAGCGGCCGTAGTCGCGCGTCGGCGCCGCGTAGCCGTAGGCGCTGACCAACGCACGCGCGCCTCTGTCTTCAGTGAGCGTTCTAGTGTCGAGCCGAGCGGACGCCGTCAGCGTGAACAGTCATGACGAATCGACGAATACTCCACAGTGATCAGTACGATACTGAAACGTCTCGCGCTGAACCTCAGCGCTGACAATCTACGCGCTGAGTTGTCAGCGCCGATGCTTAGCGTGACTCTAAAACCAGCCTTAGCCGTTGGTCCCGTCTGCCATTTGTGCATCTTTGGCATTCGTTACGGGTCGTCACAAGCTCGAAAGCCATACCAATGGGTATCGTATTACACAAAACTCGGCTGCATTCGGATAGACTGAAAGCCCCAACACAGCTGGGAAAAGGTAGATGACGAATGAAGAACGCCTAATTAGTGAGTTTCCATTACATGCATGTTTTAGCATAGTGGTGTCATCAGTCTGAGATAAATATGCATAGTTTTTATATGAAAGAAAACTTACCGGCCTATTAAACCTATGACCGTATCAATATTATATCATAACTAGCTTCAGCCCGCGACTTCGTCCTCCGGGTTGTTACCCCGACCCACCCCGTCGCATCGCATCGCCTGCCCGTGCTATCACTTCGTTTTCGCCTAAAAGCCTTCCTAAATAACCTAAAAGCCTTCCTTAAGAATTGGACTATTACAAAAATAATTTTTAAAATCTGACAGGTCGTGTCAGTGATTAGCGCGTTCAAACCAAACAAACTCTTCAGTTTTATTATTAACTAGCTGACCCGGCAGACGTTGTTTTGCCATATAAATTATTTCTTGCTGCCCGGCTCTACTTCGTTTGCGTGGCGTCCTACCCCTTACCCTACCCTACTCCTACACTACTCCTATCCTACTCCTACCCTACTCCTTCCCCACTCCTACCCTACTCCTACACTACTCCTACCCTACTCCTACAACACTCCTACCCTACTCCTACACTACTTCTACCCTACTCCTACACTACTCCTATCCTACTCCTGCCCTACTCCTACCCTACTCCTACACTACTCCTACCCTACTCCTACACTACTCCTACCCTACTCCTACACTACTCCTACCCTACTCCTACACTACTCCTACCCTACTCCTACACTACTCATACCCTACTCGTAACCTACTCCTACCCTACTCCTACCCTACTTCTACCCCACTCCCTTAGATATATTAATTTTTTCTCTGCGTAAGAAACATCCTCGTACTTCAAGGAATATTCTAAAAAAAGAATTAGCGAAATCGGTTCAGCTGTTCTCGAGATTTGCGCTTAGCAACACAATCAGCGATTCATTTTTATATTATAGACTAGCTTCCGCCCGCGACTCCGTCCGCGCGGATGTCGGTCTTCGCGTGGATGGTTTATTTCTCCATTTTGAGTAACTCTGACAATGACATCTTATAAATATCTATTGGACCCAAATACGGCTAAGCCTATAATAATTAAGGAGATCCCTCTATTGAGCTACTGCTGTTGAGCTCGCGTTCTGTAGTAAGTTTTTTTTTCATAGTAATTCCGACCTTGAAAAGTAGCATGTAGCAGTAAATTACTGACAATGACGAAAAGTTTGCAATAATAAAAAAGTGATCGTGACAATGCGACAGAAAGTTAATTGAGAGCTTCAGCATACACAACATTGTTAGTGAGCTCGTCCGGAATATGAACATGAAGATTTCTTGGACTGCTCACATGGGAAAGAGCTACGTAAAGTTGCCCGTGTGAAAAACAACTCGCGGTAAGATCTACGCCAGCAACTCCTAGGGTCTGACCTTGAGCCTTATTTATTGTCGTGGCGTAACACAAAGCTACAGGAAACTGTATTCTCTTAAATTGAAATGGAAAATTATCCACTACGGGTAATGCAACGTGTGTTCGCGGTTCTACAGAACAACGTCTATGAATAAAACCGAAAAATAAGATTTTTTTTTTCTACGTATTTTTCCAGGATAAAAAGTATCCTATTTTATGCCCAGGATAATAAGGTATAATTATACCAAGTTTCATCGAAATCGAACCGTTAGTTTTCACGTGATGCCTGCATATACAGACAGACAGACAGACAGACAAAAATTTTTTTAATCACATATTTGGGTTTGGTATCGATCCAGCAACACCCCCCGCTATTTATTTTTTCAATATTTTCAATGTACAGAATTGACCCTTCTACAGATTTATTATATGTATAGATAGACATATAAAGACATCATGAAAAAATGAATGATAAATGTTACCATGAAACGAGGAACTCGTTCGTGCGGTCTGAACAGGCCTTTACCAGCAGCCAGATTCTATGAAACAACCACTTTATACGCTCGATTTCGAATAATTCGTGATGCCAGCATTGTGATTGGTTAGGCTCTCTGACTGTCTGATCTGGCTGGAATAGATGTGTGCAAATCAAAGCTATACGTAAGACGGCTTCCCGCTCGAACGATCGTCTCTGGCGCTGATAGATTTGTAATGGATTATGGAAAGTTATGGTAAAGAGAGTCTGTGTACATTTGGGTGAAATGAAATTTGTTACCATGACATTCGTGTGACAATATTTATTGTTCTCTTGTGCGATGAATACGGGTTTTGGGTGTGTCAGGAGTAGAAACGGTGCCACATAGTGAAATGATGTCATTATGTGTTGGCTTGGGATACGGACCTTCTGGTTTTAATTGCAACAAGTTTGTACTAACGCTTGTGCCGGAAAATATTCCACTAGTACGTACTACCGGGATTAAAAGTACCCTACGTGTTAATCCAAGTTATAAACTATCTGTGTGCCAAATTTTATCCAGAACACATATTCGGACAAAAATTCTAAAAACTGTATTTTTGGCATTAAAGTCGTTCCCTCGTAGCTATTACTTTTTTTCAAAAATATTCAGTGTATAGTTTTGACTTCGTTACTACTGAAATGTATCCATAAGAGTAGGTTGCAGATGGAAACAACTGTTCATTCCAAGGTTCCTTTTATTAATACCAATTATAACATACAAATCGTATTGCTAACTTAAATTACTTAGTTACTAGAATAACAATGCTTTGTTTGCGAAACGTGACATGTTACTGGACCGACGACTGTCTTAATGGGGATCAGCAAAGGCATGTCCTTACACCTCCCCCGAAAAGTATCGACTACACCTTCCCCCGTTAAGGAGAAAAAATAAATAAAAAGGAAAGGTACAATAATATGTAAATTTTTTTTTTTTCAATAATCAATAGTTAACTTACAATAGCCTAGGTATGTATAATAATATCTTTTTAGGGTTCCGTTGCCAAATGGCAAAAAACGGAACCCTTATAGATTCTTTTTTTAATAATAAACGAAGCATACAATGCGATTACATCATTATTTTATTCCATTACCAATGAAATAATTTTGTTAGATTTTTGTGAATAGTGTATTCTTTATTATTCTTTATTATTTTTACATTTGGTGGATTATCCACTATTACCTTGTATGGTCCATTATAAATGTTATCTAACTTGGTTCCGGTTTGATTTTTTACTAAAATTAGATTTCCAGGTCTGTAATTTATACTGTGTACATTTTGGTCAAACAGACTTTTTCTTATTAATTTACTTTTTTGTAAATTTTCTTTTGCATCTGCATGAGCTTTTTGGAGTCTATATTTTAACTCTTTAGGATAACTATCGAAATTATATAATGGATCAACATCTAATTTTAAATTACTTGGCAAATTACACAGTTTTCCAAACACCAATTCGTATGGAGTGTATTTTGTCTCGGTATGTATTGTAGTATTAAATGAAAAACACCAAAAGGGAACCCAATCGCTCCAGTTGTCTCTATTATTACTACATTGAATTCTGAGATATGCTCCCAAATGTTTGTGTGTATTTTCAAGTGAACCTAATGTTTCATGGTGATAAGGAGTTGAATTAAATTTTTTAATACCTAATAATTCGCATGTTTCTTTTAATACTGACGACATAAACTCCGTTCCGTTATCGGTTAAAATCTCTTGTACCATATCGTAAAACAAAATTATTGACGAATGTTTTTGACACTGTTTCCGTATCTTTTTGTTGTATAGGGTATGCTTCGACATATTTTGATAATTCGCACTGTACCGTTAAGATATACTTATTATTATAATTATCTAATTCTAAGGGGCCCATTAAGTCTAAACTAATTCTATCAAAAGCGGAACTAGGTGTTGACGTTATTACCATTGGTTCCTTAACGTTCTTATTAGTATATTTCTGTAACTGACAGCTCTTACATTTTTTAACATACTTCGCTATGTCTGTCGACATGCCTGGCCAAAAGTAATGTCTTCTAATGTTATTTAACATGCGATTCACCCCCGCATGGCCACTTCTGGGTAATAGGTGAAAATCGTTAAGTATAACTTTTTTATCGTCGTCACCATATATTCTTGTAATGCCTCTAATTACAACAAACCGAGGTAAATTAAGTTGCAACCTTTTGCTTTCGCTTAACAATAGTTTTATTATATTAGCATTTTTATTTTTAATAATTAGCAACTCTGTTATGGCTAATATTTTACAAATTTCATCTAGATCCCTCGCTAACACCTCTACGGTCGATAACGATCGGGAGTCTATATATATCGCAGAATGCGATGGTATAAAAATGCAAAGCTTTGCTTTTGATGAAATGTTATCCTTATTCCTCAAAATTTCTCCTTTAAATCAGAAAAAACAAGTTCCACTATTTCGTCGGGTTTCTTGAGTATCTCCGCCGCGACTGGTTGATCAGACCTATACGATGAGGGTGTCTCTTTTTCGAGTTCATCATTACTACGTGTCAATGCTAGATTTTTACGTTGATTTCTTGTTAAGACATTAACGACGTGTTCCTGCATATCTTTTAATTCCTTGCTCGTTATTGGAATTCGACTCAATGCGTCTGCAGCCACATTGGTTCGACCTGGTACGTAATATGTTAAACTTTGTGTCATCGCCATCCGCCTGTGCTATTGTTAAGTCAACAAATAGTTTTTCCATTTCATTGCCAAACTGCTCAATGGATCGACGCTCCTGATTACTATTTAAAATTTGCGATTGAATTGCCGCAGCAGATTTCTTTTGTATTAAATATGTACGCATATCGGTGATCAAACTGTCTACAGTAACATTATGTACTTTTTAATCGGAGTTTCGCACCTTCAGACAATCTAGTCTTTAAAACAAACTCTATTAGTTGATTTTTGGTATTATCGCTGATCATTGAACCGTATAATTGGATACCATCTATCAAGCGCTTGGTGTCTTGTTCTTTATCAGTCATTATGGGCAAAAGTGCAATGGCTGTTTTTAGATCAAATGAATCGGCAGCCATTTTTGTTGACGTTTCCGATGACTTTGAAGTTATTTTACTTAACTTTATGATCTTATTATAACAAATATGTATACTATTTATGATAGAATTAATAGTTTTTAAACTATCAGAACTTAGCTCAGAATTTTCAATTTTAGTCTGCACTTCGAGCAAAATAGACTCCAACTTGCAATATTCCGTTTGAGCTAATAATACTTTTTGTTTTGCTGTATCGGATGTCTGTCTCCGTACAGGACCGATTTTTATAAGATAACCCTTAATTTCTTCGAACTTGCTTGATATAGATAGCAGTTCTTTTAAAGGCATTACAATTTCTCATATTTAGTGAGATTACAGATTTATAGGTTACTTAAGTAGCTATGCTTAATTAAGTGAAATAAAGAAACCTGATTCCACATGGTGACCAGGTGGCGACGGGTACTGGAACCGCAATAATTTTCCCACGATGTCGCTGGCTTTTGGTCACAGTTTAGCTGGATACGGTGCTGTTTTTTGGGCCGGGCTATACCCTGGACTCCGTGGGCCGGGTTAATCCCTGGACTCCGCTGCTACTGGGCCGGGTTAATCCCTGGACTCCGCTGCTACTGGACCGGGTTTATCCCTGGACTCCGCTGCTACTGGGCCGGGTTAATCCCTGGACTCCTCGTTCTAAACGGCTGATGTTGCTTGAGGTTGGGAGACAACACTAAAAGTACTGGCGTTGAGTTCTCTTCTCAAGAGTTTTACTGCGCTCTTTTAGCACTTTTTGGCGATGAAATATAGTGCTCCGACAAGTAAAACGGTCAGTATTATAATCAAAAGTATTTTCTCAATACTGATCAGTTGTCCAAAGTTTTGACTGGTGCTGGCATTGGGTTGTCCGTTTGCATTTTGAGCTATTACTACTTCTTCTTTTGAATAAGTTTTTCCCATCTTCTTTCTTGATGTTTATTTGGTGTTTATTTCTTGAATTACTTGCTTGAGTTCGTCTTAATTTAGGTTGTCATTTCTTCAATTTTTCTTTAGGCAGGGTCGCCATGAAATGTATCCATAAGAGTAGGTTGCAGATGGAAACAACTGTTCATTCCAAGGTTCCTTTTATTAATACCAATTATAACATACAAATCGTATTGCTAACTTAAATTACTTAGTTACTAGAATAACAATGCTTTGTTTGCGAAACGTGACATGTTACTGGACCGACGACTGTCTTAATGGGGATCAGCAAAGGCATGTCCTTACACTACTTTACCGTGTTTTTTTTGATAACAACTAACTTTTAATGGTAGTATCGATTGGCAAACAGGCTAGGTTGACCTAACTAATGGAAAAAGTATTTACTGACACCTACATCATGTAGACCAGAGGACCAAGAAGACATTCAGCGATAACGATGATTGAAAGGACAAACATGTGTGGTTCTTTCCTCAAAAGGCCATTTCAGACACCAGTCTACTTGGTCACATGATCTGGGGCCTAAAAAGGCCACTTTGGCAGAATAATAAATGGATAAAATTATGAATCATAATATGGGGAAGACCGTCCGTGTTTTTAATTTTTTCGCTGCACTACGTAGGTACAATCAAAGAGATTGGGATTGGATTTGGATTGGATTGATTGATATTTTAGCACAGACAAAAAAACAACTGAAAAATCCTTCACCAATGGGAACTGATACGATCAACTTAACAGTTAACTGTCCATTATGATTCATAATGTTATCCTTTTATGATTCTGCCAAAGTGGCCTTTTTAGGCCCCCTGATCAAGATTATGTCTGGACTTTAAGAGACTGTGACCTCTATTTCGGTTTTTCTTCTCAAAGTAGTAGTCAGATAGGAAACGCCGACCTCATCTAGTTCCTAAAATAGGGATGTACATGTAAAAGTGTTTGTACAAAGCTACAAACACTTTTACATGTCCATCATATTTTAGAAACTTTATCATTGGTCGACAATGCTGATTTCCAGTAGAACTATAAATTGCTATAAATACACTATGTAACGGAACCATTTCCTCTCCACCAATTTCTAAAGTCCTTTGTTAAAGCAAACACTTGATAAGATAAAGGAATGGATTGTGCACTTGCTAAATAGCGTCATGTGCGGTTGAATAAACTTAGCTTCGCTTAACTTCCCGCTAGCCTGAAATATGTTTTGTTATTCGTATCTACCGGCCCTTTGGAACCTAGACAATTTTCGTTTACGGTCGAATGGCCCGCGGGCCTTTCGATTTGGGCCGTTCAGACTAAATACCCATTAAAACATCCTCAACCATTGGCGATTTAATTCTTGACTTTGAAAGAAAAAGAAAAGAAAGGAAGAATTTTATTTAAAATTTGAGTTAAATGGCCAATGGTTTTAGCAAGAGCATTTATTTCAATTTAACCATTTACTGGCATTTTTGTATTGTCAAAGAAGTCGGTCATTCAGAAAGATGAAGCAAGCCTAATTGCTCATTCCAAAGCTTAGGAGTTGCGTAGCGTTGGTAGTTTACTTTCAAAGTAGCCCGGCTCACGTAGGGCCAGACAACTACTCTACCACTTTGCTGGCTGACTGAAATTGTATCATCATTTCAGCCGAAAGACGTCCACTGCTGGACATAATCCTCCCCCAAAAAGGGGGGGGGTTTGCCATAATCGCCACGCTTGGCAGGCGGGTTGGCGATCGCAGTATGGTATGGTGGTGGAATGCATAGAGAACGCGTTGCCCATTCTCCGGTACGCCCCTTAGTCGCCTTTTACGACACCCACGGGAAGCATGGGGTGGTGCTATTCTCCGGATATCCGATAGTCCGGCACCACACAGACATAAAATTGTATCACCATGGGCTATTAATATATTAACATCCACATCCAGCCGAAAACAGTTCAACAAGCACCAAGGGCCCTTGCAATTTTGTGTTTAAGAATTTCAAATAAGTAGTACCTACGTCTTTATTCCTTGTAGGTACTGCATTTTTGACGGTATGGCTGACATATTTTTTTAACCTAAAATGCCTTTTTTACTGGTTAGGAGCTATCAAAAATCAGTAACTAACCGATGCAGGCAGACACTGCAGAATAAATACAATAAGGAGATATTGTTCGCACATAATTAATCAATTCATCCATCCAGCCCTCGCCTGAAGCTTCGGTTCTTTTGGCCTGCTTTATATTATATTTTGGATTTTGGCCTGCGGACGGAGACTAATGGGTATCAGGACCAGGCCCGTGCCGGACGGCGCGTACGTGTTCCACGCGCGCCTCAAAGAGATGTCAGCATCAAGGAAGGGGCCCCCTAGGGCCGAAGCCTGCCGGGTCAGCGGGATTGTCTGAAAGGGTTACCGCTGGCCCAGAACATAAAGGGCTAAGGAGGGAACACGGGTGGGTTTTAGTCAGTAAGAGTCTGACACTCCGGGAGGGGTCATATTTTGATGAATTACCATCCGCAAAAAAAAGCCCTCTCCTGAAGCTTCGGTTCAAACTTAAATATTTATCTATCCTAAATACGAATAATAAAGTTAAGGAGTTTGTTTGTTTCTTGTTTATTAATTTGATAGCCTACTCCTTTGGAAAGGTTAAGGGTTATTTATCATTTACGCTGCGACCCATAAGAGCCGGGCAAAATTAAAGAAACTCAGAAAGAACGCTAAGCGAAAACGAAGTAATAGCGCGGGCGGTAATTTCACGCGGACATCGCGGGTAGAAGCTGGTAGAGATGCCAGCACATCAAACTACCCGAAAGTGTAAAATTTCCCCAATCAACTTTGAACCTTATGCATTAAAGTTGAAAATCTATTAAAGAAATTTGACACATTGTAGTAGCTTGATGTGCTGGCGTCTGTTCATATTATAAATTAAAATCGCTTTTCGTGTCTGTTTGTGTGACTGCGTTTTTTCTCTAAATTACGCAACGGATTTTGTTGCGGTCTTCATCATTATTTAGAGAATTTATTCCGGAAGATTTATGTCTATAATAAATGAATATTTAATTTACATATACTTAACAAAAAAAAATCACGATGTTTTGTTTGTCAAGTCGTAAAAAACGTGTGAAGCGGGGACAGGTCGCTGCTTGGATGATATAATGCTAAACAGTTGCAAATAAGAAGGCAATATTTCACGTAAGTAGAACGGCTTTATTGCCACTCCATTATTTATGGGTTACACCTGATTATATCAGAAGCGACTCGGATAGTCATAAAAGAAATAGATAGCTTCACCAGAGCTTATAAAATCGTGCGTCGTGAGTTATGGAAACTATTGTGTTGGTCGCAATTTATTTAAATTTGAATGGTACTGTCGAATCTGTAACGTAATTTAGAGGATTTTTGAGAAAATTTGTTGGATATTTATAGTTTCAGTAGCAAGAACTGCCATAGCAGAAACAATAAGTTGGTTTCATTCATCCATTTTGAAGAGTTGAAGCCTTGTTATCATATCATAATCAGCCTATAATGTTTCCACTACTGGGACCCAGGCCTCCTCTCTGTGAGAGGGAGTGGGCCGTAATCCACCACGCGAGCCCAGTGCGGGTTGGTAGATGTCACATGTCTTCAAATTTTTGGTTCTAGGACATGCCGGTTTCCTCACGATGTTTTCCTTCTCGTTTTTGAGAGCAGTAGTGATTAAATAATTTACACAAAGTAAAGCTCCTTTCTGGGTTCGAACCTACGACCTACAACTCGTCCACCACAGCAAGCAAATTGATTGATAACAAGTCAAGGCTAGAGCCTTGCCTTGTTATCATCATCATCTGCCTAGCCTTTTCCCAACTATGTTGGGGTCGGCTTCCAGTCTAACCGGATGCAGCTGAATACCAGTTTTACATGAAGCAACTGCCTATCTGACCGTCACAACCCAGTTACTGGGTAATACGATACCCATTGGTAAGACTGGTTGTCAGACTTTCGGGCTTCTGACTACCCGTAACAATCGATAATAGCCTTGCCTTGTTATAAACGAGTATTATTCTGTTTGCGAAAAAGGATGAAGCAATTTGTTCTGTTTGTCCCATGTCTCTCTCGGAGTGTAGGTAATAAAGTAATTATCATAATGTGACTTTGGCAGTAAAAGTTGCATACTAACATGCAGTAAGCCAGACCGACTTGATGCCGAAATGGACCCACGTAGACACAGTTAATATATACGAGGAACGGTTAATATATAGATTATGATGGCGGGTCAAAAAGTAGTATGAGGAGACCTTCTCGCGCTCGTATTTTCTTTACTTATGTCGGGAGTTGATAAGATTACTGTGTCATTTAACATTCAGTAAGCTAGACAGATTTGAGACCGAAATAAGACCACGTAGATACAGTTAGTATATAGTATGAGGAGTCCTCGCGTTGGTATTTTCTTTAGGTACTTATTTCGGGAGTTGATAAGATTACTGTCTTCTTTGATTTATAATCTGTGGGTGTAATGTAACTAAAAGGTATTACAATACAAAACCAAACATATTTTGGACTTAGACACAATCTTAGACATACATTCCTTACATTACAAAACCAAAGATGTTTTAAACCTTTAGGTTAGGTGTTTCACTTAAACAACTACCGTTTTCATAGCGCTCGTATATTTCACGTAAAATATACGCGAATTTTATCATATTATTATCGCCGGGTTGTATAAAGTAGATTTAGGGGGAGCCCACAGCGTCGGCTATACACAACAGATAAATAACGCCGCGTGAAACTTCAATTGGATACTATTTTATTGTGAACTGATGTATGTTGGGTGTTTTTGTAGAACAGAAAAAAGATAGACGAATGGAGTAACGTGTTTTCGTTTAGTTTGAATATTTTTTTTGCGTGAAAACGCGTAGAAACAATTCGAATATATATTCCTACGAGCGCCGAATTACCTAGAACTGAAATATCAGCTGTAGACTAAACTTGTTTATTATTTATGTTTTTGTTTCGTCGAAGATCAGAGGTCAAATCTTAAGTGCTACTGAACCGATTGATGTGCACGGCAGCACGATAACACAAACTCAAACTCAAACCATTTATTTCAATTAAACCATTTACAGGCACTTTTGAATTGTCAAGAAGTCGGTCAGACAGAAAATATGAAGTTAATTGCCCATTCCAAAGGGTACCCATGGAGAAGAACGGGCAAGAAACTCCATGGACACTCTTTTAAATTATATTTTCATAAAAATATTAGTTGCATCATTAATGTTGAATTTACAATTATATGTGAGAACGATGTAAAAAAGACGTACGCGTTAAAAGCGTCCAGAGTACCTACAGTAAATAGTAAGAAAACTACAGTCCAAAAATAAAATAATTAAAAATAAGCCGAGGCAGCTAAGTGATGACCAGCCCCAACTGACGGCGCCCGTTCACGAACATGACGCATAGATCAGCACCATTCGCTCAACCATTATGAAGGGAGCTAAATGATCCAACACACACGCCACCGTCAGCGAGACATTTGTGTGAGCATAACATACTATCAGCCGCCAGGGCACATTCAAGTCAATGAAAGACATATTACCCGGTAAATGGTACATAAGGTATAGTACATACCTACATAGAACTCACATCGGTGCTATGCAATTATACAGTACAAAGGAAATTGAGTTTATACAATGCAAAGATAGTCTTACAGGGAAGCTAACTGTATTTTCATTAATTTAATGGACGTTGACGTTCACGATAATATCGTCACGTTAGAAATTTATAAAAGCAAATTCAAGTCATTTATTCAAACTAGACTAGATTCTTAAATCAGCACTTTTCGAACGTTAAAATTAAATAAGACCCTTCACCACTTCCTAGTGTTTAAGCGGTGAAGAAGAAGTGGCGCAACAAACTCCAAAGCACACATTGTTTGTCAAATACAGGAGATGAATGACAAAGGAACTGGGGCCTAAAAAAACCATTTTGGCAGAATCATAAAAGGATAACATTATGAATCATAATGGACAGTTAACTGTTAAGTTAATCGTATCAAATCCCATTGGTGAAGGATTTTTCAGTTATTTTTTTTTAGTCTGTGCTAAAATACCAATCCCAATCTCTTTGATTATACCTACGTAGTGCAGCGAAAAAAAGGAAAACACGGACTGTCTTCACCATATTATGATTTAAAATGTTATCCTTTTATGGTTCTGCCAAAGTGGCCTTTTTAGGCCCCGTTGTAGGAAGTACTATTAATAGAAACGAATCTTTTAAAGTGAAAGATCATTTCACAAAGAAAAAGAACAATGAATAAGTTTATCAAACAGTGTATTAAGCCCTTCGTCACTGAGCCGGCTTCTAAAAGAGAAACACTACGACCCGAGAGCCTTCAAAACAAAAAAAAGTATTTTTAACACAACAAAAAAGAAACATTTCTTTTGTCCGTCATGAATTGCTAAAACCATAATCCTTCCTCTCAAGGTTCTGAGTAAAAAATGGCCTTTTAACGTTCTCAAGATGCAAATACGATGCAAAACGTCAGCATCCATTGTGTTGATTTGTATAGCAGATGGTACTTCATCCAGGTTCCGACAGTTTCTGCCAGAAAGATCTTAAAGCACCTTGTCCAAGATACATTAAAATTAAATGAGGCGTTCTTCGTAGGACCACTTAAGACACATCGCGAACAGCGACTTTATTTTAAGAGCTGCACTTCCTCGTTTACTATATTCTAAGTGTGAAGTGTCAAAATAGCTACGAACGTGTTTATAATAGGATGGGAACTCATACGAAGAGCAAGCTATTCCGAAAATACATACGTCAGAGTTGACATTATTTGCTTGAGTTGTCACTATACAAAATGTTGGCAGTAAAAAGAGAGGTACAGTTATAAGCATACTTTTTAATCATGGCTGTGCACCACTGTGTGGTATTCAAATTAAATAAGGTATGTAGTACCTATCTACTTTCTAAATCATACAAACTGGTTCAATCAACTCAGCCTATCGCAGTCCACTGCTGGACATAGGCCTCTTCCAGATTGCGCCACAGCACCCTGTCCTCCGCCTTCCGCATCCAGATACAAACGGGTTACGTAAGGAAAAATCTAAAATACTTGTCTGCAAAGAGACAAGGAGCTATGATGGCTATCATAGCTCCTTGTCTCTTTATTAATACTTAGTAGAGTATGTTATACATAGGCTGTTAAAAATATCAGGAAAATTCAGCTTGTAAGCACAAAGGTTAACGTTGGTTGGTCATCATAGTTCATCCTTTTCTGACTCATTCGAATGAACGAAAAAGATCCTGCAGAATGTAATTGACAATTTGCGTCTCATTATCAAGTTTTAAGTCATTCCACACCCAAAAGCCTTCCTAACGATGTGGGTACAACACTTTAAGCTTCCATTTAAAATCACGCTAATCTGTTTAAGGTGACATTTCTCGTTCGACTTCACGCAATGTTCGTCTGATTTTGTTCAGAATGGCGGAGAATGGGCTCCCGTCCGCTTGTCGCCGTGTATCTACTCCAAGGCGCGCTTCCAAAACTTTGTATCAACCCTGGCAATCTGCCAACACCGACTCCACTTCCCCGGCAATCACAACTTAACATGAAATTTCAATTTTTATGCTGGTTAGCACTCGAGAAAAAAGGTTCTCGCTTTAATTTTGTGCGTCAGAAAACATGTAAGTGATGTAAAGAGTGTGTTTCGTACGTTCATTTTTCGTTATTTTTAATGAATGAAGATTTTTTGTCCATTTTGTAACTTTGTCTGACTGTGAAACAAAAACGTGGAGCGTGGTGCTATTCTATTTTGTGCACTGAGTGAAATTTTTTCGTCATGTCCTTTTGGATGAGAACATAATATACGATTCCTTCAACGATTACTGTAAAAATGTTAGTACTTAAGTGCTGTCAGACAATTTACATTAACCATCCATACAAATGTTCAAGACCACCGAAATGATTCATCAAACTAGATTCAACATGACCGAATCACGATGATTGCGTTCTATCACGAACTCACGACACACGGAGGTGACTAGGTTAACAGAGCGCCAAACAAATGAAGTTACTCGTGACCATCTCTCTCGTGAAATATCGGGAATATTACGAGCATTTTCCTCCTCGGCGAACTGTGATTCGATATAATTATGGTCAATTGGCAAAATGCGTTGTTATGACATAATAGAATTCTAAGAAACTAAAAAGATTGGGCAAATTCGCCCTGGGGCTCAATAGCGTTGAGACACATACCAAAGGAAAAATCTTACCAAGGAGAGTATTTCTTATTATGAAAATTTATTTTTAAATAACAAGGTGGTAAACATCGTGAGGAAACCTACTTAGTCTAAAATCACTGCCCAGCAGTGAACTAAGATGGTGATCAATTCCAAGGACATTTCTGTATGAAATGAGGTAATGTGCTCTGAAATGGGACCGTTATCGGATGATTCAGACTAAATAATTATGATTTATTCCGGTCTGATTCAATCAATCTGCGTAGTCTTTTCCAACTATGTTGGCCTTTTTCCAACAATCCAGGGTGTCAGCTACCTCCATACAAAATTTTAACAAAATTCGTCCAGCCGTTTGAGCGTGAAGAAGTAACGAACATAAACACACACACACTCACAAATTTTCGCCATTATAATATTAGTGTGAAGAATAATAAGAATATTGACAGGGACATAGTGAACCAATATTAAAATATCAAACCATGTATCGATTTTCGCTATTGACATCCATATTTCGGCTATGACGGACTAGTTTTTGACGCAGCAGAGTCCCGTCGTGCGGAAAACTTTTGAATATAAAGCTCCCAAAGCTTCGCGTTAAGGACACGGACGGAAATCATTCTATCCAGGAAGGGACGTACAATTATGAGGCCTCAAATTCAATGACCGTCCAAGCACTGACATTTGGCAGCGGCTGAGCAAAGTCCATTTCAAAGGCGTTAATAAGGTAGCGGGTGCTTTTGGGCAGTTTGGACTTTCTTTTAGTGCCTTTTTTACCTACTTCTTTCAAGTTGGCACGACCTTCCTTACCTACCTATTTAAGAAATAAATGTGCCAATAATAAAAAAACCGGGCAAGAGCGAGTCGGACTTGCTCACCGAGGGTTCCGTAACATCCGGGTTTATGCATAAGGTTTATGTTTATGAAATTAAATGTTTTTTTTTTTTTTTTATATTTGAGTTGGTTGAATAAAAGGTAAATTGTGGTTTACGATTTATGACGTATAAAAAAAAAACTGCTTACTAGATCTCGTTCAAACCAATTTTCGGTGGAAGTTTACATGGTATTGTACATCATATATTTTTTTTAGTTTTATCATTCTCTTATTTTAGAAGTTACAGGGGACACACATTTTACCACTTTGGAAGTGTCTCTCGCGCAAACTATTCAGTTTAGAAAATAATGATATAAGAAACCTCAATATCATTTTTGAAGACCTATCCATAGATACCTCACACGTATGGGTTTGACGAAAAAAAAATTTTTTAGTTTCCGTTCTAAGTATGGGGAACCCCAAAATTTATTATTTTTTTTCTATTTTTGTATGAAAATCTTAATGCGGTTCACAGAATACATCTACTTACCAAGTTTCAACAGTATAGTTCTTATGGTTTCGGAGAAAAGTGGCTGTGACATACGGACGGACAGACAGACATGACGAATCTATAAGGGTTCCGTTTTTTGCCATTTGGCAACGGAACCCTAAAAATGTTTAGCCATATTTTACGAGCAGTGGTAGCTTAGTGCTATCGGCCTCAACTAACGAGTTGTAGGTTCGTGAGTTTGAACCCACGCAGGCACTTTACTTTGTGTATTTAATTTCATCACCACTGTTCTCAAAACGGTGAAGGAAAACATCGTGAGGAAACCGGAATGTCCTAAAAATGAAAAAATATCGATGTCATGTGTGACATCTACCAACCCACACTGGGTCTGCGCGGTGGATTATGGCCCACTCCCTCTCACAGACCTGTGTCCCAGCAGTGGGAACATTATAGGCTGATAATGTTTAGCCAGTCACTAGGTACAGACGCCAACACATCAAGCTACTACAATCTGTCAAATTTCTTTAATAGATTTTCAACTTTATCGCTATAGCGTAAGGTTCAAAGTTGATTGGGAAGATTTGACAGTTTCGGGTAGCTTGATGTGCCGGCGTCTGTACCTTATTAGCAAGTAATGAAGCCGACAGCTAAAATAATCATCATTCGGGGAGACTCTTTTAACGCTATCAATTTTACTATTCTAGTGAAAGATGATAGCATAATTATTTAATACTAGCTGCGCACCGCGATTTCACCCGCGTAAATGTCGATCCCGTGGGAATATCGGGATAAAAAGTAGCGTACATATTAATCCAGGGTGTCAGCTACCTCCATTCAAAATTTTATCAAAATTGGTCCAGCTGTTTGAGCGTGAAGAAGTAACAAACAAATAAACACACACACACACACATACTCACCCCCTCACAAACTTACGCCTTAATATTAGTGTGACTATCACACTAATATTATACACCTATACTTAGTTTGGTCAGGAATATTATATATTAATAGGAATATTATTATTTACTTATTCTATTCTATTCTTATTTTGGGATCAACTAGTAAGGTAATTGCGTAACATACTAACAGTAGGATTGGCTTTCATTTTGTCAGTTCATCAATATTCATTGCGTTATTTACGATGTTGAGCAGACAAATGTTTCGAACATACGAAGCAATGGATTAGCAAATATCCTTCGAAATGATTCAGATTGTGGAGGGTGCAACATTCCTCTGTTCTTGTTTGAAAAATAGGCGCCGAGTTAACAACTGTCATTTTTAGGGTTCCGTTGTCAAATGGCAAAAAACGGAACCCTTACAGATTCGTCATGTCTGTCTGTCTGTCTGTCCTTCCGTATGTCACAGCCACTTTTTTCCGAAAGTATAAGAACTATACTGTTGAAACTTGGTAAGTAGATGTATTCTGTGAACCGCATTAAGATTTTCACATAAAAATAGAAAAAAAAAACAATAAATTTTGGGGGTTCCCCATACTTAGAACTGAAACTCAATTTTTTTTTTCATCAAACCCATACGTGTGGGGTATCTATGGATAGGTCTTCAACAATGATATTGAGGTTTCTAATATCATTTTTTTCGAAACTGAATAGTTTGCGAGAGAGACACTTCCTAAGTGGTAAAATGTGTCCCGCATTCCACCACCATACCATACTGCGATCGCCCATCCGCCTGCCAAGCGTGGCGATTATGGCAAACCCCCCCTTTTGGGGGAGGCCTATGTCCAGCAGTGGACGTCTTTCGGCTTAAATGATGATGATGATGATTCAAAACAATTCGATATGCTTCTGTGCCGAATCGAACATCAATCAGTCTTATTAAAGGAGTGCTCTAAACGCTACTTTAAAACTCAAAACCCGAAAATGTTGATCGTTTAAACCAAAAAAAGAACCGCTACACTTCTGACAGCTATGTACTGTCGGGGACTAGGCAAATCAGGTAACCAGCAGGCCTGTCGAATGGTTGTGTATAGCTAAGCAGCACCTGAATTGCGTCAACTATCAATCTGAATCTGAATAATTTCGAAGCAAATTGGTAATCCATTGCTTCATAAGTTCGAAAAATTTGTCTGCTCAACACATAAATAACGCAATGAATGTTGTTGAACTGTCAAAATGAAACCGATTCTGATTTATAACGTGTTACGCAATTGCCCCGCAGGTTTGTAAACGGCAGCAACTATTTTCTGTTAAGCAGACGGCTTGTTTGCCCACCTGTTACCTAAAAAAACAAGATACATATTACAACAACAATAATGTTAGTTCTAGCTATGTTACACGGTCGCGCCTTCCAAAAATGACATCAGGATATTGTAGACTTAGGGCCGAGTCACACCGAAATGGCAGCGGCCGGCAGCGGCCGCGGGCGGCCTCGCGCGACCTCCAGACCCCGCGCGCCTGGTATCTTCTTGACCAGTTTAGTTTCTACATTCGGCAAGGTAACTCGTGTGTTTGGAGTGAACATGATGGAATTGGTTATTATAGCACTTATTACGGAAGAAGAAGAAGAAAGAAACCAACAAAGGAAAAAAAGAAAAAGGGAAATCTGGGTCCATGACTTATGGAAGAAACGACGACTGTTGGACTAGTAATTAGTTTCTCCTCGATATCCATTTTTTTTTTGTTTAACGCAGCACAATACTATCGTGTTTTAAAATAGGTATTTTATTTCTAACGACGCGACGCAACGTATCCCGTCGCTAGACCACAGAGAAATGGTGCGCTCAGTCAATGTTGCGGCGGGGGCGGGGGTGAGGAGCGCGCTGCCGCGAGCGGCCTCGCGTCGCCGCTAGCAGCCGCGAGCGGAAACACCAACAAGACGCGCGAGGCGCTCGGCCGCTCGCATCACCTTTTCAAGCTTTTCAAGCGATACTGGTCTTTTAAGTATGTAGTTAAAGTTTAAAATTATTTCACACTGAAAGAGCTCGCCGCGTCGCTGCCGGCCGCTGCCATTCTGGTGTGACTCGGCCCTAAGGACCTTTGTACACGGCACGGTTTCTTTACGGTGCGGCGCGCGGCGTATAAACCGCACCGTAGGAAAAACGTGTTCGTCAACAAGCTTCCATAGTGATCCAAACACTGACGACCGTGCCTACGCTCAGAGAATACCTAAACCGTAGCTTTTCACAGCAAGAAAAACGGGTGAAAGATACTAAACGTGGACTTTCATTCATATCGATTGAAGCCTAAACTTGGGGCCTAAAAAGGCCACTTTGGCAGAATCATAAAAGGATAACAGTATGGACAGTTATCTGTTAAGTTAATCGTATCAAATCCCATTGGTGAAGCATTTTTCAGTTATATTTTTTTTGTCTGTGCTAAAATATCAATCTATCCAATCCCAAGCTCTTTGATTGTAATAGGTACAATCAAGGTAGTGCAGCGAAAAAAGAAAAACACGGACTGTCTTCGCCGTTTTATGATTCATAATGTTATCCTCTTATGATTCGCCAAAGTGGCCTTTTTAGGCCCCCCTTGTCTAATACGAGCTTCGTCTACGTGTTTAGGGTTCCGTACCCAAAGGGTAAAAACGGAACCATAATTATATAACCATATATATATGTTAGTCTGTAAGGTATTTATCTATGGGTCAAAGTAGCCTGAAAATAAAGGTATAGAAGGTAGGTATTAATAGAGAAAAATCCTTTTCATTTTTTTTTTCTTTATCTTTTCTGTCTTAGATTTAAGTTGACCGTGGGGTAACCCTAAAGTCATAACTTTTGGTAAAGCCTTTTAAGACTACATAGTTGGATTTATCTAATAAAAAAATACTCACTTAAGTAGGTACCTACCTATTTGTTAAAACTAAAAAAACTAAAAAAGACTAGGACTAAATGTAGACCACTGTTTTTTTCAATACCTACACTATCCTTTATTTACCTTAGAATACAATATTTAAGCACATATTATATAAGCTAACTGACTTAAAATAATAATATGTATCTACATGTTTATAAAAAAAGAGGGAAATTAATAATGGCATCAAAAAATAAAATTCGTCCGCATCGCTGTCAACAGGAAAAAAAAGAGCTTGAAAGACTGGCAGCATTGCCACGTTGTGTTGCGATGTTGATTCTTTGGCCAAATAATAGGCCAGCCCTGGGGGCCTAAAAAGGCCACTTTAGCAGAATCATAAAATGATAACATTATGAATCATAATGGACAGTTAACTGTCAAGTTAATCGTATCAAATCCCATCGGTGAAGGATTTATCAGGTTTTTTTTTTGTCTGTGGTAAAATACCAATCAATCCAATCCCAATCTCTTTGATTATACCTACGTAGTGCAGGGAAAAAAGAAAAACACGGACTGTCTTCGTCAAATTATGATTCAAAATGTCATCCTTTTATGATTCTGTCAAAGTGGCCTTTTAGGCCCCCTGGTCACGTGATTATTGAACATGAATTAAAAAACCTGTAATTTTTTTGTCTCGTTGGCTACTCAATCGTTGCTGGGGAGTTTGTTGCACCCATAGATATATAAGAAATATTTCTATGGTTGCACCACTTTATCTTTCCATGTAAAGCACGCAAGTGGTGAAGGGAGGCCGTTTTGGGGGACGTTTTATGTAATTTTGACGTTCAAAAAGTGTTGATACTCAGACTAGTTTAAAAAAATGCCATTTGAATTTGTATAAAAACCAGTAATTTTCCAGAAAGAAATGAATAAAACTATTAAAAATAAAGTTACTAATAACAGAAGCTTCAATAAAGTAGTTAATGACCAGGAAAATCATACAACGAGGTAATTCATTATCATTTTGTTACAATGTAAGTACTTATTATGTGCACTTCCAGTTAATTACGTGTCAGTGATATTAATTACTATAAAATTATTTAAGTCACTGACAGACCATTTTGAAGTTGATATTCGGATAATAAATTCATTGTGTAATATTTAACTATGACAACGGTTTTCAAATGACTGTACAATTTATGTAAACATTAAAATTAAACATTTATCGATGTAATATTACTTGATTGCAAACCTATATTGTGACAAGCCGAAAATATTTTCTGTATTTAGGTAGGTACCTACAATTAGTCGACTTTACAAAGTTAAATGGTCGAAATTCTTAAACAAGGCAAATTGTATTGCATCATTGAATTGCTTGTGTATTGCATCAATATATCAAGAGATCAACGTGGTCATCGTCCATACTAATAAATGCGGAGGTCACTCTATCTGTTATCATTTGACGCCTTAACGGGTAAATGGATTTTGATAAAATTTGTGTTTGTGGTAGCTACGCTTAGACCATGACCTGGGTTAGTACCTACATAGAACACTTTTTGTCGGCGGCATGTATATAGGGTTATTGGTAAAACATTAACAACCTCGTAAAAGGCCATTGTACTCATCATTTATATGAGTACAACGACTTCTTAAGAGGTTGTTAATGTTTTACCAATAACCCTGTATAATCGAACCTCAAATATTTCCCATGGTGGCATGGTGGCATGGTGCCCTAAAAATATTAAATAGTCAAGTAATTTATTTATTACTTCAAGCACATAAATGTACAGAGGTGGATATAATGCCATAGGCATTTTCTAACCTTTGAGTGATAATTGCGACTAACTTGGATGCAGCGTCCGCAAGCCGTTTCTTCGGCACTGCTTGCTTTGCTGGATCGACTCACATGCGGTTTGTCGCCGTGGTTACACTCGGGGTGCTTGTGAGAAATTGCCAGAAAATTAAAAAGGTGACTCTTTTATTGTATCTTTGGAAGCTCAAAGAGTTTTCACTAATTTAAAGAAGCGTAGGCACATCATTAATAGGTCAATAAGTTTTAAGAGGATCGGACTAATTATTTCAGTTTTTATCCCGGTAAAAAATAAGTACCTAAGTAATAACAGCCTCACGGGTCGCTACGCTTGCCGCGGTTGGTCCGTGGATGGGTGACCATCTTTACATACCAAGACCCTCCGTGCCTCGGAAAGCACGTTAAGGCGTTGGTCTCGGCTGACATTCATGGATCTGTGACAGTCGTTACGGGTGGTCAGAAGCCCGAAAATCTGACAACCAGTCTTACCAAGGGGTATTACCCAGTAGGTAACTGAGTTGTGGAGATCAGATAGGCAGTCGCTCCATGTAAAATGCTGTTATTCAGCTGCATCTGGTTAGACTGGAAGCTGACACCAACATAGTTGGGAAAAATGTTAGGAAGATGATGATGATCCCGGTAGTAGGTACGTTCTCGTGGAATAATTTCTGACCCCCACGCGGGCAAAGCCGTAGACAAAAACTAGGCATGTATAAAATAAAAATAATAAAAATTTACAGAACATTAACCCCTTTTAACCTAATCCACTCCCGTAAAAAATACGTAAGAATTGGAGGTACTTTTACATTTTTCCACATGTCCTAACAAGTTAGCAATTCGCTTGCCTGTAATAATAAGGTACCCGTGATAACATTTTATTACTTTTAAAAATCCTTTTTATTTTTTATAGAGGTTACAAACTGGGGTCCGTAACCTCTATATAAAATAAAAAGGATTTTAAAGAGAAAGAGAAAAAGGAAGTGTTATTTATTATGAGAGAATAAAATATAAAGTAGAGGACTGTAATTTTCGCGTGGGATATAGGTAGGTAATAAAATAATTCCTTGATACCACAAAGTACCTACCTTCTAGTCTACTACCCAGGGTAGTACAACTAGTGTTGTAAATACGCTCGAGTCGGCGCTAAGACGCTCGAGTCAACACTCGAGCAGTTTAGAAACGCTCGAGTCAACGCTCGAGCAGTTTAGAAACGCTCGAGTCAACGCTCGAGCAGTTTAGAAACGCTCAAGTCAATGCTCGAGCAGTTTAGAAACGCTCGAGTGTTGGCTTGAGCGTTTAGAAAAAATAAGCTCAATTATAGCGCCGAACTCGACGCTCCACTCGACCTTGAGCGCGAGTCTCGACAAAGTATGTTAAGAACAAATCGGTATAAGTTTTTGTTACAGAAACCTTTGTCATCTCGTTGTACCCCATGTCATCTCGTTCATTCTCACTACCACTAATCATACTGATAATGCTATCATTTTCCATTTCATGAGAAACACTCGACTGACTCGACATTATGAACGCAAAACAATGATAAATGATTTTATTTTTGTAAGTAGGTTTGTACAAACACTTTTACACGTCAATCATGGTTTTTTAAAACTAGATGAGGTCGGCGTTTCCTATCTGACTACTCTGAGAAGAAAGGCCGAAACAAACTCAGAGGTCACAGTCTCTTTTAAAGTCCAGACATAATCTTGGTCAGGTTATATGAAGACCATGTAGATCGATGTCTGAGACGGTCTTTTGAAGAAAGAACCACACAGATTGAGAGGACCTGTCCAGTCAGTGCACGCATTTGTCAGAAATCGTGCAGCTCAACTCAAGACTTAAGGAGCTCAACGATTCGACGAACAATACCAAAGAAAGGACATTTGGGTAGGCCACATAAATTACTCAAACTGCCAGACCAAGAGAAAAAAAAAAAACAGAACAGAAAGAATAATTATATAAAAGTAACAAAATGACCCACATCGTCTTCACATTCACAAATCACAATAAATAAAATAATGTAATACTTTACAAAGTAAGCAAATGTCATTGTTTATAAAAAAATCATTAATGTCAAAGTGTATATAAAAAAAAGGACGTTCCAAATGCAGAAATGTGAAGCAGCTCAATCCCAAGCCTTTTTGTCCTCAATATAATCTTTAACTGTATAAAAGGCTTTCTGGCACAACTTACGTTTAATGAATGATTTGAATTTATTGAGGCTTAGATCTTGAACGTGGCTTGGTAGCTTATTATAAAAGCGTATACATTGGCATCTGAACGAGCCACCTATTTTTTTGAGCCTTGTTGTAGGTACAACAAATTTGTGTTTGTTTCTAGTATTTATATTATGGATATCACTGTATTTTTTAAACAATTTTATATTTTTATGGGCATATAAAAGATTTTCATAAATATACTGAGAAGGCACAGTCATTACATTAATCTCTTTAAATTTGTCTCTGAGAGAGTGTCTCGGACTTAATTTATAAATTGATCGAACAGCTCGCTTCTGTAAAACAAAGATAGTCTGAATATCGGCGGCATTTCCCCACAATAGAATACCGTACGACATTACACTATGAAAATAGCTAAAGTACACTAAACGGGCAGTCTCTATATCAGTTAAATTACGAATTTTTCTAACAGCATATGCTGCGGAACTTAGCCTTTTTGACAATTTATCTATATGTGGACCCCACTGAAGCTTAGCATCCAAAGTTATGCCCAAGAATACTGTGTTGTCTTCAGGATTCAATTCCTCGCCCTTTATCAACACATTAGTTTTCACATGCCTAACGTGAGGTAGCGTAAACTTAATGCATTTGGTTTTTTTCTCGTTTAGAAGCAAATTATTAACATTGAACCAATGGACTACTTTCGAGATCGCGCTATTTACATCGTCAGTAACCAACTGCTGACGTTTAAGTTTAAACAATAGAGAAGTGTCATCTGCAAACAACACTATATCATGATTATCCTTTATGAGGTACGGCAAGTTGTTACAAATTAAAATTTGTTGCCTCTGATGGCAACCTATGCAGGTGGTTTGGTGTTGGAGGTAGAGTGAAACAACAAACTATCTCAAACACTTTATAATTTAAAATATAAAAGTATCCATATAACTAATTTATGTTATTAAATATATGAGTATATTAGATAATTTTCTAAATTTTACACTAATAATGCCAGCCAGCTAAAATTTCAGCAGAAAGAGCTATGGGCGTGGGGAGTTGGTGATAAACCCAGTACCAATGATATTCTAATAAACAGATATGTTATACACTTACAAAACAACAGAAAGAAGTGTTCCGCGCCGAGAGGCAGCACACATACACACTTTTTATTCATTTTACATTTCACTACAAGTAAAAAGGATAGAAAAAGGATAGCTTGATAAAACCAATAAGAAAAAAAGTGACAGCTAGATGTTGTCAATTGCGCGTGAATGTAAGCAAACATTATTCGGGCTACCAATCACCGCACGCTGGCATCATAGACTAACAAATTAACTAGGCAGAAAGTATAAACCGCGTGTACAGAATCTGTAGTCGGGATTTGTGCCTATGCAACGAATAACACTATTAAAAGGTAGGTAGGTGAAAAATAAAACACGTTTTAAAAAGAAAGAAATACAATTGTAAAAATAATCATACACCTTCGAAAAGATTTAATTTTAATCTCAATGGTAGGTTTATTTTAACACTATCTGTGACATACTATGGTAACGATAAGCTATAAATATTTTCTTTTCCTACATATTATGACATGTTTAATTTATAATTAAATATATCAAACAAAATTATAAAGAAAAGTTATTAAAAGGGAAACTAGAACTCTGCTGTAAAGATGACTTTACTGCCTAATATTCGCATCTGTACTTTTATTCTATGTCCGGAGTGCTCGCATCCTTGTCGTTCTTACGACAAAAAATGTATTTTCCATCTCTTTCTTTTTCCTAACCTCCAAATATCAGAATATTAGGAAAATAATTGAAATATATTAATAAATCGAAGTATATTGTGTATTTTCGTGTGGTATAAGATCCCTTGTGTTTTATTAACTTTGGTATCATAATTGGTACACTTTCTAAATACACAAGATGGCATTTTGGATGGTAATTACTGTGGTGTAAATACTCTTTGCTATTTATTGTCTATCGTTACTAATAAAGTATAAATTACTCCTTGACCTTTGTCACAGCTGACATACCTACAATCTGCAATTCTTTATGCAATAAAACCATATATCTCTAATGGTTTTTCTATTTGTCTCTTGTATCAATTTATTGCATAAATAAAAACGCAGTGAAGAAAGGCAATGACTTCAATTGCGCGACTGCTCAGGCCTGAAAAGTTCGACGTGGATCCGGGGACTCCAACTGCCGAGCTAAAATATCGGCACTGGAAAGTAACATTTTTAAATTACCTTTCAGAAGAAACAGAAGAAGTCAAGATTCCGGATGGAACTAAGCTAAAAATTCTTTTCAATAATGTGTCCCCTAATGTTTACTCATTTATCAGAGAGACAAAAGAATACGAGAACGCTTTACGCCTCTTAGATAAAATTTATCTCAAATCGAAAAATGAAATTCACGCTCGATATGTACTGTCTTCAACCAAACAAAAGCCTGAAGAAACAGTGGCTGACTATATACGCACGTTACAACAACTAGCGTTTGAGTGCTCTTTCAAATCTGTTTCTGCTGAAGAATATCGCAACGAATATGTCCGTGACGCCTTCATTGCGGGCTTAATTTCTCAAAAAATTCGTCAAAGGCTACTTGAAAATTTAGAAATAAGCCTAGAAGAAGCGTGCAATCAGGCCATGTCTCTCGAAATGGCTGAAAAGAATTCTAATGAGTTCCAAACTGCAAAGGAACTCTACCAAATCGGAAACTCAGATGAAACGGGAAATATTTCCAATCTGGCTGCGGCCACATCACGTAAACGCTGCTTCTTCTGCGGGGGAAATATTCGTCAGAGAACGTAGTCCTGAAGACGGGCTGGAGCTCTCTTCTCTCTTGATACAAGAGACAAATAGAAAAACCATTAGAGATATATGGTTTTATTGCATAAAGAATTGCAGATTGTAGGTATGTCAGCTGTGACAAAGGTCAAGGAGTAATTTATACTTTATTAGTAACGATAGACAATAAATAGCAAAGAGTATTTACACCACATTCACCCCCGCGTCAGAGAACGTAGTCCTGAAGACGGGCTGGAGCTCTCTTCTCTCTTGTGGAGAACCGAGTTGCTGTAGTCTCGTGTTGCTGAGAGTTCTGAGCTGTTGTTAATTCTTGGACCAGAGGTATCTCCGTTTCACCCTCGGCATCCTCATAATGATCTTCAGATTCGGATTCACTCTCTAGCGACGGCAGTGGAAGAGGTGCTAATTGTCTATTTGATATGGTAGTTTCTCGGCCGTCCGGTAATCTTACGTGAGAATAAGATGGATTAGCTTCCACAAGGTCCACTTCTTCCACGTCGGAATCGTATTTTGACGTTTTATGATTTTTACGCATCAATACAGGTCCTGGCTCCAAAAGCCATGTTGGCATCGATTCCCCATTTGCAGATCGTCGTGTATGTCTAAAAAAATTTTCATGGGGTGTGGCATTAGTGGCCGTGCACAGCAATGAACGGATTGAATGGAGAGCGTATGGTAAGACATGCTCCCAGCTGGCTGTTTCAAGATTTTTGGTTCTTAAGCACAGCTTTATTGTTTTCCATAAGGTACCGTTTAGACGCTCCACTTGACCATTTCCTTGTGGATTATATGGCGTGGTTCGACTACATGCAATTCCATTTGTTACCAAATAGTTCCGTAATTCGTTAGACATGAAGGCTGCTCCACGATCTGAATGGATATATTGTGGAACACCATAAGTGCAGAATAAGTCCTTCAAGCATTTAATAACGCTGCTAGCAGACACATCTTTAGTTGGGTAGGCAAATGGGAATCTTGAATATTCATCTATAATTGTCAAGATGTAGCGATTTTGAGTGTTAGTAGGTAGAGGTCCTTTAAAGTCGATGTTGAGTCTTTCGAATGGAGTGGTTGCTTTTATGAGCGTTCCCTGCTTTTTAACAAACCTAGGTTTGATTTCTGCGCATATACGACACTCAGATGTCATCTTCTTGATGTCGTCTACAGAGTAAGGCAGATTTTTAGACCGTATCCAGTGAAACATTCGCACGATACCGGGATGTCCCAAGATATTATGTAACTCGTTCAGTCTGTTCGCGGTCATGCTTGAGCACATACGGGAGAGGGCATCAGCCGTAATATTATCTTTACCTGGACGGTAGATTATGTCATATTTGTAATTTGATAGCTCAAGACGCCACCTCTCTATCTTTTCATTTTTGATTTTGCTGTTATGGGATTGGTTGAACATGAAAGGTACAGATCGTTGGTCAGTTATTAATAAAAAATGTCTACCAATGAGGTAGTGGCGCCATTTTCTTACAGATTCAACAATAGCGCTTGCTTCTTTTTCTATTGATGAATGTCGGCGTTCGGAAATGTTGAGTGAACGTGAAAAAAAAGCTACTGGGCGGCCGTTCTGAGATAGGGAAGCTGCAATAGAGTGTTCCGAAGCATCAGTTTCAACAGTGAATATTTCGTTCTGATTTATGACGGTTAAGGCTGATGACATTATGTCTGCTTTTAGTTTTTGAAAAGAGTCAACGGCGTCCTTTTCGAGGGGAAATTCAGAAACTTTGTTCAAGGGGCTGATCTTTTCAGAAAAATTTCGAATCCATTTCGAGTAATGGGCGAACATGCCTAGTGTTCTTTTAAGTGCTCGCGAGTCAGTTGGAATGGGCAAGTTCAATAGAGGACTAAGGCGGTCATCATCTGGTCGAATAGTATTCTTTTCAATTTTGTAACCCAACAATTTTATAGACTCTTGCTTGTATGCACATTTTTCCTCATTAAGCGTGAGATTGTATTTTGCCGCAACCTCCATGAAACGAGACAAATTCAGATCATGTTCTGCTGCTGTCTTGCCACAAATTGTGACGTCATCCAAATATGAATAAGTACCTGCCAGTTTATCTTTGTTAATGATATAATGAAGTGTTCTTTGGAATGCAGCGACCCCGTTTGTGACTCCAAATGGTATACGTGTAAATTGGAACAACTTACCGCAAGCTTCAAAAGCTGTATACTTTTTCTCAGTCGGCAAGATAGGCACTTGATGATATGCACTTCTTAAATCAATTTGACTGAAGAAATTGTATTGTGCTACCTTCGATACGATCGATTCTATGTTTGGCAAAGGGTATGCATCCAGTTCAGTAAATTTGTTGATTGTTAATGAGTAATCAATGACTAACCGTTTGCGATGCGTTGTGCCTCCAGTGACCAAGACTTGAGCTCGCCATGGCGAGTTACTAGGTTCAATAACCCGGTCTTTTAAGAGTTTATTGATTTCGTCTCTTATGAATTGATTATCAGCTTCAGAATGTTTTCTTGACTTTATAGCGATGGGTTTAATATTGTTTGAAAGATTACTGAAAAGTGATACAGGAGGCACCGTAGCTTCCATAACGTTACATATCTTAAGGGGTTCTGCCGTGCCTCCGAATTTGATTTCTACTGATGAATGGTCGCTTAGAATATCATGACCAATTATAACATCTGCACAAAGATCTTCCAAGGCGTAAAGAGGTTTCTCCTTGTAAATGTGCTCGCATAGCTTGATTGTTGCGTAGTAAAATCCATCTATGAGTGAAGTTCGTTTATTTGAGGCTAGTGTTACCGTTTCTCTCCATGGATGGCGTTTCAAGTTTAGCAATAAAGCGAAATTCTTATCAATAAAGCTTGTAGAACTTCCACTATCAATCAAGGCATCAGCTTTATGGTTATTGACAGTGATTGAAACTATAGTCTTCTGTAAAGTAGCTGGAGATGCTGCTAACATTGCTGATGCTTCTGGCTCCTTTGGTTGCGCTACAGCGTTATTAACTGGCTTATCTGCAGCGTTTCCGCTTCTGCATACTTTGGCAAAATGGCCTTTCTTTCCACAGTTTTGACAAGTTTGATGAAAAGCCGGACATTTTATTCTCTGTAGCTGCGCGCACCGTCTCACTCGTAGACGTGCGTGACACAGACTAAAGGCAATACGTCCCAATTAGGGTGTTTTCTAGTCTTCACAATTTGCGCGCTCATAACATATCTGTTACTAAAATATCATTGCCCAGTACTGTTCCGATTAACTAAGTTATTTTCAATAAAATATTATTAATCTCAAAGTAAAGATTTTAAATAAGTAACCTTCCAGTTATTAATAAGATTAAACAGTAAATGGGCGCCAGGGACAATAAAGGTCCCGGATCCTGGAGCCGACGAAGGTGTCCAATATTCTTCCGGAGGAACAAATAATGTCGAACCCAAGATCCTCAATTAAATTAGGTTGAAGACCGGTTTCAAGTGAAGAAAACCGGACTAAGGTAACTAACCGGTTCTTATAGAAACCGGAATAAATTAGTTAATAAATTCTTAGGAATAAAAAAAAACCGTCCCGCCTGCGCTATCGCAAGACGGACTCAGCCAGCCGCACAGTCGTCTCCGCAGGAGGCTTCAAGCGTGCTCGAGGAACGGGTCTCGCGTCCAGGCCCCAGACGTTCCGCTAGATCCTGGCGGCGAGACGAATCTCTCGAGGTAGGCACCTCGGTTGAATTAGGGAGAAAGCACTTGACTGCAAGTTCCTTGGCCGGCTGTAATGTTGTCTGCGGATGCGCAAATTGGAATCCTGTAATTAATATTCAGGGATCACGACAATATCCTTTTAACAACCAGGGGAGGCTCACAGACCACTTCCAAACACTATTACCACAAAATCCTTACCTTTTAAAACAAGATACAAGCTAAGTGTTTTCACTCCTGCGTGTCAAGGGCGAAAGGGACGCTAACATGATTCCTTATTATTGTCATCGATTGCAGACCGGAACTCGACGGAGCATTTCGAAAACCTCCCGTAATGCAGGTAAAATGATTATAAGATCACGGAAGATAAACATTACACCAAGATACTTTAATTCTTGAAAATCACTAATAACTACACAACGTGACGTTCAAACGCTGAAACTATAAGAATCATCATGATCCAGACCAACAAACAAATTATTTGTAATATCTAATTCTAAATCTAGTTTAATTTGGGGTAATTATCTTGGAATAGCTAGTCGGGAAATTTCTAATCTATCACCTGGCCACATTATGTCAAAGACTATGCACAGATTAAAATCGGATTCCTAGACAAAGAAGTTTCTAGAACTAAGTCCCTAATGAAAAAATTACTTTCATTTCCGTTTACGGTTATTTAGTTTATTATGAATTTTTACTGAAAGCTGAAAATAATGAAGTATTGCTCCATACGATATTAATTCGATGGTTATAAATCAATATTTAAAAATATCGATTAGACTACAACTCTTAATCGGCGACCACCAGATGTCGCTCTAACTGTCAGAAACTGACGTTCGACTGAATGACATTTGAAGTGTAAATAAACAATATTTGTTCTAATTTATTATGAAAACCTATTTAATATGTTTTAGAATAGTAATTTATTGTGATTAAGTGATAACTAAAAAGTCCAGTGACAAAATACAGTTGAAGGATTGAGTTCTTCTATCAAGTGCAGTACAAAGTCAAACTACAATGAAATATATTACTCGGTAACCTCAAAATGTTCTATAATATGTTTTCAGGTAAATGCTACTTTACTTATTAGTAACGCAGCTGTATAGGTATAAAAAAACAACGTAACAGTACCTCCCCAACCACCAGAGATTTGACCCACTGGGGCAAATCTCGAAGCTGGCCCTCCAGCGTCAAAACAGACTCCAAAGGACTAAGTACGCTCACAAAAATCTACAACGTTCATGCCTGAAAACAGGAACAAAAAAAGAAAAACAAAAAAAAATTAAAAATATGGAACGTGTACGATTTCTATTTTTATACATAAATGATACTATAAAGGTAGTTAAGGTATATACATAGACAATCCAGAATTCTTGTTACACTTCAAATATAGAGTAACAGACCGCTCTATTTAGGCGACAATGCAGTAGGCTTTGTTTGTCGGGTCTGCAATTCCGCCCGTGTTTTATGGCTTATTTTTAATTATCCATGTAACCTATATAAAATATACTAATTTGGGTTTTCATTATATACTACATAAACCTACGACCTAAAAGGATTCTGGTCACACTTCAAGTATAGAGTAACAACCCGCTCTATCAGGCGTCATTGTAGTAGGCTTTAGTTAACGAGTCTACAATTCCGCCCGTGTTTTATGGCTTATTTTTAGTCATCCATGTGACCTGTGTAATATATACTATTTCTCCTGGAACGAGTCTAATCCATTTACGAACATGTAAAAGACAAGCTCCAAAGAGAGTATAAATGTGTAAATAACTAATATCCTAGTCTGACCTACTATAATTATATAGGAGAGACCACCCTACCCCATCGTACACCACCTTTCACATCTTAAATGAGTAGACAGCCGATAAAAATGCTGAGCTAGAAAAAAAAATTCACAAAAAGAAATTAAATACTACAAAGTAGTGAAAATTGGCTAACCGTCTTCAATAAAGGAATGTGACGGTTATTCAGCCCCAAAAAAAAAATACCATCTTAAACGAATTCCATCAATGCAGCCTACACGCCCGCCATTATGGCCTCCAATCTCAGGACTATCATTATGCTGCCTTACCAGCAATCCGGAGGTTTATACACCCTATAGGGGTGTCAATCCTGCAACAACCACAAACTACCAACAACTTTTAAATAATCGCCTTCCCTTAACCTAAATATAGTTCACAAATGTGAACACAGTTAGAACCTGTGTATCACTACGAACCGCTTAAACAGTGTTAAATATCTTTAATCACTGTATACTAGCACCGTGCATATACAGCAACCAATGCTAAAATAAAAACCAGCAACCATAAGGCATATACAGCCCTCAAATGTCACTGCGACCAACAATCACTATTAGCGAATTTAAATTTTAGTTTAAATTAAAGTAAAACACAAAAATACAAAAAAATTATTCCTCGCCACATGGTGATTTAAAATCCTTGATATGCCATGTGCCAAGGTTTTTACCGGAACTACAGCCTTCTAATTCATACACTAAGGGTGAAAGTTTTTTCCTAACTATACATCTCTCATACTTAGGAGCTAATTTGGCCATAAAGAATTTGGAGGCGTCACTCTGGGGATATGTTTTCTTCCACACAGTGTCGCCTACCTCAAACTCCGCGTGCCTCCGACTACTATTATAATAACGTGCACTACGTTTATGTGACTTGATAAGCGCGTCCTTTACTTTATCGAAGATATTACCCAAAGCCTCTAGCTTATTGGCATATGAACTGCGGGAAGCGCAAGCTAGAGTGGGCTGTCCAACGGTATCATTGCCGAAGACATCACCACTACTAACCGCCTCTCTGCCATGTACTAAGAAGAACGGGGTAAAACGAGTAACTTCATTTGTGGAGGTGTTCATTGCGAATTGGATCTTTGAGATGTTCACATCCCAGGATCGATGATCATCCTCCACGAGAATTGATACCGCGGTCATTATGGTACGGTTATAGCGTTCCACGGTGTTCACGCTTGGGCAGTAACGAGGTGTGAAGTGAACTTGAGGTATTTTGTACCTCTCCAGTAGTGAACGAATCTCGTTACCCGTAAATTGCGTCCCGTTGTCTGCTATAACCGTACGGGGTATACCGTGTACCAGGAAAACGCCGTCTTCTAGTTTCTGTGCTATAGATTTACCAACAGCTCTACGTAAAGGAAACAGTAAACAGTACTTCGTAAAACAGCACACAACAACTAAGAGATATGTGAATCCCGCTCTAGACCGTGGCAACGGACCTACCAAGTCAATGCTTATGGTTTCAAATGGCTTGGAACAGTCCTTCGCATCACCTAAGAGACCGGGAGGAGGCAATTGTGAGTGTTTATATGCGGCGCACTTATCACATTTACTAACGTAGCTAGCCACATCTTTATACATGTTAGGCCAGTAGTATCGGAGTGCAAGTCTCTTATAGGTTTTAAACACCCCGAAATGTGGCGATAATTCGCCACTATGGTGACTCTTTAACAATTCTTGTCGATTGCCCTCCGGTACTACCTGCTTCCAATCATTGTCACTAGCTACCCCGAATTTATTTTTTGAATATCGGTAAAGTTGATCCCCCTTAATAATAAAGTTAGGACACGATCTAGGCGTACTAATACATTTGTCCCACAGCCCTTTAAACCAAGTGTCAGTATCGGACACTTTAATTTCCAGCACCGGAACGCCACGAGACAAGGCATCTGGAACCACATTGTCCCTGCCTTTGCGGTGTTCAATGGTAAAGTTATAAGGTGATAACCGACAACCCCAACGGGCTAATCGACCAGAGGGATTGGTTAAATTAAAGAACCATTTTAAGCTCGAGTGGTCGGTTATCACTTTAAACGCAGGACCGCCTTCCACATAAGGACGATAGTGTTCTACAGCGAAAACTACAGCGAGGGCCTCACGCTCCGTTGCTGAATAATTGCGCTCCGCCGGATTAAGCGAACGACTGCAGTAGGCTATTGGGTGCTCCTCTCCATTTATGACCTGAGTCAGAGTGCCCGCTATCCCAAAACTGGTTGCGTCACAATGAATCTCAAAAGGTTGGGAGAAATCTGGACAAGCCAATACCGGAGCAGACACCAATGCCTCTTTCAAGGTTGTGAACGCGGTTTCTGTCTCAGCCGTCCACTCAAAAGGCGGCGCTTTTTTGCTAGTACTCGTTAGCGCGTTTAAAGGGGCTGCTATCGAGCTAAAGTTTTTAATAAAACGTCTATAGTAAGAGGCCGTTCCAAGAAACATTTTCACTTCCTTACGAGTTTTAGGGGTTGGAAAGTCGACAATTGACTGAACTTTCGACGGATCAGTGTGTAAGCCATGCTCGTCCACTCTGTAACCTAGATATTTTAGTTCTCGACGAAAGAAACAGGACTTAGGTAAATTAATTGTCAAATTAGCCTGCCTTAATTTGTCTAAAACCCGTTTTAGAAGTGAAATGTGCTCCTCGAAGGTTGATGAGCAAATAATTATGTCATCTAAGTAGACGAAGACCTTATTACCGAACTCCGGGCCGAAAAGTCTGTCCATTAATCGCTGTTGGGTGGCTGGTGCTCCTGTCAACCCAAAGCACATAACTTTAAATTGAAACAAACCTCGCCCGGGAACCGTGAACGCGGTTTTTTCTTTGGATGAAGCGGAGTCCAATTCTATTTGCCAAAATGCAGATTTCAAATCAATCGACGACAGGTAACGCGCGTCCCGCAACTGGTCTAAGATGTGAGAGACGTAGGGTAGTGGATACGCATCTTGCTTGCTGACCGCATTCAGCTTTCGGCTATCCAGGCAAAATCGCCATTCCCCATTGGGTTTTGGAGCCAGTAGAACCGGGTTATTCCACGCGCTATTGCTAGGTTCCACTACTCCCATCTCCAACATCTCATCCAGCTGACGGTTAAGTTCCTTGAGGCGTTCAGGTGACAAAGGATAATACCGCTGTTTAATGGGAGGAACTTCTCCTGTGTCTATTTTATGACGCAATAGATGGGTACGACCTAATCCTTTAGCCTCAAAGGAAACCTTTCTAAAATCTTTAATTAATAACTCCGCTTCATTCTTTTGATCCGGTGTTAATTCGTCAAACGGCTGTAGGTGCCTAACCTCCGAGATGCATGTATGACCTCTATTGTTTTTTAAATATTGTATAGGTAATGTATTAAAAATTTTTGGCGCCAAATTAAAAGCCTTCCAAAAATCAACACCAAAAATCACCGGTGTGGTAATGTTTGGAATAATATAGAATTTAATAACCTTAGTCACTCCCATGAGAGTCACTGGTAAAAATAAATAACCCTCCACGGATGCCCGCGAATCATTGGCAGTTACGATGCTGCCCAACTGTCCATCGGCGTGAAGAGTAGCACCAGCCCTTATAAATTGTTGGCCAGCATCGGAACCCAACACCGAAATGCAAGAACCCGAGTCGAGTAAACCGTAATAATATTCATCGTATATAGAGACTGTTAAATGTGGACGACTATCGTCCGTAGTCTTATAACGTACTGTATCTACCCTTAGTGTATTAAAAAATAGTTTTAAAAATTTTAAATAATTGTTCCAATCGGACTTATCAAAATTTTGGCTGTAGTTCCGTAAAATTAGTTTTTTGAAGTGCAGGTTGGACAGGACTGAGCAACCTTCTGCTTTTTACTGCACGTAGGGCACGATGGTGCACGCACGCCCTTCTTGCCGCAACGGTAACACACAATTTCCTTAGATTTGCATTGTGATAACGAATGCCCCTTAACCCTACAACGAACACAGAACAACGAACCAGAATCTGTTTGCACGGCTTCAATCCTGTGAGAACCTTTTGGGGGTTGGTATGCCAAGTCTGCTGCTACAAAAGAAGAAGTTGGTTTGGGCGGCTCATGGAACTGGGCCTTGCTATGGAAACCTAGCTCCAGTTGTCTACACTTCTCTTTTAACTCGTCCAGCGTGTTGACTGTCATTATTGACAACCCCGACGTGTATTCCGGTCTCATGTTGTACTTGATCCGTGCTAAACGATCGCGTTCCGGAACCCTGTAAGAAAGCCTATTGAAAAGATTCTCCATGACCGCTATATATATACACGACAGCTCAGTCGACCCTTGCGTTCTGTTCGTTATTTCAGAAAAGAGACGCATATCATAATCTGGCGGAGCGAAAGCTGTGAGTAACTCCTTCTTCAGCTCCGCCCAATCATTAACCGAAGCTTTTATTCCCCTGTACCACAATAAGGCTCCATCCGAGAAAAGGTCTAGAGCAGATTGATGTAAGGAGGCTTCGCTAATTCCTCTGGCCTCGCAAAGCTCCTCAAGACGCTCAATGAACGCTTTCACGCAACCTGTACCGTCGAATTTATGACCCAGGGTTTTAACGGTCTCTTTCCTGCAGGAAACGATGACGTCCTTCGTCTGTACATTCGACAGTACATTCGGTGTCTCCTCGGCGGAAGTAAATGACTGATGGAAGCTCGCGTTAACCGAATCAATTTTTGATAAATAACCGCTAAGCTGCTTGTCAACGGCTACATAATCTGTACTAAGATCAGTGGGGGGAGTAATCCTACTCAAACGATGAAACAGATGGAAACCTAAAGCCTTTGCGCGGTTGAATTTTTTAAAACTGGAGGGGTACCTATCTAGTACTTCACCAATTTCTGGCAGTTTGTCCTTAATGGCTTTTAATTCGGTTTTAGGGTCCATATTTGTCTCCACAATATCGTCGGAACACACCAATTTACCGAGATCCCGAATTTGAACCCGTAGTTCCTCAACGGTTGAAGCGGGTTTCGCGTCTCGGACCAGTACTTCATATACAAGCTCGTCTTTGCGTAGTAAATGAAATGAAATGGGTCGTTCCATTGTGTGAAATTAAAAAAAAAGTGAAACTTAACTGAAGTCAAAACTGGCTGTCACAATTTACAATCTCGAGCAATGTGTAATTATTATCTATAATAATCGTCGTTACAATATTAGCAGTCTTATAGAGTAAGTATGTATTTTAATACCAGGCTTTTATTTCCATAGACAATCGTCCTGGAGTTTTATTTTGGGACACAGATAAAATAAAATTGTAAAATGTAAATAGCAGCAAGAAGTGTAAAAGGTGTAAAAAGCGTAAAAGTAAATAACAGTGTATATAACAATACAAACATAAACATTAACACAAAAAAACAAAGGATTCCGCGCGACGGTTTTTTTTTTTCTTAAAATTAGAATAACTGGAAGGTTGTAGAAACAGCAGTCTGGGTTGTAAGGTACAGCAATTGACGTAACCTCTATCTCCAACTAATACACACGTTGGTCGCCACTGTTACAAATTAAAATTTGTTGCCTCTGATGGCAACCTATGCAGGTGGTTTGGTGTTGGAGGTAGAGTGAAACAACAAACTATCTCAAACACTTTATAATTTAAAATATAAAAGTATCCATATAACTAATTTATGTTATTAAATATATGAGTATATTAGATAATTTTCTAAATTTTACACTAATAATGCCAGCCAGCTAAAATTTCAGCAGAAAGAGCTATGGGCGTGGGGAGTTGGTGATAAACCCAGTACTGTTCCGATTAACTAAGTTATTTTCAATAAAATATTATTAATCTCAAAGCAAAGATTTTAAATAAGTAACCTTCCAGTTATTAATAAGATTAAACAGTAAATGGGCGCCAGGGACAATAAAGGTCCCGGATCCTGGAGCCGACGAAGGTGTCCAATATTCTTCCGGAGGAACAAATAATGTCGAACCCAAGATCCTCAATTAAATTAGGTTGAAGACCGGTTTCAAGTGAAGAAAACCGGACTAAGGTAACTAACCGGTTCTTATAGAAACCGGAATAAATTAGTTAATAAATTCTTAGGAATAAAAAAAAACCGTCCCGCCTGCGCTATCGCAAGACGGACTCAGCCAGCCGCACAGTCGTCTCCGCAGGAGGCTTCAAGCGTGCTCGAGGAACGGGTCTCGCGTCCAGGCCCCAGACGTTCCGCTAGATCCTGGCGGCGAGACGAATCTCTCGAGGTAGGCACCTCGGTTGAATTAGGGAGAAAGCACTTGACTGCAAGTTCCTTGGCCGGCTGTAATGTTGTCTGCGGATGCGCAAATTGGAATCCTGTAATTAATATTCAGGGATCACGACAATATCCTTTTAACAACCAGGGGAGGCTCACAGACCACTTCCAAACACTATTACCACAAAATCCTTACCTTTTAAAACAAGATACAAGCTAAGTGTTTTCACTCCTGCGTGTCAAGGGCGAAAGGGACGCTAACATGATTCCTTATTATTGTCATCGATTGCAGACCGGAACTCGACGGAGCATTTCGAAAACCTCCCGTAATGCAGGTAAAATGATTATAAGATCACGGAAGATAAACATTACACCAAGATACTTTAATTCTTGAAAATCACTAATAACTACACAACGTGACGTTCAAACGCTGAAACTATAAGAATCATCATGATCCAGACCAACAAACAAATTATTTGTAATATCTAATTCTAAATCTAGTTTAATTTGGGGTAATTATCTTGGAATAGCTAGTCGGGAAATTTCTAATCTATCACCTGGCCACATTATGTCAAAGACTATGCACAGATTAAAATCGGATTCCTAGACAAAGAAGTTTCTAGAACTAAGTCCCTAATGAAAAAATTACTTTCATTTCCGTTTACGGTTATTTAGTTTATTATGAATTTTTACTGAAAGCTGAAAATAATGAAGTATTGCTCTATACGATATTAATTCGATGGTTATAAATCAATATTTAAAAATATCGATTAGACTACAACTCTTAATCGGCGACCACCAGATGTCGCTCTAACTGTCAGAAACTGACGTTCGACTGAATGACATTTGAAGTGTAAATAAACAATATTTGTTCTAATTTATTATGAAAACCTATTTAATATCTTTTAGAATAGTAATTTATTGTGATTAAGTGATAACTAAAAAGTCCAGTGACAAAATACAGTTGAAGGATTGAGTTCTTCTATCAAGTGCAGTACAAAGTCAAACTACAATGAAATATATTACTCGGTAACCTCAAAATGTTCTATAATATGTTTTCAGGTAAATGCTACTTTACTTATTAGTAACGCAGCTGTATAGGTATAAAAAAACAACGTAACAAAGTCATTAATATAAATAAGAAACAAGAAAGGACCAAGAATTGAGCCCTGTGGGACTCCCATTGTTACTATAGATCCTGGTGATCTTTTTCCATTAACATCAACGCTCTGAATCCTTTTACTCAAGTATGAAGTAAGAAGATCCAGAGCAGTGTTCCGGATTCCGTAGTGGCGGAGTTTCCTGATTAACGTTTCGTGAAGAACGCAATCGAATGCCTTGGACAAATCACAAAAGATGCCCAAGGCATCGCATTTATCTTCCCATGCATTATAAATATGTCCTAAAAGTTCAACACCGGCATCAGTAGTTGAACGACCCCGTGTAAAACCGAACTGTTTGCTGTGTAATAATTTATGTTTATTAAAAAATCTTTGCATTTGGTCTAAAATTAATTTCTCAAAAATTTTACTAAAGGTAGGTAGTACAGAAATAGGTCTATAATTTGTGGGGTCTGATGTACTACCTGATTTAAACAAAGGTATTATTTTACTATATTTCATAAGGTCAGGAAACTCCCCATTGTCAATACAACTATTAAAGATAAGAGCTAAAGAAGGTGCTACAATGTCAATAATAGACTTAGCTACTTCTACAGAATTACCCCACAGATCTGCAGTCTTTTTTACATTTAAAGTGTGAAAGGTTTTAATTATATCTCTACAGGTAATATATTCAAAATGAAATTCCGAATCGCAACCATTAACATTTTCCTTAAGCAAAGACTCAGCTACAGAAGGTGATGAGTTTAGTGATTTAGTAGTTGAAACGGGAATATCTGAAAAGAAATTTTCAAAAGCCTCGGCGACTTGTGAGTCTGATTTTATTATGTTGTCATTAATAGACAGGCTGTAGTCAGTATTTCGGTTACTAGATCTTCCCGTTTCACTATTAATAATATTCCAAGTCGTTTTAATTACATTACTGCTGTTTTTAATCTTTGAACCCAAATAACGTGACTTGGCCATGTAACAAACTTTTTTAAACAATTTTGAATAATTTCTAACATACAAATTAAATTCATCAGTTTTAATATAATTCCTTTCATTGTACAGTTCATAAAGCCGTGTTCTACTTTTATGAATGCCAATAGTAGCCCAATCACTGAAGGATGCATTACTATTAACCGAGATAGTCTTGGGGATAAATGTGGAATCAAATTGTTTACAGTATACATTAAAAAAATTATCATAAAGATGATTGGGGTCAGCATGAATAGACAAAACGGGTAGTTTATTAATGAGTTTAACTTTAAAAGCCTCCAAGCGACTTGCAGTTTTGGGGTTAACAGTGATATCCTTTTTAGCCACTTTTTTGTTTTGGTTTTCAATAGTTATCCTTTGCCCGCAATGATCGGAATCTAGTAAAGTTATAATTTCTTTGTGGCTTGGTATAATATCTGTATAAATATTATCTAGGCATGTGGCACTAGTAGGGGTTATTCTTGTTGGCTCTAAAAATAGGTTTAGAAGATTGTAGGACTGAAACAGACTTACGACAATAACTAAAATAATGAATAAAATAATGATAACTTATAGGAAATATGCAAAACGCCGATAAAAATGATTTCCGATTTGAGTCGAAGTACATAGGTACATAGGCACGTCACACGTCATTATGACTATAGAATACCCTCTAGTCAAATTATTATTAATATACCCCCAGTAAAAATGATAACGCTTCGACGCTTGAGCGCGCCACTCGAGCGCCGTACCCCGAGTCTTCAGCGCTCACGAGTCTTAAACGCTCGAGCGTTTCACGCTCGAGTCTTGAACGCTCAACAGCGTCGACTCAGCGCTCAACGCTCGACGCTCAGTGCTTATTTTTACAACACTAAGTACAACATGCATAATCCATTCATGTATGTTACATTTTCACGCCTAAACTACTGAACGGATTTCGATAAAATTTCGCAAGGACATAGATGGCATTCTGGGGAACGACATAGGCTACTTTTTGTCTCTGTAGCACGTTCCCGTGGGATAATTTCCGACATCAACGCGGGCGAAGCCGCGGGCAGAAGCAAGTCAGCTTATAATGTTCCCACTGCTGGGATACAAGCCTCCTCTCTTCGAGAGGGAGCGGGCTATAATACACCATGCGGCCCAGTTCGGGTTGTCACATGACTCCGAATTTTTGATTCTAGGACATGCCATGTTTCTTCACGATATTTTCTTTCACAAATGAAACGAAACTACAATTCAACTCCTCGTGCGATTTGATTCAATGCAGACATGTTGTGGCTCTCTGGATAGTGTCCGTTTGTGACTGACTGGCGGCTGATAGTATGTCATGCTCACACAAATGTCTCGTTGACGGTGGCGTGTGTGTTGGCCTTGGCTCATTTAACTCCCTTCAAAATGGTTGAGCTGAATGGTGCTGATCTATGCGTCATGTTCGTGAACGGGCGCTGTCAGTTGGGGCTGGTCATCACTTAGCTGCCTCGGCTTATTTTTAATTATTTTATTTTTGTATTGTTGTTTTCTTACTATTTGCTGTAGGTACTCTGGACGCTTTTAACGCGTACGTCTTTTTTACATCGTTCTCACATTTAATTATAAATTCAACATTAATGATGTAACTATTACTTTTGTAAAAATATAATTTAAAAGCGTGTCCATGGAGTTTCATGCCCGTTCTTCTCCATAGGTATAGTTACCGGCACGGATCTTGAGCGTTCGGCGGTAGAGTGGGGATCGCTTTGCGCATCGTATACTTATGGCAAAATAAAACACAATATTATATAATTACAATATTATTATTACCAGTCACTGCACGACAATATATATACCCCGCACCCGCGCCTCACTTCATCCCACCAAAGGGACCCAATAACTCACTTTTGCGCAGGTGAAGGTCAGCGCTCAAGATCCGTGCCGATAATTGTACCTACGCTTTGGAATGGGAAACTAGCTTCATATTTTCTGACTGACCGACTTCTTGACAATTCAAAAGTGCCTGTAAACGGTTTAATTGAAATAAATTCTTTGAGTTTGAGTTTGTGATTGACTAACTCGAGAATCATATTTTGAACAAGATACAACCTGACACGTACCTGCAAATTTTCTTACGTTTTTTGCCACTTGGCATTCACGTTAAGTATTTTTAGTGGCTTTGTTGTCTGGCCAGATGAACCATTTAAAAAAAGAACTTATAATTTTTTCAACGACATAAATGTTAAATGACTTATAAATTACTTAGGCTTAAACTTAAAATGAGACTTTTAAAACTTTTCGAACGCTCTCTATCTTAGTCATTCTGATAGCGAATTTATAATTTATTGGAAATAAAACTTGCTTAAACTTTATACAAATAACGCCTACTTTAGATAAGGATTGTCAAGCATTGACTAAGATCGATAGGTTTAACCGACTTCAAAAAAACTGTTTTCGTCTTCTTTTTCGTCTTATGTATATTGCCAAAATTTTTGCTTCGAACCATTTGGCTTATAGTTCAAACAGCAAAACAATTCAATAACAAATAAAATTGCCGATACCTAAAACGTCACTAAAATAAATAAATTTAATTATTGTCATATATGCATAGAGTGAATTTTTAATCGTTTGATAAATTTATCATTACTAAAGGTCAGGTTCTTAATGATCGCAAAAATGACTTTGTCACTATAAATAAATGGACTATCTATAACATAACATGCGAATAACATAACAAGGTTAAACAGAGGTGTAAAAAGTACAATCAACATTTCGCCAGATATGTTTAATTCCAACAAATTTATCAATACTAAAGGTCAGGTTCTTAATGATCGCAAAGATGACTTTGTCACTTTAAATAAATGGACTATCTATAACATAACAAAACAAGGTTAAACAGAGGTGTAAATTTAAGTTTACCAAAATTTCGCCACTTATGTTTAATTCCTATATGTACCTAATAGAAGGCGAGCTTATTGCCGGAATCGAAACCAGGACCTTATTCCACGACCACTAGGCCAACGAGGCAGACATGCGAATAATAATCTCACATCAAGCTACCCGAAACTGTCAAATTTTCCCAATCAACTTTGAACCTTATGCTTTAGCGATAAAGTTAAAAATCTATTAAGACAGATTGTAGTACCTTGATGTACTGGCGTCTGTACCTACCTGATACTTTTTTTAGAGAAAAGATTTTAGGGAATACAATTGTAGCGTCACACGGTCCAGCAGTTTTCCAATTGCTGAACAAAACAGGCCCACTAATCGAATCGTTTGGGAGGTAGCCTAAAAAATATCGCCGAATTGAATGAATATATTGTCTCTTTTTTGTTTATTTCGCTTTTTTTCGGGTTCTGGTACTTGATAAATAAACTGTGAAGTTGAATAAAAATATGGTTGGAAATATCGTTTGTATTTTTTTCGGCCCAGCGCAAAATGTTTAGAGTCAATGTTTTGAATGTGAGGGTTTCTTGAACCAGTTTTGCTCGTGGTGTGTGTCAGTTTTGCTCGTGAACCAGTATTGATATTTTTGGGATCGACTGAACTTAAACATATAAATCTATTGCTATCACTTACTAGCTGATAAAAGGAGTCCGCGTGTCACTGGCCAGTTTCCCTCATTTTGATTCGTCAGTTTTGCCGATTAGACAGTTGCGTTAACTCGACAGTTTCCAGTATTTGCCAGTTTTCGTCGATTCGTCAGATTTGTACACTCAAGGAAAGAAGTTTAAAAAAAGTTCTGAAATACAGCCTTCAATGCATTGATTACTTCCAATTCATGATCGGCATGTTTTTTTGGGGTTTGAAGTTGGGTTTTTAAGCAAGAGAAACATCATTTGTCTCGTTGTCTGTAGACACTTACCATTTCTGCATGAATAGAGGAAAACTGTGTCCTTCTTCTTCTTCGTGTCGCAAGATTTAAAATACAGTCGTGCCAGACTGTATTTTAAATCTTGTTTTCCCAAAACTTTGCCACTTCCACGGCGTTGTCAGGAAAACTGTGTAAAATTGACATTTAAATCTATCATCGCACAATATAACTTTAAAATCGACAGCTAATTTTAACGCATAATTATGGTATGGTGTCTTATAAATTAAAAAGTTGTCATCAGTGCTAAAAGTTATCAAATATATCTCAAATCTATTTAAATTAGCAGACGTGTGTGCAGTTTTCTACCGACTGTACTTTAGCTGACGAATCGAAGAAAACTGGCGAACACTGGAAACTGTCGAGTTAACGCAACTGTCTAATCGGCAAAACTGACGAATCAGTGAAGCTGACTAATGAACGAAACTGATGAATTAAATAAACTGACGACTGAGGGAAACTGACCAGTGATACGCGGACTTGATAAAAGAAGAGTGAAACAGAAGTAATGTGCAGAGCTGTCAAATAATGAAACAAGTAAAAAAGAAACAAATTCCGCCGTGCCATCTGCACCTGCGTGGAAGATTTAGTTGAAAGTAATTTGACAGCTACTATATTCTCTTTTTGATAAATCTGCATGAAAAATAAAGCAATTCTTTCACACTGAATAATTTAGTGCCCTATAAAATTGAAAAACAAATTAAATTAGGATACAATTACGGCAATACAAAATTACCCACGTAACAACAAGCAAGCGATCGCTAAACTTTATTGGTCGTACCGCAGGGTCGTACAATACGCAATTGCAATAGCATAATGCCATTATCCGAATGGTTGGGCGAGCAATGGATATAGAATACAAATGGACGCCGGATGATGTAGGCTTAGGACGTGAATCATGGTAGCGGGTCACGGATTGAATTAGTGCTGCATTTTTATTTCATTCATCAGCCTCGAATATTTTTATCGCAAATATTTATAGCAGGGTTGGGAACATAAATTCGCAAGTTTTTTGTATTTTTATTTGTGTTATCGAACAAAACAATGTTATTTATTTGAGTATTAATATATGGAATATTTATTAAAATAGGTGTTTCAGTGTGAAGGATTTTAGTATGAAAAAATAAATAAATTAGACTAGTATAATATTTAAAATAGACAATCCCTTTACATGTGGGAATGTCAAAAACTGGCCAAGTGCGAGTCGGACTCGCACACGATGGGTTCCGTACCACAAGGCAAAAACGCTGAAACAAACACGTTTGTTGTATGGGAGTCCCCCTTAAATATTAATTTTATTCTATTTTTAGTATTTGTTGTTATAGCGGCTACAGAAATACATCATCTGTGAAAATTTAAACTCTCTAGCTATCACGGTTTATGAGATACATCCTGGTGACAGACGGACCGACAGACAGTGGAGTCTTAGTAGGTAATAGGGTCCCGTTTTTACCCTTTGGCTACGGAACCCCAAAAACGACATTAGATTATTTATTTTTTATTATTGTTGAGAGAAACTATACCTACTTACTACTAGGTAGGTAGGGAAACTATATTTACTACTTTTTTTTTTATTAGCCACGAATGTCCCACTGCTGGGCAAAGGCCCCCCTCCTTTCTTTCCACCTCACTCTGTCCGGCAGGGTAATTGCGTAACACACCAACAGTAGCAATGGTTTTCATTTTGACAGTTCAACGACATCCATTGCGTTATTTATGTAGTTGAGCAAACAAATTTTTCGAACATATGAAGCAATGGATTAGCAATATCTATCAAAATGAGTTTTTGATTGATCGTGCGTTATGCAATTAGGGTGCAGAGCTGCCAGCACCCTAATTACGTAACACACTATTACTTTCAATTTGAAGCATATTGCTATTCCATTGCTCCATATGTTCGTTTCAAGTTCAAGTTCCTTCATGACACACATAATAGATATCTGAGGTCATCGGAAAACCTGAGACTAGAGATGGCCGATGCATTCTACCAGTTTCTTTGACAAATCTTTTTTTGTTCAAGCAGTACGGTTATGGAATGACTTGCCCGTGTCGGTAAGGCGTGCTCAATCTTTGTCCACTTTTAAAATTATGATAAAAAATCACTTCCTCTCTCCTTAATACATCATCATTATATTTTCTTTGCTCCTGTTTCAAGTTTATTGTTATATGTATATATTTATTTAGATTAGTATAATATACTTTATGTAAGTATGTATTTATTGTATGATGTAAATGGTACACCACAGACTACCTACAGTATTTGTCTGTCCTTCCTCTTTTTAATTAATCCATCCAAAGGTTGTCTTTAAAATATCGTTTTTAGTGATAAGACCGCCCATTGGGTCACCCAATTTCTACAGTTTCTATAATTATGTCTGTAATTAATATGGTGTACATAATAAAGAGTATTCTATTCTATTCTATTCTATGGTCGAAAAATGTGTCTGCTCAAAAACGTAAATAACGTTGTTGAACTGTCAAAATGAAACCCATTGCCAATAATAGTGTGTTACGCAGTTGCGGCGCTGGGCAAGTACAGACGCCAGCACATCAAGCTATCCGAAACTGTAAAATTTTCCCGATAAAGTTGAAAATCGAATACAGAAATTTGACAGTTTGTAGTAGATTCATGTGCTGGCGTCTGTACTATGCTATTGTAATAGTGTTTACCATTGTAACATTAAACAATGTTTTGCAAACTTCATGAAATTAAAAGAGCTTCACGCAAGGCATATTAATTTGCCAGAGTTAATTCAAGCAGCTTATACTCGTAAGTACAAGGTTGTTGTTCTGTCAAGATTAGAAACACGCAAAGCATGTATTACAAAAATATCAAAAGGGGTTGTATATTTTAGATATAGTCTACTTATAAGTAGCCCCGTTTCGTGGTTGTGCGGTACGGAGATCGATTCCCAGGTCGGGCAAAAGTGTTAGACAAAATCAAAGAGGTTGGTAATTTAATTTACAAAAAAATTAAACTTTTATGACATTGATTTTTAAATTCTGTGACTGTAGTAACTCATTCTAAGAAAATCTTCTATTTTTACAATATTTGTAAATATGTGAGCACCATGTTTGGACACCCTGTCTTTGTTTTATTTTTAATTCTTTTTACCTTTTGTGATAGACTAATTTTTTTCTAGGTGCATCGTCTTCACATACAATTTTATAATGAATGTATACAAAATCTTGTAAAACATTTTAACAGAGTAACGGTGGAGTTTCTTGCCCATTCTTCTTCATACGAACACTACCTTTTGGAAGGGGCGACTAGAATCATTTTTTATTGTAATTTTTGACGTTCAAATTAATAATAATAACCCTATGTCCGTTTCTGTACACCTGACAAAGCATAATATGCAAAATCCCAGGATGATCGGTTCAGTGGTTTACGCGTGAAAAGGTAACAAACAAACTTACTTTCGCATTTATAATATTAGTTAGGATACTTTGACTTTGGCTAGTCTCCGCTGAGATTGGCCGCCATGAATGAAACTAGGTCTGAAGGACTACTTATGAAAAGTAAAATAACTAGATATTTTATTATATTATAATCATATTTTTATTTTATTATTTTTGATTATATTTCATTTTATTATTTACTAGCAGCGCCCCGCAGTTTCACCCGCGAAAGTTTCGATCCCGTAGGAATATCGAAATAAAACGTATCCTATGTGTAAATCCAGGATATGGTCTATCTATGTGCCTATTTTCATCCTAATCTGTTCAACGGTTTACGCGTGATTGAGTAACAAACATCCCATCATCTTCACAAAGTTTCACATTTATAATATTAAGTAGGATGTACGTACAGTAAAACAGATACAGATATAGCATAATATACATATACAAAATGTACAGACGCCAGCACATCAAGCTACTACAATCTGTCAGTTTTGTTAATAGATTTTCAACTTTATAACGTTCAAAGTTGATTGAGAAAATTTTACTGTTTCGGGTACCTTGATTTGCTGGCGTCTGTTCTAAACACACCAATTAGAATAATATTATTATGTTATAATCATAATACATACACTGAATTTTTACTATTATGAATAAAGCATTGTTTATTTATTTGATTAGTTATACTGATTGTGGGAGAAAATTGTGGTCACATTACTAAATAAATAAATAAAATAAATTACATTACACCCCTTACTTCCCGTGGGTGTCGTAAAAGGCGACTAAGGATCGTACCGGAGAATGGGCAGCAGCGTTCTCTATTTATTCCACCACCATACCATACTGCGATCGCCAACCCGCCTGCCAAGCGAGGCGATTATGGCAAACTCTCCCAAAATTGGGGGAGGCCTGTGTCCAGCAGTGGACGTCTATCGGCTGAAACGACGACGACATTATCTACAGACGCACACATATAAGCTAAGGGTCCTAGCGTAGAAGGTAATGGAATGGGCAATTAGCTTCTTATTTTCTGACTGACCGACTTCTTGACAATTCAAAAGTGCCTGTTAATGGTTTAATTGAAATAAATGCTTTGAGTTTGGTACTCGTCCATTTTGGTTTGTTTTGACTGTGCAGCGGAAATAGGACCATAAGTTAAATAGTTTTAATTATTTTTGGGCTAAAAAAAAACAGTGGCACTCCGGGAGTGCCAACAGAAGTGAAAACAAAACACAAACAAAATACTTTGCCATCACTCGCTGACATATCGGATATACATTAAAACCGAGTACCTACAGCCTGAGGACAGCCGAACACATCGAGTATTTTTTTAATCGTCTTATAAACAAAACACGCGCGGTGTCGCTTTCGGTAACAGTGGCGCGAGTTCAATGGTTTTTTCCCATCTCTTCAAAGAACTCTCTTCCAAATTGGGTTCTCCCGAACCAATTATGGTAAGAATACTTTTATTAAAAGTGGATGTCGTCTATACAACGACACAATTTCATTAAAAGCAAATCAAGATTTAGATATTTTTCTCCTTTCTCTACCCAAATTCAAATTTTATATAATAAATATTTTGGCATCGAAATTTAAATAATATTATTGTTGTATGTTATATAATATTACATTCGAAATTCTGTAAAATTTTAACGGTGTGAACTTCTGGTTGTTGTTACACTTAGGTACATATAATTTAGCTGTATAGTAATCTGTGGAAACTGTTTCTGGATTGTGTTGAACTATTTGTATACATATATTTGTTATTGCATCTGTTTGTTTCCCAAAAAAAAAAAAAAAAAAAAAAAAAAAAAAAAAATGCCCAACGCGCCTAAAGAAGTATTCACTTCAAAAATCTTACCTAAAAAATGACAAAAATCTATGCAGTAAACGATTCTGAACAAACAATTATATTATATCAGAGGATCTACCTCTGATATAATATCATTGTTTGATCTCTCTGATCGCACTAGCGCGCGCAAATTGTTGCAGACAAATTCAGACAATTGTTGTAGTTTCATTTAGTCCGCTAATAGCAGCGAGCAACACACTACAGATAGCTATCTCTTCCTGTGTCATACGTTCCGTATTATCTATCGCAGTAAGTACTTTGTAATAACAACGCAACAATACAGAACGTCCGCGTCGCTCAGTATGAACGTAGCGTATCTTTCCTTTATAACATCATTGTGAACAAACTACTTTCATTAATTCAGTTACACATTGTATAAGTATTGAGTACAAAGTTACTGCTTATTTCTTATGAATACATGATGATATATCATTATCCACTTTAGTATAAATTAAAATAGTTTCTGTAATGCACGATTCAGTAAAGTTGTGAATATATGGTAATTTTAAAGCCCTTTTAATCTTTTCAGAACATCACGCGAGATAATTTCGATTTTGTGTTTAAAACGCTTTGAACGACATTAATAAAATTCGTTAATTAGCAATAGTAGTTGGATCCAAAGTGCTTTTCGATATCACACCATATACATATAGTAAATTAACGTTATGGAATAACATATACCTAGATAACCCGTATAACCTGCATATCTATTATTTTGTTGTTGACATTATTGTTGTCCTTAACGTTAACGAGGTTAATGCAGCTACTAGAGCTTCAAGGAAACTGCCGTCTGAGGTCCATAAACGAAGGATACTTCTATACGTCATGGCTGAGACTATGGAGGACCTCAGTACAATGCTCGATGACCTCAGTAGAGCCTCCGAAAGAGTGGGTCTTAAAATGAACATGGACAAAACGAAGGTCATGTCAAATGCCCATGTAACACCCACTCTCATAAAGATCGGAGACGCTACACTCGAAGTCGTGGACGAGTATGTTTACCTAGGACAAACTGTCCAGTTAGGTAGGTCTAACTTCGAGAAAGAGGTCAATCGACGAATCCGACTCAGCTGGGCAGCGTTCGGGAAGCTACGCAATGTCTTCTCGTCCCACATACCGCAGTGTCTCAAGACGAAAGTCTTTGACCAGTGCGTGTTGCCAGTGATGACTTATGGCACTGAAACGTGGTCGCTCACAATGGGCCTTATAAGAAGGCTAAAAGTCACCCAAAAAGCAATGGAGAGGGCTATGCTTGGAGTTTCCCTGCGTGATCGAATCAGGAATGAGGAGACCCGCAGGAGAACCAAGGTAACCGACATAGCCCGAAGAATTGCCAAACTTAAGTGGCAGTGGGCAGGGCACATTGCTCGCAGAACAGATGGCCGATGGGGCCGAAAGGTTCTGGAGTGGCGACCGCGTACCGGAAGACGTAGCGTTGGAAGGCCTCCCACAAGGTGGACCGACGACCTTGTGAAGACCACAGGAACCCGTTGGATGCGGGGAGCACAGGACCGGTCGAAGTGGAGGTGCTTGGGGGAGGCCTATGTCCAGCAGTGGACGTCTTTCGGCTGAAATGATGACTTCTATCTATTCTGAAATGTTTACTGGGCCTGTAACCTTTTTTCAGGCCACCTAACGTTTTTTAACTACGAGAATTGGCCTTCTGTATACCTATACCGACTCTCCAATCAACACATATCAGCACAAGATACTTTTTTTTTTTTGTATGGGAAATCATTAAATGACTCCTTCCGCTCTGGGTGGAGCGGAAGGGAGTGTCAGACTCTTACTGACTAAAACCCACCCGTGTTGAACATAAAGGGCTAAGGAAGGCCTTAGCCCTTTATGTTCCGGGCCAGCGGTAACCCTTTCGGACAATCCCGCTGACCCGGCAAGCTTCGGCCCTAAGGGGCCCCTCCTCGATGCTGACATCTCTTTGAGGCGCGCGTGGAACATGTACGCGCCGTCCGGCACGGGCCTAGTCCTGATCAGACGGTGAGCTATCCATTACTCTCCGCCCGCAGGCCCGCGCCTACGGTGGCCGGGAGTCGTCACGCGGCTCCCGACGCCTGGGGCGTCCCCCGCGGCGGTTGAGACGGGAGGCTCTCTCCCTGAACCGTCCCGCCACCTCCTTCGCTAGCATGACTGCTTCGCAGAAGGAGGTGACTGCCTCCCACTCCCTCTCGCTCCGGACCATGGCTTGCACCAGTGCCGGACGCGAGAGGTCTCCACCGTGTCCTCTGGGCGATCCTGGCAATGGTGACACCCGGGCGTTTCCTCCCGCCTGATGATGTGCAGGAACCTCCCGAAACAATATATATATACTAGCTTCCGCCCGCGGCTTCGAACGCGAGGTATGTCGATAAAAACTATCCTGTGACCTTCACCGGGATGCAGTCTATTTCTCTACCAAATTTTTGTCGAAATCCGTTAAGTGTTTTAGGCGTGAAAAGGTAATATATGGACAGACAGAGTTACTTTCGAATTTATGATATATGTATGGATGTCGCAGCTTTGGACGGATTAGCGTCCACGTGTTCACTGTTGGTGTCCGCCATGTCGCAATCAGTGTGTCGCACAGGCGCTGTCTCGAGAGGAAGATAACTCGAAAATAAAACGAACGCACAGATAGATACAGCGTTTTCACTAACAGACCAACACACTGACAAGTCCGAACTGTTGCCGCTCAAACAAATTAATAACCACTAAAATAAGTGACGTCGTAAATTCTTGTGCATCTTTATCTCAAACATAATATACTGCACATCAATTCTTTGACACAGGCAACAGAGACACATTTAAGTCTAGTGGTGAAAAAACTTCTGAAAAACTAAATGCTGTTGCTCTTCCCTTGGTATTTATTACGGCAAGCTCATTTTAGCTTGGTGCATATAGCATCCAAACCATTCACTCAATCCAAGATCTACTCAAAATATTGATATCAAATCTCGATTCGTTATGGACTTCCAAGTTGTTAATATCTAATGAAAACAGAAAGATATGGAGTCGTTAAATAATAATAACTTCAAGATTGCCAAAGTTACTTGGGGAATTTCTTTATACGTTCGAAGAAACTTACTGCATAGCAAGTAATATATATTATGTGAGCTTAGAATTTTACGATCGAGGAAATTACTTCGCGAATATTGTTCACGTCATTCCGCGATATTAGAACTCTCGCAGTTGACACTCGGGTATATAATATCTCGCTTATTTACATCAAATGTTATAACGTTAGATTTTATGGATGAGTTCTATGGTATGCCTTTAACAATTCTATGTTATCGTAAATGTGTTCCTATACCAACCTAGTGTTTTCAAACGACTACTAAATTTTAGCGGCATAGTTATACTGGACATTAGGTTGTGGTAAGATGTAGCCATTATATGTAGGGCCCACATAATAGATAAAGAGGGAATTGGGTGATTCTGAGGCTATAAAGTGTGGTCGTTTCTTCGCAGCAATACATTTTAGGTGTAATTTTCAGTGTGCGTGAGGTTGAATGGATCGTTGGCTTGTGTTGTTACATCGATATATCCAATTTGTGGCCGTCTACTTTGTAACCAGGCAGTATAGGTACTAGTAGATAAATATACTAATTGTGAGGCCACACGTGTTTGGAATAATGTCTGGTACTGTTTTCCGTACATGTCAGGAAAAACGAAACGACTAAGGATGAACCAATGGAACTGGACGCGATGGCGAAAATCAAATTTACTGATGTATTTTGCAATTTTCAGGTCAGTGTCAGGTGATATCTAATCTAACTAGCCTGTACTGTCCCACTATAGGGCAATGGGATGAAGGTGGTATGTTGATTAAAATGATTCTCCAGTTAGCCAATCACAAACGGACACTATCCAAAGAGCCACAACATGTCTGCATTGAATCAAGTCACACGGAGGAGTTGAATTGTAGTTTCGTTTCATTTGTGAAATTCGCTCTAAATTGGCAAGCACCGTCGATTCGTTCACTGACACCGTCATATATCATGCCTGCAAAGTGACGGTATGCTACGTAACAGCCAAAAATCGTTCATTTTAACGACCAATAGGGGTCCGTGTTCATAACGATAGCCTGAAATGTATGCCTAACATCACACATTCGGTTGGGTATAAAAATTGCTGTGAATGAGTTCTAAACGATCTGGTTGGCCGTATTTCCTATGCGCGTTATGGTCGTTTCACGCATAATATGAATGAGTTAATCATTCACGGATGACCTACTTCCATATCCAATAATAATAAGGATGTTATGGCCGCGTTGATGAAATGCTCATTTTCTTAACTGGTTATGTAAAATTCGACGGAGAGGGTAATGTGTTCGGGTAGAAGGCTTTGCAAAATTATTATTTTACTCTCGGATCCAAATCTGGTTTATGGTTCTTAGGCACATACGCATAATTCTTAGGATTCAGAATTTAGGAACCGTCTTCAAAATATAGGTAATGAATCCTTGTACTTGTCCTTGTTTATTTATTTATTTATGTCGGAGCTGGTTTTGAATTATCACAATTGTGGGTGGTCAACAAAATTTGATATGATTTGTTAGGGTTCCGTTGCCAGATGGCAAAAAACGGAACCCTTATAGATTCGTCATGTCTGTCTGTCTGTCTGTCTGTCCGTCTGTCTGTCTGTCTGTCCGTCCGTATGTCACAGCCACTTTTTTCCGAAACTATAAGACCTATACTGTTGAAACTTGGTAAGTAGATGTATTCTGTGAACCGCATTAAGATTTCTACATAAAAATAGAAAAAAAACAATAAATTTTGGGGGTCCCCATACTTAGAACTGAAACTCAATTTTTTTTTTCATCAAACCCATACGTGTATGGATAGGTCTGCAAAATGATATTGAGGTTTCTAATATAATTTTTTTCTAAACTGAATAGTTTGCGCGAGAGACACTTCCAAAGTGGTAAAATGTGTGTGTCCCCCCCCTGTAACTTCTAAAATAAGAGAATGATAAAACTAAAAAAAATATATGATGTACATTACCATGTAAACTTCCACCGAAAATTGGTTTGAACGAAATCTAGTAAGTAGTTTTTTTTTAATACGTCATAAATCGTAAACCGCAATTTACCATTTATTCAATCAACTCAAATATAAAATAAAATAAAAAAACATTTAATTTCATAAACATTAATCTTATGCATAAACCCGGATGTTACGGAACCCTCGGTGCGCGAGTCCGACTCGCTCTTGCCCGGTTTTTTTTTCAAATGTAATAATTTAAGTGATTTTAGTATCAATTATTGTCTAACAAATTGGAACATAATTTATTGAGTACTCGGTGTAGGTACAGTCAACAGCAAAAGTAGATGATCAAAATCAGAAATTCAATACTAATACTAATGAACGGAGTTTGCGTCAGAACTGTGTGGCGTCGAAGTGATTTCTGTATGGCGTTGATGTGGCGTTGAGTGGTTTGAATCACTTCGACGCCACACAGTTCTGACGCAAACTCCGTTCATTAGTATTGAATTTCTGATTTTAATCATCTACTTTTGCTGTTGACTGTACTTGTAACCAATGGTTTTGTTCAAAACAATTGATAACCTGTTACTTTGGTTTTAAAATGATTTACTTTTTTCTCCATAGTTTATCTTGTATTATTTGATTACTTATAATTTAAGTCTTATTAGATTTAGCACATTTTACGTTTTTTTTTACGTTTTTTATCAACTCAAGTAAACACGTTGACGTCTTTCCGTGCGTCATCGGACAGAGTTGTTGTAGGGCGAGTGCGTGGTGGGACAAACCCTTTATAACTGAGCGTACTCGTTTGTGCTGGCAGAGTCAGTCTTCGGACTCGACTCCTTACAGAGCACTAGCTCCCGACAAACCTGTCGATTTACGGTATGCAGCAGCAAGGCTGAACTTTAGCCTTGCTGCTGCATACCTGCATTCTAAATACGCTATATTTGGGTGGCTCTGTCACTATACCAATAGTAAACGATCCTACGATTTGTTCGCAATTACTTTGTTACTGTACATAATTATTTTACTGTGTATCTAGTTGTGTCATGCACCTACAGTGTGTGATTTGCTAGAGTGATTAATTGTTCATGAAATTATAATCTGATTTGAACTGCAAACCGTTTTTCTTTTGCGCAATAACCAACACTTCCCACATTACGCCCACAGTAGTTAAAATATGCCTGACAATAACACACACAAAACCAATACCTGCTCCGATATATATAATCTACTTTATTGTCCCAAAAAAATACATAAAATAAAAAATACATCAAACACTTGTAATATTAAAAAAAATATATATAATTTAAAGTGTGTGGATGTTTGTTATTATAAATGTGATTATTAAATGTGTGTGTTGTACTCCAAATAAATAAACAATAAGTAGAAGTGAAAATTCGGGCGCCAGGAGCACACACCAAACTATGCCAAGGATAGACTAACCTGCGGTAACTGGAAACTTTTAATCTTCAAGCGGGGAGTATCAATAAAAATCGACACAAAAGTTATTGAACGATTTTATTACCCGAAGGCTGCTGGTCTCAATATACAAGAAAATTCCTTTCTAATATTAACAGTTGGTGTAAAACTAAGATGGAATAGAAATTAATTCCTGTCCTGTCATTATTGCACTTTTGTCAATTTAAGTTAAGTATTATAAACCATACCATATTCCGGCGAATAAACTAACAAACCGAATGGGCAAACCCTGGTGATTTTGATCTTCGCGGGGACGTCAGGCGGTCCATGATATATGTCGGTAGGGGCTAGCGTTAAAAATTTAAGTCTTGAAGTAAAAATAAATAAGAAACGCCTCACGGCTGAAATCAAACATGAATAATTGTTAGCTGATGTACAGCGTCGACAAAAATGCCGATCGGAATGTTTACGACCAAATGCAAATTAACTCACCGTTTCTTTTCCAAAGGAAGTTTTTACATCAGTAGATGAATTAATCCAAAATATATAAGGTTCAAAAGATCCTGAAACAAATATCGAAAACTATTAACGTCTGCCATCCAAATAACCACGCGACACGTGAGTAGGTATGAAACCACGAAGAATTTTACCAACCTTTTACAAAATATGGCCAATCCCATTATGATGCCGACAAGGGCAAATCAGCCACAACATAATTAGGACTGGATGTAGTCCATTGGAAGTATCAACTTCCAGATTTTAATTGGAGCTCTAAAATTACTCCATTTTATATAAAGTTCGGCCGGAAAGTGACATATCAAAATCAACTGACAGCATCAAAAAAAATCAGTGTGTCCACTACACGACTTCCGATTCAAAAAAATGAATTTTTACATGGCAACACCACCCTGTTGCCTACAAATTAAAGCAAAGAACGCGCTATCATGTAACAGGCTTAAAAGACTCGTTACATTACATCCCCTCCCGAAAATAAAAGAAAGGAACTTTCTTTTATTAGAAAGAAATCTTCAACCAAATAAACCTGTCTTAACAACTTTCTAATAATCAACTTTCTAATTCAAAAAAAAGAAAAAGAATCATATAAGATTCAAAGTGCAAATCAACTCTGAAAATGTCAAACGACAAAATCTCAAGAATTTAATAAAAGTAAAAAAATGTAAATGACAAAAAGTCAAAAACGAAATAGTGAAAAACAAAAAATTATAAGTTATAAAAACTCATTAAATGAAACGAAGAGAGAAATCTCTTAGAGCTCCAAAACTCCAAAACAGTGCAGTTAGGCACTATAGCCACTGACTAAAAATTTCAAACAAATTCGGACAATTTACCAAAACAAACTACAATTTTTATAGTGCAGTTAGGCACCATCGCCACTGACTAAAAATTTCAAACCACTTGGAACAGTACAACTTTGAGTGCAGTTAGGCACTATCGCCACTGACTACTATGTCAACCGCTTCCAACTCAACCATCTCTATGAGTGCAGTTAGGCTCTATTGCCACTGACTAACTCCGTATTCAACAATCCAAAAAATTTTAAAACTCCGAACAAAAGTTTTTAAATAAAGCTGAAAGACCTTATTTAAAATACTGTTACAGGCACAACCTGCAACGAGACAAAGGAAAGCATATTGTGATCGGCTCATCACCACCGAATTCCCGAGCACAATAGCTGTAAAACAATGTGAATGCTGTGACTGGCTCAACACTACCAATCTCCCAAACACAGACAAACACAAAAAAACATTGAGATCTCCAATGAGAAATCTCAATAACAAATAGGCGAAAGCCAAAGTTTCACAATGCGACCGGCATACCACCACCGAACTTCCGAACGCAAAGGAAAAGGAATGACGAAAGTCAAAACAAAATCTCGCATCGTGATTGGAACAACAAAGTCCAACACAATGGAAAAGAGTCGAAATCAAGGTCAAAAGTTACACCAAGATCCAAAAAATAATAAGGCATTTTGTAACAAAGGTTACCGAATGACCCCCAAAAAGTAAAGTCCAGGATGAACGCGTTACTAACAAAGTCAAATCCGATCATTAAAAAGAATGAAACTCCAGTAAAAATGAGAAACAATTCTGTCAACGAGCAGCACAAAATAGATTTAAAAATCGATTACTATTTATGACGAAGAGGAAATAGAATGATTTTAAACTATGAGAAAAAAGATTACAAAAACTTGAAATTGAATTTAAGTTTTTTAACCTCAAGGTAGAAATTACCTGAACTGTAGGGTTGTATAAGATCTTAATAAAATATAAACAGGTAGGTTACCCTTAAAAAAGAAGAATAAGATCTTAGACAATCCAACAAAAACAAACAAAACATAAAATAAGATCCTTCGATGTGAAAAACATTTGGTGTGAAAAAAATAGTATTAAATTAACCAGAATGACCTAAGTTTTATTTTTAGAATGTCTCAAATTCAACAAATTTATAAGAAGTTACCTAACATACCATCTTTCAAATCGCCGATAACCTATCATCCATCCTCTCGTACATCACACTGTCAAAAGCGACCTTCAAACAAAATTATCAAAATCAAGACTAACACTTTGAAACCAAATTAAAATTTAATAATATCTTTAACATGATAACGTCCCACTGAACCTTTATTTAAATCTTTCAAAACATAAACGTTATCTGAAACCTTTTCAGTTATTTTACATTTTACAAACTTAGGTGCAAGTTTAGCTGAAAAATATGCTTGTGCATTAGATTGAAGAAAACTTCTTCTCCACACCACATCACCCACATCAAAAGAAATGACTTTCCGACCCTTATTATAATAAGCGGCATTACGCTTATACCCCTTTAACAAGTAAGCTTGAACTTTAACAAAAATATCACTAAGTGAATTAAGAGAAACTGCATAAGCATTTCTATTTGAAATTTCTAGTTGAGATAAATTATCAACAGAACTACTAAAGTGATGTAATGACGCATCAAGAATAAGCTCCCTACCAAACATCAGAAAGTTAGGAGTAAACTCAGTAGCAAGGTTTACACTATTATTTAAAGCTAATTGAACATTGGGCAAAAAACTTGACCAAGTTCTATGATCATCTTTAACAAAACACGATAAACTTTACTTTTCTTCAAGTCAGGCAATTTAGTGAAAGGAGGAAAGTTCTTTCGAATATTTTCATTTACAAGCGCATTCAAGGAATTAAATGAAGGCAATGCTTGTGCTGTAAAAGCCGAAGAAGAGTGAGCGATTCTTGAGTCAAAGGGATTGTTAACATCTGGGGCATTAACCATCTCATGAACTTTCTCAGCAACGTCAGCATCAACAGCAGTACAGGCGTCAACATCACCCGAATCCTGAAGCGGCGGAAACTGAACTCCCTTGTCCATGATGAACAAACAGCAAGGCGAATAGCAAACGAAAAGCAAAAACTAAGTTTCAAAAAGTTAAATGTTTGAAAATAAATTCTCAAGTTTGAGGTTAATTATAAAAGTCAATGTGGGTAATCCCATAAAAAATTACTATGTTAATTTTATCGTTTTAAAAGTGCAATAATCACTTACAAGCAGCTTAAATCTTAGATAAATTAAATGTACAATATTGTACTTAACAATTAGATTAAATTATTTACTTAAAAAGTTAAACTTAGTTTTTAAAATAACTTTACTGTTGAGAACAACAAAACGCAGTCTATGCTATACAATTCTGTTGGTTTTGCTAAGAAAAAAACATGATATTAAACAAAATCATCAATTGTAAACACCAAACCATTGTTTACAAAGATTCACCAAATTAAGTTAAGTACTACTTATGAGTCAAAAATCAAAATAAACACAAAGTTATTAAAGTAACAATGTAGAACAAACCAATGCAAACAATAGACTCATAAGTTATTTAATTAATAGTGCAATAATGACAGTATAAGGTACCAGACAAACCTACTTCAAGTCCCTGTTCGCAGAGCGACAATTGTAATATTAAAAAAAAAAATATATAATTTAAAGAGAGTGGATGTTTGTTATTATAAATGTGATTATTAAATGTGTGTGTTGTACTCCAAATAAATAAACAATAAGTAGAAGTGAAAATTCGGGCGCCAGGAGCACACACCAAACTATGCCAAGGATAGACTAACCTGCGGTAACTGGAAACTTTTAATCTTCAAGCGGGGAGTATCAATAAAAATCGACACAAAAGTTATTGAACGATTTTATTACCCGAAGGCTGCTGGTCTCAATATACAAGAAAATTCCTTTCTAATATTAACAGTTGGTGTAAAACTAAGATGGAATAGAAATTAATTCCTGTCCTGTCATTATTGCACTTTTGTCAATTTAAGTTAAGTATTATAAACCATACCATATTCCGGCGAATAAACTAACAAACCGAATGGGCAAACCCTGGTGATTTTGATCTTCGCGGGGACGTCAGGCGGTCCATGATATATGTCGGTAGGGGCTAGCGTTAAAAATTTAAGTCTTGAAGTAAAAATAAATAAGAAACGCCTCACGGCTGAAATCAAACATGAATAATTGTTAGCTGATGTACAGCGTCGACAAAAATGCCGATCGGAATGTTTACGACCAAATGCAAATTAACTCACCGTTTCTTTTCCAAAGGAAGTTTTTACATCAGTAGATGAATTAATCCAAAATATATAAGGTTCAAAAGATCCTGAAACAAATATCGAAAACTATTAACGTCTGCCATCCAAATAACCACGCGACACGTGAGTAGGTATGAAACCACGAAGAATTTTACCAACCTTTTACAAAATATGGCCAATCCCATTATGATGCCGACAAGGGCAAATCAGCCACAACATAATTAGGACTGGATGTAGTCCATTGGAAGTATCAACTTCCAGATTTTAATTGGAGCTCTAAAATTACTCCATTTTATATAAAGTTCGGCCGGAAAGTGACATATCAAAATCAACTGACAGCATCAAAAAAAATCAGTGTGTCCACTACACGACTTCCGATTCAAAAAAATGAATTTTTACATGGCAACACCACCCTGTTGCCTACAAATTAAAGCAAAGAACGCGCTATCATGTAACAGGCTTAAAAGACTCGTTACACACTACAAAATATACAATGGGCGGCCTTATCGCTTTCTGTGATCTCTTCCAGGCAACCTTGGAATGTACAGTGATTTATCTGGACTTAAATGGGGCTGTCGTTGGTGCAAATATTTATTTGTTGTCTTGTTGTACTTTGACACGAATATCTAAAAGGTTATTGCTCGTAGCAGCAGCAGTAGATACAATGAATGAAATTCTAGGTAGAATTGCGACTATTAATAAAGGAAAGTAGGTATTTCACATGATTTTCAATTTAGATAAAAAGTGAGTATAAAAAATGTAATTTCAAGAAGAAATAAGTAGACAATCAAAAGAATTCTTGTCGATGTAAAACATCTTTTTGATCTTTACTGTACCTACTATAATAAGACTGTTTATTTTATTTCTTCCAGCCTATATAATAATACAAACAAATGTTAGGCACAAGACATGCTTAAGCTACCCAAGCGACCGAATTACGTCTGTCTTCTCAATAAAATCCCGTCCATATTCCAGCTCATTATTTATTTGGCACACAACCGACGGGCTGTTTTCTTTGAAGGATGCTGCGTATTCCTTATGGACATATGGACATGGATATAATATAGTGACTAACGATATATTATAATAGAATTCGTTTCTGTACTTTTTATGCCTGAGTTGTCCATGTGTACCACGTGGACACGTAGACAGCTCAGGCATAACCACTAAGACAGTGGACTGTATTAAGGTATATCATGTGTATTCATGTATGATCTTTGTCTTGATCTCCATAAGAACTCCTACATACCTACCATATTATGAAGAACTTAGGGAAATAAAATTAAAAAAAATATCTCTGGGCTTTCAGATTAGGTTGTCCACGTGTAGTTATGTGGGTCGTATTTATTGTGGAATTTATTCATATTTGTTTAGTTCTTAGGGAGATCAAGAAAGAAAACATTCACGTTTACGTGAATGTTTTTTATAGAACAATTTCTAGGTTTTCGGGTAAAGATTATAAAAAAAAATGTTTAGGTACAGTTATTAAGGCGCGGTAAGAAGCAAATTTTCAGGTAATTGACAATAGCGCATCGGGGCAATAAATTTGGTTCAAAACAACGACGCGTTTGTAGCGGTATCTACAACGCCACATGCGAACAACGCGTTATACTAACGTCACGCAAAATACTGCATCTCGCAAGTAGAGTTTGCCGCGCAACTAGCATATTATTATATACAACGGCCCGACATGAATCGTTGGGCTGTTGCCCGCCAGACACGACACCCGTCTGGTCAGAAGATCCTCCCTTTTCTATGAAGGTTGAGTGAACTTAACAGCCTGTTCCTCATACCTCTATACGTTTGATGTTAGTTGCTCGAATGACTACCAAAATTAAAGTCATATTGCTGTTTTAATTAAATTTAAAAATATATGCACGGCTGGGTGGAATAACTGTTAGGCATTTCTTTAGTTGATTGAATGACCTCTTTTGTCATTAGGTACATAAAATATGATAATTAACGCTCAAAATTTTGTATATGCGACGAAAAATAACTGTTTTACAAAAATTGCGACTTAAGTAGTTAAACACTTTTTAATGATATTTGACGATAAACAAAACTAGAACTTTGATATAATTTTAATAGTTTACGTTTTTGATAGTTAAATCTGAAATATTTCGGACGGGGGACCATATTTACCTAGTGTTGATTAAATGCGGTTGTTTTTCTAATTTTTGTTTTTCCCCGAGGTCACAACTTGAGTGATATTAACTTTAAGTAGCTTGGCTCCTTGCCACATGCAACAGTAGCCGCTTGAGCTTAAACACTGCATATTGCACTGGCGCTGTCAGTGCTGCAATCAGTCTTTGTGCTGGGTCGTAAAGTTGTTAGAAAAATTGGTATTCTTGAACACCGAAATATAAAGACAGAAATATTTTGTTCAAAATGGCTATCAATTTAAAACTGTCCGTAAAATCTTATTATAACTGTCATTCTTGACAATTGTAAGAAATGAATATGTCACCGTATGAATAAGAACATCGTTAGTTTTTATATGTATCTCGCGAGATTATGAACTATCAAAAATGTGTGAACTGCAACAAACCATTTACAATTATTTAACGCATTCTTTTTCGATAGTTTATAATTTATAAAAACCGACACATTGTAAACAGGTATCAAACTTGCATGCGACGTAACGCGCCTTGCGCTAATACTAAATAGCCCACAGAGCATGTAACCTTTTAAGAGACGGAACTTAGAACATTCAGTTTGTGAGAAATTGTTAACCTTCTTTACCCAAACGCATAAAAGAAAGCATAGCTACCAACATGAAAATTCTAAGTAGCACTGACAATGACAATCATGACGTTTACGGGAAGAACTGTCTTAGATAGGGATGGGCAACGCATCGTATAGAAATCAATAAACTTATCGATATTTAGAGTTCGTCGATATCGATCAAATGCATACTACGCAGATAATAGTGGGGCTCCAAAATTAATTTAGTTTATTATAAAAATTGGTAAAATAAAACACTGATTTATATGATTCCTGCATTTATTAATTTATATAAATTACTCGCACGGTTAGCCTGATCACTACCAAACTTCGCAGGATCACTCGCTGGGCTAATCTGATGAATGCCTAAAAATTTCATCAAAATCGCTCCAGCCGTTGCTGCGGCGCATGCAGTTTTTCTATTAGTAGATGGACTAGTTCTTCATTACCAACTACTTTTAGCCAATCTTGACATCAGGAAGTTACAAAATATAAAAGGTTACTTCTCTTAAAGTTAAGAAAACACCGAATTTACACTATCAGCGCCACTAAATGGAATAGATTATTAAACTTGGAATATAAATTCTAGATATATTTTGTATTTAGGTACATAATGGTGTCACAGGTAGATACTGTCTTAGACTCTCTGACTCATTTCTTTAGCAGTCAACCTACTTAGACTAAATTAGGTTACAATTTAGATTAGATAATTTAGATTAGGATTTAGGTAGGTATTACTGTAGGCACAAATGTTTTAAAACATTTCTTCATTAGAGTTTCAGCTAATCTTGATTGATGGCTTGAGGGTCGAATTTGGTAAAACTCACCGGTTTGGATCCAGTGGAAACTTGGAAAAAAGCAACTTATTTCCAATATGCCAGGCCTCCTTGGTACCGCAAACTTCACATCTTCTGTGACCCTTACCCATGATGGTTCACAAACTAGAGTCACTATCTCGTTATTATATAGTAATAATAACAATAAAAGAGTCAATTATCTTGCAAGAATCACTTACACTAATATTCAATATCTCAATAAAAGTGTGTGAGGATGAAACGGAGAAGCAGATCGCCCCTAAGAAGACCCACTGACAAGATAACTCAACGTTAACACAATCACAGAAATTATTCTAATAAGTTGTATTACCAAATCTTATAGATAAAGGAAAAAGCAAACAGAAAAATCACAACACGAAGCGAAGCGACTCGAAGGCTGACATGTTTGCTTGTGTGGTCACGTGGTGGTCACTTTGTAGTGTAATGTTGGTCATCCTGAGATTCTGCGTTTGTTTCTGAATGTTGCCTTAAGAAGGTTACAAATTCCATATAAAAATATTTTTCGGAGTTTCACAGGACGTAAATAGCCAAGTAACTGCGACCAACTTGGAAGCGCTCGCCGGCTCGCCGCTCGCTCGGCTCACGCACGGTTGGTCACAGTTCTAACTTAACCTAACTCATTTGGTAGGGGTGCCCTGGCTTAGTTACTGCGGCCAATTCGGCTACCACCAAGAGCGACCCATCAGGGACGGTTCACAAAACGGGTGATAAAATCGGTGGTTCGTTTACAACTTGACGGTTTGATATAGATAGATTATAAACTATCGAAAATTAATCCGTTTTATTGTAAGCAGTATGGTACAGTTCACAATTGATCGACAGTTTACAATTTCAAGAGACAGATTAAAAACTACCGGTTTACGTAACAATTAATTTCCTGATTGTACAAGGCACATGATTTAATATAAGCGCAAGACATCTTTTTTTGGTCTTGTTATTTGGACTGGGCACTACAAATTTTTACTATCCAAACGATTTTATAAGAGAAAAATGTTTTGTTAATTTTTGATAGTTACCTAATAGTTGTAATTAATGTAGGTAAGTATATTACAGTTGTAATTTTGTTGTTGTGATGTTGTAATTCCATATAAAAATATTTTTCGGAGTTTCACAGGACGTAAAATAGCCAAGTAACTGCGACCAACTTGGAAGCGCTCGCCGGCTCGCCGCTCGCTCGGCTCACGCACGGTTGGTCACAGTTCTAACTTAACCTAACTCATTTGGTAGGGGTGCCCTGGCTTAGTTACTGCGGCCAATTCGGCTACCACCAAGAGCGACCCATCAGGGACGGTTCACAAAACGGGTGATAAAATCGGTGGTTCGTTTACAACTTGATGGTTTGATATAGATAGATTATAAACTATCGAAAATTAATCCGTTTTATTGTAAGCAGTATGGTACAGTTCACAATTGATCGACAGTTTACAATCTCAAGAGACAGATTAAAAACTACCGGTTTACCTAACAATTAATTTCTTGATTGTACAAGGCACATGATTTAATATTAGCGCTAGACATCTTTTTTTGGTCTTGTTATTTGGACTGGGCACTACAAATTTTTACTATCCAAACGATTTTATAAGAGAAAAATGTTTCGTTAATTTTTGATAGTTAATAGTTGTAATTAATGTAGGTAAGTATATTACAGTTGTAATTTTGTTGTTGTGATGTTGTAATATCTTCCGCGCAGAAGGCTAGTCGCTGTCGAGATTGGCCGCCATGGCTGAAATACGGTCTGAAAGACTATTATGTATTATTATTAGTTGTAATATGAAACACTATTTCACTCTTAAGCGGTATAACTTAATTAACGCTACCGTCTGGCCGAACACTGTCTTTTAAGATAAAGGCCTCCTAGTGAGACATGGGTTTATATTTTTGTCTTCATAATATTTTTGTAGCATTTTAACTTTTGTACAAAACAATTATATAATATAATTTACGCAACCATCTGGCCGAACACTGTCTTTTAAGATACAGGCGTCCTGGGGCCCAAGTCTGCTATTTTTATAAATTCGTCATTCCAACACGATCCCACTACCATCCCATTGTCATTTTGCTAAAAGTTCGTAATCTGTTAAATTCATAATGGGCGATCATTGGTCGGTCAATGGCACAGAACATATACGATACCCGTAACGAATTAAAAGCAATTACTGCACAATGACGTTCTAATGGTAGGTCACTGATCAAAGGAACTGTCAAAATTTTAGCAGATTAACGCCTAAGTCAGTCATTCATTTGTTATTATGTACGAGATTACCATTCTATGCCATTTCTTTCAGTGGAGTGTCATTGGTTGACCATTGGAAAGTCATAATGACGCCATTATATTAGTAGATTACCAAACTCGTCAAAATCGACAATTATGAAATCAATGATAGACCATTCTGACACTATTGTAATAGCAGACTTGAGGCCCTGGTTTAAGAGACATTTTTTTGTCTTTATAGATTTTTGTAGCATTTTAATTTTTATATATCATTTTAGTATATCTACAACTGTGCTTAACCTATGTCTATGTATTATTTTGAATAAATAAACATTATTTATTATTAATGTAGGCAACAAACATTTCCTTTCACATTTCATTTGACCCACACCCACCAATCCACTTACGTGAAAAGTTTTTAGACCTGCCATATTTGCTAAAGGTCGACCGAATCGCTGCTTACCCATAAAAAGAAAACTAAAAAAAGATCGAACGGACATACATTCTCTGGCGTTTATACAAATATTATTTTGTATACATGAAAATTTCCTTGTATACAATGCCGCTAGCCTTTTGGGCACTTTTCCTGTTGACGAATGCGGACCAAATTTTTGATGCCCTATGTTTTTTTCGTCCCTTTTTTATGTACTTGTACATTTTATTAAGTATGTAAATATTATCTTGGAAAGGAAATTTCGATACACTAACAGAAAATCATAAAACATTTAATTTGTTCAACATTGTGCACCTTAATTTAATGTAGCAATATTAATAACAATTTATCTAATACCTTCATAGCAGAGTTTTGTTCAAAGAAAAGTGAGGAAGCAAGAAACTTACTATAGAAACACGAAATGTTGTTATAGAATAAAGTAGGCTTACCTGAGTCTAAACAAATAAATTAAATTTAAGTAATAGTTTGTAATGTTAAAATAACAGCTTTTTACTAAATTAATAAGAAGGTATTTATGTGTCGCAGCCAACTGGTCAATTAGCTGTTTAGTTAACCGCCTGGCTTTTGGAAGTAGTGCTCGCCTCGCTTCGCTCTCTCGGCTCGCACGCGGTTGATCACATTTCTAACCTCAGACCAAATAAAAAGTCAAGACATAGCGCTGCGAACAATACAGTGAAGCAAGCAAAAACTACACCCCCGCTCTGAGCATACACGCTCACACGCACACATTTACAACCACTTACCTACAATCAAACTACACCTCACTATGTGCACACATGTTTACGAAACCGGCCTCACTTTACTGTTGACAGCCCTCTGTCTTGGTTTTTTATTTGGCTTGAGGTTATAACCTACCCTAACCCAATTCTGTCGGGGTACCCTGGCTTAGTTACTGCGACCAATTCGGCTCACCCGTGATTGGTTACAGACTTCCATCCTAAATCACAGACCTAATAATACTTAGCCTAAACTATAATTGAATATCATTCAGGCCGTTAATTGAACGGCCGCCGTTTAGTTAAAAGGTTAGGTGGTTAACTAAATGGCTAATTAAACCAGTTGGTTGCGACATATGTACTACTTTCTGAAAGTACTTCTAACAAAAAAGCAATTTTTAAATATTTTGTCTTTCTCAAATTTTTTGTCTTTGGCTACTTATACTTGACTGTTATTTTATAGAAAATTAATTAGGGTCCGCGAAAAAAATAAAACTCCATGCGGGCAAAGCCGTGGACAAAAGCTAGTGTTACCTAAAATGAAGAAGGTTTTATATTAAAACACCAACCGCCCCTTATAACGCTAGGCAGAAAAAGACAGATTACTTAGCTAAATTAAAAAAAAATAGACGGCAACGCTACTTGGCAACGCTAAATTTCGTAGTGCCTCTTATGTTTCTCTTCTCTCTTGGAACACCAAAAGATATACAAAAATGTTTAAGCTGCAAGACTGAACGATTAAAAAGCTTTGGTAAAGAAACCTGCCTCTTCGTTAGCATAAAATTCAATTTAATTTTCTTGCCTAACCACTTTTTTCACCGAGGTAGTCCCTTTGAACCAGTCAAGTTTCAACCTAGCACTTATACAGAGAATAAGTACCTTTTTTGGATACTAACATTGGCTTTATAGGAGCTTCTGGCTAAGTAATAACATTTAGTAATAACAGCCGCACGGTCCGTACGATCATGTTAAGCCACGCTTGCCGCTGTTAGTCCGTGGATGGGTGACCATCTTTACATAACAAGACCACTCCGCTGTTGGTCCCAGCTGTCATTCGTGGATCTTTGACAGTCGTTACGTGTCGTCAGAAGTCCGAAAGTCTGACAACCAGTCTTAACAAGGGGCAACATATTACCCAGTCACTGGGTTATTGAGGCCAGATAGGCATTCGCTCCATGTAAAATACTGGTAATCAGATACATCCGGTTAGACTGAAAGCCGACCCCAACATAGTTGGGAAAAATCTAGGCAGATGACTAACATTGGCTTTAAGTTTTATTTACTATGACTACTGTTCGGATTCAATGCGGTCTGAAATAAAGTTTTCTTATTAAGTACCTATTATTTCCTATTTTTCATTTTAGACTTTATTTCGTATTACCCGGTGACTGGATTGTGTAAAATACTGATATTTCGCTGCATCTGGTTAGACTGGAGGCCAACCACAACAACTATTTTGGAAAACGCAGATGATGATGACATATAAATAATATTTTTAAACTCATGAATGTAAAAACATTTAATAATATAGAAATAGTAGGGTTGTGGAGGTCAGATTAGGCAGTCACTCCATGTAAAATACTGGTATTCAGCTGCATTCAGTTAGACTGGAAGCCGACCCCAACATAGTTGGGAAAAGGCTAGACAGATGATGATGAATATAGAAATAGCAGCCCACCGGTATCGGAACAGGATCCAAGCTCCGTTATTTTTATCACACATGTACATGTATGATAAAAATAATAGAGCTTGGATACCTACCTAGGTATAAATATAAAACCCGGTAAACACATCTCCGTCCGAGCCTGTCCCATTAATACATTTATCAACCCTCATGGAAATGAAATCGAAGTCCAATATTGACCAGAAATATCTACAATCGAGATACATATTTAATCAGGCATCGAAAGTTTAAATGTTGCGGTGGTCTTATTGAACAATTCAATATGTGGCTTCCGCCATTGTCACCCTTTGTTTATGACGCAGCTGGTCAATATGATAATGATATCTCAAACATTGACTTAATGAGCACACAAACGTCTTTACGTACCTAGATGTTTCGATAATATGGGTAATTAACATTCAAATGTGACAAGCTTATCAGACAGTAACCTCAATAATAAACCAAATAACAACTGCTACAGTGCAAACGAACAAATCACTTACGTTCTAGAAACCTAATAAATTAATAGTTTAAAAAACACTAGAATAACTCGCTTGGCCTTTCTCACAAGTGCAAACACGACTATGATACGATATTCTATCATGGAATGCCGGTGCCTATCTTCCGGTTTCATCATCAGACCTTGAAACCTAATCGTGGTCATTCTTAAAAATCCAAAACAGCTATGATACGATTTTCCATCATGAAGTTCCAGTTCATATCTTCCGGCTCCATCATCAGATCAGTTCGACAGTACCATATTATTGTATTGTCAACAGAACTACATACAGCTGCCAATTTTCATTACGCTACGACCCTTGAAAGATGGTTAAATTAGTTATCTTAGATTCCATTACATAGTTAGTTCCATACAGGTCGACCTAATAAAAGCGTGTTAAAAACTAATACTATCTTAAAATAATAGTGTTTTGTTAAAAATGCGTCCTTTCCTTTACTTTATCGCGTGTCATCTATACATATAATAAAACAGTAACGAAAGAAAAACTGTACATTGTGAATTTTCGAGAAAAAATAAGTGGCTTTTGTTAGAAAAACGTAACTGATGACAAAAAGTGAATTTTTAGAATTTTTGTCTGTTTGTCTGTTTGTCTGTGTGTATGGTACAGCTTCACGCCAAAACTACTGGATAGATAGAATTGAAATTCAGCAAAAATGTTCTTAGTAAACCAAGGAAGGCTTTAGGCTACATATTATCACGCCGTATGTTATGGGAGGTAAGCAATATTGATTTTAAAATGTGTTTGTTCGTAATTGAATGCACAAAATAATTGAATGCACAAAATGACATGTTTATTTATTTATTTAGTTAAAAATAAAACTTTAACTCTGGGAACATAATAATCACGCTATTTTTATAAAGGAGCGGGGCAGTAATTATTATAAATTGCAAGGGAACAGCTATTTCAACAATATGTCAACGGGGAATTTAGCGGTAAGGTCAGGCGACCGTTTACCGTACTAAATGGTGCGAGTTCAAATCCCATAATATTGTTTTAAAAAATCGTAAAATTCTTTTTTTTTAGATTTTGCATTTTTTATGTGTATTAGGAACGATACTGTTATGAAATCGGAGAACTTCACATGTTATATCTAATTGTATGGAGAGTTTCACACCAATATTACTAAACAGATTGATTGGCGGTACAACAAGCTACACTATCATGAAGTCAAGTCAAACTTTTGGTTCTAAGCTATATCTTACCAAGCACATTTGTTGTAGGTAATTCATTTAAGTATGTAATTCTTAGTTTTGATCCTTGCTGCTGTTACCATATTTTTTTTGTAATACAAAACTAATGTAGTTGTCTGTTAAATTAACGACAATTTAGTTTTATTCATAATTTAATTAATTTGGGAAATAATTTATGTAGTTTCCGTTTTCTAACTAGATGGATGACGTTGGCGTCGAGTTAGATCGCGCTATGGTTTTGTTCCCAAAAAGTGATGTTATAGGTGCCGATGTGTCGCTCTCATGCTATAAAAACCGGGGTTACCTTTGTTGTCTGTGTGGGTTCATGTGTTTAATTTTCCTGTTGGCCTTCACAGATTACTTTTTGATAGACTGAAATTGGCCTTTTCCAGACTCTGTGAAGGGGACAACTTTGCTAGATCACTCACCTATGATGAGGTGCCGTCGCACTACACGTACGACAAGCAAAGAGGTGTATTTAATCGACGTCGATGCGGACACGCCGTGGACGGGTTTCCGGGATTTTTAAGGATACCGCATTGGGACGGGTTTACACTGTGCACCCAAATAATGGCGAGTGCTATTATTTGCGAATGTTACTGCACACAGTGCACAGCACAACATCATTTGCGTTTCTAAGGACAGTCTATGACATTAGTATCCCACATACCGCGCTGCTTGCGTAGTACGCCACCTTCTCGACGGTGATCAGCACTGGGACAACGCACTTGAGGAGGCCAGTATTAGTGACAATCTCAGTCGTTTGCGACATCTGTTTGTCGTCATGTTGGTGTTCTGCGGTATTGCAAATCCGCTTTTGTTGTGGGAGAAATATCGGCATCTTCTGTCCGAAGACTTCCTAAGAGGTCTGAGACGCACTACTGAAGATAATACTGAGGCAACTGATGAGCGCGTTCTAAACATTTGCCTTAGTTCACTTCAAGATATGGTCATTTGATCTGCGGCAGTTCTCTGGTGGATTATGGGCTACCGACTCCACAACATCTGGATGTACAAGAGCTTGGAAACAGAGAGTACAACTCTGAAATAAATTATGATCCAAGAGCTATGAGTACCGTCGTCAATGACCATGTCTCTAAGTTTACCTCAGAGCAAATGCAAATTTTCGACACCATCCTTGACTCGGCTCGGCCACGGTAAATGTTTTTCTTGGATGCTCCTGGTGGAACCGGGAGAATATTTGTCACCGCTGGCATTCTCGCAGAGGTCAGGAGGCAAGACAAGATTGCCATTGCAGTAGCATCGTCAGGAATCGCCGCAACACTGCTTCCTGGTGGCAAAACAGCGCACGCAATGTTTAAGATTCCCATAGATTTAGAGAGTAATGAAACACCTGTTTGTTGAGTGTCACGCAACAGTGACAAAGGGCGCGTGCTTAAAGATTGCTGTTTAATCGTGTGGGATGAATGCATTATGGCAAACAGAAAAGCAGTAGAGGCGGTAAACAGGACTTTGCAGGACATCCGCAGGAACCAGCAAATGATGGGTGGCGTTACAGTTCTGTTTAGCGGCGATTTCCGACAAACGCTGCCTGTGGTGACGCCAGGAACTAGGGCTGATGAGGTGAATGCTTTGTTGAAATACTCTTTCTTGTGGCCACATATTCATAGGTTGCGCTTAACGATGAATATGAGAGCACATCTTGGCGGGAATGTACACGCCCAAGAATTTTTTGATGTTCTCTTAAAATTGAGTGAGGGAACGCTACCAGTAGACGGTGGCCAGGTGGTTCTACCTGAGATACTTGGGAGAGTGGTGTCTACCTTAGAATATTTGATTTGCCTGGTGTACGGGGACATCAATAGGATACCACACCAACATAATTCTTGGGTGTGTGAACGAGCCATTTTAACACCCAGAAACGATCAAGCTTCAGCGATCAATGAATGCACTCTCGCGGAAATTGAGGGAAACTGCACTTCAATAAACACTGTTGTCGACCAAGATGACGCCACACATTACCCCGTAGAATTTCTCAATTCCCTCAGTGCAAGTGAACTACCAGCGCACACCATTAAGTTAAAGGTCGGTGTCCCAATTATGCTTCTTCGGAAACTCACTCCGCCGAAACTGTGCAATGGGACCCGGCTCAAAGTCGTCTCGCTGCAGAGAAATATCATTGAGGCGGAAATTCTAACGGGTTGTGGTGTCTCGCTGACACTACAACCCGTCCCGTCCCCGGGTTCTTAGAATTCGACATCAAACGTTTCAGATCTTCGATTTTAACGACCCCGTTGTCGCTGGCATAAGCAACAGGATCCGCGGACGAAGTCGCGGGCAGAAGCTAGTTAAAAATAAAACTGCTTGTTTTGGGATTGCACAAAGAACTGGGGGCCTAAAAAGGTCACTTTGGCAGAATCATAAAAGGATAGCACTATGAATCATAATATGGTGAAGACAGTCCGTGTTTTTCTTTATTTCACACACGCACATAATAAGCTCTATCTATTCATTAATTAAATATTTTAAGATATATCACATCCATTCCGTTAGTTTCTACGTAGTAATTTTAATATTATTGAAACGAAGTAAAGGTTGTATGCAAAATGTCTCAATTATAAAATTATAATTCGTTCCTGTGGCTTGTCTACCACCTATAGATGTTTATTTATAAAAAAATCGCTTTTGACATCATTATGCTGCACCAAGGCCCTTTTGGGATTATAAGCCTTGTTATTTATAATTTTAAGGTGTTTTTGGTTTGCTGTAATGCCAAAAGATGCATTTTTTTTTCTTCTTTCTTTTAGATTTACACAACCTGTAAATCTTTCGTCTGCTAGCCATTGCTGGCGAAACGTGGGTGCACTTTCACAGTTATGATTAAGTCTTATATTGTGTGGTAGCGAGCTGTGACAATAACCGAAAAATTCCCACTGGAATAATCGAAGATACTTTTCCTAACTGGAAAGGGGCTGGCATCAACATCAATGGCGAGTACATAACTCACCTTCGGTTTGCCGACGACATCGTAGTCATGGCTGAGACTATGGAGGACCTCAGTACAATGCTCGATGACCTCAGTAGAGCCTCCGAAAGAGTGGGTCTTAAAATGAACATGGACAAAACGAAGGTCATGTCAAATGCCCATGTAACACCCACTCTCATAAAAATCGGAGACGCTACACTCGAAGTCGTGGACGAGTATGTTTACCTAGGACAAACTGTCCAGTTAGGTAGGTCTAACTTCGAGAAAGAGGTCAATCGACGAATCCGACTCAGCTGGGCAGCGTTCGGGAAGCTACGCAATGTCTTCTCGTCCCACATACCGCAGTGTCTCAAGACGAAAGTCTTTGACCAGTGCTTGTTGCCAGTGATGACTTATGGCACTGAAACGTGGTCGCTCACAATGGGCCTTATAAGAAGGCTAAAAGTCACCCAAAGGAGAGGGCTATGCTTGGAGTTTCCCTGCGTGATCGAATCAGGAATGACGAGATCCGCAGGAGAACCAAGGTAACCGACATAGCCCGAAGAATTGCCAAACTTAAGTGGCAGTGGGCAGGGCACATTGCTCGCAGAACAGATGGCCGATGGGGCCGAAAGGTTCTGGAGTGGCGACCGCGTACCGGAAGACGTAGCGTTGGAAGGCCTCCCACAAGGTGGACCGATGACCTTGTGAAGGCCGCAGGAACCCGTTGGATGCGGGAAGCACAGGACCGGTCGAAGTGGAGGTGCTTGGGGGAGGCCTATGTCCAGCAGTGGACGTCTTTCGGCTGAAATGATGATGATGATGACTTTTCCTAACTTGAGGATCGTACCCGGGACCCCATGCTCAGTGGTTGCGCTTGCGAACACTACACCGACGAACGACAGTACATAACTAAAAATAGCCACTTAGTTTATATTGGAATCGATCTCAAGGTACGAAGTTCACGATTTATACTGGATTCTATTATCAGGTTGAATAAACAGATAATAAATAGGCACGAATAATTAATTCTGTGTTTTGAATGGATATTATAATATTCACATAACGTATTAACTTGGTACAATTCCTGATTAAGCCCCAAAAGTCCGATAACAATATTCACTCTCTATTTTAAAATTCATTTTAGAGCTACCTATAGTTTGATTTTTCGGCACCTATACTACCGTCATAAAGAAAAAGGGCACAACTAACATTTTTTCCAAAATTGAGTAAAAATCTGGCATAAGCGGCTTTTTTTTCTGATTCCAAATATGTATATAACTCAATTTTGGAAAAAAATGTCAGTTGTGCCCTTTTTCTTTATGACGGCAGTATATTTTAGTCTATCTACACGTTCTTCTCCGTATGAATACGAAGGACCGTCACAACTAAGATAGTAAATCCCACCACAATCATATTTGCTGACTGCCTTTTGACTTACCTACGTTTTTCCATAGATCAATTTATTAATCTGCCTAACCTTTTCCCAACCATGTTGGGCTCTGCTTCCCTTCTAACCTGATGTAGCTGAATATCAGTATTTTACATGAAGCAACTGCCTATCTGTGGTCAGAGAGGCAGCTGCTATATTATATACTCGCTCCATGTAAAATATATGTTTAATGTTTACCCCTTTGTAAGACTGCTTGTCAGAATTTTTACGGTCAAAGACCTACAAATGATAGCCGGGACCAACGGCTCAACGTGCATTCCGGGGCACGGAGGGATCTTGATATATGGAGACAAGACAACGATGAATTATTTTAATTACTCGAAATTATACTTAAAAAACATCCCCCCCCCCCTGGCAGGAACGAAATCCAAATGTAAATCAAATATGGCAGATGCTATTATAATATGTATATAATAAAAAGTCACATGGAGGTGATAATACGCTTTTTCGTTACGTCACGATACCGCAAACTCCGTTAAAGAACTTCGTTCCAATATTAATAAGGTCCAATATATCTCTGTAAAAGCCCTATTTATAGATTTTATTTCTAAGAAAGAAGACGATTAATTTTATTTGAACAGAATACGTGTATGTATGTAGACCCTATATTCTCTTCACAATAATATTGTGTCCCACCGCGCAGGTTAATTTTTGAAATTAACTGCGGGAACACTACCGGGTTAAAAATTATTCTATGTCCTAACCCAGTAATCCGTTTAGCTATTAAGACGTGAAAAGATAACAGACAAACAAGAGATACATTAGCATTCTTCTTCTTCGAATCGATAGTACATACGCCAGCACATCAAGCTACCCGTAACTGTAAAATTTTCCCAATCAACCTTGAACCTAATGCCTTAGTGATGAAGTTGAAAATCTATTAAACAAATTTGACAGATTGTTGTAGCTTGATGTGCTGGCGTCTGTACTTTTTAAATTAGATGTGCCCGTAGATGACCACGTTAATATAAGTGACAGTGGCGGTCATTAGATCCACTAAACTGCAGGAGTATGGACACTTGGGACATTGCAGCAAGGGGTTCATGTTCTGGACAGCCCCGCATGGATTTTATCATTTTCAGCAACAAAAAATGCTGTGGCCATAGACATTCTTATTTAAATCTTTCTTCTCTCTTCCCCAGGGTCACTATGCCTCCGCAATGTCCACGTGGTGGTCCCGGAAGCGGTGGAGCGAGGCTCCAAGGTGGAGATGAAGTGCCTCTACGACCTCGAACAGGAGGTCTTATACTCCGTCAAATGGTACCGAGGGGACCGCGAGTTCTGCCGTTATTCCCCCAGAGACGTTCCCCCGCTCAAGATATTCCGGATACCTGGCATAGAAGTTGACGTAAGTTTTAAACTTCGGGGTCGTTTAAGGACTACTCAAACTGAGGCGGATCCCGTGCGGCGTGCTGGACAAAATTCGCTTGCGCCAAAACTGTCAACTAACTTGTATGGAGGTGTTGAAGCTGTCGCAAATGGTCGCAGGACTTCCTTATCTTTAAAATAACAGACGTGCACAGTCGCGTCTAGCGCCCCGCGCGGGTTTCACCTCATTTTGACCAGAGCCTTAAAATTCGTGTTCCGGAGTTCAGTATTTGTGTCAGTTTTTGGTTGTTTGGAGGATGACGAATGAATTTGGGTTGTGTCGTGTTTGTATTTATACTTAGGGCGTTTTTAGTGTCATGTGGATTTGCTCACACACGTGGGATAGGAGCGCATGCATCACAATTAAACTACTTATAGTATTAAGAAAACACCTTTTTTTTACTAACACTTTTATTCCGTACATCTGTACGATTTCACAATATTACGCGCGACTGACTATATTTACACTAAATTTTACCATTAAAAAATTACTCTAGCCCCAACCAGAAATAACGATAATATCATAGCTGTTATATCTAAGTGTTGCCAAAATAAAATAATACATTCAGTTGCCACTGTGAAAATACATTTAAAAGTTTGTCACAATAGTATTTGTTTGTGTTATATTTTGTTGTATGTATCTATATATGTATTTATTCTTATAGTCTGGTTATTAATATTTTTCTAAGTTGTTGTCTGGTATTGCACCTACTGCTTTTTTTTAAATCTTTATTTTTTTAATACATTTAGGGGGTTTTGTCCCTTAAGGATATGTCAACCTCATCGTACCTTATAACAAAGTAAATCCTCTTAATAATATAATACACACGAAAAAAAAAATTAACATTATAGTAATTGGTACTAAAAAGCTGCTGCTCACTGCTGAACCACTAATACTAAACTACATTATTTTTTTAGCTGCCTCCGATTTAGTGTTTGCTAAAATGCTTTGAATCAGACCTACATCCAGCCTATTTAACTTCAATTCGTTCAGTAGCAAGTCGCGACCTCATCATCATCATCATCATTTCAGCCGAAAGACGTCCACTGCTGGACATAGGCCTCCCCCAAAAGAGGGGGGGGTTTGCCATAATCGCCACGCTTGGCAGGCGGGTTGGCGATCGCAGTATGGTATGGTGGTGGAATGCATAGAGAACGCTGCTGCCCATTCTCCGGTACGCCCCTTAGTCGCCTTTTACGACACCCACGGGAAGTATGGGGTGGTGCTATTCTTTAAGTCCGGCTCCACACAGACTAAGTCGCGACCTACTGTATATTATCTCTGCATCACCCTAAGGTAGACTGGTAGAAAATGCCCAAGGCATTAAGTCCGCCTTTGTACAATTTTTACTTGTGCATAAAGTTTTAATAAATAATAAATAAATAAATAGTAATAATTTATACTTTGCCACAGTGGATATTTGATATAATTCGGAATTAAAATAATACCCTTTTTTTAAATTAAATCTATAAAAATTTAGAAAAAGTGTGTTGTAGAAAATTCGCTTGGCACTAAAAACCCGTTACCTTGACTAAAGTTTTCGTGACATATTCCTCATGCAAAAATTATAATTTGTGTAGCCCAACAGCAGTTTAAAGCTAAGGAATCGGACATTTAAATTCTGTACGAGTTCAGCGCATACCTATTCAGCTTACTGCGGCGAAGACATAATGAATAAGTAAGGTAGTTAATTAGCAGTGCTTACACTGATTAGGAAAATGAGTAACCCTGGGGTCTGTTATTTATAAAAGTCTATAGCTGTCCCCAGTGTGCATGTCGGACATCAAATTGGATTTCATGGGTTTACATTTATTTGCACGGAACCCAATTATTTTTCTGAAAATATAGCCTACGTTACTCCTTCAGCTATCTGCCAGTGAAAGCCCTGTCAGAATCGGTCCAGCCCGTTCGGAGATTTGCCGAACAGAAAGATAGACAAAAAAAATAAGTATGCATTTCGTAAAACGCTGAACTATTTTGACAGATGTCAAAATAGTTCAGCGTTTCGTTCTCTGAATCAACGGGATAGTCAATTGTTTATTTTACCCAACGAGAGGGTAAAAATAATAATAAATAATACGTAGGTACTCACTTTCTTTATGATTTTGGGCACGCTGCCTGTATGCTAAATTTGAGCATATTGAAGCGACATTCTTCCAGTTACCATCACTGTTCGCATGATCTCAAGTTTAAAGTTCGCAGCAATTAAAGTTCCGCGCTTAGATACTCATTCAACTTGTGCTGATAAGCTGCGTTTTCGCACCGGACTTTGATGGAGTTTATAATACCTTAACAAATTTCTTAGAAGGGTAACCCTTAAACTTGTAATGCATTGAAAATTTCGGAGTATTTTGGCTGGTTGTTAATTATCAATTTGCAGTGTTATCGTAGGCTTTCGTGTTTCAATAAGAAACTTTACTTTAACTATACCTAAGTTGTGTTGACGTGAACCCAATTTAAGTTGGGAAGGTGATTGTATGTCTGATTTCAAAGTTGAAAGGTCTTTATCAAGACTCTTGACCTGGATTTACTTTGATTTAGTATGTCTGGAGAGGTTAAATAGTAAATTGTTTGCAAAGGGAGCAAACAACTATTTTGAAGGCAAGAGGGATTCGAAGTACGTCACTTGAGCTTAAAATAGTGTTGCTCCCGAGGTGGACACTCTACTTTTTATCACCCTCTATGAAAAAATAAGTAAGTGCAACTTATGAAGAAGAATAGTACGTTTTTTTATTTACATACAATTAATTGAGGAAGACATACTCGTTTTTTTAATAAAACTAAGTAAAATCCTAATTTGAGTAAACAAATACGAACGAAGGCAGAATGCTTTTCGCGCGTTTTTATTTATTCACAAACTCATTCTTAAATTTGGCTCGCGCGCGTTTTTCTTTATCATACAGCCTGTTACTTGTTCATACAATGATCGTGATTGATCTCTTTGGTGATTGGAGCTTTTACTAACAATATCCACGTTCCAAATTCAAATCACTTTTAGTCTCTAGGGATTAAAGAGCTATTTTAGTCCCTGTTTACGAAGAATATACTAGCTCTTTTTGAATAGATGTGATAAAAATTGTTTTTGGTTGGATTGAAGTTCAATTTATTTGTTTTTGATAAAGGAATTATTAAGTTTTCTTGCAATAATTAAAGGAGAAATAATACATTGTAGGTACCTAATGTAAAGACATAAAATTAATTGTTTATTAAATGGACCACCGATTTGAATTGTTCCTAGATAATTTCGATTTACAACTGACAATCTTTGACAGTTGTATGGAATGGCTACAGACCATAAATATGGAAAATTGACGCAGTGTGTCATTTTGATAAAACATATTTTCCCTGACTGTACAATGAAATATTGCCGTAGAAAGAATGCTGGTTTAAATCTCATGAGACTTACTAACTTTATTCCGAAATGATAAACGTAGGTAATGCAATTTACATATAAGGCACGTCCTAGGAACTTAGGAAGACCTAAAAAGTCAATGCATTTGTCTGTCGCTTAAAGTCTGCCTAGCTTTTTCCCAACTATGTTGGGTTCGGCTTCCAGTCTAACCGGATGCAGCTGAGTACCAGTATTTTACATAGAGTGTCCGCCTATCTGACTTCCGGAACCCAATTACTGGGTAGTACGAATACCTTGGCAAGACTGGTTGTCAGACTTTCGGGCTTCTGGCGACCAGTAACGATCACTGTCAAAGATCCACGAATGACAGCCGGGACCAATTCCGAGGCACTGAGGGGTCTTGGTATGTAAAGATGGTCACCCATCTACGGACTAACCGCGGCAAGCGTAGCTTAACCTGAACGATCGACTCGTGCGGCTATTATTAATTAGCCACAAGCCCCTCCAAAAAAAAAATAACACATAGGTACACACACACACACACTCCAGAAATAATACATAGGTACAGACGCCAGCACATCAAGCTACCCGAAACTGTCAAATTTTCCCAATCAACTCTGAACCTTATAATTTAGCAATAAAGTTGAAAATCTATTAAAGAAATTTGACAGATTGTAGTGCCTTGATGTACTAACTGGCGTCTGTACATACATAAACTCACGCATTATTCCCAAGAGGGTAGGCAGAAACTACAGAACGCAACCTGCTACGAGCCTTTCATACTCCTGTTACCTCGTTTACATTCATACATCAGCACCCTTGCGTAACATACTATCAATCACAAACTGAATCATTTTGAAGAACATTCATAATCCATTGCTTTAAATGTTCCAAAAATTTGTCTGCTGAACAACTGAATGTTGTTGAACTGCCAAATTGGAAGCCATTTCTACTGTTAGTACCTATGTTACACAATTAACCCGCTCTGTTCATACACGTACGCCGGCGGCCAGTACTGCAGAAATAATAATGTTCTCTATAATTAACAAAACATAATTATGCTAAGATAGAAAATGTGCCTAATAATAATTACAATTAGCGGCAACCCTTTATCCATGTTAGGTACCTCTGTGGTCGCACAGAATTATACATTATGTTAACCCTTTAAAACAAACGAGAACCTCTTTATTTATTTAGTACCAACATTCAGCAAAACAAGTTTGTGTCACATAAAGTAAAGAGTTTCAATACGTGCGAAAGCAACTGAAACTATGGCATAAACAATACTGAAAACGGAATGGTTTTGAACAAGAATATGAGCCGTTGACACTTCACAAATTGCTTTTACATTGATCAGCTCGGAGCCTGCCTGTGTTTTCAATACAAATATTTTATGCTTCGCTATTATGTATTTCATATTTTCGACAAAATTTATTATTTAAAATGCGACAGATTTGTTCCAAACTGTCGTTTCCCTGAAACATTTTACCGCATAACGCCAAACAATACAACTAAAATAATTTCAAAATGGCGGCTACAACACAGTGGCTTCAAGCTACTGTTCGGACTCATACATCACTGGTTCACCAATTAATGTCTAGACTCTTGACAAATACAATGCTCGTTTACACTCGCATCTGTCTGTAGGGATATATATTTATTTGCACAATTTTCATTGAAACGATACACTTACTTACTGGTAATCGCTCTTAAAAGTCAAGTAAATAAACCAAATTAATCCAAATGTTATCTAAGTTCAAATATAATATTTTATAGCAAATTTATTTTATGTCGCAGACCAGATAATCACGCTGTCAATATCAGTCGAGCCAACAAGTGATTCACTTTTATTCACAATAAATATTTCTACAAGCATGTAAGATTAAAAATGAAACCCTTTCTGCCGCGTTGAAGACCACAACAAATACACATAGCGAACCGTTCCCATAGATGTGGTACTGCGTATAGTTGGGCACAATTCTGCAATGAAGCAAGTTGTATTCACAACACGCGGGCACCATTTGACTGACACACACAATTCAGTTGCCATGATATAAAATTTCAGCAGCCATTTCTCTTGTGTACGTTATGTTATACTTCAACACGACAAATTATAAAGTATGAAACTATGTTTTCAACACACTTGCTCGTAAAGTGGCTCTTAATGAACCGCTTTTACCATGTGTGTCATCGATCACTATTAATAGTGATCGATATTTTAGGTCCATAATGCAGTGTATTAAAAACGCCTTATTGCACTAATGCGATAACGCCACAGATAACTATTTACTAGTCGGAAATATGCGCTTTTTTTAATCTCATCAAAGAGACTTCATGCCAAAAAGAATCCGAAAAAAAAGTGAAATATGGCCCATATTTTTTTTTAATAATCTGAATTATCCTTTTAAAAATTTAATTTCGCGGGCTACAACTTTTAGTTCATTTGGGGTCCCCAAATGAACTAAAAGTTGTAGCCCGCGAAGTTAAGTTTTTCTTATGTTTTTTGCAATTTTCAGGTCAGTGTCAGGTTGTATCTTGATCAAAATATGATTCGCGACTATTACAGGTACGTATTTACAAAATTATAATCATTAATACATCTTTCTAAGTTAGATTTGTTCCATATGAACAAATCTCTTAGGGAAAGTTTTTAGAGAACATATCTAACTAAGAAAGATGTAAAAATGATTCTAATATCTATAATTCTTTAAATACATATCTAATATAGTCGCGAATCATATTTTGATCAAGATACAACCTGATACTGATCTGCCATTACAAAAAACCTAAGAATATTTGAATTTGCGGTCTACCACTGCGCATTCACCTTATTGTCCGTGGTCCCCCTCGAAATCAAACGGAAAAGACCCTGACTGGCGTTCTATTTTTGCGGATTCTCACTGAACTAATGTATATTTCTCTATGCCAATAGTACTTTCTAATTCCATACTAACTATACTTCAGTTTGACATACGACAACACTACGATTAATGTAAACATTATTTTGTGTTTATTATATTTTTTCTATAGGCTGTTTAGCGGTTTTGTCAGTGCCTTTATTTACACCTGCGCACGCATCGCTAGCGCGGCCCGCGGAAATACAAAGCCAGCGCGCAGCGCGCCATTTTCCATACAATTTAATATTTAACAATATAAGTCTGTTTTTTTTTCTTGCAAGTGTATTGAAAAACGTCGTATGAAACGCGTGTGCATTGATAAATGATAAATGATTTTATTTTTGTAAGTAGGTTTGTACAAACACTTTTACACGTCAAACATGTTTTTTTAAAACTAGATGAGGTCGGCGTTTCCTATCTGACTACTCTGAGAAGAAAGGCCGAAACAAACTCAGAGGTCACAGTCTCTTTTAAAGTCCAGACATAATCTTGATGAGGTTATATGAAGACCATGTAGATCGATGTCTGAGACGGTCTTTTGACGAAAGAACCACACAGATTGAGAGGACCTGTCCAGTCAGTGCACGCATTTGTCAGAAATCGTGCAGCTCAACTCAGGACTTAAGGAGCTCAACGATTCGACGAACAATACCAAAGAAAGGACATTTGGGTAGGCCACATAAATTACTCAAACTGCCAGACCAAGAGAGAAAAAAAAAAACAAGTAATAGAACAGAAAGAAAATAAAAAATATAAAATTAATAAAATGACCCATATCGTCTTCACATTCACAAATCACAATAAAAAAAAATATATATAAAAAATATAATACTTTACAAAGTAAGCAAATGTCATTGTTTATAAAAAAAATCATTAATGTCAATGTGTATATAAAAAAAAAAGTCATTCGATATGCAGAAATTGGAAGCAGCTCAATCGCAAGCCTTTTTGTCCTCAATATAATCTTTAACGGTATAAAAGGCTTTCTGGCACAACTTACGTTTAATGAATGATTTGAATTTATTGAGGCTACGTGGCTTGGTAGCTTATTATAAAAGCGTATACATTGGCATCTGAACGAGCCACCTATTTTTTTGAGCCTTGTTGTAGTTACAACAAATTTGTGTTTGTTTCTAGTATTTATATTATGGATATCACTGTATTTTTTAAACAATTTTATATTTTTATGGGCATATAAAAGATTTTCATAAATATACTGAGAAGGCACAGTCATTACATTAATCTCTTTAAATTTGTCTCTGAGAGAGTGTCTCGGACTTAATTAATAAATTGATCGAACAGCTCGCTTCTGCAAAACAAAGATAGTCAGAATATCGGCGACATTTCCCCATAATAGAATACCGAATTGGTCATTTCAAGTCCCCGTCTGAGCTTACAAACATTCCACGAGATGTGATTATAATTTTAAGTAAAACTCCACAGAACATTTTCGTATTAATGTAATTCATTGCTTCCCTGTCTGCGTGGCAGACGCGTAATTTTTTCACTTAAGCGTACTCGAGCCGCCGTAATATAGAGGGATGTGTAACTGCAAAAAGATTAGACGAAAATTAAATTATAATAACCATTACATTTTGGTCAAATTAAAAATTTCCCTTTAAATTAAAACCTCAAAGGCCACTTCGTTTGAGCTTTTAATTTCTTTAGGTACTCTGGTTCTTGATCGTACAATAAGTTTGAGGAAAAGAGCTTTCATATCAGAAAAATGCCGTGAAATTGTGTATCAAGGGAAATTGTTTAATATTTCGTGCGCGAACATATAATTAACGTCCATTGTGTGGCTAAATAATTATCCCATAACTTGCGGAAAACACATCTAAAATACCCATATAAATAAAAGACATAAAAGACAACGTTTTTACAGTGAAAAAATATAATTTGTTTCAGTGGTTGAGTTTGGATAACGTGACTTATCACAAATTCAACATTACGTGGAGTTGTATTCAGCATTTAAATACGTCATGTCTGCATAATTACGTGTACGAACGTTCACGGTGTGTTAACGGTGCAAACATTTATACATTTTATCGCCACTTTTCACGTCAAGAAACGCGCGTTACCATAATTACGGCTTCAATCGTTTTTAGAGCGGCCTATCGGGAAAGGTGGCGGGAAGTGTTGCCTAACTAGTCCATTATCGTCTTTACCTATCTGTTGCTGACACTATCTGTGGTGTCGTTTTATATGGCCGATTGTTTTGCCAACTGTATTTGAGTATCAATTTATTCTATGTCCACATGGGCCACTTAAATTTTATCGCAGGGACGTAACATGGCTTCATTACTGAAAACTGTCTGGCATCCTCATTAATTCTTATAATACATACGTTCTGTACGGGCATTAATAAAGTTTTTATCGTGGACGGCTATCGTTTGTTAAGGGATCGCTTCGACGACTGACGATTAAATAAGGGATAACGAGCCTGGAGGTTCTTGCACAGGGGATAATTGCGTTCATGTTTTTACTTGAATTTATGGATGTTAAATATTAAAATGGATCATTTCGACATTTTTGTTTCTGTTTTTGTCGAATTAAATATGTTTAATTAAACTTCCTTTTCGTCACTGAAACTAGAATTTATTTCAGTTTCTCTACACCAGGGGGTCTATTCCCTAAGTATGAATACCGTAGTTTCGATCGAAGTTACGGGCGCTTCCTATAATCCTTGTCACTTTTGGATATATAATTAGTTCGGAGCCCGAAATAAGAATTAATAAACATACGATTTGACAGTTGTCCCTGCTACCGATTAGTATTTGTCCGAGAAAATGGTTTTATACTCCCTAACACTTAGGGTTATAATATATTATCATCACCCTCCCCCATTCACCCTCTTAGGGGTGGAATTTCGAAAAACCCTTTCTTAGTGGATACCTACTCTTCACAAAGAACACACACTCCAAATTTCATGTCTCTAGGACCAGTGGTTTAGGCTGAACGTTGATATATCAGTCAGTCAGTCAGGACTTTGAATTTTATATGTATAGATTTCGGAGCCCGAACTAAGAATGAATGACCATACGATTTGGCAGTTGTTCCAGCTACCGTTATGTATTTGTCCAAGAAAATAAATTTGACACTATCACTTACGGAGATATAATTAGTTTGGAGCCCGAATTAAGAATGAATGACCATACGATTTGACAGTTGTCCGTACTACCGATTAGTATTTGTCCGAGAAAATAAATTTGACACTAGTTTTATACTCCCTAACACTTAGGGTTATAATATATCATTATTCGGAGCCCGAACTAAGAATGAATGACCATACGATTTGACAGTTGTCCCTGCACCGTTATGTATTTGTTCGAGAAAATAAATTTGACACTATCACTTACTGAGATATAATTCGTTTGGAGCCAGAACTAAGAATGAATGACCATACGATTTGACAGCTGTCCGTACTACCGATATGTATTTGCCTGAAAAATTAAATTTGACACTGGTTTTATACTCCTTATCATTTGCGTACATTAGTTCGGAGCCCAAACTAAAAATGAATGACCACACGATTTGACAGTTGTCCCTGCTACCGTTATGTATTTGTCCGAGAAAATAAATTTGACACTATCACTTACGGAGACATAATTAGTTGTCCGTACTACCGATATGTGTTTCACAGTTATTTGTAATAACGCATCGTTATGCTAAGCATTGTTATAATGCATTAATTAACAAGACGTGCTTGACATATTGTTTCACTGGCATACCGGAATTAGTTAAGTGATTGGCCATGTGCTATAATAATATAATTACATTATGTAATATAATAATAATATTAGCGTTTCTGGTGAGGGACTCGTGGTTAAGTAATAACAGCCGTATGGGTCGATCGATTAACGTTAAGCTACGCTTGCCGCGGTTGATTTGTGGATGGGTGTCCATCTTAAGACACCGAGACCCCTCCGTGCCTCGGAAAGCACGTTAAGCCGTTGGTCCCGGCTGTCATACGTGAATCTATGACAGTCATTACGGGTCGTCAGAAACCTGAAAGTCTGACGACCAGTCTTACCAAGGAGTATCGTATTACCCAGTAACTGGGTTGTGGAGGTCAGATAGGCAGTCGCTCCTTGTGAAATACTGGTATTCAGCTGCATCTGGTTCAGATGGTATCAGGCTGGAAGCTGACCTCAACATAGTTGGGAAAAGGCTAGGTAGATGATATTAGCCTTTCTGCTTCATCACCATCATCATCATTTCAGCCGAAAGACGTCCACTGCTGACACAGGCCTCCCCCAATTTGGGGGGGGGGGTTGCCATATTCGCCACGCTTGGCAGGCGGGTTGGCGATCGTATGGTATGATGGTGTAATGCATAGAGAACGCTGCTACCCATTCTCCGGTCTCCCTTAGGTCACACCCACGGGAAGTATGGGGTGGTGCTATTCTTTAAGTCCGGCGCTACACAGACAATTGGCGCCTTTCTGCTTGTGTTGTAGGTATTATTACTTAATATGGAAAGTGCTTACATTTGGTGCCACTTAACCTTTCGACCGCCACACGTCAAAAAATCAAAAACGTGCCCTCGGCGTCAAGGTCTGTCATGTAGTCGAACCGTGGCGTGCTGGGCATATTTTGGTTTGTCATCTATACATGACTGTGGCGGTCAAAAGGTTAATAATAATTATTAATTATTTTCACGATCAATTGAAACCAATTAATGAGTTCTGCATTAATCAAATGAATAGGCAGAAACGGTGCGATGAAAAATGTTTCACAAAACCTGATTCTAGCAAATAGCGATAAAATTTTCTTCAGGCTTTCGATTTTTTACCTTTATTTTTATTTTCTGCCGTTTAAGCATTCAGTAGACACACCACTATAATTAAATACAACCTATTTACCTAGTTGAAACTTCTTAGTTGCCTTGAAGATTGAAAAGAAATTAATATTTGTGAAACATGTCATATCATAATTTACAGGTTGTCTCGTAATTAATGTATAACCCCTTAAGGGGTCATTGTAAGTACTTGTCATTATGAACAACTATTACTATGGGAACAAACATAAAATCGCGAAAACAAATCACTTGTTCCCTACATTTATGTTCGCATAACTCTCCAAAATGTAGGAAATAGCTGATTCTTTTTTCGCGACTTGGTTGGTTTGTTCCAATAGTAATAGTTGTTCATAATGATAAGTACAATGCCCCCTAAGAGGTCATCCATTAATTACGGGTCAGCCTGTATACAAACAAAACAAAGTCGAGTTACTATATCATTTATAACTCAAGAACGGCCGTACCGATTTTTAGGATCTTTGATGATGGATTTGTCTGCGCCCCGAATAGCAGAACAACTAACTAAATAAACCATGGGAAAAATTCACGAAGAAAAAATAATTTTATTTTCTCACTAGCTTCCGCCCGCGACTCCGTCCGCGCGGATGTCGGTCTTCGCGTGGATGGTTTATTTCTCCATTTTGAGTAACTCTGACAATGACATCTTATAAATATCTATTGGACCCAAATACAGCTAAGCCTATAATAATTAAGGAGATCCCTCTATTGAGCTACTGCTGTTGAGCTCGCGTTCTGTAGTAAGTATTTTTTTCATAGTAATTCCGACCTTGATAAGTAGCATGTAGCAGTAAATTACTGACAGTGACGAAAAGTTTGCAATAATAAAAAAGTGATTGTGACAATGCGACAGAAAGTTAATTGAGAGCTTCAGCATACACAACATTGTTAGTGAGCTCGTCCGGAATATGAACATGAAGATTTCTTGGACTGCTCACACGGGAAAGAGGTAAAAACAACTCGCGGTAAGATCTACGCCAGCAACTCCTAGGGTCTGACCTTGAGCCTTATTTATTGTCATGGCGTAACACAAAGCTACAGGAAACTGTATTCTCTTAAATTGAAATGGAAAATTATCCACTACGGGTAATGCAACGTGTGTTCGCGGTTCTACAGAACAACGTCTATGAATAAAACCGAGAAATAAGATTTTTTTTTCTACGTTTTTCCAGGATAAAAAGTATCCTATTTTATGCCCAGGATAATAAGGTATAGTTATACCAAGTTTCATCGAAATCGAACCGTTAGTTTTCACGTGATGCCTGCATATACAGACAGACAGACAGACAGACAGACAAAATTTTTTTTAATCACATATTTGGGTTTGGTATCGATCGAGCAACACCCCCCGCTATTTATTTTTTCAATATTTTCAATGTACAGAATTGACCCTTCTACAGATTTATTATATGTATAGATACATTCGCTCTTATTGATTCTGCGGCGGTAAGAAGTTCGCCGGGTCAGCTAGTTATTCAATAACATAATATTATTATCTGTCATAAGAATACATTTTCCATCAAAACTACTCGTAGAGCCATCCGTCTCTATAATTACCTTCGCACTCGATGCCCTTATAAGAACCCATACAACCATCATTACATTTTATTAAGCTCCTATAAAGCCCCGTCAGACAGACACGCACACAATACGCGCGTATTGCGTGGGATCAGGTGTGCCCGCTGCTACTGATGGAAAGCCTCACTATTACCGCGAGGGCCAAACTACTTAGGCGAATAATGGGCGAAGATAGAAAATAAGTGTGAGATGGCTATGGGAAATGTACCCTATATTTTATGTGGAATCGAATCAATTAATATCATACAGGTAAACCAGGACGGGCTTGTGGCTGAGTAATAATCAGGTTAAGTTACTCTTGCCGCGGTTGATCCGTGGATGGGTGACCATATTTACATACTGAGACCCCTCCGTGCCTTGGAAAGCACGTTAAGTCGTGGACCTTTGGCAGTCGTTATGGGTCGTCAGAAGCCCGAAAGTCTGACAGCCAGTCTTACCAAGGGGTTTCGTATTACCCAGTAACTGCGATGTGGAGGTTAGATAGGCAGTCGCTCCATGTAAAATACTCGTACTCAGCTGCATCGGGTTAGACTGGAAGCCGACCCCAACATAGTTCGAACAAGGCTAGGCAGATTATGACCTTTTTACCGCGTAGGCATTGAACGTTTATATGAAACAGCAGTTTTTTTTTAACAGCGGCGAAAAATGTTTACGCTTCGGTCTAGATTATTATGTGCTATATTCTGGTTTACAGTTCGCGCGTCGATGACTCTGTCAGCCTGTGTAAATGAGCATTGAGCACCACTTCCACGAATACATGCAACAGTACAAAGCCATTGCAATTACTAAATACGGTATAAGGGGTAATGTGTTAAATCTCCTAAAATCTTACCTTAGTAACCGTACTCAGTATACCGAGATATCCAGAATTTGTTTTAAGTCAAAATGGGAACAGAAATATCAATCTGAGGGTAAAATAGTCAAATTTGGTGTACCACAGGGTAGTGTATTAGGTCCCCCAATGTTTTTGCTGTATATAAATGATTTGCCTCAACAAATTCGACATCCTATGGTTCTATTTGCCGATGACAGCACTGCGCTTATAAAATGTAATGATATTAGTGATTTTGAAGAGGACATCAACAATAGTCTTAGAAATATAATTGATTGGCTTTGTTACGTTGTTTTTTTGTACCTATACAGCTGCGTTACTAATAAGTAAAATAGCATTTACCTGAAAACATATTGTAGAACATTTTGAGGTTACCGAGTAATATATTTCATTGTAGTTTGACTTTGTACTGCACTTGATAGAAGAACTCATTCCTTCAACTGTATTTTGTCACTGGACTTTTTAGTTATCACTTAATCACAATGAATTACTATTCTAAAACATATTAAATAGGTTTTCATAATTAATTAGAAGAAATATTGTTTATTTACACTTCAAATGTCATTCAGTCGAACGTCAGTTTCTGACAGTTAGTGCGACATCTGGTGGTCGCCGATTAAGAGTTGTAGTCTAATCGATATTTTAACATATTGATTTATAACCATCGAAATAATATCGTATGGAGCAATACTTCATTATTTTCAGCTTTCAGTAAAAATTCATAATAAACTAAATAACCGTAAACGGAAATGAAAGTAATTTTTTCATTAGGGACTTATTTCTAGAAACTTCTTTGTCTAGGAATCCGATTTTAATCTGTGCATAGTCTTTGACATAATGTGGCCAGGTGATAGATTGGAAATTTCCCGACTAGCTATTCCGAGATAATTACCCCAAATTAAACTAGATTTAGCATTAGATATTACAAATAATTTGTTTGTTGGTCTGGATCATGAAGATTCTTATAGTTTCAGCGTTTGAACGTCACGTTGTGTAGTTATTAGTGATTTTCTAGAATTAAAGTATCATGGTGTAATGTTTATCTTCCGTGATCTTATAATCATTTTACCTGCATTACGGGAGGTTTTCGAAATGCTCCGTCGAGTTCCGGTCTGCAATCGATGACAATAATAAGGAATCATGTTAGCGTCCCTTTCGCCCTTGACACGCAGGAGTGAAAACACTTAGCTTGTATCTTGTTTTAAAAGGTAAGGATTTTGTGGTAATAGTGTTTGGAAGTGGTCTGTGAGCCTCCCCTGGTTGTTAAAAGGATATTGTCGTGATCCCTGAATATTAATTACAGGATTCCAATTTGCGCATACGCAGACAACATTACAGCCGGCCAAGGAACTTGCAGTCAAGTGCTTTCTCCCTAATTCAACCGTGAGTATTTCATCCGCTGACTATTGATCATAGATTCCTCAGTGTTAACCACAGTATTCAATTATTGTTTGAGGGAACGAGCCCTTGTCGCGGAGTTGATGAACGCCACGTGGGTAATCCAGATTCCTAGTGTCAGAAGGCCATGTTAACCGGCTAATGTTTTAGCCTTCTAGATTTCCAAGCTCGGTCACCTCAAGGAATGTTAATTAGTTTATGTTGTATATCATTGGGTCTCCGTATTGTCGTTTCCAGGAGAGGCACCTCGAGAGATTCGTCTCGCCGCCAGGATCTAGCGGAACGTCTGGGGCCTGGACGCGAGACCCGTTCCTCGAGCACGCTTGAAGCCTCCTGCGGAGACGACTGTGCGGCTGGCTGAGTCCGTCTTGCGATAGCGCAGGCGGGACGGTTTTTTTTATTATTCCTAAGAATTTATTAATCAATTTAATACGGCTTCTATAAGAACCGGTTAGTTACCTTAATCCGGTTTTCCACCCTGGAAACCGGTCTTCAACCTCATTTAAATTGAGGATCTTGGGTTCGACATTATTTGTTCCTCCGGAAGAATATTGGACACCTTCGTCGGCTCCAGGATCCGGGACCTTTATTGTCCCTGGCGCCCATTTATTATTTAATCTTATTAATAACTGGAAGGTTACTTATTTAAAATCTTTACTTTGAGATTAATAATATTTTATTTAAAATAACTTAGTTAATCGGAACAGTACTGGGTTTATCACCAACTCCCCACGCCCGGCTAGCTCAGTCGGTAGAGCATGAGACTCTTAATCTCAGGGTCGTGGGTTCGGGCCCCACGTTGGGCGCCACTGTTACAAATTAATACCTCCGGATTGCTGGTAAGGCAGCATAATGATAGTCCTGAGATTGGAGGCCATAATGGCGGGCGTGTAGGCTGCATTGATGGAAATCGTTTAAGATGTTTTTTTTTTGAGGCTGAATAACCGTCACATTCCTTTATTGAAGACGGTTAGCCAATTTTCACTAGTTTGTAGTATTTAATTTCTTTTAGTGATTTTTTTTTTCTAGCTCAGCATTATTATCGGCTGTCTACTCATTTAAGATGTGAAAGGTGGTGTACGATGGAGTAGGGTGGTCTCTCCTATATAAATATAGTAGGTCAGACTAGGATATTAGTTATTTATACTCTCTTTGGAGCTTGTCTTTTACATGTTTGTAAATGGATTAGACTCGTTCCAAGAGAAATAGTATATATTACACAGGTCACATGGATGACTAAAAATAAGCCATAAAACACGGGCGGAATTGTAGACTCGTTAACTAAAGCCTACTACAATGACGCCTGATAGAGCGGGTTGTTACTCTATACTTGAAGTGTGACCAGAATCCTTTTAGGTCGTAGGTTTATGTAGTATATAATGAAAACCCAAATTAGTATATTTTATATAGGTTACATGGATAATTAAAAATAAGCCATAAAACACGGGCGGAATTGCAGACCCGACAAACAAAGCCTACTGCAATGTCGCCTAAATAGAGCGGTCTGTTACTCTATATTTGAAGTGTAACAAGAATTCTGTATTGTTTATGTATATACCTTAACTACCTTTATAGTATCATTTATGTATAAAAATAGAAATCGTACACCGGCTTCCATATTTTTTTTTGTTTTCTTTCTTTGTTCCTGTTTTCAGGCATTACTGTTGTAGATTTTTGAAAGCGTACTTAGTCCTTTGGAGTCTGTTTTGACGCTGGAGGGCCAGCTTCGAGATTTGCCCCAGAGGGTCAAATCTCTGGTGGTTGGGGAGGTACTGTTACGTTGTTTTTTTGTACCTATACAGCTGCGTTACTAATAAGTAAAATAGCATTTACCTGAAAACATATTGTAGAACATTTTGAGGTTACCGAGTAATATATTTCATTGTAGTTTGACTTTGTACTGCACTTGATAGAAGAACTCATTCCTTCAACTGTATTTTGTCACTGGACTTTTTAGTTATCACTTAATCACAATGAATTACTATTCTAAAACATATTAAATAGGTTTTCATAATTAATTAGAAGAAATATTGTTTATTTACACTTCAAATGTCATTCAGTCGAACGTCAGTTTCTGACAGTTAGTGCGACATCTGGTGGTCGCCGATTAAGAGTTGTAGTCTAATCGATATTTTAACATATTGATTTATAACCATCGAAATAATATCGTATGGAGCAATACTTCATTATTTTCAGCTTTCAGTAAAAATTCATAATAAACTAAATAACCGTAAACGGAAATGAAAGTAATTTTTTCATTAGGGACTTATTTCTAGAAACTTCTTTGTCTAGGAATCCGATTTTAATCTGTGCATAGTCTTTGACATAATGTGGCCAGGTGATAGATTGGAAATTTCCCGACTAGCTATTCCGAGATAATTACCCCAAATTAAACTAGATTTAGCATTAGATATTACAAATAATTTGTTTGTTGGTCTGGATCATGAAGATTCTTATAGTTTCAGCGTTTGAACGTCACGTTGTGTAGTTATTAGTGATTTTCTAGAATTAAAGTATCATGGTGTAATGTTTATCTTCCGTGATCTTATAATCATTTTACCTGCATTACGGGAGGTTTTCGAAATGCTCCGTCGAGTTCCGGTCTGCAATCGATGACAATAATAAGGAATCATGTTAGCGTCCCTTTCGCCCTTGACACGCAGGAGTGAAAACACTTAGCTTGTATCTTGTTTTAAAAGGTAAGGATTTTGTGGTAATAGTGTTTGGAAGTGGTCTGTGAGCCTCCCCTGGTTGTTAAAAGGATATTGTCGTGATCCCTGAATATTAATTACAGGATTCCAATTTGCGCATACGCAGACAACATTACAGCCGGCCAAGGAACTTGCAGTCAAGTGCTTTCTCCCTAATTCAACCGTGAGTATTTCATCCGCTGACTATTGATCATAGATTCCTCAGTGTTAACCACAGTATTCAATTATTGTTTGAGGGAACGAGCCCTTGTCGCGGAGTTGATGAACGCCACGTGGGTAATCCAGATTCCTAGTGTCAGAAGGCCATGTTAACCGGCTAATGTTTTAGCCTTCTAGATTTCCAAGCTCGGTCACCTCAAGGAATGTTAATTAGTTTATGTTGTATATCATTGGGTCTCCGTATTGTCGTTTCCAGGAGAGGCACCTCGAGAGATTCGTCTCGCCGCCAGGATCTAGCGGAACGTCTGGGGCCTGGACGCGAGACCCGTTCCTCGAGCACGCTTGAAGCCTCCTGCGGAGACGACAGTGCGGCTGGCTGAGTCCGTCTTGCGATAGCGCAGGCGGGACGGTTTTTTTTATTATTCCTAAGAATTTATTAATCAATTTAATACGGCTTCTATAAGAACCGGTTAGTTACCTTAATCCGGTTTTCCACCCTGGAAACCGGTCTTCAACCTCATTTAAATTGAGGATCTTGGGTTCGACATTATTTGTTCCTCCGGAAGAATATTGGACACCTTCGTCGGCTCCAGGATCCGGGACCTTTATTGTCCCTGGCGCCCATTTATTATTTAATCTTATTAATAACTGGAAGGTTACTTATTTAAAATCTTTACTTTGAGATTAATAATATTTTATTTAAAATAACTTAGTTAATCGGAACAGTACTGGGTTTATCACCAACTCCCCACGCCCATAACTCTTTCTGCTGAAATTTTAGCTGGCTGGCATTATTAGTGTAAAATTTAGAAAATTATCTAATATACTCATATATTTAATAACATAAATTAGTTATATGGATACTTTTATATTTTAAATTATAAAGTGTTTGAGATAGTTTGTTGTTTCACTCTACCTCCAACACCAAACCACCTGCATAGGTTGCCATCAGAGGCAACAAATTTTAATTTGTAACAGCTTGATAAAAATAATTTGGTAATAAATTTAGTAAAGACGAATATAATGCATTTTCACCAACGTACAATTCCACCAAACGTTAACGTAAACTATAACGGACAGACGATTCAAAAAACGAAGGTCGCGAAATTTCTAGGAATCCTTATAGACGATCAATTAACGTGGAAACCACAAGCAGAAGAGGTCTGTAAAAAATTGAGCACTGCTGCGTATGTCCTATTTAATTAGAAAAAAAAAGTTGACATTAGGACGGCTTTAATTGCATATCATGGCTTAGTCGCATCGATCTTGAGGTTTGGAATAATTTTCTGGGTTAATTGTACTTTAAGAGATACCATATTTAAAGCCCAAAAACGCTGTATAAGAGCCATGTGCGGTATAAAACCAAGAGATAGCTGTGAACCCTACTTCAAGTCGTTAAAAATTCTTACGTTTCCGTCATTATATATTTTAGAAATGGCAATTTTTGTTAAAAGCAACATAAAGCTATTTGCTAAAGTCTCAGACACCAAGAAAGGTCCCGTTAGAAATCAATACAAAAATCTTTTAATTGTCAGCAGCTATAAAACTGCACTACTTAGAAAAAGTGTTCTTTGCATGGGTCCAATTATATTTAATAAACTACCGGACAACGTAAAAAATTACACCCTTCAACAATTTAAAAAGAAACTCAAGGCATATTTGACTCAGAAATGTTACTATACAATAAGTGATTTTTTGAATGACCCTTTACTGTGACATTGCAGTTACACCATGAACATTGTATTATTGACATGAAGTATTATTGACATTAATTATATAATTGACATTAAGTAGCTATTATTGACATTTTAATTTGGAATTATTATATTAATTATTTTATTAGTTTTCCTTAATAATGTATTGAAGTTTAAAATGTAATTTTGAAATTGTTATATCAATTTTTTTATTAGTGTTCCAACTGTATTTAAATTTGAAACTTATCTTTGAAATTATTAAATCTATTTGGTGTTCCTTAGTATTTAAATTTGGAACTTAATTTGTTAAATTTTGCATGCCAATACTTAGGCAGAATGTGCACGGGTCAATATATTTTTTTTTACCAACTTTTTTGTTAAATACCTACATTCTATGCGAATAAATGATTTGATTTGATTTGATTTTGATTTGATTTTGTCGTTACAAACTACAATGGGAATAAAATGTCACAAAGTACTTCTGTAATGTTACTGTTAGCCTGCATCATCCCACTGCTGGCCAAAGGCCTCTCCCCATGACTTCCAGCTCTTTCAATCCAGTGTTAAAGTGAACCACTGGTCGTTTTGTTTTGTCCAGCTCGTCCCGCCACCTTCTAAGGAATATGCCGCGACGCCTTCTACCTGTGTCAGGGCTCCATGTGTGGTTAGCGGGATTGTCCGAAAGGGTTACCGCTGACCCGGAACATAAAGGGCTAAGGAAGGAACACGGGTGGCTTTTAGTCAGTATGAGTCTGACGCTCCACCCAGAGCGAAAGGGGTCTTTTGATGATTACCAACCTCCAAAAAAAAAAGGGCGCCATGTGGGGGTTATTTTGGCCTACAGCTTATTGGGCATACGGCAGACGTGACCAGCCCAGTCCCACTTCAGCTTAGCGGCTTTTGAGCAACGTCAGTAATTTGTAATGAAACAAACATATTTCCCAGCTCCTCTATTAATATGAAGAGACATGTTGTCTCATACAAAGTTCTGTCTCTTGAGGAGTCTGTAGTTTGTTCCTAAAAGGCAAAGTTATTATTCTTGATCATAACTTGTTTAGACAAAGGCAAGCTTTTAGAGCAGTCTGGAAATTGGATTTATGGTGAACTAACGTGAAGAGTTCGAACAGTTATGAAGAGATATTTCATATTTATCTACCTGAGAGGGACCTTCAGCCAGAATCAAAAATATATAGGTAATCATTAATTTAAATTGCCTTTGCCCAGGAGTGGAGCAGCCTAGGCTAATCAAAATAAAAGAAAAAAGAAATCATTTTAATCGTGTACGTGATCCCGGGGGTCCATTTCGAGTGGGTCCAATTTACCAATAAATCCGTGTCAAAAAAATTGCCACATTTCATCCAAATCAGTTCAGCCATTTTTGCGTTATTCAGTAATAAACATCCCAATATCAAAACATTCAAACATACATTTATAATATTTTATAATATTACTGGCAGCGCCCCGCGGTTTCACCCGCTTAAGTGTCGATCCCGTGGAAATATCGGGATAAAACCTGTTCTATGTCCTTTCCCGGGACTCAAACAATCTCTATACATAATTTCATCTAAAACGGTTCAGCGGTTTAAGTGTGAAGAGGTAACATACACTTTCGCGTTTATAATATTAGTATGGATATACGGCACCACATAATTATTGTGACTGTTCCTAAATTACTCTAGCCTGACAAAATTTTAGTTTTTCCTGATTCTCTTTATTTTAGTGTAAAGATCGGATTTCGCTTAGTAGGAATGGTCACTTAATTGTAGCTACACATCCATAGAGTATTATGGAATACACGGTAGCGGCCCTAGGGCGGTGCGAGTGACCACCAGGCACCAGTCAACGAATAGTTACTAATAGTAACTATTCGATGATCGATGATAGTAACTTACTATAAAACGCGAACGCGGAGTATGGACCGAGTCGCGGCGATCATTGGGGCGTGCAAACGGAGCGGGCGGCGCGGAAAGGTCCATATTGGAAAAAGCTTGTGCTGATTTGCAAATCAGTTTGACAGGGGCGCCACATTAAGATTTAACACCACTAAAAAAAATTCTAGGGCCGTCGCTCACAAATGGTAGATAATCAAAATAATCCTTGTCTGTGTGTATGTATAAATCTTTTTGAGGCTGACTGTACTTGCGTTGGTACGGTTAAAACGTCACGTTTGGCCATCCTCAGGGCAAAGGAAAGTACCTACCTAAGTCCCGTGAACTCCCGTGGGAGACCGAGTGGTCCCCTCAATACCTACAAAACAAAACGTTGCTATTACATTCTGACGTCCTTCTCTAAATTGTCCGTCTCATCTGGAATGAACACTTCAATCCCTACACTTACGTGTTTGAAAGTATGATCAGTTTGAATATGCCAGTCGGGTAATTGGGTAACACACTATCAGTAGCAATGGCTTTCAGTTTGACAGTTCAAGAAAATTCATTGCGTTATGTGTAAGTATGTACGTTGTTGAGAAGACAAAATTTTCGAACATATGATGCTTCATATGTTCGAAAATTTGCATACATTGCTATGTATTAGCAAAATTATTCAGATTGTGATTGAGAGTCTGTTACGCAATCAGGGTGCAGGGGTAGAAAAGCATATCCCTCTTTCTAGATAAATCTCGTAAAAAAATAAAATACCAGGGGCCCTATTAAATATAATAGTCACGCATTTTTCGAAAAAAATACAGATTTGACACATTTTCACGACAGGTACTGTTAAATAAAGAAGAAAACTATATAAGACACTCACAAAACTCTCGGATAGACAGTTTTTCGCCTCTCGGTTTTTATTAAATAGGCCCCTGAAGTCACTAGCAAAAATAACATCGTCTTAAATTCTATACTCATGTCGCTTAGAGACTTGATTACGAAACATGACAAAGGTACAAAAGTTTGAAAACAAGAGTGGGTTTTCCTGTCAATATGTTGAATTACTAATCCATCTACCGCTGTACTAACTTCTTCATATTGTTATCAATCTGTCTTCCCAATGAATAATGACATATAAGTTTCCCATTCCCCCACCATGTCATAGTTCCCCCAGGACTAATAAACTGACTATACATATAAGCCCATGGTAGTGATTCAACTGGGTCAGTAACTTAAATGGATTTCTGCGCAATCATTGTGGATGACGTATCTACCTATTCAATAATTTTGAAAAATTATGGTCCTTACATATGAAATTGGCGATTTGTCGCACTGGCCACTTTGATCTCAAATATCTGGCGTTTGGTCCAAATTCAAATTTATTCAGGCTTATGTATTTGTGTTTCGAATTTAGTGATTCATTTGTTTAAGCGCTATTTGATTTTTCTTTGACATCGTTCTGTTCATGGAAAACTTAAACTATCACGTTCTTTACGAATACGAGTTCCGTCGTGGCCCAGCACTGCAGAAACAGCTGGAAGGATTAATGATGTGTATGGTGAAGCTATTGTAAAAGAAAACACCGTACGTTTTTGGTTTCAACGTTTTCGTTCTGGAAATTTTTACCTACAGAACAAAACCCATGGACGGACGGAGACCTTAGTTAACAAAGAAAAATTAAAAGTTATCGTGGACACAGATTTATCACAAGCCGTGTGAATGACCATACAATTTTAATTCACTTGAAACAAATTTTAAAAGTGAGAAGCTTGAAAAATTAGTAGTGCATGAATTGAGTGAAGAACAGCAACAAACACGCGTCGAGTGCTGCGCAATAAATTTTATACGAAGTGACTAGCAAATATAAATGTAGACAAACAAAGAGAAGTAGTTACGGTTCGACTTCGAACATAATAATATTACAGTCATGAGTATTCCCTTTCATTACTAGCGAACATATACGAACACCTACTTAGTCAATGCATGCAAAATATTTCATAAATTCAGTTGGGAAGAAAATTAAGTAGGTACTTACTTGAATTTCGCTATGAGTTACACATATATTTCTGCTCTCGTCTGACGTTTATTATTTCAAAGTGTCTCTTACAAAATGGTTTATCAAAAATGCATATTATGTGTTTGTGTTATATTTTGTCGACATAAAGATTTGTTAAACTTTTGTTTTCAGAAAAGTTGTCAGCTTGAGTCACAGCTAAGGGCACTTTTCTTTTTAAATTTTTACGTGGACTTTTAATGAAAAAATTGTTGGGGTGTTTCTGTTTGTCTACTTAAAATAGCCCTGTGAAACGGGTTTCTTTTGGTATTCCATTCTAAACATAGCATTACTCAAAGTATTGCACACATTCTTGGAAATTCGTCCCTAAAATTTTATTTTCAGTCTTCGTCACTGTTGTCTATTTATAAATGCAAACTCTGTTTTCCACATTCAATGAAGCAAAAGTGGAGCCATTGAATTCATCAATGACATTTTGCCGGTGACAGCCCGGCCCCAGTTTCCATTGAAACATGAGATCCATTTGCTTTGTTTGCTTATTTCAGTACCTATCACAACGCATTGTCTACATTCAGTGCCAATTTCTATTGACAAAAGCATATTTGTCGACGATAAGGCGGTAGGTACAATTGAATAATACCCACCTTAAGCATAGAAGAAAAATTGCTAGCTGACAATAGGAGGAAATTCTGAATGGTTTTGATTTATATTCTCGTGCCAGACGTAGAATCGATTAGGATGAGGGTACTTGTTACCTATGTGGAGATGAGATAGAAAATCAACTGAAGGAATTGGCTTGGCGTCTAAATTGGTATTTTTTTTCAAGAATTCATCTTCTGACATTGTGGTTCGGAAATGAATCGGTCTCTGGTTTCAGACGTTAAATTTTGATCTGCAGGATCTAGGATTACGCACAATAAGGGTTCCGTAGTTGGGATGAATTTATCCCAAGAACAAATTTAACATTATATTAACATAAAATCTACAACAGTAGAAAACATATTCTCCCATACATCGATTATAAACATCACGGTCAATTCGCCAACTGCAAATGTAAGTTTGCAATCGCCAAAAATAATTTTTTATGTGGTAAAACTACAAATTAACGAATTTCGGACTTTTTTCTTAACTTGTGCTCTAAGATCTTGCCAAATTAGATGATTCTAGGTCAACTGGAAGTAGCCTAGGTACAGGTTTAGATTTATTTGCGAGTATCAAAATATGTGGAATAAATGGCCGTATTTTTTATTGCCTTGACTTACTCGTAGAAGCTTGATTTTTAAAAGCTTCAAGGGATCGTGTAGACCTACGTATTAGGTATTAATTTCAACGAGTTTCCGATAAAAAAAAATTTTGACAGACTGACAGACAAACGCGCAGACAGACGGAAAAAACAAAAGACAGTGGATTAAAAAAAATCGTTTATTATAGAGGTTTTGATCAGATTTATTTCGAAAATACTATGATTTCGCGTTCCCATCAAAAAACACAAAACACAGTTACGTGTTGTTGCCTACAAAAAACACAGTCACGTGTGCGAAGCAGCTTGCTTTGGTCTATGTCATTAAAAATAACAGACAGTGGATCGCTTTACAAATACTGGCTGGTCATTAAAATGTATTTTGAAAATGTATGCATGGCGGTGTAGGGTAGTGTGAATCACAGGCTCACTGGCGCGAAAAGCGGTCTGCAGTAACCGACGACTCAGTATGTCAATTTAGAGAACAAGGTTGCTAGCTGGGAAGTACTGAGCTGAATGTGAATTGATATTAATCGTGGCTAAAACATCTTATGAGAGATGTTTTATAGGACATTTTAAGAAACGTTTAACATTATTTTTTTATAAAAGTCTTTGGCGGCATCTACATTGCCACAGGCGAATTACGCTAATTACATTGACGTCACCCAAAATCCTGCATCGCGCAAGCAGAGCTTACCGCGCAACTATCATTTATACAACGTCCCGACATAGATCGTCGGGCAGTTGCCCGTCAGACATGACATTCTGGTCGGAGGATCCTCCCTTTTCTATGGAGGATGAGTGAACTTTACATCCTGTCCCTCATACCTCTATAAGTCCTTAAATTAATAACAATAAAAACATTAATTTCTTATATACTTCTTTATACTTTGTTGCTAACAACTCGAGGAAAATTTTACTAGAAAGTAAAACATTGGTAATTGTTACAGGTACTTACTTTTCCAGAAAACTTTTTGTAGAAACGAAAGTTGTGTTGTCTTGTGTCTTTACGTACCTAACTGTTTAGTTAGATTAAAAAACCTACGTAGGTATACGACTGGATGACTGAGATCAAAGCTCAGAACAATATACCTAATAGGAAAAAGAATTTGCAAAACAATATTGTTGCCTATGCCATTCTTCTCTGTTTTGTGGCTCATGTCTAGGTTCAACACCTCAATTCCGTAACACACTTTCTATCATAATCCGAAAGAGATTTTGAACGAAACTACATAACCATTCCTTCATTTGTTTGAAAAATTCGCCTGTTTTTTCAACTTATATAACGAAATTAATGTTATTGAATTGTCAAACTCAAACTCAAAGCATTTATTTCAATTAAACCAATTACAGGCACTTTTGAATTGTCAAGGGGTCGGTCAGTCAGAAAGATGAAGCTAGTTAGTTGCCCATTCCAAAACGTAGGTACCTATGGAGAAGAACGGGCAAGAAACTCCATGGACACTCTTTTAAATCAAAATAATATGGTTACAAAGTCTTGTTTACATCATTTATGTTAAAAATTATGCATGTGAGAACGATGCAGAACGTTAAAAGCGTCCGTAATGAAAAGACGAAAAAAAAAACAATTGAAATATTAAATTAAAATAAGCCATGGCAGCAAAGAGATGACCAGTCCCTACTAACGGCGCCCGTTCACGAACATGACGCATGTATTAGCACCATTCAGCTAAATCATTTTGAAGGGAGGTAAATGATCCAACACACGCGCCACCATCAGCGAGACATTTGAGTGAGCATGACATACTCTCAGCCGCCAGGGCACATTCAAGTCAATGAAATGCGTACCCAGTAAATGGAAGCTTTATAGTATGTACATAGTGCTCACACAATACATGTGCTATGCAATTATACAATACTAGGAGATTGAATTTATATTATAAGGTTCAGAAGTGGAAATGATTTAAAAAAAAACACACACCAATAAGAAAACCGTTTATTAAATCAAAATAAAATTAATCAACATCAGCACAGCTTTATTTAACTTAAGTTAGTTCAAATTATAATCACAAAGTAACAAAATAACGAAATAACGATTGCACACTTTGAAAATACAAAACAGCTCACGTGACCTTTAACCGAAGGAGATTCCTGCAGAGACGTCCGTACGTCGTGACCGCCAACGAAAAAGAGGGCTTGGCAGTCAACTGACACGCTATTTATAGGCAGTCCGGTGACGTGGGGTTGCCCGTTCCTTACACGGCTTCTCCTGACTGTATGTCGTCCTCGACACGAGTGAGTCACGCAGAGTGAGTGGGGTCGGAGCTCGCGGCGGTTGATGTCGACGGTGCCGGTTCCACGTCGTCATCCAGCAGAGGCATAGACGGGTCAGCCACACGCTGTGTCCCGGCTGTAGGCGCAGTCTCACCATCTTCCGCATGTTCACCCAACTGAGGCCTTTATGTTGAAGGTCTCCATTGTCCTCGAGGCAGCTCCCTGCGCCTCATGCCAGCTCCCTGCACCTCATGCCGGCTGTCTTTGACAACTAGCCATAGTTATCTGATACATGCTTGACGCAGACCGTATTCATACGTCAAGCTGCTTGGCACGCAGACCGTATTCATACGTGCAAGCCGCTTAGCACGCAGACCGTATTCGTACGTGTAAGCTTGTCTTACATGCAGGCCGTATCCATACATGAGAGACGTCCGACAAACAGATCTTAAGTTGACTACACTAGTCAGCTTATACAGCTAGGAGCACATCAAGCAACAGGCACCAAAGTGTAGCGACAAACGCCAAGCGACAAACGCCTGAGTGACTAGTACCACAGCGACTAGCACTTACACTTAAGCAAATTGGAGAAAAGTACTCACTCTCGAAGAAGGCGGCACAAGTGTTTGGGCACCACTCGCCTTGCCATGGCACCATGTGTTGAGCAGCGGCCTGCGTTGTCTTGCCGTAGCCACCACTCAACAACCGCAGTGTATAGCGTCCACTGGGTAACACCTCTACCACTTTGTAGGGGCCGCGCATACCGGGATCGAGTTTTCCCGTTACCTGAGAAAACTTAATAACGAACACACAATCGTTAATATTAAATTGGCGAGGTGGGTGTCGCCCTTGATTTACTCGTTCGTCCTGCTTATCCCGATTGTCCTTCAGCAATTGACGAGCTCTACCTCTGGTGATCTCGCGTAAAGCTTCCCGGTTGGGCGTGCTATCTTGAAAAGCCACGTCACGTACCAACGCACGCACCACAGGAGTTGTAGCTTCAGTACCGATCAAAAGGTTAAGTGGGGAAACTTGGGTTGTTTTTTGTTTGGTGATATTTAACACTAACTGGAGCTTCCACAACGTGCCTGACCAGCTAGCCTTCTTGTAATTAGTCTGTATACGTAACATGTTGAGGATAGTTCGCATATACCGTTCGGCCTGACCGTTAGCGTGATGCATTTCCGGAGTTATGTAGTGCAAATTGCAACCAAGTTCGTTTATCCATGTTACAAAGTCATTGGATTCAAACATGCGTCCTCTGTCTGTAACCATAAGCTTAGGAACTCCAAATAATGAAACAGCTTGTGTAATAACACGCTTTAGCTCTATGGAATCTTGTCTAGTAATGGGGTACAGTAAGGAGTACTTAGTGAAAGCGTCTACTATAAGGAGGACGAATTTGTACCCTTCCGATACTGGCAAGGGACCTAAAGCGTCGACATGCACGGTGTCAAAAGGAGTGTCTGGTTTTTCCCAGGAAGTTATATTTTGTAATGGGGCACGCGGAACTCTTTTTTGAGAAATACATACGAGACAATGGGCAACGTATTTAGCTACAAATTGTCTTAGGCCTGGGAACCAGAAATGTCTCAAAATAAGATCCAGGGTCTTTTCTACACCGATATGTTCGTGTTCATCATGGAATACCCTAAGAAGGCTGAGTCGGTGACCCTTGGGAATGTAACAAAGCATTCGGGGTTGTTCACCTATCGGGGCGTATTTGTAGTACAAAATATCATTTTGCACTGAGTAACGATTCATATCTAGACTACCATCGCGAAGTTTTTCAATAAGGTCTCGAGTCTCATCGTCTGCCGATTGAGCTATTTGAGCCCAGTTACGAGGTCGGGATATTTGATTGACGTTAACTACTGGGTTTCGACTCAGGTAGTCTGCATGTGGCATCATTACTCCTTTCCGATATTCAATCGAGAATTCGAAGTCTTGGAGGTAGATCCACCAACGGGCAACACGTGGTAACAAGTCCTTCCTTCGTTCGGTCGACTTAAGGGCATTGCAGTCCGTGACTACTACGAATTTCAACCCTACGAGATAATGCCGGAAATTTTGAAGAGCCTTGACTACGGCGAGGGTTTCGAGTTCGTAAGAATGATATTTACGCTCGGCCCCTTGGGTAGACCTACTGAAATAAGCTACAACGTGTTTTTTTGAGTCGGGGTGGACCTGTATGAGAACAGCACCATAACCTGCACTGCTAGCGTCCGTATGGACCTCGGTTGGAAGGTTTGTATCGAAGATCGAAAGAACTGGCTCATTTGTAAGTTGTTTGATGAGGTATTGGCGAATAGCCTCGCATTCGGGTGACCATAGGAATTTGACATCCTTACGGGTTAACTGAGCAATTGGAGCGGTTCGAATCGCGTAGTCTTTAATGTATCGCCTAAAGTATCCCGCTAAACCAAGGAATTGGCGTACCTGTTTTACGTTTTCTGGTGGCGTGGTATTGGCTAAAGCTTCTACTTTTCGAGGACTCGGCCTAACCTGACCCTTACTTATCACTCTGCCTAAATACTCTACCTCGGTTACAAGAAAAGAGCACTTACGAAGGTTTATCGAAAATCCCGCCGTTGTGAGAGTATTTAATACTTTACGCAACAACTCAATTCCTTCATTTACGGTATAACTCATGAGGAGTACGTCATCGACGTAAACCAACACGTTACCCTCATTAATGTGATTGCGTAAGGTATCATTTATTATTCGTTGATATACAATAGGAGAATTCGCTAGTCCATATGGCATTTTGATGTATTCAAAATGGTCTTCGGGGGTTACGAAGCCAGTAAGGTGAATACTCTCCTCTTTAAGCCTAATTTGGTGAAAACCGGTAGCCATATCGAGACTAGAGAAGTATGTATAACCGCCTAATCTGTCAATGTGATCTTCTATTAATGGAAGAGGGTACCGATCTTTTACCGTGATTCTATTCAACGCTCTATAATCAACACAGAGCCTATCCGAGCCATCACGCTTCTTAACTAGTATTATAGGGCTTGCAAATTCCGAATTAGAGCGCCTAATTATTCCCTTGGCTAAAAGATCTTTAGTAATCTCTCGAACCCTAAGTTTTTCCTGGTGTGAGAGCTTGTATGGTCGGTAGACTACTGGTGTCGTTTTGGTAAGCCTTATCTCCATCTCTCCGGTTCGAACTGTAGTCGTGGCAGTACCAGATATTAAGAAAGTTGAAAACTCATTAATGACCGACATAAGGCTTTCCAATTCGTCACCCCGAAGAGGAGTATTAACATTGGTCTGATCGTTTAATTGAACGTTATAAATGCGAGTATCGTTACGCGTGAGGTACTGTTTGTCCTTGGTTCGAACGTAAGTTATTCCGTCGCGATTTAGAACATCGGTACCTATTATGATAGGTGCGTTCATAAAGGAAGATGGAACCACCAACAGATCTACCTCAATAGATATGTCGCTGAATTCTACTGTAACCGTGACGTAAGATGTGACAACTATCTCTTTATCGCTTATGCCTTTCAACACGCAACGTCTTGGTTTTGGTTGGCATGAAATATATTTAAGAACGTCTGAAGATATGAGGGATACGTCCAGGGCACCGCTATCAATGAGTACATCTACCGGCACCCCTTCCACCACTGCGGAAGTTATGTCCTTATTCTGGGCAAAATTGAACCGATAGGAGCAAAGATTAACGTTCCGTTGGTTTCGCGATTCAGAACGTGTCTTTGCAAAGCAATTGTCCTCAGCGTGTCCTTGTTTTTTACAAAAAGTGCATGTGTTGCTTGGTGCCGGTTGCGTGTTGGAAGTCACGTTAGGTTTTTGACGTTTGCAATCGCGACTGACATGCCCCCTTAGGTTGCAAGTAAAACATTTTGGACCTGAACGATTATTCGGCTTTGTTTGGATTTGTTTCTTAGAATCCGAATGATCTCGTTTTGGTGCTTTCGTATAAATTGACAAGAATGAAACAATAGTGTCAGGAGTAAGGTCTGAGTTGGCAGCGGCTGCTCGCACTTGAGGGCTGTCTATGCCACGGATAACGATAAGCGTTCTCAACTCGTCACTTAACCCCTGGACTATTTTCAAACGTAACAAAGTACGGCGCGCATATTCAGCGAACGTTGGGTATTTGTCTGAAGTTGTGTTCATGGTGTCGAATAGAATATTCGCGTAATCGAGTTTATTAGGGCAAAGAGATTTGAACTCTCGTTTAAAATTAGTCCACGTCCTATCGTTGGTGACCCATTCGCTCAACCAAACTTTAGCGTCCCCTTTCAGGCAGGAGGCCACACGTGATAAGCACTCATGATCGTTCCAGTCGTTTGCGTCTTTGGCGCGATCCACTTCCTCACACCATGCTTCAATACTATGTATCGAAGGGTCAAAATTTGACACATAATAGTGTTGTGACCTTGTAGGCTGCATAGTTTTAATTGCATGCATCAAAGCATGTGCAAGAGTGGACGCCTCAGAACGCGGTGTACCCGATCCTATATCCGTACTGTGCGAATGTCGCGGTACGCTCGAAAGCGCTGGGTTTGGTGCTTCAGGTGTAAATTCTCGTTTATCGCAAGCATGACGCCTACCACTACGTGAATTAGACCGCGACCTATCGTAGTTATTATTTAGCGAACGATCTTGACGACAAACACGTGAACCGCTACGCGAATGACGCTCATTCCTATCACGCGAGCGACGTCTTTCGATATTACGTGAATCACTCCGACTTCGGGTACGCGAGCTGTTCCGCGGATCATGTCGTTCATCACTCGAGTTACACCGCGAATCGTCATCACTATGTTTACGTAACCTAGTCTGCGAAACCCGCCTATTTCGAGAACCACGCTTCTTCCGATTACGCGGCCCATCTCGAGTATGATGCCGTTCACGCACCATTTTAACACACAATCACCGAATATAAATCACCAAAATATAACCACAAGAAGTAATAACACAAGCAAGCAATCGTTATACTTTTCAAAACACAGAAAAAAAATAACGGTTTTCTTATTCAAAAGTTGTTGCAAATTAACTAATTTAAATAGAGTGGGCAAACTAGTTCTTTATCCCACTTCTGATATAAGGTTCAGAAGTGGAAATGATTTAAAAAAAAACACACACCAATAAGAAAACCGTTTATTAAATCAAAATAAAATTAATCAACATCAGCACAGCTTTATTTAACTTAAGTTAGTTCAAATTATAATCACAAAGTAACAAAATAACGAAATAACGATTGCACACTTTGAAAATACAAAACAGCTCACGTGACCTTTAACCGAAGGAGATTCCTGCAGAGACGTCCGTACGTCGTGACCGCCAACGAAAAAGAGGGCTTGGCAGTCAACTGACACGCTATTTATAGGCAGTCCGGTGACGTGGGGTTGCCCGTTCCTTACAATATAATGCAAAAATAGTAATTTAAAGTCTTCAGCAGCTCCAACAGTATTTTTCAATGCTAATCAATTTATTTGTGCATCCTTATGGAGCAGGACCAGCGTTTAGCCAAGCATTTTTGTCGGCGATGTAATCCCCCAATTTATAATATGCCTGGCTGCATAGTGTGCGTTTTATACAAGATTTAAATTTTGCTTCATTCAGTTGAAGTATGTGGGTAGGTATTTTATTGTAACATTTTAAACAGTAGTCCATGAAAGACGAGTCTACTTTAGCCAGCCTGAAACCTGGTTGAGTCAAAGTCAATGGAATTGTCATCAGTGTGTTCCGCAGTTACCCTGTAGGCTGAGATAGGTTTTTCAATAAAGAAAAAAGATAAAGCAATAAAATTGGCAATATCTGCAGCTAAATTAACGTTTTTGCACCCGATGATAAGATCATCATCTGCCTAGCCTTTTCCCAACTATGTTGGGGTCGGCTTCCAGTCTAACCGGATGCAGCCGAGTACCATTATTTTTCACCCGAAGACAAAATAATGAAGATATTTAAATGATTGAAACTAAAACTATTGATTAATTGATTCCTAATGAGACCAAGACGTAATCAATTAACAACCAGGATTGTTTTCAAGTATCCACTTCAGCATTTCATTGCAGATATTTTTTTTTTAAATGAAGAGATATTATTGTGGACTGCCTCGATGGTCTAGTGGTCGCAACCGCTACTGCTGAGCACGAAGTTCTGGGTTCGATTCCCGGTTCGGGCAAAGTGTTATTGGGTTTTTAAATCTGGAATTTGTCAGTAACAGTCCTGAGTTTAGACTTGTGAACGGTTGATGGCAATATGCTTGCCTTCTATAAGCATAATCAGCCTATAGAGTATAAAGTTCACTCATACTCTATAGAAAAGGGAGGATCCTCCGACCAGATGGGTGTTGTGTCTGGCCGGCAACTGCCCAATGATTCATATCGGGCCATTGTATTTATGTTAATTGCACGGTAAACTCTGCTTGCGAGATGCAGGATTTTGGGTGACGTCAGTATGACGAGTTGTTCGCATGTGGCGTTGTAGATACTGCTACAAGACTATAATGTTCCCATTGCTGGGACACACGCCTCCTTTCTTCGAGAGGGAGTGGGCTATAATCTCCCCCACGAGCCCAGCACGGGTTGTTGCCCCCTATTACATACTGGCGAAATGTGGGAGAATACATGCGTGATGTTATATGGAGGGAAAACTACTTTTTCTACGACTAAATTCGTAGAAAAAGTATTTTTCCTATTTAGTGAAGTTATTATGTCACTAGTTCACGTTGGTAGATCATAAAAACCTTTCAAGCACTAGGTATTTTTTACTCTTGAATATGATTAACTAGCTACCCGCTCCTGCTTCGGACGCTTTTTACGGCTTGTTAAAAACTCGATATTTCTTTATTAAACGTAAGTTTAATATGAACTAGCTGCGCCCCCGGCTTCGTTCGCGTGCATGACGGAAAACAAATTGGATTTCATGGATTTATATTCATTTTTTTGCTCAGAACCCTAATTATATATTTTTTTTAAATATTTCCTGATAACATCAGCTTTCTGCTAGTGAAAATCCCGTCAAAAACGGTCTAACCGTTTCGGGGGTTAGCCGGAACAGAAAAACAGACAGAATTTAAAAAAAATGTTTTTTGTTATAAGTAACCGTACCGTATATATTTTCATAAGCATTTCCTTTAAAGCTGTTATTTGACATTACAATCAGACACTTCAATTTCATTTATTTGTGTAGAAAATTATAGTAAAAACCGGATCAAAATCCATTATGTAGAAGATCTATGCGGCGACATAGACAGACACGAAAGCGATTTTATTTTCTACCATGTATAAATATTAGAAGTATTATTTAACAATCATTGATTTACAAACGTAAAGTTCGACTTTGTGCGTCGAAAGCGAACTGAATGTAGCAAAAGTAAGTGTATAGAGGTATGAGGAACAGGGTGCATAAAGTTCACTCATCCTCAAAAGAAAAAGGAGGATCCTCCGAACACACGGGAATGTTTCTGGTTTGCTACTTCCTGGCGATTAATGTCGGGACGTTGTATATTTCACCGTATGATTATGATAATCGTTAGTTTATAATATATCTCGCGAGATTATAAACTATCGAAAATCATGAACTGCAAAAAAACATTTACAATTTAACACACACCTAATTTTGCGGTAGTTTTAATGTATCCATGGCAAACCGATAAATTGTGAACTGGTATCATACTTGCATGCAACGGATTGCACGTTGCGCTAATACTAAATAGACAAGTACCTAACTGCGACCAACTTGGAAGTAGCGATCGCTCGGCTCGCGCGCAGTTGTTCACTGTTCTATCCTTTTTTTTTTAACGTGGAGAAATGCTCTCGCATTTTGCACTACCACGGGGAAATAGTGCAGTTAAGTGGGACCCTAACCCATTAAAACTCCACGGTGTCCTCCTCTGCCGCTTACGGCGGGAACACGGGCACGCGTTAGCACTCATCCGTGCCGGCGCACCAGAACAGCCGGCGGACCAAACCAGCACATGGGCGCCAGACGACCTCGTGTCTGGGCACCCTTGGTCCCCCTGCGACGGGTTAGGTCATTGGCCTCGCCGCCTGCCAATTTTCCGCCGCAGAGGATAGGGAGAGCGGCCAACGTCATGCCAACATTCCTCCTCCCCTGCGGCCCCACCGCATCCGCCATCAGATGGTGACGACCCGTCAAAGCCGCGGAAGGTAGGGAGAGTCGCGCACCGCAATACCGGCACTCCTCTCTCGCCGCGGCCTCTAACCCTCAGCCGCGATGCGACCAATACGACATCGCGGCCCGCCTCAGTTGCGATGTCGCCCAAGCGGCACCGCAACCTACTTGTTGGCTGCTACGTCGTCGGCTTACCGACAAAAGCCCTGACGAGCGGCCCCTCCTCGGGTTCCTCTTGCTTCACCGTGGGTGACCAAACCGCGGCTACCGAGCCCTCGACAATGCGGGAACCCACCGGGGGGGGGGGGGAGCGGGGGGGATGTGGGTCACTGTTCTAATCTAACCTAATGCATCCTGTGCATAAGTGCAGGCTCGTTCACAATTTGACGGTTTGTTAAAGATAGATTACAATCTCGTGAGATAGATTATGAACTAACAGTGTTCGCAATCATACGGTATATGTATATACAACATTATTTTTTGTATATGCGAAACCCGAAATACGTGTCTAGTATTTTTATGTAAAGAATCTATGTACAACATTTCAAAACTGTGTCATGAAAAATCACAAAGTTATAAGCTTGTTAAGTTACCTGTTTGTCCGTACAAAAACATACTCACCCGCGCCGCGCCGTCTTGCGCTCATTGATAATAGTACGGTTAGGTATCTAGCCTAACCGTTCAGCGCGGAGATTGGATAACCTAGTTAGTGTCGCTTGGTGTCCAAGTTTTAACCTTTTTTAAATATTTTTGGGACAAAATATAACATGGGGTAAAAATTAATGGAATCGATTCAGTTACTTATTCTGAACAAACTATAGTCAGGGTTCGCATGTACTAAAAATAACGTTGTATATATGCTAACTGCTCGCGCTAAACTCTGATACCACGATGCAGGATTTTGCGTGACATCAGGGTGATGCATAGTTCACATGTGGTAATGTAGATTCCGCTAGAAGTGGTTACCTTTGCAATATTTAGTTCAGTTCACTATGTACTTGTAAATGAGGTCTTTAGGCAAAGTAACACACATAATCATAATGATATGCTTTTGAGCGAGCCGACACGATGAGGTGCGGGGTTCTACTCATTTAACGTGAGGCACTCCTAGCCCATAATTTTCTAAGTAAGCAACATCGGTTAAACACACAATGTTGCTCACAATAATGATGTCACAGGGTTGCCAGCTCTTTGTTTCTTTTTGTCTTAGATTAAGTAGCGTCTGCGAATTCCAGAGTAAGTTTTTTCATCACGAAATAAGGTTGAATTGTTCAGCGGCTTACTGTAGAACTGTACGAAGTTTTTGTTCCAAACAGTTTAAATTGTTCCTAAATCTCGTTTAGTTTAGATAAATCGTTAACTCTGTGGAGTTTTTCTGGAAACTCGACGCATTCTAGGATTGTTTGTTCTTTTTGTTCAAAAACTAGAACTCGCTTTAAAATTTCAGTTCTACAGCTGAAATAAAACCTAACATGTGCATTGCGTTGCCAAATCTCTTTGAACTAGAGCACATAAAATCTACCCTAAGCACCAGCTTTATCCTACAGTGTACTTCTAACTAAATCTCTAGCAAAAAATCTGGGACCGATTCCAATAATTTTGGGAAATCGCATAAAAACGATGTGTTTGATACATACGTACATACATTTACAGCCTTTAGCGCATCAACCCTAACGATATCAGATGGTGACATATTTTGGAGTACTTGTATACACGCACGTGCATAAACCATGCTCGTGTAGGCAGAAGAGTACTTATTTTAGGCCCATTATCTGCCAGTTATGTGTAAAATCCCATATAATAGGTACCCCCTATTATATGAGATTTTACACATAACTAGCCCATTAACCAGTCAACCGGTACTACCGCCAATTTTCTAATGGAAAAACACAATAACTGTCTGTCCCAGGGTTTGAACTCTGCAGTATACTGTTTCAGTGAAGCCTGCATGTTATCATATAATCATTACAGTGAAACATTACATGTTAAAGCTACCATAATGTGGTGTAAACTACCTCATCGTCTCATCTCGTCGTTTATAACCCATTCACGCTAAAAGGGTACTTAACTCAAGTCTTTTTAGGTAAATATTTGATCGCTCTTTCAAGTGGTAGGTGTGACAAAGTGAAGTCTTAATTATTAAGCAAGAATCGGCGAAGATTTATCTTGATTAATTTTGTTAGGAGTTTATTCGCGGTAAATTTAAACTTCATTAATTATCTGTTGTTTTAACTACAACTAAAATCTCAAAAAAATATATATATAAAATATCCCATTTTTATTAATTTTTAATAAAAATAGGACATTTTTAAACTCATGGGGGTAGGTGGAAACTACAGAACTTCACCTGCTACAATCCTTACTCCTTTTGCTTCGTTTGCGTTACATACGCTGGTTGTTAAGTACTACGCACCTGTCTTTTTAGGGTTCCGTAGCCAAATGGCAAAAACGGAACCCTTATAGATTCGTCATGTCTGTCTGTCTGTCTGTCTGTCTGTCTGTCTGTCCGTCTGTCTGTCTGTCCGTCCGTATGTCACAGCCACTTTTCTCTGAAACTATAAGAACTATACTGTTGAAACTTGGTAAGTAGATGTATTCTGTGAACCGCATTAAGATTTTTACACAAAAATAGAAAAAAAACAATAAATTTTAGGGTTCCCCATTCTTAGAACCGAAACTCAAAATTTTTTTTTTCATCAAACCCATACGTGTGGGGTATCTATGGGTAGGTCTTCAAAAATGATATTGAGGTTTCTAATATCATTTTTTTCTAAACTGAATAGTTTGCGCGAGAGACACTTCCAAAGTGGTAAAATGTGTGTCCCCCCCCCTGTAACTTCTAAAATAAGAGAATGATAAAACTAAAAAAAATATATGATCTACATTACCATGTAAACTACCACCGAAAATTGGTTTGGACGAGATCTAGTAAGTAGTTTTTTTTTAATACGTCATAAATCGTAAACCGCAATTTACCATTCATTCAACCAACTCAAAAATAAAAAAAAACATTTAATTTCATAAACATAAACCTTATGCATAAACCCGGATGTTACGGAACCCTCGGTGAGCGAGTCCGACTCGCTCTTGCCCGGTTTTTGAAGTACATCTTGTTTGGGTTACATACACTCGCTGGTTGTTGAGTACTCCGCACCTGTCCTTTCTGAACAACATCTTGTTTGCGTTACATACACACGCTGGTTGTTAAGTACTACGCACTTGTCCTTTCTGAAGAACATCTTGTTTGCGTTACATACACACGCTGGTTGTTAAGTACTCCGCACCTGTCCTTTCTGAACAACATCTTGTTTGCGTTACATACACACGCTCGTTGTTAAGTACTACGCACCTGTCCTTTCTGAAGAACATCTTTTTTGAGTTACATACACACGCTGGTTGTTATGTACTACGCACCTATCCTTTCTGAAGAACATCTCGTTTGCGTTACACACATACGCTAGTTGTTAAATACTACGCACCTGTCCTTTCTGAAGAACATCTCCAATATTTAGTATTTATTTAATATGTAGTATTTATTTAATATTTATTTCTAAATCTGTCTTCTGATTTAAATTTAATCGAAAAAATCTCTTTCAGTAGACATTATTATTGCATGAACAAGGCGTTTTCGGGAAAAGAATGTTGAATTCGCAGCTATTAATAACAAAGGAAATAACGCACGCCAACATAAAAGCCGGATATCTCAAAAATAACAATAAATAATTGTTTAGTTGAGGGTCCATCGTTTATCATAATTACTCAGCTGGTCCTCGATCACGGAAGGGTCTAGCCATGATCCCATGGGAGCCTTATGGACAATTAAATGGTTTGACGAAGGAAAAGGACAGCATTAAACGGGAATTAATTAACTACTAATCGTTCTTATCAGTCGCAAATGCGGAAATGGGGGAGTTTAGGATAGAAACCAAATTGAAATTGAATTAACTCTTTTTACTTTTTTAATACATTCATTTGTTTTAGTTTCTTAGCATAACAATACGCCTCTAAAGGCCGAATAGTTAGACAGAGCTGGTGTACCAATAGCATCACTAGTTATTGAGCCGTCAACAGGGCACATTCAGACTTCAGACTGCTACTGAATAATTGCTGTAGGAAAAACCCAATAACATTTTGCCCGACCAGAGAATCAAACTAAGTACCTCATGCTCTACGACTGCTTTACTAACAAGGCTCGAGGTTTTAGTTTCCTTCGACCGTGAGGCCCATCGTACATGACGCTACTCAAAAGTTATGTGTCCCAAATTCAAATCACTAATTAGTACCCAGAATGACACCGCCATTGAAATACTAGTGCTAGTATTTCAATGGCGGTCCATACCTACTTACATGACGCAACTTACTACAGTCCATTCATAGTTAAATAAATGTTTTAGGGTTCCGTACCTCAAAAGGATAAAACGGAACCCTTATAGGATCACTCGTGTGTCTGTCTGTCCGTCAGTCTGTCACAGCCAATTTGCACCGAATCTAATGGACCGATTAAGTTGAAATTTGGTACACATATTAATCTATGTGACCCAAACACAGACGAGTAACGTAAATAAATGAATTTTGAATATGGGGGTCATTTTTGGGGAGCAAGTAGAAAATTTAAAACAAGTTTCGCAATCTGTACAGTGTGACATATCAAATGAAAGGGCTTACTGTGAGGATCTTAAATATATTTTTTTTTATAATTTTAAAGTAAATTTCAAGGTCATTCAAGGTTCATTTCGAGGTCCACGCTCGAGGTTTGCCAGAGGGCTATGGAACGGAGTATTCTGGGTATCAAACTAACAGACCGAGTTAGGAATACGACCATCCGTTCCATCACAAAGATAACTGATGTCACTTGGAAAGCTGCCACGCTAAAATGGAACTGGGCTGGACACATCTGCCGCATGTCAGACGAACAATGGGCCAAACTTACGACCCAATGGGTCCCTCTTAATGGCAAACGACATCGTGGCAGGCCCAGACGGAGATGGCGGGATGAGCTGGACTCCTTCAACAAGAACTGGTCCTTAGCAGCTTTGAACAGAGAGAAGTGGAAAGAGAGTAGGGAGGCCTTTGCCCTGCAGTGGGACATCACAGGCTAATAATAAAGTAAATTTTATTAAAGTTATTTAGGAAAATAGACGTAAATTGACCACTCTCCCCCTTATCTCTGAAACTACTGAGCCTAAAATTTTGAAAAAAAAATACAGAAAATAGTTCTATACCTATAGATTAATGAATTTGGTACACATATTAATCTATGTGACCCAAACACAGACGAGTAACGTAAATAAATGAATTTTGAATATGGGGGTCATTTTTGGGCAGCAAGTAGAAAATTTTTTAAAAAGTTTCGCAATCTGTACAGTGTGACATATCAAATGAAAGGGGAGGATTACTGTGAGGATATTAAATATATATTTTTTTATAATTTTAAAGTAAATTTTAATAAAGTTATTTAGGAAAATAGACGTAAATTGACCATTCTCCCCTTTATCTCCGAAACTAAAAAAAAAAATACAGAAAATAGTTCTATACCTATAGATTACAGGAAAACCTATAAGAAGTCTGTGGTCTTAAAACAACATTGTAAATCTCTCAATATTGTGCGTACAAACATACATTTTCAGTTGGAATGTATGGGAGAACTTGTTTTAGAATTACAATGATAAGTTATTTTTAGTTAACACAAACAAATTTAGGTCAGATTTAAAAAAAAACATCGTAGATAAAATATTCATCGTACGGAACCCTCTCCAAGCGAGTTCAACTCGCACTTGACCGGTTTTTTCCTTCAGTTATTTTACCTCTGATATTGCATCACTGTCAAAATCACAGTGATCCTTATTCATTGGTATAATTAATATGACGGAGAAGGTATAGTGTGTCTCGTTATTATCAGCTATATTTTAACTACTGTGGGTATGCGCAATAGAAAAACAGTTTGCAGTTCAAATCAGATTATAATTTCACGAACAATTTAATCACACTAGCAAATAGCAGCAAAAACACACTGTAGGTATACGACACAACCAGATACGGAACGCGGGACAGTTTGCTGTTAGGTAGCTGCTTATGATGTCTGTCAAAATCTCATCATCATCATCATCATCAGCCTACAGCAGTCCACTGCTGGACATAGGCCTCTCCTATTGCACGCCATTCAAATCTATTTTCGGCAACTGTCCTCCAGCGGCTATTAACAATCCTGCGAAGATCGTCGTTCCACCTAGCCTGCGGGCATCCTACCTTACGTTTGCCGATTCGCGGTCTCCACACAAGAACACGTCTAACCCAACGGTCATCGGTTTTACGGCTAATACGGCCGGCCCATTGCGGCCCATTGCCACTTCAGCTTGCTTATTTTTTGAGCTATGTCGACAACTTTGGTTGTCAAAATCACGCTGATCTTTATTTTAGTGACTATAAGGTTGATGTTGCCACAGGTAAAATAACAGTGAAAAGTCTGTTACGTGTTAATACCTTATTGTGATGGGTTACGTCGTTGCCATTCCAATATAATACTACTTTTTCGTGTTGCCCTTGCGTAGCGTCATTGATGATATGGGCATCAGTCTTTTTAAGAATGATTAAATGTAATAAAATTACAATAATTTTGACTTCTTTGTCTACTGGAATATTTTTTAAACATTATACCAACTCTTTAGTAACTCCGCCCCATAATAATAACTTAACTTTATTGTTGCTTAAGACAACACTCATCCATTTTCAGTTCTGGCAAATATTAGCCTGACTAGAGAATATATTTTTCGGAGAAATAATAAAACTTTAGGCATTTTTATGTATAGGAATGTACCTATATATATTCATGTTATGTCTACACCGACACAACCGTTGTTCTTTTATTTCTCGTGAAATGTGAGCATTTTCATTGTTTTATTTCACTCCGTTCCGTATTCAGAAATGTACCTCCACTTTTATTCGTTCGTAAAACATTTTCTAAAAAAAAATATTTCAATTTATATTTTATCTGTACCTTACTTTTTCTATGGATTTGTTTTGACTGCTTTCATTTTCGACTAAACATCAATGCTGCCCTAAGGCAACCATTAAAAGTATATTTCGCTTAGAGTATTTTTTTATGGATTTTTATGTGGAATTGGACCGGTGATAGGTATCTGTCGCATGTCTGAGCAGCAGTAAGCAAAAGCCACCACTCAGGGGTTACAAATGGCTGGAAACGACTGCGCGGCAAGCTCGGAAAGAGATGGCCAGATGAGCTGGACTCCTTCTTAAAGGATTGGCCCACAATCGCAGTAGACCGGGAAAAGTGTAAAGAGGGAGGGTTTTTCCTGCAGTGGGCCAACACAGGCTAGTAATAAATAAATAGAGTTCTGGCTGTAACACATATGAAGTTGTAAAAGATGGCGTCTGCATACGTGTATGTTTTGTGCCAGTGGCTTATTAACAACTAGCAGCGCCCTGCGGTTTCACCCGCGTAAGTTTTGATCCCGTAAGAATATCGGGATAAAACTAACCTAAGTCCTTTCCCGGGACTCAAACTATCTTTATACCAAATGTCATCTAAATCTGTTCAACGGTTTACGCGTAATTGATAAATGATAAATGATTTTATTTTTGTAAGTAGGTTTGTACAAACACTTTTACACGTCAATCATGTTTTTTTAAAACTAGATGAGGTCGGCGTTTCCTATCTGACTACTCTGAGAAGAAAGGCCGAAACAAACTCAGAGGTCACAGTCTCTTTTAAAGTCCAGACATAATCTTGGTCAGGTTATATGAAGACCATGTAGATCGATGTCTGAGATGGTCTTTTGAGGAAAGAACCACACAGATTGAGAGGACCTGTCCAGTCAGTGCACGCATTTGTCAGAAATCGTGCAGCTCAACTGAATTGAGTAACAAACATTCAAACATCTTCACAAACTTTCACATTTATGATATTAGTAGGATAGTGAACCAACAACTAGTATTAAGGGTGCTAGAAATAAGCTTATGAGTTAATAGTTATGAAACAAACTGAAAACTTCGTAATAACTACCACAAAATGGGATGAAAATACTACAAGCGCCAAATCAGGATACATTCTACACCTCTGTACAGATAATTTTCCCAATCAACTTTGAACCTTATGTTTTAGCGATAAAGTTGAAAATCTATTAAAGAAATTTGACAGATTGTAGTACCTTGATGTGTACGTACATTATTTTCTCAAACTGAAGCATTCAGGTATTTCAAATAAACCAATTACAGGCACTTTTGAATTGTCAAGAGATCGGCCAGTCAGAAAGATGAAGCTAGTAGCCCATTCCAAAGCGTACACTTTTAGTTACTTGGTCCTGTAAAAATTTAAACAAAAACAATTTCCCAAAAATATTTTAATTTTCATTGTATCTGACTGCGAAGTCTTTATTCTACGTGACCAATTTACAGAATGCCTTTTTATTCGTGTCTCACTACAGTCTCAGGGGTGAATTAATTACAAAATGTGTCAAGTCACATCCACGGACGACATAACGAAGAGAGACAAAATTCAATTTTTATAACAGGCACGTGTCGTAATTAAAATATGCATTCTTTTGTTTTAACCATTTCATTACATCTGAGGGGTAATCTCGTTATTTTAAGAAGGTTCACAGTCTGTTCTTAACTTCATTCTGTCAAAAACATTTTTGATAAGTTGAATCTCAGCGACAACCAATGTCAAAACATTGGTTGTCGCTGAGATTTTGAAGTTTTTAATTATTCTAATGTAATTTTTATGGTTCTGCCGGTCGATTTTGTAAAAATCTCACCGTGAAAACTTAGGTGAAAAGAGTTTGTTTTTGCTAGGAATTGACACTATTGACAGCTCACTCCACGCTCACTTCACCTAATTTTTCACGGTGAGATATTTACAGAATAGCACCGTTGTAGCTAAATGGCAAACGGAACCCTTATAATTTCGTCATGTCCTTCCGGATGTCGGACAGGCATTTGACTCGGGAGACTATTCGCACTATATTGATTAAAATTGGGGAAAAAGGTGGTGTTCTTAATGGTGTAATAAAATAAAAAAAAATAAAAAATTGTTGTGGCACTCCCCAGGTGTAAAGTCCTCCACATGTATCCACATGTACCTAACCGATGAATGAACAAAAATAATTCAATACACTTATGTGTGGTGGGGATTTGTTGTTAAATCCCATAATGAAAAATATGATGGTGTTTCCAAGTTCCTTTACTATACTTATTTAAATATCTAGTTTTTGAGATTTGGGATATTTTTTCGGTTAAAACCGCAAAAAATAACCTCGATATTTAAATTTCTTCAAGAAATACAAACATATTTCTACTGTCGATAAAATACATCCTGTGCCAGCGTAATTATTCTTCCTATCTACGATACTTTTACTATGCCTGACAAGTTTTTAATAATAAAGTAGTCGGAAGTACATAGAAGAAAATTTACTGCAATTATTTACTTACTTACATGACAGGTGGCCGTGAATAATTGTATTGAATTAAGAATTACTCATGTGAATTATACAATCACGGTGATTGATAGTTAAGCAAATTGGACTACTTACTCAGGCTCTAAAGTCTAATGGCACTGCACAACCCTTATAATTGTATTAATTGGCAATTTTATAACTTCAATAAAACCTTAATTATAAAAAAAAACAACCTACTTCCAAAAAAACACTACTAAAAAAACACATATACAAACAACAATACATAACAACACATAACTACAATACATAACTTTTTAAAATTTTCGGTTGTATTTTTTATAATAAAGTTTTTTATTTTTCACTTTTTACCTACTCTACATAAATTCGTATTCTTGCTCAGTTACGAGAATATCATCAACATACACTAAGTAACTCAAGCTAACTCAAAAACCACTCATCAGAACTTGACCACCAGTATACGAGTATATCCTTTCAAACAAGAGCAGAATTTTCCAAGTCGGCTTATAAATGACGAGTTCTGAGGGAACAACCATAAAAAATATACAACGGAATTGAGCAATTCCTCATTTATTTGAAGTCGTTTACAAAATACTGTTAAGCCATTATATAACTGTACTAATTTCAATACTAATTTCTTTAAAATGCCTTTGAATAAATTTAATTAAGTAAACGAAACCAAATAAACGTTTCGAACTATAAACGTTTTCGCAATTACTTATGTAAAGCTTTACGCATAATAATAATAAGAATCGCATAGAATCGGTTGAATTCAGAAATATTTCAATATTTTAATTATATTTCGAGAATAAAAAAAAACGAATATAACCGTGCTGCTGCGGCAGGAACATATTATCCTATGGATCCTGAATTAATTCTTCCACACGAAGCTCTACTACTTTTGAGGTTGCAATTTTTTCCATTGAAGTAGATGTCTAACAGTAAATTTTAACAAATTAATTACATAGATTTTTTTACTCATCATCATCATCATCTGCCTAGCCTATTCCCAACTATGTTGGGGTCGGCTTCCAGTCTAACCGGATGCAGCTGAATACCAGTATTTTACATGGAGCGACTGCCTATCTGACCTCCACAACCCAGTTACTGGCTAATAAGATACCCATTGGTAAGACTGGTTGTCAGACTTTCGGGCTTCTGACTACCCGTAACGACTGTCAAAGATCCACAAATGGCAGCCGGGACCAACGGTTTAACGTGCTTTCCGAGGCACGGAGGTGTCTCGGTATATAGAAGGGTGACCATCTGTTACCTAAGACCCCTCCGTGCCTCTGAAAGCACGAAGCCGTTGGTCCCGGCTGTCATTAGTGGATCTTTGACAGTCGTTACGGTCGTCAGAAGCCCGACTAACAACCAGTCTTACCAAGGGGTATTATCCAGTAACTGGGTTGAGGAGGTCAGATACAGTCGCTCCATGTAAAATGTTGCTATTTAGCTGCATCCAGTTAGATTGGAAGCCGACCCCAACATAGTTGGGAAAAGTCTAGGCAGATGATGAGGGTTGCATTGGACTTGAACGCGGAACCTAAAAAATTGCTGTGCCGTACGTTTTTACCGCGAAGACATTGATTGCACTTTTCTATAAAACAGCAATTTTTTTTATTATTATTATTATTATTATTATTAGCCTGTGATGTCCCACTGCAGGGCAAAGGCCTCCCTACTCTCTTTCCACTTCTCTCTGTTCAAAGCTGCTAAGGACCAGTTCTTGTTGAAGGAGTCCAGCTCATCCAATTTTTTTTAATCTACTAAAATTTTCTACTCTAGTGGCACCTTTTTTTTTTTTGTTTTTAGGGAAAACCTTCGAAAGGCACCTGGACTTTGGGGAAAAAGACCAGGTAGTGTGGGATTCTTACCTCACTAAAACCACCCCGGTGATCACCATCAGCACATGAAGGGGGGCCCGTTACCTCTTAATAGACCAATCCGGAACCCCCTCAGTGCAACGCCTGTTAGGGCACGTCTCTGGGGAGACTATAAAGTGGTCTCCCCTGAGCCTCGCTTTACACGGCAGCACGTGATCACAGTGCCACCGTATTCCTTGGAATCACTTGGTGGACAATCAGAGTCCCCACTCCTAGCGCCCGTGATTCCAGTGTCCCGCCTGCATTCAATGATGCAGGTGGGGTTTCGGGGTGTCAGGCGTCGAGGCGGTTGCCTCCTCGACGCCTTCTTCTCCGAGCGGGATTGGCATTTCTACTCTAGTGGCACCTAGTGGTCTAGAATCATGTGCTGGATGGCATGGTTACAGTTTATGCGCGATGATCTCCCTACCACCCGCATGTGTTATGTAGGTACCGCATATGAACACTTGCCACGATCCTGTAGCCAAACAAAGCTCTACTACTTTTGAGATTGCAATTTTTTCCATTGAAGCAGATGTCGACCCCAACATAGTTGGGTGAAGGCTAGGCAAATGATACTCGTACTTTGTTTGTTATAATACCCTTTAGAACCACAGGTGTGTTATTAACGTTATGCTCCATTATCACGATTGAGAAGTCATTAATCTCGATCTCGGAACAATGGCGAAACATAAATCTAATACGGTTTAATGGTGTGAAATCACACTTGATATAGAGGCGAGAATTACCAATAATACGGTAGGTAGGTCAGGCCATGTTCTCAATACCCGGAAATCAATCAGGAATGTCGAATTTAGAGCTTCTGTTTTGGTGTAAAAGCTTTTACCTATTTATGATGTAGTTTTGATTTTACCTTCATGATTATCCCAAAAACGCTTTATAGGTACTCATAAATCGTTTTTGGAATAATCATGAAGGTAGGTATGCACTCGCATAGTGTGTATTCGATGCTGCTTTGATAGATTTACAGACAAATGTTGCATATCTCTGCACCTAAAATCTTTATCTATACTCATATTTTTGTTTACATTTTTAATTTTGTTTTTTTTTTTTTGCCTGAGTCCGTATAGATTTTATTGTATTTGTTGGTAAAGGTATTGTCGTGGCTAGCTAATATATGGCAAACAATTTAATTTTTTGTCTGTGTGGTGCCGGACTTAAAGAATAGCACCACCCCATACTTCCCGTGGGTGTCGTAAAAGGCGACTACGGGGCGTACCGGAGAATGGGCAGCAGCGTTCTCTATGCATTCCACCACCATTCTATACTGCGATCGCCAACCCGCCTGCCAAGCGTGGCGATTATGGCAACCCCCCCCCCCCCCTCCTTGGGGGAGGCCTATGTCCAGCAGTGGACGTCGTTCGGCTGAAAAATGAAAAAAAAAATGATGAATGAACAGACAGCTGTGCTGCTGGGGAGTTTCTTCTCCCCAGTGAAAGCACTAGGAAGTTGTGAAGGGCGGGCGTTTTGGGGGACTGTCTTTTGTAATTTTGACGTTCGAAAAATGTTGATTCTCAGCCTAGTTTGATTATGACTTTTGATTTATAATAATGCTGTAGAGTTTGTTTGAACGCAGTAATCTCTGAAAATAGCAGTCGGATTTGAAATATTATTTTTGTATTTGATAGCCGAATTCTTGAGGAAGGCTATAGCCTATTAAACATTACGTTAATAATCCTTAGGAACTGAGCAAAAAGAAAAAGAGTCAGAAAAACGCTAAGCGAAAACTAAGTGATAGCGCGGGCAGGCGATGCTATACGACCGGGTGGGTTGGAGGAACAAGAAATTTCATGCGGAAAAAGCCACGAGTGGAAGCTAGTTCAATAGATATAACTAGTATTAAAAACTGGCCAAGTGCGAGTCGGACTCGCACACGAAGGGTTCCGTACCACAAGGCGAAAACGCCGAAAAAAACATGCTTGTTATATCGGAGCCCCCCTTAAATATTCATTTTATTTTGTTTTTAGTATTTGTTGTTATAGTGGCAACAGACATACATAATTTGTGAAAATTTCAACTGTCTAGCTATCGCGGTCCTTGAGATACAGCCTGGTGACAGACAGACGGACAGACAGCGAAATCTTAGTAATAGGGTCCCGTTTTTACCCTTTGGGTACGGAACTCTAATATACCAACCAATCAGTGTAGGTAGGCCAATCAGATTATCAGTAATTTAGCAAAAATTAAGTTGAAATTGCTTTGAGATTATTTTTAAAAGAAAATAAGTATCGGATAAGTACCTGACTATGGAGGTGCGTTAATTTTGAAACTTGTTCAGCGTCTCTTACAATCTCCACAGATAAAACACATTTTTTTTTACCCATTTGTTCTCAGCTTTAATGTTATTCTGTCATAGCGGCATTTGGGCAAAATTACATTTTGGCACTAGGCAATTTTTACATTTTGACACTAGGACTATGTTGCCCATTGATTTTTGTCTTTGTAACATTTAATATCCGGCGTCCTATTTTACTGTGTGTACTGTCAACAAAAGAAGTATGCAGGATATAGTTAAAGTTTAATAAGAAACCGATGGATGTTCTTGAATAAAATTTTGTTTTATTAGGGGCTGATTTTCCAATCGTCTGATAACTTTATTCGAGGAGTAATTTTAATTTTGAAATTATGACGGTTATTTCATACAGAAACTGTCAAACGTCAATATTATACCTCGAATAAAAGTTATCTGGCGATTGAAAACAAAGCTCATTTATCAAATTAAATTTCAGTCGACAAAATCCATCGGTTTCTTACTATACTTCAACTATATCCGACGATCCTGCATAACCACTTATCTCTTTTGTTGATATTTACATAATATTAATAAAATAACTAAGCAAATGATGTACCTACACATCCAATCTTAGCAAAGCTAAGTAAAAGCATCAGGGATCAAAGGATTACACCAAAATTCCAAGAAAAACAGTAATTTTAGTGTTCCGAAAAAAAACTCGCTTTATAATTCTAACGTACATGTTCCAAGGGTGAAAGTAATCCATTTACGAAGATCTACCTATCAAATATCTTTGATGGATGTGTGTTACTGAAACCTTTATACATACATTTCGACCTTATTTTTTCCCCGACACGGAGAAGCGGCTTATTAGTAGATTCACACGAATTTACTTGCCCGAAACAGGCGAATTAAAGTATAGAAAAAAGGACCACTATAGCGCATAGAAGTAATAAGAGTTAAATATTATTAAACGTGTACATTTTTGTTAACTTCATTGCATATAATTCAAAATGTGCCAATTGCCTAATACATATTATTTCTGGAGTTGTCGATTCACCCAAAAGTAAATTAGCTTCATGCGAGTCGCCTATAGAAAAAATTATATTATAAAAAGTGTCGATTCGCCTGTTTAGGGCAAATAAATTCGTGCGAATCCCCTGATCCGGTAAACCCCAAAAGGACGGTATGTTTTTATTCAGTTTTGATTAAGAATATGATTGAGTACTTAAGGAGCCGGCGAACTACGCATTAAATATCTAGGTTTCCAAATATACAGGGTTATTGCTAAAACACTAACAACCTCTTAAGAGGTCATTGCACTCATCATTATGAACAACTTTTACTATGGGACCAAACCAGAAATCGCGAAAAAAAAACAAGCTGTTCCCTACATTTATGTTCGTATAACTCGTCAAGATGTAGGGAACAGCTGATTTTTATTTCGCGATTTCAGGTTTGGTCCCATAGTAAAAGTTGTTCATAATGATGAGTTCAATGACCTCTTAAGAGGTTGTTAATGTTTTACCAATAACCCTGTATAATCTTTTGAATGGACTCTGATTTAAAGACGAGTTATGGGAAAAATAAGTTTTCTATAGAAATTTGAAATTCCTCAATTATCTTGGTATTACGTTTGTATGAACTGCGCATGCTCCGCCGGCCCCTTAAAGAAAGTTTAAACATAAACTAAATAGGTACGTTATAATAATAATCTTACACCGATCGAAACCGCGATAGCAGTCGTGTACTAAGTTAGAACTTCGCTATTATTCGCAACTAGTTTCAGTACTTATTCGTACAGAGGTCACGTCTTAGAGTTGTGAAAATGACTTTTACTGTTTACCCTTCCATTGATTTGCTTTTTAATACAAAAAAAAAAACAGTAGAAATGAGAACCTCCTCCTTTTTGAAGTCGGTTAATTATGTATTACGGCACTTAAAGCCACAATGCCTCCCATGACAATTCCACTAAGCCACCACTGAAAAGTAGTAGGAAAGCAAACGACACAATTTCGTTTACTTGAATTTTTACCACAAATTTTGGTTTAAAAACCAAACTGCGCAACCGATTTTGATGAAATTTCTATAGGACTCATCTGAAAGTATATCCTTTCAAATAAAAGAAGAATTTTGCAAATCGGCTTATAAATAACGGAGTTCTGAGGAAAAACATAAAAAAACTGAATTGATAACCTCCTTTTTTTTTTTGAAGTCGGTTAATATAAACACATAATAATATTGTATTGTTCTTTGGTAAATAAAACACTCTTATTTGATTTGTATGTTACGCGATAGCTCCGGCAATTGTAAATCGATTCCATTTTTCTTTTTATTTCCCTTCTACATAATTATATTAGAAGAGTAACTTCGCTTGGGTAATGTTTGAGTTAGCTTCGTATTTTTGCCACTTAGTTTATACTGATGATGTTATTATAACTTCCTGTCACTGATATTTACATAGCAAATAGAGTTATACGAATTAGCGTGGGGTAAGTACTACTTAAATGTGAAAAATTAAAACTTTTTTCCAAAAAAAAAACAACCGACTTCCAAAAAAGACACTACAAAGTGAAAAATAACTTTAATTCCGGAAGTCGACGGCAAACAACAAAAATGCGAACCCAACGACACAGACTTCCGAAATTAGAGTTATTTTTCACTTTGTAGTGTCTTTTTTGGAAGTCGGTTTTTTTTTTAAGTTTTTATAAAAAATGTACTTAAGTTAAATATAATTGGCGGAATGTGGGTGTACTATATACCTATAGTAAGCCGTAAGTATACCCGAAGGGTAAGGCAGAGGTATATGTAGGTAAAAGAAAGAAGAAAGAAAATACATTTATGTAGCACAGACTAAAAACACACACAATACACCAGATACATACATCAGATAAAAACAAATAAAAAGTGTACAGTCCGATGCAAAAAATTTGCAGGAAAGTGAAGTCAAGGCAGCGCCAAAAAGGCCCAGTTCAGCAAAGAAATGCAAATGGCAAAATGCCAGACAACTAGTTCCTGACGCTGGTTTTGAACTGGACCTGATGTGTGAGGTGACGGATGTAAATCCGTTTTATACTGCAACGTGACGTGTGTATGCAGTAAGTACGTATGTAGTGCGAGTGTATGAAGGTACAGACGCCAGCACATTAAGCTACTACAATCAGCCAAATTTCTTTAATAGATTTTCAACTTTATCGCAATTTTTTTTTTTAAAGCGTAGGGATTTTTTATTAATGGAAACAATTTTAAAAGCTAACAATATTAAAATAATAGTAATATGTACAAATATACAAAAAGGAGGGGAAATAAACAAAGGGCATCAAAAAATTCATCCGCATCGCTGTCCACAGGAAACGTGCCCAAAAGACTGGCAGCATTGCCACATCATTTCAGCCGAAAGACGTCCACTGCTGGACATAGGCCTCCCCCAAAAGGGGGGGGGGGGGGGGTTTGCCATAATCGCCACGCTTGGCAGGCGGGTTGGCGATCGCAGTATGGTGGTGGAATGCATAGAGAACGCTGCTGCCCATTCTCCAGTACGCCCCTTAGTCGCCCCTTAGTCGCCCACGGGAAGTATGGAGTGGTGCTATTCTTTAAGTCCGGCACCATACAGACAGCATTGCCACGTTGTATGGCAATGCTGATTTTTTAGCCAAAAAATAGGCCAGCCCTCTGGTCACGTGAAGAGTCGACCAACCGCTTGGCGATGTCTCGAAATTATAACGTTCAAAGTTGATTGGCAAAATTAGACAGTTTCGGGTAGCTTGATGTGCTGGCGTCGTACACCTCTGCGTTACCCTTCTGTAGAAGCAGGTGTGTTGTTATAAATATTAAGACACCAAAATAATTGCGTAACACACTTTCAATCACAATCTGAATGGTTTTGAAGGACATCACACTAATATTATAAAGGCCAAAGTTTGTGTGTGAATGTGTGTATGTGTGTGTGTATTGGTGAAGATCCACAAGTTTTTTTACACAGTTAGTGATAGCTCTGGTAGGGATTCTAGCTTTTTCCCAAAATATAATACACTCTCGAACAACGAGATTTGCGCTTTCATTAACAGCCAATTTAACTTCGCGAATGTTAAAAAACTGGCCAAGTGCGAGTCGGACTCGCTCACGAAGGGTTCCGTACCACAAGGCAAAAACGCCGAAAAAAACATGTTCGTTGTATGGGAGCCCCCCTTAAATATTTATTTTATTTTAATTTTATTATTTATTATTAAAGTTAAAATACAACTGAGTATTTTGTGAATATTTCAAGTGCCTACCTGTTGCCATTTTTGATATCGAGCAAAAAAGGGCAAAAAAATCGAGTTTGTTGTATGGGAGCCCCCCTTAAATATTTATTTTATTTTGTTTTTAGTATTTGTTGTTATAGCGGCAACAGAAATACATCATGTGTGAAAATTTCAACTGTCTAGCTATCGCGGTTCTTGAGATACAGCCTGGTGACAGACAGACAGACAGACGGACAGACGGACAGACGGACAGACGGACAGACGGACAGACAGTGAAGTCTTAGTAATAGGGTCCCGGTTTTACCCTTTGGGTACGGAACCCTAAAAAGAGGACTGCAAGAACTTGACGGTTAGACGGTAACTTTGCTTCAGTTTATTTGATAGTTCACGTCACCTACTAAGAAAATACTTTTTTTATTGCTTCTTAATTCCACTGCCATTTTTTAAATGTAAAACAATATGTGTTAATCACGAGACTAAGCCCCTTCGCACATGGCGTCGTATCGTAAGCGTATCGTAGAACGCGCGAAGTACGAGAGCAATACGAGCAGGAACATGTTCAAACAAGTCCGCACACGAGGCGGTGTTGCAGCGTATCGTATGAGGTGTTCATTGTCATTACGATAGTCGTAGCGTACTGGCGTAAAACGGACAGTTCACGTGCAGCAACAAACAATCTTTTCTAACTATTTGCGATGTATGGATGGATCCAATGAGCACGTCGCTTTCTACTTCTAGCGAAATCAAATAACAAGAAATCCTCTTCGTCTGAAGAGATGGTAAGGTCATCAATAAATTCCCCAAACACATCTGGTACGCTTTTCGCCATGATTTCAACTGAGATATTACAAAACGATACGTCTACGCGACGATTCGTTTGTAGAACACTCCGCGTCTCGTGCGCGTAGCGTAATTACGATACGCGCGCGAGACAACTACGCCTACGACCCATGTGCGAAAAGCCTAACTGAGAACAAATGACAAATACGGCGAGTACGCGCCGCTACTTCCACATAACTTGTATGAACATGATTCGATGCAACTCGGCACGGGTTATCGGTCTTCAAATAAGGTGAAAATTCATTCCCGAGTGTTTTAGGAACAAATGAACAAAACTGCGTTAAACCATGCGTTAACAAATATAAACTTTGAAAAATAAGGGACACCCTAGTGTGTGTTTTTATATGTTTGTTACCTCTTCAAGCTCAAGCGGCTGGACCAATTTTGATAAAATTTTGTATGGAGGTAGCTGACACCCTGGATACATATATAGTTTATTTTTATCCCGATATTCCTACGGGATCGATATTTAGGCGGGTGAAACCGCGGGGCGCAGTTAGTTGCTTCATATGTTCGAAAAATTTGTCTGCTCAACAACGTAAAAAACTCAATGAATGTTTTTGAATAAAGTTGTCAAAATGAAAGCCATTGCTACTGTTAGTGTATTACGCAATAATAAAAACCTGTTTTAGTGCTATTAATTTAAATGAAAAATATTCTGACAAAATGTTAGGAAAGTCACTTACAGCAAATCTTCTTGAGTGACGTTTCCTAATTTGGTTACCAGGAACGCAGACGTACCAAGCAATCGCTCATCCCTTTCGCACTAGATAGGAGCAAAGCCAAATTTCTGAGAAATACTCTGTTTACGGTTCCAGCCCACATCTACTTAAAACTTATTGGTAGTCGTAGCAAAGGAAACTTTTCTCTGAGAAACAGGGATTGAAATGAAAAGGGGAATTTAGGTAGGTACACACGCCAGACACATCAAGTTCCTACAATCTTTCAAATGTCTTTGATAGATTTTTCAACTTTATCGCTTAAGGTTCAAAGTTGATTGGGAAAATTTGACAGTTTCGGGTAGCTTGATGTGCTGGCGTCTGTACCTACGTACTTAGCTGAAGATGTGATCTAAAAATAAAGGAATGAAGTAAAGTCAATCCGTTAAAATCTTTTGCCATTAAGAGCGTTTACGCCGTACGGCATTTCATACAAACTTTCGAACCCTTATTTTTCGAAACGAATGAACCGATTTTAATGGAACTTCATACGCATAAGCAGGATACAAATGTCTAAAAAGTTAGTAAAGAACACTTTCGAAATGTCTTATCTAAAAAAAGATAACTGGATATCTCTGTTTCTATGGAAAATTTTAAATCTGTCTAATTTGGCTGTAACACAATTTTTTCGAAAATGTTCTGTACTTACTTTTTAGACCTTCGTTTCCTGCTTATGCGTATGAAGTTTCATTAAAATCGGTTCATTCATATCGAAAAATAAGGGTTTGAAAGTTTGTATGAAATGCTGTACGGCGTAAACGCTCTTAAACGTGGTATTGCTGCCAGTTTTAGACGGCGTTTGTTTGTATATTCATTTACAATTACTTACAAATACTGTAGGCACAGCTCTCGAAACGGCGAAGGAAAACATCACGAGGAAACCGGCATGTCCTAGAACCAAACAATGTTATTGCGTTGTTTTTGTGACGTCTACCAACCCCTCAACGGGCCCGCGTGGTAGATTACGGCCCACACCCTCTCACAGAGAGGAGGCCTGTGTCCCAGAAGTGGGAGCATTATTGGTTGATTATGATACTGTAGATACATTTAAAACCTAATTGAGTAAAGCATAAGATAAGATAACCCGCTTTTGTATCACATTTTAGCAGACATAAAAGAGACTCAGTGGGTTTTCTATGCTAAACAGAAAGGGTTGAATTAATAGGAACAACGGAATACAAAACCTCTTCTCGTTCAATTTTTCACTACTCACATACAGAATCAGATAAAGCATAAGGAAATGGAACCACATTCATACAGTAATCCACCATACGAATAATTAAGACGGCTCCAATTTAAAAGGACGCAACTCCCAAAGGATGGGCCATATCTGAACTCGGATGAAAGGTCTAATCTGTCCCGGATCTGATGCTTGCAGGTTCCCGTTATTACTCACGTTTCCCGGGACACAAATGGCATTTTCCTCTTCTGACATAATCATGTGACAAGTTGAGTTTCGTTTGTTTCCAAGTATGCGTATGTTGGTAACCATTCTCCTTTCCGGAGTCGGTAAATTCCAATAGGGATCGGGGTAATGTATTGTTACTATTACGGCTTTCTATCCTTTCGTAGGAGCTGAAAGTGGTGAATCAGGGATTATTTTCAGGTGGGTGGATAGCTGTCTGCTGGTTCACTAGTGACACATATCACATTAGGTATGTTGGTTTTCTTTACTCATGTGAATTGTGTTTAATGTTGCGAAAATTTGTCACAAAATTACAACATTGACACATTTTGACGTGCTGTTTAATAAAGCTGAATAATAAGTGAGAAACTTGGAGAATTGTCAGATTATCGCCTGTCATCTGTCGCCTATTGGTTATAATAAATAGGCCCCGAAAGGAATTATGTACACTAATCACAAACCGCCCTGTATGTCATTAAAGCATAGGTATAAATAATACCTGTAGGCATTGTGATAAACAATACCTCTGTGTAAATAACCTAAGGCGCTGCTTTTCACATGGACGGCGGCAATACAGGCGGCAGCACATCAAGCTACCCGAAACTGTCAAATTATCCCAGTCAACTTTGAACCTTATGCTTAAGCGATAAAGTTGAAATGTACTAAATAAATTTGACAGATTGTAGTAGCTTGATGTGCTGGCGTCTGTACGTCGTGTCGCGTTCGCGTCGCTTGCTCCCACGTCACTACTCCAGACTCTCTTCATATTTTGGCCGCTAAGACCAAACTACAAACGTAGTATCTAAACAGGTAGGTAAGTTTTATAAAAATGTGGCTGTTATTTTACTATTATTTTTTACACTATTGTGATGTCTTACGAGTTCCACGCGAACGAGGTCGCGAGCATAAGCTAGTGTTTAAACAACGTAATAGTATTGTGAAGTAACATTATATCAGGTATCTAATCCTGTTAATACCAAAACAATTTGAGTAAATTAACCAAAATCAGAGGTATCTGTTATGTTTGAATTTTACGACACGGAGTCTGGCTCAGTTGCCTAGTTATTTGACATAAGCTATTTACTTAATTGCCTCTTGTTAGCCAGATTGAATATGGATGCTCTGATACATATTCAAGTTTGTATTTGCACAATCACTTGTTTTGTGCCTCTATTCGGAGTTGAAGACGAATAATCAAGAGTCTGTTGAAAGCTTATTATTTTGCTCTTGTTTTGTGAAGTGCCTTTCTTGAATCTTAATATTCGTAATCGAATTGCGTTCCTGTTTTCTTTTTTCCTGTGGTCATCTTGTACAATATACATGGTTAAGACGACAATATACAACAATAAACTTCGTATATCTAATGAAATTCCTTGTTGTGATATTGCCTAATAATGATTAACCCTTAGTATGACGGAACGTAGATCTACGCGAGACACAATGGCTTTTTAATTGTGTCTGTAATTACGACATACAAGGGGTTAAGTATTAATTCGTCGAGTCGTTGAGCTACTTAAGTCCTGAGTACACGATAACTGACAAATGTATGCACTGACTGGACAGGATCACTTAAATCTGTGTGGTTATTTTCTCAAAAGACCAATCTCAGACATTAATCCGCATTGGTCCTCACACGATCTGACCAAGATAATGTCTGGACTTTAAAAGATATGGTGAACTCTGAGTATAGGAAAAACCGACCCTATATAGCTTTTAAAATATTTTTAGTGGGGTGGTTTGAGTTGATGAAACTACCACATGACATAGATTTCACAGAAATGAAATGAAATGAAATGAAATGATGATTTATTTGCAAGAATGTAGGTACAAAAATATGGTGTTAAGTAAAAGAAGGATCCAGTACATTCTACCGTCAGGCATGCAAAATAGTTTTTTTTTATTAGTAGAATAATTATCATGAAACAATCTTAAAAAAAAAAAAATTGTCAATATTACAATGTCAATAATAAGTTAATAATTTGTCAGTAAATGGTCAATAAATTACCCAATAATCAATATAACGTCAATAATAGTAAGTTAATAATTAGTCAATAATATAAAGAAAATTCGTATAGATTTGTCATTTAATAAAAACTTTTTTACAAAAAAAACAACCGACTTATAACAACACTATAAATAAAGAGAAAAATAACTTTAATTTCAGAAGTCGGTGTCTTTGGATTTGTATTTTAGTTTTTGCCACCGACTTCCGAAATTAAAGTTATTTTTCTCTTTATTTATAGTGTTTTTGGAAGTCGGTTGTTTTTTTTGTAAAAAAGTTTTTATTTTTCACTTTTTAGTGGGTCAGTTTGTAATTTATCTAAGTTATAATAGCCTAATGTCAACTGTTCATCAACCGCTACAACAACTGTTCAACCTTTTACAAAATATTGCTTTTCCCGATGCATGGACGTTAATTGTTGAGGAGTTCTCCTGATTGAGAAGTCACAATCAGCTCCACTTCACCATACGTATTGTAATGAGCATAAATTGCTTAGCAGCCATATTAAAGTAATCGAATCGCAACCCGTGAAATATTTCTCATTGAATAGTGCCATTTGTGGTCTTCATCATCAGTTCCACTTTACCAAATCATAATTTCTGAGAGCAAATGCTCAAGTTGCTTTAATAATAAAAACAAGGCAAGAAAAATTTTGCTAAGGGCCAAGTTTATGTTACGCTTAGTCGTGTAAAGACGCTGTACGACATTGTATTATGCGACTTGGAACCCACAAAATTGCTAAATAGACCACATGACGAAAAGGCATTGCGTGAAATGCAACGATTGAGGCTTTTATAAATCATCATCAGCCAATTGCAGTTCACTGCTGGACGTAGACCTCCCGAAGTTTGCGCCAACGTTCGCGATCCTCCGCTTCTCTCATCTAGCCACTACCGGCAACCTTTGTTAGGATAATTATACAGAATAAAAACTCGCAAAAGTATTTCACTTTAAGAAGTATTTATTAGTTTTTAGACTAGATGCTGATAATCCTGGCTGCAGCATCAGGCCAACTTATGTCAACATTGCATTGAACTTAAAATTTAGTCCCGTTTAAAATTTACAGCACCGTAGTCGTGTTTGGGCTCATTAGCCCAAACACGACTACGGTGCTGTAATTTCAAGGTTTGTACTTTTTCTGATGCTCGACTGGCTTCAGCATCAGGTCTCTATGTACTTCGGTGTTCCTCATTAACAGTACGTTTATCAACACATCGAGCCCTTTTCAATGAGCCTAAACACGATATATCTGCTGTTAGTTGTTGAGGAGTTAGGTACTCTGCAGACTATCCTGACTGCAGCATCAGGTCATAACTTGATGATCATGAGACCAAATGTGGCAAATGCCCTATCAAACATAAAAACAATTTACTAAAACAGTCCTTGCCTGTTCGAGTAACTTCTTACTGTTAAGGAGTTGAACCTTCCATCATCAGCCCAGCTACCTGAGATGGTGACAACCGTACGCAAATACACAAGATACTTCATAAAATATGCGAAAAACAATAAGTGAGCCTATAAAATTTGAGGGTTGCTCTCGATTTCTCTAAGATCCCATCATCAGATCCTAACTTGGTGACAATGGGACCACCTCAGAACTATCTACTTTCGAACAAAAAAAGAATTTTGAAAATCCGTCAACAATTGGCGGAGTAATCGATGAACAAATATACAAAAAAAAAAAAAAACGTACAAACAGCCGAACATAGTACCTCCTCCTTTTTGTGAAGTCGGTAAAAATTCATCAATTGTGTAATAACATTTTTCAAGTAGCAATTTATAATTTCTTTTTGAATAGGTATCTGTAATGTACAATTTTTATTTCATCAGGTATTTTATTGAAAATCATCGGTCCCATATGCATAATACTCTTTTTCAGCAGTGCTGTTTTAAATTTGCCAGTATATAAAAGATTTTTATATTGCGATCTTAATAATGTTGGCCTTGTTGAGTGATCAATATTTGAACAGAATAAATTTCGATTACTTTTAACAAACAGTCCCATTCCCAAAATATAGAGCGATAGAAAGGTTAGTGATTTATGTTAAGGGATTTAAACATAGGAACGCAGCTCTCTGTTGAATTGATTCCAGTCATAGATCTAATGCAATATGGGCTCTGAAGATCCTTTCTCTCTCACTGCAGTTACCCCAAAAAACTACTCCGTATCTTAAAACAGAAGCAACGAGACCATGATAGAAGTTTTTGTAGGTTTTCCTCTGACATACAGTTCTAGAACAATTTATACAACATTAAAGTTGCTGGAACGGAATTTGTAAATCATGTACATTCTTCGAATGGGATTCCCCTCCATGCCTTGATAAGCACGTTAATCCGTGGGTCTCGGCTATCATTCGTAGATCTTTGACAGCCGTTACGGGTCGTCAGAAGCCCGAGTCTGACAACCAGTCTTGCCAAGATGTATCGTGTTACCCAGTAACTGGGTTATGGAAGTCAGAGAGGCAGTAGCTCCACGTAAAATACTGTTAGCAGCCGCATCCGGTTAGACTGAAACCCGACCCCAAAAATAGTTGGGAAAAAGCTACGCAGATAATGGATCTTCGAATGGGATTATTTTCATGGGAATCAAAAGTCTTTGTAGTTGTCTCCACCACGACGTGTCCAAGGTGCACAATTTTACCTTTATTTGTAGGGTTCCGTACTCAAAGGGTGCCAACGGGACCCTATTACTAAGTCTCTGCTGTCCGTCCGTCCATCCGTCCGTCCGTCCGTAATAGGTAGACTACTGAAAATTTCACAGAATGTGTATTTTTACTGCCGCTTTGTTAATACAGCAGAGAGGCTGGATGGGCCTACAATGGGGAGGTTTATGAAGCTACATGTTGTCAACAAAGCTTGTTAAACCTTCCTGTGATCTTCCTGTGATTCCTGTGTCTTATTCTTTTTTTTAGTGTTCCTGCATGTTACTAATATAGTTTTTAAGTAAGATGTAATACTAACACACTATGGGCCTTGATGCCTGCCAATAAAATATTTTTATTTTATTTTATTTATTAATAAAAATAAAGTAGTAGTAGTTTTTAACACGCTTTTATTAGCTCGACCTGTACGTAACTGACTATGTAATGGAATCTAAGGTAACTAATTTAACCATCTTCCAAGGGTCGTAGCGTAATGAAAATTGGCAGCTGTATGTAGTTCTGATGACAATACAATAATATGGTACTTTCGAACTGATGGAGCCGGAAGATATGAACTGGAACTTCATGATGGAAAATCGTATCATAGCTGTTTTGGTTTTCTTAGAAAAGTCTTATAAGCGTGTTTTTGTGGTGTTTTTTAAACTATTAATTTATTAGTGTTTAAAACTTATTCTATCATATCCTAGGTAGGTTTTACCAACCTAAACACCTAAGTAAACTTAAGCAGGCTCCTAAACTACCAAAAAGTAATCTAAAGTGATGTTTACCTACCCCATAATCTACCACGGATTATGCGATTACAATTAGTGTTGAGCATTTGAAACTATGCTCGGGATAAGTGCCGGCTTAACTTAGATAAAATTACACTAATGGTTGGTGTCGTAAAAGCTAATTAAAGAGACATCGAGACGATGAAGAAGATCACGGGTTGTTAACGAAGCGGAATAATTGCGTAATACTCTAACAGTATCAAAGGCTTTAATTTTGTCAGTTCATCAACATTAATTGCGTTATTTAAGTACGTTGTTGAGCAGACAATGGACAATGCTCATGGTTGTATGTAATCCCGCACCATGCTGCATCAAAGTCAAACTTTGTTTTTTATAGATTACACTTATCATATTCGTCGTTTCAGCCGATAGACGTCCACTGCTGGACATAGGCCTCCCCCAATTTTGGGGGGGGTTTGCCATAATCGCCACGCTTGGCAGGCGGGTTGGCGATCGCAGTATGGTATTATGGTGGAATAAATAGAGAACGTTGCTGCCCATTCTCCGGTAAGACCCTTAGTCGCCTTTTACGACTCCCACGGGAAGTAAGGGGTGGTGCAATTCTTTAAGTCCGGCACCACACAGACACATGTTATCATATTAACTCCTACAAAAGTTCTTTTTGTAAACAAAACCCGGGTTTCGGAGATTTTCAAAAAAATCTAAATAATCTAAAAACTAAGTACCTACTTTATTTTGTTTGACACGAAAGGCCATTATTGCTCTAAAAAACAGCCTAATCTATTCTAGTTATTTTTAATGAATGTAGAATCGACAAAGTATAATTTCTTACATGTTTCTTGTAAGACATCATATCACTTTCAAAATTCAAGGTCATATCATATCATTTGAAACGGAACGTCATGTAAAGGGAATAAAACAATATCAACACTTTTTAACCCCCGACGCAAAAACGACGGGGTGTTATAAGTTTGACGTGTCTGTGTGTGTGTGTGTGTGTGTGTGTGTGTGTGTGTGTGTGTGTGTGTGTGTGTCTGTCTGTGGCATCGTAGCTCCCGAACGGATGAACCGATTTTGATTTTGTTTTTTTTGTTTGAAAGGTGTATTTGTCGGGAGTGTTCTTAGCTATGTTTGATGAAAATCGGTCCAAGATGGCCGCCGCCACAAAATGGCGGAATACATATTTTTTCACAAATCCCTTAATATGGGTATCAAATGAAAGGGCTTGAATAGTAGAATACTATACACTATAATAAATTTCAAATCCAAGATGGCCGCCACCACAAAGTGGCGATTTACATTTTTTTTTTCACAACCCCCTCAAAATGGGTATCAAATGAAAGGGCTTGACTAGTACAATACTATACGCTATTACAAATTTGAAATCCAAGATGGCCGCCACCACAAAATGGCGAATTATATTATTTTTTCACAATTCCTTCAATAAAGGTATCAAATGCAAGGGCTTGACAAGTAGAATAATGTAAACTATATTGAGAGGGAATGAGGAATATTAACTAACGAAATGAAAACTAAAAACTTCAAAATATTTTTTTGTCTGATCAATGCTCTAGAATGATGAGGAAAGTGGAGTGATGATGGTACCTACGACCACTGAGTTTGACTATTTTTATTACGAATGGAACAATCCCACTTAAAAAGCGTAGGTATTTCTACATCAGATAGTGTCGTAGTCCCATTTTATAAACTAGATCTGAAATACCTAAGATATGTAACGCTATGAAATAGCGTTATATATAACGTTATTATATAACGTTATATATAGTTCTTCCTTTAGTTATTCAACTTTCGTACAAGACGAAAGTTGAATAACTAAAGGAAGAACTAGGAAAAGGATATAATAAAACAAAAAAATCTGTTTAGTCTTAAAAATTATTCTTCAGCTATAAATAAATAATAATTTTTTGACGGATAAAAAACCTGATTAAACACCAAATTACCTGAATCTTAAAACGCAAGAAAATAAAAGAAATTAAATACAAATATTAAGGACTCCCTACAAAAAGCATGAAATAAAAAATTAAATTCAAAATTTAAAAAACCCCCGACACAAAAAAATTATAAAATTAAATGTAAGTAATTAGAAAAGGATCAAATAATTTAAAAACCCCCAACTTTAAGAATCTAGGTAACGAGACTAAAACAGATAAATTCATATGGAAGTCGGGGGACCGTTCTGTGGAACACCTTCTATGCTAAGAGGTCGGAGAGACTTTTAAATAAGCCAAAGTAAATGGCTCTCGCCAATATTGGGACAATTTAAAAGATATTACACAAACTGAATAAGAAGGACATACTGTGTCCCTATGTTTTTCTTTTTTCATTAATAGTTGTCAGATTTGTACACTAGGCCTCTGTTGACAGCGGCTTAAATCGGCATTTATTGACGATACTAGTGCTTATAAAAATAATGTATCATCAATAAGGAAAACATAGGGACATACAAGTAAAAAATCATTGCTTTATGGTCATTAACTAGAAATAAATCAGGCGAAAGCGTTTCTATAGAGAAAAGACCACCCGTATTTCCTCTTAAGAGCATTTACGCCGTACGGCATTTCATACAAACTTTATACGCACAAGCGAGACACAAAACAATGTAAAAAGTGTAAATATAAGCACATTTTTGAAATGTCTTATTTAAAAAAGATAACTGAAAATCTCTGTTTCTATGGAAAATTTCAAATCGGTCTAATTTGGCTGTAACACTATTTTCGAAAATGTTCTTAAGTAACTTTTTAGACCTTTGTATCCTGCCTATGCGTATGAAGTTTGGTTAAAATCGGTTCATTAATTTCGAAAAACAAGGCCTTGAAAATTTGTATGACCGTACGGCGTAAACGCTCTTAATAAAATTCAATAAGAATACTGCACTTTGTCTTTACTCAATAGTCATTTCGGAATATTGCGTTACAAAAACGACTCGCCATTATAAAATATGCTGATTGAATAGCAGCAGCCTAATTGCCTAACACATTTCAAATTGCCTTTCGATAATTCAATAATAATTATAGTAATTTATTCAGTTATTTCGGAGCAGTGGTGGCCCCGACTGACGAGTGTAGGCCGTGAGTTTAAACCCAGGCAGGCACTTCTTTGTGTATCTAATGTCATCACCAGTGCTCTCAAAACGGTGAAGGGAAAAATCGCAAGGAAACCTAAAACCAAAATTTTTAAGTTAAGTGACATCTACTAACCCGCACTGGGCCCGCGTAGTGGATTACGGACCTCTTCCTCTCATAGAGTAGAGGCCTGTGTCCCAGCAGTGAGAACAGTAAAAGCAGATTTATTATTCAAACTACCTGCGTCGCGTGGTTTCACCTGCATAAATGTCGATCCCGGGAATATCGGGATAAAAAGTAGCCTATATGTTAATCCAGGGTATCAGCTATCTCCATACAAAATTTTATCAAAATTGGTCCAGCCGTTTGAGCGTGAAGAAGTAACAAACATATAAACACACACTCACAAACATTCGCCTTTATAATATTAGTCTGATATTATATTGCGTTATTTACGTGTCGAGCAGACGAATTTTCCAGGCACATAAATTTTCTTCAAAATCCATGAAACTGAGAGTTTGTTAATGTAACGCGGTTGGGGTGCAGGATAAGCATGTGTGTACTTTCCAGTCCTTTCACAGTTATTTTACCTCTGCCAGCAACCTAAACCAACTAACCTAACAGCAACCTTATTGTAGCACGAATAAAGATCATTGTGATTTTGACAGACGTGTCAGTAGCAGCAATCCAACAGCAACCTTATTACAAGGAGTACAAAGGCCACTGTGATTTTGACAATGTTGCAAAATCTGACGTAAAATAACTGTGAACGGACTGTAGTCTGTATTAACTTATATTTTCTTTCATTCTTACCTATTTTCTATCGTAACTAAACTTAGCCTTTTTTGTACAGAGAGAAGGAAGCGACGCAGAGAAGCTAACAATCCAGGCAGCCACACAGACCGCTAGCGGTCGCTACACGTGCGAAGTGTCTGCGGACGCGCCGTCCTTCCAGACCGCGCAAGTGCACACGCACATGTATGTTGTGGGTGAGTCTATTTTCTCTTAGTCTGTACCTGTAATTGAAACCGTCACTCGGACCGCTAGCAGTTGCTATACATCGAAGTGTCCACCGACGCACCATCCTTCCAGACCGCGCAAGTACACACGTAAATGTATGTTGTGGACGAGTCTATGTTCTCTCAGTTTGTTTGATCAATATTTGAAGCGGGCACACAGACCGCTAGCGGTCGCTACACGTGTCAAGTGTCATATGCAGCACTTTGCTGGACCTGGTAAGCCAAAGATTAATATAAACAGCACTATCACAAAGCTGTCTCGGGCAGCAGCGTTAGCGATAAACTAACAAATAACAAAACAAGAAGCGGATTAGCAAAGGGGTGGTGTTCAAATGTTGCGCCTTGTGTTGGTCACACTTTTAGTTCTAGCTGCAAACGGCTGAGTTGATTGATTGATGCATGTGTAGGGTCAATTTAGGCCAAACACTAAATCAACGGCATACAGTTGTTAAAAATCGCAACACTTGTGATTTCTAACGCTAGTATTTATAAAAGCGAAACACGAAGGAACGCTAAATAAATAACCACCAGTCCTTGTTATTTTTATGAGAATACAGAGAACATGTTACTAGATTTTCATGAATAAAGGAGTTAGACATAAGGCTGCCAACCCGACTATATAATACTAGCTTCTGCCCACGACTTCTTCCGCGTGTAATTTCTTGTTGCCCAACTTGCCCGCCCGCGCTATTACTTCGCTTTCGTTTAGCGTTCGTTCTGACTTCTTTTTATGTTTGCCCGGCTCCTAGGGGTCGTAGCGTGATGTTAAATAGCCTATAACCTTCCGCGAAAATTGGGCTATAAAATGGTCAAAATTATTTTTCAAATTGGACTAGTAGTTTCAGAGATTAGCGCGTTCAAATAAACAAACTAATATACTCTTCGGCTTTATTTATTATTAACTAGCTGCGCCCTGCGGTTTCACCCGCGTAAATGTTGATGCCGTGGGAATATCAGGATAAAAAGTAGCCTATATGTTAATCCAGGGTGTCAGCTACCTCCGTACAAAATTTTATCAAAATTAGTCCAGCCGTTTGAGCGTGAAGAAGTAACAAACTATAAACACACACTCACACTCACAAACTTTCGCCTTTATAATATAAGTGCGATTTATTAGTATGGATAGACTCAACTGTCACTAATCAGACACAATTACTTTTATCATTGTTACCGAAATTAATAAGATTACTTATCAGACGATAGGACTATCCTGTTTTATTAGAGGCCTAAAAAAATATAGTAGGCGAAACTACAATATTAATTTCATTTTTCAAGTATCAATCTCATAAAAGCTGAATTAATGGTATTTTGTAACCTTAATTTTAAAGTGTAATAATGGTTATGTTAGAAAAAAAAACTTGTTAATAAAGCTTTAAAATACCAAAAAATATGCATTTAAAAATAAAATACTTTTTGATATTTATATTTATATTTTTTCACCATCTACTATATTTTTACAGGCAATGACTTTGAAATACTATATTTTGATATTTCTAACGTTGGCAACCTTAGTTACACTGTATCATAGGAAGCTCGAAATAAGGTTAAATATACAGACCTTATCATCAAACAGTGGTGAACCCATCCTGAAAGGTAAACTACTCAATATATTTTTCCTTTCTTCGACCTAAAACACCTTTAGATACACAGGCGATAAAACTGTCTTCCAATCAGCCCTTTCAAAAGTGACACACTTTATAGACTACAGTCTAAGGGTAGACTACGGTCTAAGGCCCTTTTAGGACAGTAAAATACCTTAAGGGTGACACTGTTTTACGCAAGCAATACATTGCGAACGTGGGTTCAGTATTTATAGACTGATGGATATATTTTCACCTAGGAAAATCGGGGAAAATGGTTTCGTAATAGATTTATCGTTTTGCTTCTCTAGAAAAGACATGCCAACATCAATGTTTATTTATTGTCTTTAGAAACAGTGCTAGTATTTTTAATTTTAAAAGTCTTTTAAAACGGTGTGTTGGAGTTTCAAACGTTACAAAAGAAAAACATATCTTGAGATTATAACAATAAACGTGCAAAGTTGCAGAAAACTTATAAAGGCTCTATTTCTATTAGTGTTGTTCTGTTTTTATTTTAGACTAGTTTACATTAAAAAAATATATTTGCTTACGTGTTTTATGTAATCTACTCAGAAGCGAACACTGCCAAATTCGATCATTCATTTGTGAAACCCATAAAGTCTTTTCTGGAAAATGTCCTGCCCAGATATGAAAGACCTGTCCGCTTTTGCCTACTAATGCAAAACAATCTCGAATCGTGAACTTTTCTGAAAACGGAACAGCACACATTGAAGCTTAGTTAACTGATGTCGCAGTAGTTTTCATATACCTTCCTACCTACATACTGTTTATCGAACGGCACGACCCAATATAAAGCGTGTGTGCTTTTGTTTAACTTTACGAATAAATCTAAACTAGTGCCCTTGTTCGATTTTATCGTACCAAAGAATCTCACTCCTATTTGCATAATAAAGGGATAGAATATGGGCACCTATCAGCGATGAACAATATCCATTTTATATGTAAGCTTAAGTCCGACCCCTGTTCACGATAATCCGGAAATTATCTGTACTTGAAAGTGAGTGAGATAGATCCTTTTTGCTTTTACGGCCATACGTTATTAACTTTTGAGCAAAACGTTCGTTAAAGTTGAATTGAATTTTTTTGAATGGCAGTTTTGGTTGCGTTTTGCATGTATTTATGGTTCTGAAAGCAGTTTGTTGGGAAAGCAAAACGAGTTGTGTATTTTATAAGCATTGAAAGTTTGAAACTATATTTTGTTTGCATGTTGAAAAACTCAAAACTAAAGCAATTATTTCAATTTTTGGATGGCACTATTGATTTGTCAAGGGGTCGGTCAGTCAGAAAGAACGTGCAAGGAACTCCACGGACACTCTTTTAAATCAAAATATTGTTACAAAATATTGGTAACATCAATGTTGATTTTTCAGTTGCTAGCAAAACAGAAAACGATGTTGCGCTATTAAAAACACAAATTCTCAATAGTGTCATATATACATTTTTTTTTTGTTTATTTGCTGCAAACACCATTATTGAACCACACTCCACCACACACCACATTTACATCATTATTTAAAAAAAACCGTCTAAGGGCACTATAAGAAGTGTACCTATGAATTTAGTGTCAAATAAAGCATATTCTATCTTTCTATGAGGAACAGTAGCAGCTGCCTTTTTACAACGTAACTACTCAACAGAAACAGGGTGCAAAACTAGGACTGATTGCAGTAGCGCATAAATAAACATGCTTCAAGACTTCAAGTACTGCAATTATAAGCTCTAGTTATTTGCATTTAGAACTAACAGAAGCTTTGAGAGACGTTGCAATTACTGTTGGTTCAATCTTTGACTCAGAATGGGGACATTTGTTTAAAAAATTTTAGGACAAAAAGCTTAGATAGAGTATAAGACAGGCAATTTAACATACTTTTGCATTATTTTGGTCTAATGCCTACATCTAAACAAAATTGTGTACTTTGTACCTAATCGTTGTATCTACCTACATTAAATTGTGCTTCGGCCATCGTCCATCCCTAGATGGACGATCCAATTTAGTGTAGGTACAACGTTTAATTTAATTTATGATTCTCTTTTATCGTCACATTTTGGACCTCATCCATCGCTTTCTATCGAGGTCGATTTCAAGATCGCTCCATCAACTAATGAAATCAGTAATATCATTATTCAATTGATATCAATTGATTTGACTACCAATTGTTTTACAGGTTACAAAGGTTTTAAGGGATTGTCCAAACACTCTTCCATTAAATAACGCGATCAATTGCCTAGCCTTTTCCTAGCTATGTTGGCTTCCAGTCCTAATGGATTCAGCTATGAGGGTTTTAATGTAAAAATAACTAAATTAACATGAACATATTATTGCCTATCTGACTTCACAACCCAGTTACTGGTTCTCCTGAAATTATGTATTAGGTATGTATGTGATTATTTCCGTTCCCACACAATACTCCTAAAATGATGTATTATTAATGTAGTTATTTCTGTCCTCAGTTCTGCCTAAATCTGGGCCGTCGATGCACGGCCTGAAGCGCCGGTACAGGCCCGGTATGAAGCTAAAAGTGGAGTGCATCAGCCGCCACTCGCTACCAGCTGCCAACCTGTCTTTCTTCATCAACAACGATGCGGTAAGTAGTACCAGGAAAACGTGAGTGTGTGCCTTGTTATGCGCTGCACGGATCGATTGTCAACTTTATTTTTCTTGGAATTAAGTTGGTTGTAGAATGACAAAGACTATTGAAGAGGTTTCTTTAACCGTTTTATTACAGAACATGGCTTAGCATACATATAACATTCTGAGACTGGTATGTTTCACATATACCTATCATCATTTTATACTGCTGGAGTTTGATTCGAATTACATTTAAAATCGGTTGCAGGCAGGATTATTTTAGTGCCAGTGTTACAGGTGCCACATTTACTAATTTTCCTGAACATAGTTTTAGCACGTTTTAGACTCGATTTTCTAATATCTTTATTGCCAATGGAGAGTGAACTTACTACAATGGCCTGAAGGTTCCATATACCAAAGCAAGTTGATATTGTATAGTGCCGCTTAAAAGTATATTTAGAATTTTCGAAGCAGTAGCAGGACGTGGACGGGTGTCGAACTTGCAATTATTAAAAAGTTCAATAGTAGAATATTGTTTCAAATTAGAATATTGGCGTATGTTAGCTGTAGTTTTAACAGGGTGACTTGAGCATGTTTATAATGTTCGAAAACTAATAAATGTTTATTTGAAGAGAAAGTTACAGAAGGTAAAGCCGTGTTTTGTGTCATATGACAATCACATAAATACGTGATTATTATATAAGCAACCAAACCATGAACAGATTTTGAAAAAGTCCGAAGTGTGACGTCATCGGATACTTGGAAAATTGAAGGAAATCTTACTACGCAACTAATTACGTAATAAGATTTCCTAGAGGAAAAAAAGGCTATTTCAACGATCTTTAAAATAATGTCGATATGTGTCAAATTTAGGCACTAAACTACAATATCTAGGTATTTATTTGTCTCATAAATCTAATCAAGGGCAATCAAAAGAGGTGGCAACAAAAGAAAATAGTAAAGAATACTACAAATTAATCTTGAAATAAATAAAGGAGTTAAATGAAGCAAAGCTTGCTACCTACTTTAAGCATTTAATCAACGCAAGCTCATTAAGTGCTCTTTCACCAGTCATTTGTACTTGTCAACATGTATTTAATCTTGGTTTGTTTCGCAAATTGAAACTTATAACCGTAGCATGAAGGATTAATTTAGATAAATCGAAACTTTATGTTCGGATTTGGTTTTAAATTAACTGAAAAAATCGACATTTTACGTTTGAATTTAGTTTTAAACTAACTGAAATTAAATTGATGATGATATATCAGTATCAAATCGATTCTAGAATCTTAAAGAAAGAAAGAATAATGTGTCACAAAAAACAAAATAAAAAAGTGAAAATATGTTTTGACAATAGTATTAAAAACTTTTTTACAAAAAAACAACCGACTTCCAAAAGCACTATAAAGTGAAAAATAACTTTAATTTCGGAAGTCGGTGTCTCTGGATTTGTATTTTAGTTTTTTGCCACCGACTTCCGAAATTAAAGTTATTTTTCACTTTATAGTGCTTTTGGAAGTCGGTTGTTTTTTTGTAAAAAAGTTTTTATTTTTCACTTTTTAGCGGGTCAGTTTGTAATATATAACTAAGTTATAATAGCCCAATGTCAACTGCTTATCACCTTTTACAAAATATTGCTTTCCCGATGCAGGGACGTTAATTGTTGAGGAGTTCTCCTAGTAAGAACCAGGAGAACTGGAGCTGATTGAGAAGTCACCATCAGCTCCACTTCACCATACGCATTGTAATGAGCATAAATTGCTTAGCAGCCATATTAAAGTAATCGAATCGCAACACGTGAAATATTTGTCATTGAGTAGTTCCGATAGTCGTGTAAAGACGCTGGATGGCATTGTATTATGCGACTTGGAACCTACCAAATTGCTAAATAGACCACATGACGAAAAGGCATTGCGTGAAATGCAACGATTGAGGCTTTTATAAATCATCATCAGCCTATTGCAGTTCACTGCTGGACGAAGACCTCCGTAAGTTTGTGCCAACGTACACGGTCCTCCGCTTCTCTCATCCAACCACTACCGGCAACCTTTCTTAGGATAATTATACAGAAGAAAAACTCGCAAAAGTATTTCATTTTAAGAAGTATTTATTATTTTTTAGACTAGATGCTGCTAATCCTGGCTGCAGAATCAGGCCAGACTTATGTCAACATTGCATTGAACTTAAAATTTAGTCCTGTTTAAAATGAGCCCAAACACGACTACGGTGCTGTAATTTCAAGGTTTGTACTTTTTCTGATGCTCCTGGCTTCAGCATCAGATCTCTATGTACTTCGGTGTTCCTCATTAACAGTACGTTTATCCACACATCGAGCCCTTTTTAATAAGCCTAAACACGATATATCTGCTGTTAGTTCTCGAGGAGTTAGGTACTCAGCAGAGTATCCTGACTGCAGCATCAGGTCATAACTTGATGATCATAAGACCAAATGTGGCAAATGCCCTATCATACATCAAAACAATTTACTAAAACGGTCCTTGCCTGTTCGAGTAACTTCTTACTGTTAAGGAGTTGCACCTTCCATCATCAGCCCAGCTACCTGAGATGGTGACAACCATACGCCAATACACAAGATACTTCATAAAATATGCGAAAAACAATAAGTGAGCCTATAAAATTTGAGAGTTGCTCTCGATTTCTCTAAGATTCCATCATCAGATCCTAACTTGGTGACAGTGGGACCACCTCAGAACTATATATCTACTTTCGAACAAAAAAAGAATTTTGAAAATCTGTTGACAATTGCCGGAGTATTCGATGAACAAACATACAAAAAAATAAAAAAAACATACAAACATCCGAACATAGTACCTCCTCCTTTTTGTGAAGTCGGTAAAAAGGGGTCCGTGGCTAAATAACAACAGCCGCACAGGTCGATCGATCAGGTTAAACTACGCTTGCCGTGGTTGGTCTGTGGATGGGTGACCATCTTTACACACCGAGACCCCTCCGTGCCTCGAAAAGCACGTTAAGCCGTTGGTTCAGGCTGTCATTCGTGAATCATTGACAGTCGTTACGGGTAGTCAGAAGCCCGAAAGTCTGACAACCAGTCTTACCAAGGGGCCAATAACCCAGTAACTGGGTCAGATAGGCAGTCGTTCTATGTAAAATACTGGCATGCAGCTGCATCCGGTTAGACTGGAAGCCGACCGCAACATAGTTGGGAAAAGGCTAGGCAGATGATATACATATGTTTGCCTCGCGGCTGCGCCAAAAAGGTTCATTTCATCATGAATTCCAGACGCACTGCGGCGCTGTCTGACGTTGGTTTTCTAATAAACCTTTAGGGACAAGAGACAGGGAGCACAAACAGTTTCAACATGCCTAATACATATTTTTTATTACTTATAAAAGTTATAAACAAAAAACCAAATAATTTAGTTATCACATTATTATTAATATTAAAAGTCGAAAGGTTGTGAGTGTGTTTGTATATTTGTTACTTTTTACGCACAAACGCTTGAACGGATCTGTATGATATTTGGCACACAGTTTATAACCAAATTTATATACATAGGATACTTTTATCCCGATATTTCCACGGAATCGACACTTATTCGGGTGAAATTGCGGGGCACAGCTAGTCAAATATAATTATAAAAACAGAAAAAATTAAGTTCTATGTATTTATTAATAACCAACTTATATTAACGGTTTGCACCACACATACAAGTTATTAGTCAATATTAGTTTACACATGTCTTACAATCATAAAATTAGGTTAAATCACATAATAAAAACTGGGCAAAAGATAAAATCAAACTAAATGAAACAAAATTGGTTAACATTAGATAAAAAATAAAAACACTGACAGTGTCAAGACAATTTCAAATCGCGTGGTTTCATGGTCGTTCTCATATGTTATTTGAGGATATTAAAAAGTTACAAAGCTCAAATCCGTATCCCAAAATAAAACAACTGGCTATTCAAAATTATACCTACCTACTTGAAATAAGTCAGAAATTAAGAACGGCCTAAACAAACAAAAAGCCGAACTAAAAGTGAAGTCCCGATATTGTTCAATTTAATTTGATTAATCTGCTAACACTTTACAAATGTTTAAACCATTTTATTGGGCCGACAAACTCGACCTTTTGAATATCAGTTTCTCTGAGGGTCGAATTATTAATGTTGACTAAGTAAAGACCACAGATAATCTATATCTAGACCTAGATAACGCAAGTATCACGATCTGGATGAAAACGAAGCGTGCCCTTTTTTGACTACTTACAATGACGTCACAAACACTATTTAGTGATGGGAAAATCAAATCGATTCAGAGAGCCGCCGCGTGCGTCACTCGTCTCGCCCCACCCCCGGGGCCTAGCACCAGCAGCGCTCACGCTCACCCAGCCAGCACGCGTAGCATGACGACACATGCTTAGACGCGTAGAATGCGTACAAATATTTCTACAATCTGTGATTTTGTCTATTCTTCCGTCGACAATACCCGTTTCTACGGCGGTCATGGCGTGGTCAGGCGTGCAGCAGTACTATAGGACTGCACGCGAAAGTGGCAGCTTACGATTTTGTACGTAAGCTGGACACGCGAAGTAGTTGTCCTTGCGTTATCTAGGTGTATCTATATCTGTGGTAAATTCGGGGGAGTCATTTTCGCCTACCTGTCTGCTTATCCAAACTTTGGAGTCACCACTTCAACAGCTAGATTTGTTGATTACCGGGCGTAATCTAGTTTAGTCCAAAATTGGTTTTAGATTTTCCATCGCGATTCATAAGCAGTGTTTTGGCACCATTTTGTTTTTACAACTAGGGCTGGCTACGGGCCTCATAATCAGACGACAATGTTCCTATTGCTGGGACACGGGCCGCCTTTTGGGGAGTGGACCGTAATCCACCACACGGGCAAAGCACGGGTTGGTAGATGTCGTCGAATGTCTTCGAATTTTTGGTTCTAAAACAAGCCGGTTTCTTCACGATGTTTATCTTCACCGCTACGGGCCTATTACCCGTTTATTTTCAAGATGCCATCGTTTTGTGCAATAACTTAAAATTTTGTGCAATCAGAGAACAGAAAATTAGTACGTAAAATAGTAATTCAACTTCGATTAAAAAACCGAGTTCTATTAAAACTCGGTTTCCCAAAGTGAGTGAACCGTTAGCCAGGTATAAAAAGGTAGGATTACAAATTCTCACAAGCTCAAACATACAGAATCGTTATGAAAATGTTTGACTTTTTAACGAGCTTCCTAAACGAGCTTTTTGAAACTAGTTGCGAAGTACGAGTTGATAAGCGGTTGCGGCTCAAATTTTAGGTCACCTTAAATATATGTATGACTCGAAACAAGTTGCCAAAAATCAACGCTGTGTACTGGAAAATGATATTCACATTTGCAAGACAATTTCTACATTCTCTGCCAGACAAAACTTATAATTTGGTTCATAATGTGCTTTAGTTACCTATGTTTTATTATTATGAATAATTTCCATTCAAAAGTCACTGTTTTGTGTTTGAACAAGAACGCAAGGAACTTTGTCAGTCTGTTGCCAGTTCACGTTTTAACGGCTGAACGGATTTGGAAGATCGAGGTGGGGTAGGACATAGGTCTTTTATAGGTCTTTTTATTCCAGTACTTATTACGTTCCCGTGAAATAATTTGCGACGCCCACACGGGCGAAAATGCGGGCAAGCTACATACTGTATAAGAGAAAATATTCACTAATTTTATACTAGGTACAATTACCGGCACGTAACTTGGCAAGAGATTTTCGTAGTGGGGGAAGTTCGCGCATATAAAAATGTATGAAATTGTGCGTGCGCTAACTTCCCCCACTACAAAAACTCTTGCCAAGTTACGTGCCGGCAACTATACCTGTGATAGCTCGTTCAAACCCACGCCATACTTATAATTACAATAACATGAGAATACATAATTAAACCAAGGTTTTTGTAATACCTACGTTGAGATTTATGAATTGACAATTTTAATTGAGATAATAAATTTTCTGTACATACCATTAAATTATTATGAACTTGAAACACAAGGATTCATGCGCAGTATCCTCTCGAAATCTAGTAAATTTCTTAGTATTTCGCGAACAAAGATTACAAAGGAAGTCAAGCGATTTCTTAGAAAATACATTATTTTCGTAGTAGATCCTTTTCGATTTGTTCAGCAGTTTTCCCCTTTGTCTCGGGCAAGAATACCAGGCTGACAAGAGCCCCACAGAGGTTGATTCCTGCATAACAATACACTACGGTATGTGTTCCGAGAAAGTTCGCTACAGCCGTAAAACCGGCCAGCTGAATGAACGACATGAACCACGCTTGTGTTACTAAACATCCCATGACCTTTGCTCGTATCTGAAATTAAAAACAAAAAATATTACGTTACTAAGTTTTAATTCTAAATAAACTATAAGCGGTCGTCAGAAGCCCGAAAGTGACAACCAGTCTACCAAGGGGTATCGTATTACCCAGTCACTGGGTTGTGGAGGTCAGATAGGCAGTCGCTCCATGTAAAATACTGGTATTCAGCTGCATCTGATTAGACTGGAAGCTGACGTCAACTTAGTTGGGAAAAGGCTGGGGCTCCACAACCTACTTACTGGATAACATATAAGAATGGTAATTTCCTCCCTTGGTAATTTTTTCGGTTCTTTAATTTAAAACTTCTCTCTCTACATGAGTAAAAAATGTTATCCCTTTTTGGATCATTCAGAGTCAATTGGTAGAGCTGTACGCTTTAGGCGATTGGTGTATTTATGTAATCTGATTGAAGAATACATTACTTGTATTCAATATTTAAATAGTTTGAGTAGCGTTATCGCATTTTTCAATATGAATACATTTTTGACGGATAAAAACTTGGATTAAACAGTTTATAGCGTTAAAAACATAACCTTTTTAGGGTTCCGTTCCCAAAGGGTAAAAACGGAACACTATTACTAAGACTCGACTGTCCGTCTGTCTGTATCTCATGAACCGTGATAGCTAGACAGTTGTAATTTTCACAGATGATGTATTTCTGTTGCCGCTATAACAAAAAATACTAAAAACAGAATAAAAAACTATCTATCTATACTAATAGTAACACTGAAGAGTTTGTTTGTTTGTATGTTTGTTTGAACGCGCTAATCTCTGAAACTACCGGTCGGATTTGAAAAATTATTTTTGCATTTAATAGCCTAATTTTTGAGGAAGGCTATAGGCTTTAAATATCACGCTATGACCCTTAGGAGCCGAGCAAAAAGAAAAAAGTCAGAAAGAACGCTAAGCGAAAAACGAAGTGATAGCGCGGGCAGGTGATGCGATGCGATGGGATGGGGAACAAGAAGTTTCACGTATATTATAAACTAGCTGCGCCCCGCGGTTTCACCCGCGTAGTTGTCGATCCCGTGGGAATATTGGGATAAAAAGTAGCCTATATGTTAATCCAGTGTGTCTGCTACCTGCATAGAAAATTTTATCATAATTGGTTCAGCCGTTTGAGCGTGAAGAAGTAACAAACATATAAACACACACACACACACACTCACAAACATTCGCCTTTATAATATTAGTGTGATTGATGACGTTTTTGTTTCTGTCGCGTTGTTCTTCTAAACTACGCAAAGAAGTTTGATGCGGTTATTAACACCATTTAGAAAATCCACTAGCTGCGCCCCGCGGTTTCATCCGCGTAAATGTCGATCCCGTGGGAATATCGGGGTAAAAAGTAGCCTATATGTTAATCCAGTGTGTCAGCTACCTGCATAGAAAATTTTATCAAAATTGGTTCAGCCGTTTGAGCGTGAAGAAGTAACAAACATATAACACACACACACACACACCCACTCACAAACTTTCGCCTTTATAATATTAGTGTGATTCCGAAAGGTTTATGTATACATAATAAAATAGATATCACATTAATATTATAAAGGCGAAAGTTTGTGAGTGTGTGTGTGTGTGTGTGTGTGTTATATGTTTGTTACTTCTTCACGCATTTTGTATGGAGGTAGCTGACACCCTGGATTTACATATAGGCTACTTTTTATCCCGATATTCTCACGGGACCGACATTTACGCGGGTGAAACCGCGGGGCGGAGCTAGTAATAAATAAATCTTCATGTTTTCCAAGCCATAAAAGCATAGGTAGTAGGTACATATTATATTAGGTACACGAAAAATTTGCTTACACTAAATAACAATATAGGATATTGCTAAAATTGATATCCGAATATTATTTCCGAAACCCTTTTGCTGAACATTTTTATAGTAAGCGAATTGCCGTTTCGGAGTTATCCTAGTTTGAAACTAGATCAAGGAGGCACCGACTTCTTTTTAACAAGGACCTACCCAGCAATCTGTTGGTAAGTACACACTTAGGTAAGTCAATGTTACCCTCATAAGATGAGCCTACCTCCCATTAATTACGTGATATGACTAAAGACAGAATAACTTTCACTTAGTCACCTAATTTGTTAGTTGGCATGCTAAAAAATTAGGTGACTAAGTTTACACTTAGTCACCTAATTTGTTACCATGCCAAATGTCACATGTTAGACTTAGGTCTAAGCCTAGGATTGACCCTAATCGACGTAGTAGCCTAAATACTCGGTCAAAATAATGAGCCTCCAGGGATATAGCGCATGTTTCCTTTGATTTCAATGAATATTTCAGGACTTTCAAAGGTATATATTGCTCTATAAAGCCTTGTCTTGGTAAGTCAGACAACCAGTCTTACCAAGGTATCGTCTTACCCAGTAACTACTAACAGGTCAGATAGGCGCTCCATGTCAAGTACTGGTATTTAACCCTCTGCAGCAGAAGGACATGTAAGCAAAATCCCGGAATAGCAAAATCCTAAATTAGCAGAAGGACAGATTTGCATAAAGGCAGATAATGTACTGTCGTCGTCAAAAAGATAGAAAACCCTATCAATCTTATTATGAATTTCTGACCTCTTTGCTTTAATATCTAAATGGCCACTTTTAATTGTCATAAATAGACAAGAAAATTTATTTATACAGGGTCCCACTAAAATAGATGGACACATTTTAACACAGCGCTCAGTACGTCTAACCAAAGACATCCACGCAAAAAAAAACCCTGATTATAGTCATTTTATTTTCACCTAAAATAATAAATTGCCGGCACAAATTCTTCTTGTAAGTATCTATGTGTTTTTCTTTTTTATATCATCGTCCTTATTTTGGTGGTCTGAATGATTTCTAAAAGTTTTTCCGTCTATTGTAATGGGACCTTATGTAAGTCAATGATCCGGTTAGACTCGAAGCTGACTTCAACATAACTGGAAAAAGGCTAGGCAGATTGATATTGGTCTATAAATCTCCATTTAATCGATGCAAGTTTCTTGCTTGCGCCATACAATAAAATTGAATTAATATATGACTTGCATCGTGGTGCAACTTTTTTTTAAATTCTTTATTTAATTAGGGACTTTTATGACCGCAATGAAGGTCACAAGACCCCCCTGGATATGGGAAGCACAGAACCGTTCGAAGTGGAGGTGCTTGTGGGAGGCCTATGTCCAGCAGTGGACCTCTTTCGGCTGAAGTGATGATGATGCCGCATATAACAGTCCCAAACTTTCATTGTTGCTTCACCTTAAGATATGTCACCGGCAATTACATAACACAGTGTCAATCAGGCTTTGAGTACTCGTATATTTATGGAATGCGTGGGATTTAGATTGGTTTAATGTAGGAACGCTGTTTTTTTAGTGAAGAGAATTTCTTATACGGAGATTCGTTACTTGGACGAGAAGTGAGTGAAATCAAGGACGCGTCACATTTAGACACATTTTGTTACATGAGAGAGAAGAAAAATATAATTGTCTCTGTATGTCACACCAAATCTCTTACTTTTTTATTCTTTATTTTTTTAAGAAGTTTCACTTCTAACGCCTTCACATGCGCAATTTTTTTATACATGAGAGTACTTTACGTTCTAATTTCGAGGCATAATCTTTTAGACTTTATGACCGATTTCCACCGTAACTGAGAAAAGGGATGTCTCAAGAAACCAATAATCTTGCGTTATTTTGACATCTCTCCACAAAGCTTCAACACAATACAATATACTTTTATTTGTTTTGGGGAAAGCCGAGCCTTAGGCTGCCATCAGATGGACTACATCGCAGCAGCCGCGCGCAGTCGATATATTCAACTGCATGCAGTTGTAAGTTCGACTTCGTTCAGTCATGATATCAACTTCACGCAGTCAGCTGCAGTCGTGTGAAGTCAATATTATCTGCATACAATCGTGACTTCAATTTAACGCAGTCGGCTACAGTCTTGGAATGTCGACGCACGTTGTCCATCGCTAACCGCATACAGTTAGTTAGTCTTGGAGCATAACACACGTCTGTCGCGTCGAACGGTTTAAATGAAAATGTATTTTGATACCGACTTATTTATTTCTTTAAAAAAAAGAAAAGTCAGCATTTGGAATTCAATAAATAGGTTGCCGCGATGTAGTCCGTCTGATGGCAGCCTAAGCCTTTTACGACTGCCAAAGCGAACGAATAAAACAGAGGACTGAGAGTCGGCTCATAGTTTTCCAATAGAAATCAAAACAGTGTTAGGTAGTTATACGAAATCTGAATGGAAATAGGCGGTCAAAAAACCCGTCTGGCCAAAAAAGGAACGGTGAAGAGGATTACCTAGTCGGTTAAAAAATTCGTTCAAAACGAACAACGCTTTTTATGGATATCCCGATACGTAACCAAACCCCTTTTGTGGGCTAAAAACATTAAGCCGACGTATATTGATGACGTGTTCGAGGTATTCTACACTTTAGAATGTGGGCAGCGTTAGCATGTTTTCTTTTTTTTTTTGGACATTGAATAAAAACGTTGGGAAAGTGGGGTTGCTGAGGCAAAAGACTCATTCTCATTATGCTTTTACTTTGTTTACAAGGTGGTTCACAAACGCATTTTTTGACACCTATGTCAAGATTACTTATAGGTAATCTTGTTTTCTGGTGAGTGACTTCTTACTGGAAGACCAAGGCAAAGACCATTTCAGACACTAATCTACATGCCCCTTACATGATCTGACCAAGATTTGTGACCTCTGAGTTTGTTTCGGCTTTTCTTCTCAGAGTAGTCGGATAAGAAACGCCGACTTCATCTAGTTTTATTTTAAACTACCCGCGCCCCGCGGTTTCTCCCGCATAAGTTTCGATCCCGGGGAAATATCGGGATAAAAAGTAGCCTATACGTTAATCCTGGGTGTCAGCTACCTCCTTACACAATTTTATGAAAATTGGTCCAACTGTTTGAGCGTGAAAAAGTAACAAACATATAAACACACACACACTCGCAAACTTTCGCCTTTATAATATTAGTGTGATTGACGTGTAAAAGTGTTTGTACAAACCTACTTACAGAAATAAAAATCATTTATCATTTAAAAGTTTTAAAACATTATAATTTTTTTATGGTTTCTTATCAACTCTCCATTAACTGACTAGACCTACATGTCTTAAGTTATGAAGAACTTAGCTAAATGTGGTATTTCAATACAATTATTTATGTAACAAACCTGGCAATAATGAGTCAAAAAAACTTGATTAAAAAAATGGTTATTTCAATTACCTTAGTTGCGTTACATTATATGATTTGGAGTCCCCTTTTATGGATGGCAACTATTGTGATAGGAGACTCCGCTCTTCCATTTATAATTATCGAAAAAAAAAAGCAATAGAGAAGCATGTAAGATGAGAACACAGATTAAGGCTAAGTTCATATGACCGCGCGGGAGTAGTAGTTCCGTCCGTGTGGTACCTCGCGGTCTTATGAACTTAAAGGCAAAGAGACGCGCTTGTAGTGTAGTGTAAGGTATGTGCGTGTGTGTGTGTTAGTGTGTGAGGATGAGTGAAGGTGTGCAGTATTGCGTGTGAGTGATTTAAAGTCTAGTGGTAGTTAGATATTATTGTAATCGTCGTTGTTTTCGCGAAAACATTCAATATTTCACTCGAATCAAAGTGACTAAGGTAATCGATCCATTAATAGTAATTTGTACTAAGTACTAAGTAATTTGTTTTTGTAGAATGTTAAAATATTGAAGATGAATCCGAAAACTATTAAGATTAGTGTTGGTGTCGTATTATCGAAAGTTCAATGTTTTTAATCTTCAAACCATCTTCATTTAATTGCTTTAATTCATTAATTTCTGATGAAGCCATCAAAATTAATTAGTTAGCGTGAATATTTTGATTTGCCACCTCTTTCGTGTTATTTTCGTGAAACGTGAACAATGAATATTAATGAATTGTTACTGGACTTGCGCAATGTCATCCAGATTGAACTTGTATTGAATGGCAGTCGTGGACTACCTATTAAATTATCACATTTATGAGTCAGCAAATTCTATACAAATATTTCTTTACGCGATTCATTTGAAGTTAGATTGACAGCTGATTATTTGACAACGTTACTATCTCAGACCAAATAAAAAACCAAGACAGAGGGCTATCAACAGTAAAGTGAAGCTGGTTTCGTAAACATGTGTGCACATAGTTTGGTGTAGTTTGATTTATTAATGGTTGTAAATGTGTAAGTGTGAGCGTGTACGCACAGAGCGGAGGTGTAGTTTTTGCATGCTTCATAGACATTGACATAGAAAAGTATGGACTGGAAATACCTACAAAAAAAGGGTGCATACCTACAACTCGTTTTGTCGCATAAAATGGCTGCCATTGCTAGGGTTGTGTCAATCAAGGAACATAGGTGTTACTATTATCGAGTATCGATACTAAATATGAGTCTTACTAGTTATCACGTTTGGATCATAATAACTTACTTAATTAAAGTCCGTTGTAATTAGGGTTGCCAACTATACTTTATAATAACGTATCTTACTTTATTTTCGATAAATATACATTATAGTTTTGCATAAAACTATAGTGTGCGAAAATACTTTATTTCTAATCTTTTGTGATGGGTAAAACGAAAGACTCATGGTTAATTACTGAACTATTTATCGATATACATACAAATCAAAAAAGAAAATCTCTTATTAAAGTTAGAATTTTCAGAGAAAAATATTATAGTTATGCTTAAGACAAACAAGTTGTGAAGACAAATGGCAATATAATAAGATACCTACTTATAAATGCATCTGATAGCGTAAGTACCAAATGTAAAAACAAAATATTTCTTATTTACTCTCTGTTACCGTCACTTCAGCTTTCACTGAGTTTTTTCGGTACCTAATGAATCTGCAGTGGCGAGAAGAGAGAAACAGATAGTCCATAAATTTAATAAAAAACGGGTTACCAAAAACGGGTTAAAATCAGTACCAGGTACTTAACAAATTAGAAAACATTGTAAAAGCCAATTATTTTTAAAAGAAACAACCAATTGGAACCGTGCACCTAGCTTCTGACGTTTCCAAAGTAGCCATGTAGGTTTATGTGAAATAAAATATTTTAATTTCGGTGCTGTGAACCAAAGGCCGGACCTGGCAAGGTCACTCGGACCGAATAAGACACAGGATTATTTATGTTCACATCGCAGAATATACCGATGACGTTTCAGCGGAGGAACTAGTTTACGGAAACTATTACGGCAACGGTACAACCCTATTGCATTTGACATATTATTGTAAACAAACGAATGAATTAACAAAATATACTAAAAAGGTCTGTTATACGGAAATGAACCCAAATATCAATACTTTAGCCATAAATTCATGATCGCGTTACAACTGTATCATGGAATGTGTATTATTAAATGTATTATTGCATGAAAACCCGCTATTAACCTATGCAAAGACATTAGAGGTTGATTTTCATTCTTCCTTGCACCACATTTCACAATACAACACACAGACATGTTGAATTGTTGTTTTCCAACATTTGCATGCAGTTTTAAAAGGTAAAATCCTTGTAATTTTCTTGCAAATCTCAATAATACAAAAAGTAAACAATCATTTGACAGCAAAACTACCACGAAACTTGTCGCAAAAGATGGCTGCTACGGCACCTTACCTACGACTGTACTATGTCACGTCAAATTGTTGCCAAAATGAGCAACAACTTAAAATATTGTTGCCTCTTTTATCAAATACGATTATCTTATTAGAAAGAACGAGACAAAACGATATTTCGTATTCTGAATCATATTTCACTCATATTTGTATAAGCAAATGTATGTATAGAATAACGCGGCCTCTCCATGTTTTTCCTATCTCAATGTTCATAGAATTGTTCGCAGCGCTATGTCTTGACTTTTTTTTGGTCTGAGGTTACAGGCGACGAGGTCGATCTTTTTCTTAGGTTTATTGATTGCGTGGGTGAACTATTTACGGTTTAAGACATATTTATTCCTCAAAAATAATACAATTCACTTATCATAAGAAATACAAGTTAATCTTAGTACCTGACATACCAACTTATGAAGAACGGTATTCGTAAATTAAGTAAGTATAACGTGGTCACATCAACTTGGCGTTGATGACGTCATTTAGGTTTTTTGGTAATATACCTAAATATACCTAATCTATACATATTATAAAACAGTAACGAAAGAAAAACTGTACATTGTGAATTTTCGTGAAAAAATAAGTGGCTTTTGATAGAAAAACGTAACTGATGACAAAAAGTGACTTTTTAGAATTTTTGTCTGTTTGTCTGTGTGTATGGTACGGCTTCACGCCAAAACTACTGGATAGATTGAATTGAAATTCAGCAAAAATGTTCTTAGTAAACCAAGGAAGGCTTTAGACTACATAGTATCACGCCGTATGTTATGGGAGGTAAGCAATATTGATTTTAAAATGTGTTTGTTCGTAATTGAATGCACAAAATAACTGAATGCACAAAATGACATGTTTATTTATTTATTTAGTTAAAAATAATACTTTAACTCTGGGAACATAATAATCACGCTATTTTTATAAAGAAGCGGGGCAGTAATATAATAAATTGCAAGGAAACAGCTATTTCAACAATATGTCAACGGGGAATATAGCGGTAAGGTCAGGCGACCGTTTACCGCACTAAATGGTGCGAGTTCAAATCCCATAATATTGTTTTATAAAAAATCGTTTTAGTTTTTGCATTTTTTATGTGCATTAGGAACGATACTGTTATGAAATCTGAGAACTTCACATGTCCTATCTAATTGTATGGAGAGTTTCACACCAATATTACTAAACAGATTGATTGGCGGTACAACAAGCTACACTATCATGAAGTCAAGTCAAACTTTTGGTCTAAGCTATATCTTACCAAGCACATTTGTTGTAGGTAATTCATTTAAATATGTAATTCTTAGTTTTGATCCTTGCTGCTGTTACCATATTTTTTTTAATGCTAAACTAATGTATGTCTGTTAAATTAACGACAATTTAGTTTTATTCATAATTTAATTAATTTGGGTAAATAATATGTAGTTTCCGTTTTCTAACTACGTTGGCGTCGAGTTAGATCGCGCTATGGTTTTGTTCCCAAAATGTGATGTTATAGGTGCCGATGTGCCGCTCTCATCCTATAGAAACGGGGGTTGTTGTCTGTGTTGGTTGATGTGTTTAATTTTCCTGTTGGCCTTCACAGAGTACTTTTTGATAGACTGAAATTGGCCTTTTTCAGACTCTGTGAAGGGGACAACTTTGCTAGATCACTCACCTATGATTAGGTGCCGTCGTACTACACGTAATACGACAAGCAAAGAGGTGTATTTAATCGACGTCGATGCGGACACGCCGTGGACGGGTTTCCGGGAATTTTTAAGGACACCGCATTGGGACGGGTTTACAATGTGCACCCAAATAATGGCGAGTGCTATTATTTGCGAATGTTACTCCACACAGTGCACGGCCCAACATCATTTGCGTTTCTAAGGACAGTCGATGACATTGAGTATCCCATATACCGCGCTGCTTGCGTAGCACGCCACCTTCTCGACGGTGATCCGCACTGGGACAACGCACTTGAGGAGGCCAGCATCAGTGACAATCTCAGTCGTTTGCGACATCTGTTTGTCGTCATGTTGGTGTTCTGCGGTATTGCAAATCCGCTTCTGTTGTGGGAGAAATATATACATCTTCTGTCGAAGACTTCCTAAGAGGTCTGATATGCACTACTGAAGATAATACTGAGGCAACTGATGAGCGCGTTCTAAACAGTTGCCTCAGTTCACTTCTAGATATGGTCATTTCGATCTGCGGCAGTTCTCTGGTGGATTATGGGCTACCGACTCCACAACATCTGGATGTACAAGAGCTTGGAAACAGAGAGCACAACTCTAAAATAAATTATGATCCAAGAGCTATGAGTACTGTCGTCAATGACCATGTCTCTAAGTTTATACCTCAGAGCAAAAGCAAATTTTCGACACCATCCTTGACTCGGTTCGGCCAAGGTAAAATGTTTTTCTTGGATGCTCCTGGTGGAACAGAGAGAATATTTGTCACCGCTGGCATTCTTGCAGAGGTCAGGAGGCAAGACAAGATTGCCATTGCAGTAGCATCGTCAGGAATCGACGCAACACTGCTTCCTGGTGGCAAAACAGCGCACGCAATGTTTAAGATTCCCATAGATTTAGAGAGTAATGAAACACCTGTTTGTGGAGTGTCACGCAACAGTGACAAAGGGCGCGTGCTTAAAGATTGCTGTTTAATTGTGTGGGATGAATGCATTATGGCGAACAGTTGTCGACCAAGATGACGCCACACATTACCCTGTAGAATTTCTCAATTCCTTCAGTGCAAGTGGACTACCAGCGCACACCATTAAGTTAAAGGTCGGTGTCCCAATTATGCTTCTTCGGAAACTCACTCCGCCGAATCTGTGCATTGGGACCCGGCTCAAAGTCGTCTCGCTGCAGAGAAATATCATTGAGGCGGAAATTCTAACGGGTTGTGGTGTCGGCGAGACACCACGACCCGTCCCGTCCCCGGGCTCTTAGAATTCGACATCAGACGTTTCAGATCTTCGATTTTGACGACCCTGTTGTCGCTGGCATAAGCAACAGCATCCGCGTACGAAGTCGCGGGCAGAAGCTAGTAAAAAATATAATTAAAACAACGACAGAAAACTAGCCAAATTATCGACGAGCGTATCGGTAACAAAGACAAAGGCCTAACACTTGCTAGGCGAGCTAAGGAATGCAGGCCTCGCATTCCAGAGATGCGTCGAGTCAATGTGACCGCGCTGTAATTATAATTAAAGTAATTAAGTAAGTAGTAAATGCACAAAAATGTGTTTCTTACAGTGCTGTAGGTAACAAGAAAAAGTGAGTGTACCGTTTTTTTTTTTGTTAGGATGGCAATCATCAAATGACCCCTCCCGCTCTGGGTGGAGCGGAAGGGGTATCAGATTCTTACTGACTAAAACCCACCCGTGTTCCTTCCTCCCTTTATGTTCCGGGGTAGCGGTAACCCTTTCGGACAATCTCCCTAAAACGTGAGTGTAGGTACCTTTACAAAACGTTTATTATATCAATTTAGTATGGAAATAACAACTACGAAGAATATAAGTAGCCAGTTCACGATTCACCCATAAGTAAAGTCCAATCTTTTACTACGTAAGCCCCAAAAATCTAGAAGGCACAGAAAGCATTTAATTTGAAATTCGGCATCGCGTCGCCGTCGCCATTTTAAGCTAGATAGAAAAAGCGTTCCTACTAGCGCAGTTCTAAATTCAAATTCCCGGGAGCAGACATGTAAATCGCCTAGAACTCTACCGGTGTAGTTCTGAAATCTAATTAGGTACAAACTTTGCCTTGCCCGATTATAGGAATGCGTTTAGGTTTAGACGAGTTTTTCATAGTTATCGCTTTATGTTTTAGTGGGATATAACACAATCATAGATTTATAGATATGTCTTAGATTTATAGATATGTCATAGATTTATATATATGTCATAGATTTATAGATATGTCATAGATTTATATCAATGCAATACTCGTAAAGACATATGAATCATTTGTGGGCCTCGGATAATAAATATTTCTTATGTTTCATATAGGTACTCAGATAGTGTAATATGAGCAGCTTTTCATTTATTGGACTTGTATTGTTTTTTCCGTTTTGATACAAGTATTTTCCTGTCCGCTAAGGTCTTTCCATCCTACTTTTCACTGTGTTGTTATTTGGTAGGCTATCAACTGCGTAAAAGGCCTAACGCTAAATAAAAAAAAAAAAGAAACACATTTTTCATCTAAAACATTTTTAAAACTTACCTACCAACAATCTGGACAAACTGCCCCATTATATGAGTCAAAGGTATAAATCTCGCTTCAGGCGGGAGTCGGGATGTAGCAATGCACAGTTGCGCCCCTATAGTTTGCCCAATCAGCGAATTACGTTCATGACTCCATTATTATCTGCCTCAATAGGTCTTTTGAATACGTCACGTCACGACGGCGACGTCACGGACGTAATTCTGCAGAAAACAGGCTGGACTGACTTAACATGATACTGCCCACGCATCACAGCGATTAGCTGTGTGTTAACGTAATGCTCGAGTTGATTAGAATCTAGCCTAGATTCTGAGCTAAGTGGCTAATCATTGGACAATCATTGGACAGTTAACACCGTAATATTCTGTAAATAGATATTATGATAAATGATTTTATTTCTGTAAGTAGGTTTGCACAAACACTTTTACACGTCAATCGTATTTAAAAAACAAAAGTTATTTAAAAAAAATAAAAAACCCGACTGCGGTAAAAAACTTAAGTTAAAAAAACTGAAAAGCTAAAAACAAGCCACTTTTAAATTAAATAAAAATTGGAAGCAGGCGGGACCCATTTGAATTTGAAAATATAATAAAAATGGTATGAGTCCCGCCTGCTTGTTTTTTAGCATTTCAGTTTTTTCGATTTTTTTTAATAACTTTTTTTATTTCCAGCATTTTATTTTACAAATGTGAAAGATTTCGCAGACGATTTAGTTCTTGGTAGTTTTTGTGGTGTTTTTTTACGATTTGTCATTTCGAATTGCTTTTAACCATCTATGTTGAATATATTTTTGTAATCACCTTTTAAAACCCTTTATTTTGATACCCCACTCTAAAGGTTTTGAAAAAAAAAAATTTTTGATGACATAATATGGCGCCAAAAATCGGCTATTTTTTTTTTTCAATTTATATACCCAGTGTCACTCTCACAATTAAGACGAATCTAACGGCACCTTTCAAGTTGAAATCGATCAAGCCGTTTAGGCTACAGAGCGTGCCAAAGAAATATACATACATACCCTCGAAAAACATAACCCTCCTTCTGGAGCAGTCGGGTAAAAACTAGCTGAGGTTGGCGTTTCCTATTACTTCGAAACTATCAGGTTGTATTCAAATACTCTCAAAAGTCAAAGTCAAAGTCAAACCGTTTATTTCAATGAACGTCAAAATTTACTTAAAAATAGAACTGATTCTAGTCGCCCCTTCCAAAAAGTAGTTTCGTATGGAGAAAAATGGGCAAAAAAGTTCACCCTCCAGGGATGACGATACCACATTGTACGTCTAGAATGTACTGAGTCACACAATCAACTTTAGTTCCGCCTTGCTCATTGGCAAATATTAGCTGACTGGCTTTCTTGCTGACACGACAGGAGAGGATTTCGTGTTTTAGGGAGTTGCGAGTTTGATTTCGAATCGAGTGAGGTTTGTATTGAACTTTACAGAAAACTACCACTGACCTTGAGCTCAGCACCGTAATTGCATACCTAACTTAATTTCTATTAGGGTTGCCAGGCGTCCGGATAAAGCCGGACACAGTTAGGCTTTTTGGTTGTGTGTCCGGCCAAATCAGACGGTGTCCGCCCTGTCCGCTTTTTAAATTCGACAACATGCGCGCGGCGCGCCCCCGCCGCCCGCCATTCTTCTTCACCACCCCACTCTAGTCACTTCTTCGCCACAAAAAAATCGTTGTATTACTTCAAAAAAAAAAAGGGTGTCCGGCTTTTTTAACCAATATGTCCGACTAAACTGGCTGGTCTGTCCGGCTTTTCGGTTTTAAGACCTGGCAACACTAATTTCAATCACAATCAGAACCATTTTGAAGGATATTGCTAATTCATTGCTTCGTATGTTCGGAAAATTTGTATGCTCATCAACTGACTAACAACGTAAATAGCGCAATGAATTGTGTTGAACTGTCACATTGAAAGCCATTGCTACTGATAGTGTTACGCAATTATCCCGCGGGTTTGCTACCTCCTTGCTGATTGGCAAATATTAACTGACTGGCGCTCATGCCGATGCGACATGAGTAGGAGATTTCGTGTTTTCGGGAGTTGGCGAGTTTCATTTAGCGAGGTTTATATTGTATTGAATTTTACAACAACTGAGATTGAGCTCAGTTTTATAACCAGTGATCGGAATAGGCTGCGTATATTTACCTAAAGTTTAAAGAACAGAGTCGGAAATCGGAGAATTCCTTAAGACAATTTTTTTTTACCGGTAAATTTACTGGAACTTTAATTAAGTAACTTTCAAAATCTTATTTTATCACTAACATTATAAATGCTTTAATAAATCCTAATCAATGTTTTGATGAATAAAATAATCAATATTAAAAATAGATATATTTTTAATATTGGTTATTTATTTTTTATTTAGAAAAAAATTAAAATTTTGTCTTATTAAGGAAGAGTCCGATTTTCGTCTCTGTTCTTTAGACTTTAGGTAAATATACGCAGCCTATTCCGATCACTCTTTATAACAAACAATAAGTTGTTTGATTAATGCTTGCCAATTGTCGGGATGGGTTCACTCAAATTCGTGTCTCATTCTTCAAATGGCCATTTCAGATATTGGTCTACATCTGTCTCATGATTCAATCTTACACAATATAAATAAAACCCACGTCGTGTGTACCCTTTCTGAAAATAACTTACTAAGGTAATGTTTTATATTATGTAAACTTTATCGAAATTTTAACTTAATTCATGCTTATTATGCAACTAATTACTGGACCTACTGCTACTAAAACTCCTAGCCATTACACTTCTTTTATGGTTCCGTACCCAAAGGGTAAAAACGGGACCATAATTACTAAGATTCCACTGTCCGACTGTCTCTATGTCTGTCACCAGGCTGTATCTCATGAACCGTGATAGCTAGACAGTTTAAATTTTAACAGATGATGTATTTCTGTTGCCGCTATAGCAATAAATACTAAAAACAGAATAAAATAAATATTTAAGGGGGGGCTTCCATAAAACATACGTGTTTTTTTCGGCGTTTCTGCCTTGTGATACGGAACCCTTCGTGTGCGAGTCCGACTCGCACTTGGCCAGGTTTTTTCTATACTAATAAGTCTATCCGTGGAAAGCGTTGTGGGTTATATTATTACTAAATTGTTTTTGTTATATTAATTGTAAGTTCTTATAATGAAACTGTTTGGTGTTACTTTCAATGAAAAATAAAATAAAAATACCTTTAAACTTTTGTCAAAGTTTCTTATCACTAACACAGGTGGGAATTGCTGGCCTAATTAAATTCCCTCAATATAAAAAAAAAAACGAACAATAGTGTATTATATTAGTACCTAAGTGCAATCAAAAACCCATTAACCTAATTGGCGGAGTTCTTCAGGTCAAGTACGTTATTTTGAAGTACCTTCCTGACCCTTTGTAATTTAACTAGCGGTGGACAGTAATTATAGATTTGTCGTAGGTTTTGAGTAGGCTTTGTATTACTTTTGCGTACTTCCCAGTAGCAGGCGGATTGTAAAGTTATCGGTAAAATGTTGTAAGTCGACCGCTTGCAGCTACAAAATACAAAAAATACAAAAAGTTTATTGCAGTAACATGTACAACTTTTACAGTAAATCTTACATAGAGACCTCCTTTGTAAAGATATACCTGTGCTAGGAGGTCCCGCTCTTCAATGACAAATTATAAAATGGTAAAAGTGGTGTACCAAAACATAATAGAATATAAACAAAAAGAAAATAAAAAATTAAAGAAAAAATAATAATAAACTAAAATAGTATGTATGTGTGTGTGTGTAGGTGCGGGTGGGGGGGTGTGTGTGTGTGTGTGTGTGTAGGTGAGGGTGTGTGTGTAGGTGAGGGGGTGTGTGGGTGCGTGTGTGTGTGTGTGTATCCTTTCTACTCATATTGACGATGCTTGCAGCAACAATTCAATATCATCATAGGTCTTCAGTTTTAGCCATTGAACTAACTATTGCCTTTTTGCTCATGGGATAGATGTTGATTATTTTATTAATTTTATACTAAACTAAATATGCTAAAAGACAATTCAATACAAATTCCGCTGCCCTATGGCAGCGGAATTTGTATTGAATTGTCTTTTAGCATATTTAGTTTTAACGAATTCTACTGGTGCAGCGCGGTATTTTCGTCTTCTTTCCTGAGAGTGAGGGTCATAGGGCAGGACTTTGTGTAATTTTAAGACAGCATGGAGTATGTATAAAGCAGCTGTTGCAGTAAATATCGGAACTTCTGGTCATCTGAGGTCTTCGATCGGTCAATCACGGCTTCGAATTGGATGAACCATGCACGGGGTATTTCTCTCCAGAAAGGTAAGAGCCGCGACTGCAGACAGCGCGCTCACGTCGTAATTCATCTCAGTCTGGATTTTCACTTGTTTCTCTTCAGACATGGTAGTATAGAGGTATAAGGAACAGGGTGTAAAGTTCAGTCATACTCTATAGAAAGGGGAGGATCCTCCGACCAGACGGGTGTTGTGTCTGGCGGGCAACTGCCCAATGATTCATGTCGGGAAGTTGTATCTTTGCTAGTTGCGCGGTAAACTTTGCTTGCGAGATGCAGGATTTTGCGTGACGTCAGCATGACGCGTTGTTCTCACGTGGCGTTGTAGATACCGCTATAGTAGCTTGCACTACACAAAAAAAAGGTCTTCTTATAAGCGATCCGTTTTCAAATTCGGGGTCACCAATTGTTGGTAATAAAAGGATTGTGTAGAAAAATAATTTTTAATTCGTTGTTAGTGTTGACAACAATGAAAGAACACTCAATTTCTTCTTCTTCTTCCATAAACAATCAGTGTCAATACATTGAAGAAGGTTATGCTCCCACAGATAATTAATTCGCTATTAAAATATTTTTAATATCTACCGTAAAATTAAATTACCAATCAATCTGCCATAGCCTTTTCCCAACTATGTTGGGGTCGGCTTCTAGTCTAACCGGAAACAGCTGAATACTAGTATTTTACATGGACAGACTGCCTATCTGACCTTCACAACCTAGTTATACGATACCCCTTGGTATGCTTGGTTGTCAGACTTTCGGGCTTTTGACGACTCGTGACGACTGTCAAAGGTCTAAGAATGACAGCCGGGACCAACAGCTAAACGTGCTTTCCGGGGCACGAAAGGGTTTCCCTTCCACAGACCGACCGCAGCAAGCGTAGCTTAATCTGATCGATCGATCTGTCCGGCTATTATTACTAAGCTACGAGCTCCCATCGGCTAGCTCCGAATATGTGTTTTTGACCGATCTACGGCAAATTCATAGAATTAATGCTTTCAATTCTAAATTTTAATTGCGGTGTTTGTGGTTATAAATTTATTCCGTTTGTCGTAGTATATGTCGAGTAATACAAAGCTTTTCAACGCTCATGGTCATTTTTAGTCCTCTGCGGATTGCGACCGCGAGCACTGAAATATACTCGGTGAATGCATAGTAAAGTGCACCACGATACGATCTATGTAAGCAAGTTGCTTTTAATTTAGTGTATAAGTAACTTACTGGAACAACGCTTGGGAAAAGAAAAACTACCCACTTAAAACGAAATTGTTTGTTCTAAGAAACTTGCCTTAGTTTTTGTAGAACATGGAAAAGTCAGTAAAAAAACGAACGTGAACGAACGTCAGCACATAAAGCTACTACAATCTGTCAAATTTGTTTAATAGATTTTCAACTTTATCGCTAAAGCATAAGGTACAAAGTTGATTGGGATAATTTGACAGTTTCGGGTAGCTTGATGTGCTGGTGTCTGTACATACAATCAGCCTCAATCAGATCTATACACGGACAGGGATTCATTTTTCTTACCTACAATGAGGTCTTCTATTTTTTTAACCTTTTTTAGGGTTCCGTACCTAAAGGGTAAAAAGTCATTTTTACAAAAAAAAAAACAACCGACTTCCAAAAAAAAAACACTACAAATTGAAAAATAACTTTATTTCGGAAGTCGGTGTCTTTGGTTCCGCATTTTCGCTTCTTGACACCGACTTCCAAAAAAAAACACTACACACACACCGACTTCTGAAATTAAAGTTATTTTTCAATTTGTAATGTTTTTTTTGGAAGTCGGTTGTTTTTTTTTGTAAAAATGTTTTTATTTTTCACTTTTTAGTGGGTCAGTTTGTAATTTATCTAAGTTACAATAGCCTAATGCCAACTGTTCATCACCTTTTACAAAATATTGCTTTTCCCGATGCTGGGACGTTAACTGTTGAGGAGTTCTCCCGGTAAGAACCAGGAGAACTCCTCAACAATCACTCATCAAACGCATTGTGACGAGCATAAATTGCTTAGCAACCATATTAAAGTAATCGAATCGCAACCCGTGAAATATTTGTCATTGAGTTGTTACGGTGGCCATCTGTGGTCTTCATTATCAGCTCCACTTTACCAAATGATGATTTCCGAGAGCAATTGCTCAAGTTACTTTAAAAAATACCCAAATCGCTATGGGTTTGCCTATAAAATTTGAGGGTTTCCCTCGATTTTCATGGGATCCTCTCATGAGATGCCAATTTGATGATAATGGGACCACCTCGAGAGTATACCCTTTCAAATAAAAAAATAACTTTTGGAATCGGTCCAGCCGTCTTCGAGTAATCGGTGAACATACACAAGGTAGCTACTGTAAACTGTTGAGGAGGTCCCTTAACTGTCCTTCGTCTTTATCATCAGACCCTTAATGACAGTCACAACCTATCTAGGTGTAAAGTTTACATCAATACAAATTAATCAAGCCCAAACACAAGGTAACTGCTGTAAATCGTTTAGGAGTCCCCTCGACTGTCTTTCGGCTCCATCATCAGATCGACTCCAGACCTTCATTAAATTGTAGTGCTTTAAAATACTTAATGAAAAAATTAACAAACGCACTAGTCGCTCCTACGATTTTCGAATGTTCCCCTCGATTTCACTGGGATGCCATCATCAGATCCTGGTTTCCTTATCATGGGACCACCCTTGGCATATCTCCTTTCCAACAAAAAAAGAATAATCAAAATCGGTTCATAAACGACGAAGTTATCCGCGAACAAACATAAAAAAAATATATATATATATATACGGTCGAATTGAGAAACCTCCTCCTTTTTTGAAGTCGGTTAAAAACGGGACCCTATTACTAAGACTCCACTCTCCGTCTGACCGTCTGTTACCAGGCTGTATCTCATGAACCGTGATAGCTCCTAGACAGTTGAAATTTTCACAGATGATGTATTTCTGTTGCCGCTACAACAACAAATACTAAAGACAGAAAAAAATTAATATTTAAGGGGGGCTCCCATACAACAAACATGTTTTTTTTCAGCGTTTTTGCCTTGTGGTACGGAACCCTTCGTGTGCGAGTCCGACTCGCACTTGGCCAGTTTTTTTAACTTTAAATTGAGAGGTTCGTGGCTAAGTAATAACATATATGCCTGCCCCGTTGGTCTCGTGGCTGAGCGTAGGGAGTTTTTCCATTGGGAATTTCGATAATTTTTTTCTCCGCACAGAATTTGTTTATATGTATGTATGTATTTATGTATGTATCTATCTATGTAGTAGTATTTATTCAAGTATTTGATAGTAATTTCCTAGCTATTTATCCCTTTTGTTGCACCTGCCATGTTTTGTCACTGCATCACCCTAAGGTTGACTGGTAGAAAATGCCTTAGGCATTAACTCCGCCTTTGTACAGTATTTCTTTTACTAGTGCATAAAGTTTTAATAAATAAATAAATAATTTCTTAGTAGCCCGGAGTTTGGAAGTTGACGGTGTGATACCCCCGTACCTCGGAAAGCACGTAAGGCCGTTGGTTCCGTCTGTAATTCCTATGAATGACCCAACTTAATGACAATGACAGATCTACATCTGTAACAGTCATTATGGGAAGTCGGAAGCCCGAAATTCTACTGACAACCAGTCTTACCAGGCGTCCAGGCGTCGGGAGCTACGGGACGCCTCCCGGCCACCGTAGGCGCGGGCCTGCGGACGGAGAGTTATGGGTAGCTCACCGTCCTATCAGGACCAGGCCCGTGCCGGACGGCACGCACGTGTTCCACGCGTGCCTCATAGAGATGTCAGCATTAAGGAAGGGGCCCATAGGGCCGAAGCCTGCCGGGGCAGCGGGATTGTCCGAAAGGGTTACCGTTACCCCGGAACATAAAGGGCTTAGGAATGGACACGGGTGGGTTTTAGTCAGTAAGGGTCTGACACTCCCTTTCGCTCCACCCAGAGCGGGAGGGGTTATTTGACGATTTCCCACCCAAAATTTAGTGTTCCACCCAAAAAAAAAAGGCATCGTGTTACCTAGTTAGGTTGTGGAGGTCCGATAGGCAGTCGCTCCATGTTAAGAACTGGTATTCAGCTGCATCCGATTAGACTGGAAACCGACCCGAACATAGTTGGGAAAAGGCTAGGCAGATAATGATATAGGTATTCCTTAAATCTACATACATAAAACAAAGTCGGGTTAGTTACACCATGTATAACTCAAGAACGGCTGGACCGATTTTGATGATCTTTGATTTGTTGGATTTGTCAGCGCCCTGAATAGCAGAATAACTATTAAAACATGTGAAAAATTCACAAAAAAATAATAAGTAGTAAAGATAATTAATTTTCTCATACATTCGTTTTTATTGAATCTGAGGCGGTACAAAGTTCCCGGGTCAGCTAGTTGAGTATGAAATATGTATTAAACTTTGTAGTTATACACAGACACCTACAGTACCTATATATAATGGGACAAAGCTTGTTAACAATATAAATGTACCTACTATGTTTTCATAGTTCTGAACTTAGATACTAAGTATCTTAAGTGTCGATATAACGTCATCTTAATTACGTTGGAGTAGGTACACTTCTGATGTGACTGCAACTGTTGAACTTTGTTTGAGAGCCCTACAACTATGATGAGTGAACAAGTATTACTAAGTTATTCATTTGATGGAACATAATAATCTTGTAAGGTCTTCTACTTAATAGAAATCATAGATTAATTCATTGATTATGCTAGTGACATAAGCATAATTTCACTATATCTCTCCCTGGCCCAGTGCGGGTTGGTAGATATCACAAGGTCTTCGATTTTTGGTTTTAGGACATGCCGGTTTCCTCACGATGTTTTCTTTAACCGTTTTGAGAGCAGCGGTGATGGAATTATTTACACAAATTAAAGCGCCTATCTGGGTTCTAACCCACGATCGAAAATTTGTGGGTCGGGGCTGACGTACTAGGCACAGCCTAAACCGTTGTGTTTCATTTTTAACGAAAGCACTAAAGAAAGAGTTTTGAAAATTCAGTCCCAAAAGGAGTTAAATAGGAAAAGTTAGTATGGAAGTTCGTCGTTATTGCCGACATGAGAAATCTCATCGAGCACACGGCTTGTCGGTACTGTTTTTTTGCCTCTTAATCCGTCAGATTCTAGATAGAATTTAATAAAAACCTAAATCGTAATAAACTATTATAACCACAGATATAGATATACCTAGATAACGCAAGTATCACGAACTGTATGAAAACCAAGCGTGCCATTTTTTGACTACCTACTATGACGTCACAAGCTCGCGCTCTCGCTCATACTTGACGCGAGACAAAGCGGACGTGTGTTTTGTATTGATTGTAATGAAATAAACAATTACGCCAAATAAATATAATTATTTGCGCCGTCAGTATAAAAGTAAAGTGTGTCGCGTGTGACTTGTACGTTTTTACCGACTTTTCATGTGCAAGATGATCTAAATATTTTTTATAAACAATAAATAAATTGTTTCTGGTAGCATGTCTAACCCAGTATCAAGCCCATTTGGTCGTAGCCAATTACTACCGAGAAGTCCCCCACCGACGCCCACCGAACCATTACCCCCGAGCGACCCAAATCCACCAGCACCCGCGGAGAATGAATTGCCGGCTGAAGTAATCAGTACGCCGGAGATCCAGAAGTGGGTAGGATCTATTGACGCCCTACTGAACGAAGTTTGCAGTATTGTTGGTGAAGGAAAAATGAACTCGGACCAGAAGCTTCGTGTCTCCACTCTATGCAGGAGGGTCTCAAGTGGAACTTCTCAGATGGCCATCTTATACCAAGCGCTGAAGCAGAAAACGATTCTGGCCCATACCACAATCCAGCACCTTCAGGTTCACCAGAACGTTTTGGACTCATTACAGCAATTCAAAGAGGTCGTACAAACTAAGCTGAGCCCCTCGGAAAATTCTTCGTATGCTAGCATGGTGAAGAAAGGATCTGATAACTTCGTCCGTCCTGCAAACTTGAGTTCAGTCGCCATCTATCCCAGCGATAAGACTCAAACAAGTGACGACACCAAGTCACTTGTCCAAAAGATAATCTCCCCCGAACAACTTAAGCTTCATGTCCGTGGCCTGAGAAAAGTGAAAAATGGGGGCGTTCTGATTAGCACTGAAAACAAAGGCGATATTGACAAACTTAAGAAATCGGAAAAGTTAGTATCTTCAGGCCTTACAATTGAAGAACCGACTAAACGCCGGCCGCGGGTCGCTGTCATTGGTGTTCCCGTAGCCCTTACCGAGAAGGAGGTACTGGACTGTATTTACGAGCAAAACCTCTCCGACAAGTTGCCGAATATCACCCGTGAGTCCTTCCTCGAGAGCATCAAATTGAGCCATAAATCGGGTAAGAAAGACCTTCCTACATGTAACTACATTTTGGAACTACCTGCTAGCATCCGTAAAATTATAATAAACCAAAGCCGAATTTTTATTAATTGGACATCATGCCCTGTGAGAGATTTTACGATCGTCACCAGGTGCTTCAATTGCCAGCAGTTCGGACACGCAGCCAAGTTTTGCCGAGAAACTAGTCCTACTTGCACCCACTGTGGAGAGTCAGGACACGCCTTCAAGGAATGCAGCAGCAAATCTTCTCCGCCTCAATGTGCGACGTGCAAACGCTTCAAGAGGAAATGTGACCATCCAACTGGAGATATTAATTGCCCGGCGCGAAAATATGCAGAGATGAACTATATTAACTCGATAGACTATGAAGGCGCCTAAGAGCGCTACCGATTTTTTATTTAGTAAGCACTTATACACGTAGTTTATCTTCTATTTGTATTTCTATTTAGTTTGTAACGATCATGACAAATCAGCTAATTTGTGATCTGGATAGTTTTTCTGTATCTGAATCCAAAGTCTGTAATGTTGAGGACTGTAAACACCTCGTCCCTTCTGGTAACAATACGTTAACTCTGCTCACACAGAATATTCGCAGCATAAATCGAAACATCAGCGGGTTTGAAGCGCTATTACAGAACCTTGACTTATGCTGTGATGTTATTGTCCTAACAGAATGTTGGTTGTCAAAACAGACAGTCAACTTACCATCTCTTGACGGTTATTATTCATACAAAACTGAGAGAAATATAAACCAAAACGATGGATTAGTAGTTTATATAAAAAATAATCTACGTACAATTAAAGAAGAACCGGTATCCCAAGATAGTAATTGCTTAATAATTAAACATTTTCCCGATACAGTAGTCATGGCTATTTATAGGCCTCCTTCTCAAAATATGGACAGATTTTTAGAATCACTTGACACTAACTTAAAAAACTTATCATCTTTTAAAAACATAATACTTGTGGGCGATATTAACATTAACATTGCTTCCGGGAAATCCGAGACCCACGTACATAATTATCTGAATATTTGCTCATTTCATGGACTATTACCAGCTCACTATCACCCCACGCATCAGAGCGGCTCATGCTTAGACCATATCATTCTAAAATCGAACAATCCATCCAAAACATTGGTTACTAATTCTTCGCTTACCGATCACCAAGCTGTTTTACTAACATTACAATTAAGTTCACCTAGAATAAATTGCATGCGTAGCTACACTAAAGTGAATATGACAAACCTCGAAAATGACATACACGGTATTAATTTTGACCCAGTTTATAATTCAAACGATGCAAATAGTTCTTTACAGTATTTCATAACTTCGCTACAATTTGCAATAAGGAAAAACACAGTTACTAAAACATTGCCCAGAAAGTATAGTTGTATTAAACCCTGGATTACACCCGGCCTCGTTCGTTGTATAAGACATAGAAACAAACTTCACCTAAAATTGAAACGTGCACCTGATAACGACATACTTTCTGTTACATATAAAAGGTATCGTAACTTCTGTAATAATCTTTTGAAAAAACTCAAAAATCAGTATGATAAAAATGAATTACAGAAGGCGGGGAAAAATAGTAAACTTGTTTGGAAATTTATAAAAACTAACACATTTAGATCAAAAAATCCCGAACATCCGCTTGATTTACTATGTACAGAGATAAATCCATCAGAAGCAGTGAATAAAGTAAACAATTTTTTTGCAAATGTTGGTAAAAACTTGGCTGAAAAATCTTTACATTCTATCAATTTTTCCCCTCAAAACCCGACTACGGCATCCTGTACAATAAATTCTTTTGTTTTACTAGATACCGACGTTAACGAAGTTGTAAGATTAATAGACGGGTTAAAGGATGCATGTGCTACTGGGTGGGATGACATATCCAATAATATACTTAAAAGATTTAGATACCTACTTGCCCCTCCATTAACCCACATTTTTCAGCTATGTTTATCTCAAGGAATATTCCCCAAATTGCTAAAAAAAGCTGTGGTCACACCTGTATTCAAGTCTGGAGACAAAAGCTGTGTGAACAACTACAGACCCATTTCAGTGCTAACGGGCCTCTCAAAAATTTTGGAAAAAATCATTAACAGTAGATTGATAAAATATTTGGAAGATAACAGACTACTTTCAGATAATCAATTTGGTTTTAGGCCCAATAGATCAACTAGCCAAGCAGTACACAAATTAACTAATTATATTACTACCGATCTAGATTCTGGTATGCACACAATTGGGATCTTTCTAGACCTTGCCAAGGCCTTCGACACTATTTCATGTACTTTACTTTTGCACAAGCTTGAAACACTTGGGATAAGAGGAACACAACATCTACTTTTTGCGGATTATCTCAGCGATCGTCACCAGTGTGTAAAAATAGGTCAGTGTACAAGTTCTGAACTTAAAAATAGTTGTTTCGGAATTCCACAAGGCAGCATTTTGGGCCCCACGTTATTTTTAATCTACATAAATGAACTGTGCAGCCTGTCACTCCTAAATGGAGTCATAACGTCTTATGCGGATGACACAGCCCTATTTTTCTCGGCTAAATCAAGAGCGGAAGTCTATGAATATGCTCAAAATGGTTTTAACATTGTCTCTAATTGGCTCCATAATAATCTCCTAACATTAAACGCAGATAAAACAAAATACATTTTATTTACAATGAGAAATACTAACATACCGCTTACTAATCTGAACATTTACGCACACAATTGTAGCACGTACGCTGTCGCTGACACTGCATGTTCTTGCCCCACTTTAGCTAAGGCCGACCATTTGAAATACCTAGGTGTCACTATTGACTCCAATCTAAATTTCCGTAAACATATCGATTTACTTTGTACCAGAGTGCGCAAATTAATATATGTTTTTAAGTACTTACGGAACATAGCCGACTTTAAATTAATTAAACAGGTTTATTTAGCGTTGTGTCAATCCATACTTACCTATTGCATAACTTCCTGGGGGGGTGCTGCAAAAACAATTTTACTCCCTCTAGAGCGCGCCCAAAGAGCAATTCTAAAGGTTGCTACCTTTCGCCCATTTAGGTTTCCTACGCACCAACTCTACAAAGCATGTAATGTACTAACAGTAAGGCAATTATTTATTCTAAGCATAGTACAACACCAGCACACTGCACTTCCTTTTGACCCAGTACCTTCCGACAAGAGAAGGAAAGACTTGGTTTGCATAAAGCCTCAAACCAGACATGCGTTTGCTAATCGTTTTTATGTATTCCTAGGACCTTTTCTGTATAATAGACTGAACAAGTTACTAAGCTTCTATAGCGTAAGCTATAAAAAATGTAGTACAATGTTATCAGAATACTTAGCGTTACTCAATTACACAGACACAGAAAAACTTCTAGAAATTTTGTCATGATCATAATTTGATTCTCTTGTAAGTATTTACTTTTGTATATTTACATAGACTTAGTATTAGGTATTAATGTACAAATGTGCTTTTTCTCATAACTTTTAATTAATTATTTTTTATATCAGTTTTATTTAAAAAATACCGCTCCAATTTAATAGAAATGTAAAGGGATGGCCTGAAACACAGGTTTGTATAAACCTAGTTCAGGCAGGTCGCTACCTAATACTCTAGTTCCGAACCATCACTACTTGCACTTGTAATAAAAAATAAATATTTTAGTTTTACTTTAGTTTTAGGCACTATAATTGTACGGAAAATTTTCTAATCTTGGCTAAATGTACACCTTTTGTAAACGTTTTTATTAAATAAATTATTATTATTATTATTATTATTACTTACCCAGCCAGCAGTACAAAGGACTGAGCGCGAAAGGGGCGGCTTACGATTTGTAATCATAAGTTGGTGCAATTTTTGGCACGCGAAGTAGTTACTCTTGCGTTATCTAGGTATATCTATATCTGTGATTATAACACTCTCGAGTCGGCGGAGCATACCCGAACATCTCAAGTTGTGGTAAAAAGATTAGGTACCCAAGCAACAAGGTTGGTATCGGAGTTGACTGCCAAGATGCGCCAGATATCGGGTGTAATAAATCAAAAAGACCCCTAACGAGGCCGAGATTCGCTTGTTCTCCTGTAATTGTGATGATTTTTTTGTAGTAAACCATACCTTAGAAATTTCTGGTTACGGCGATATTGATGGTCAAAGTTCCAAGGCCCTTAAGCACAATGTTTTACGTGCGTTATATTGCGGCTCCGTGATGGATCTTTTTACCCTGTATTTTCTAACGTATCGTTACTCGAGAAGGCTCTTTTAAGAATAGAAGTAACAGACAATAATTATAAAAAATCTCCCATACTGTGCCTTTGTGGAAGAGAAATAAATGTTTCTTTATTATTATAACTCTTTCAGACAAAATGGCATTTAAAATGAAACCAATCTCGATGATCTTTTTGTATTCAAAAAGATCATCGAGACAGGTGCTTTTACATTGTGTAAATATTATTTCATTACCACTGCTCTCAAAACGGTGAAGGAAAACAGCGTGAGGAAACCGGCATGTCATGGAACCTAAAATTCGAAGACATGTGATATCTAGCAACCCGCACTGGGCCCGCGTGGTGGATTATGGCCCACTCCCTCTCACAGAAAGAGGAGGCCTGTGTTTCAGCAGTGCGAACATTATATGCTGACGATTATGTATTTAAGTAAAAACTCTAAATATACTATAATATACGTTCAAAGGTAAGAAATAATAAAAATAGATTAAACTGGTCACGAGACTGACATACTGAAGCGAAAAATAAATTGCAAAACTAAAGCGAATGTATTTTTTTAAATTTTAAAGCCACGCAATGTTTCAGCTGACAGGACTATAAGTTAACAAGAATAACGAGAAAAAATCGATTGACGAGTAATAATGGTTGACTTTTATAGACAAGTTGAGAGAATGTTTTGCAATAAAATAAATAAATTGTGGCTTAAAAAAGGTGATAGAGGTTTGGAGGTAATGTTTTCAGGCAATACCTTAATAGTTTCAAGTTAGTAGGATACTTTTCACTACGCTGTTGGTCCCGGCTGTCATTCCTGGAATTTTAACAGTAGTTGCAGGTCGTCAGAAGCCCGAAATTCTGACATCCAGTCTTACTAAGGGGCTGTGTAAGTTGTGGAGGTCAGATAGGCAGTCGCTCCATGTAAAATCCGTTAGACTGGGAGCCGACCCCAACATGATGAGATTAATCCCATTCTTAAAGATGTGGATAACGTCGTGTGCGGTGTGCTACACATACGAGTATGTAATCTCTTTCTTTGCTCGACGTTTCAGCCGATAGACGTCCACTGCTGGACATAGGCCTCCCCCAATTTTGGGAGGGTTTGCCATAATCGCCACGCTTGGCAGGCGGGTTGGCGATCGCAGTATGGTATGATGGTGGAATACATAGAGAACGCTGCTGCCCATTCTCCGGTACGATCCTTAGTCGCCTTTTACGACACCCACGGGAAGTAAGGGGTGGTGGTATTCTTTAAGTCCGGCACCACACAGACATTTCTTTGCTCACTACCTGTTTATTACGATTTTGTGTACTTTACTGTTTTTTCCCCGAAATAAATAAACTTAGTTGGAAAAGGGCTAGGTAGATGATAATGACTTTTCACTACGCATTATATCGCTATCAATATCGTTATTTTTTCTCTTTGTTTGATTGATGTATTTTTTATGTTATGTATTTTTGTGGTGTACAATATAAATAAATATATAATTATATCTTTCAACAGTCGTTTAGACAAAGAGCGTTTATGATGCCTATGTAAATAATGTTTCTTTTTTGTAATCTATCCGTGCGATTAGACGATAGAATCCCGGTATTTTCACAATAATCTATGGATTGTTAGACAAATTAATAAGTTGGAAAATATCGGATATCAAACAATATAAAAACACTTTTTATAAAAATAATATCGTAAAGGGTCTAGGGTTTCTCAAGACTGCGGTGGAAGGCACATTGAGTCCGCAATTTACCGTGGAATGACGTCACTGAAACGTTGTTTATGAAAGTAAGTTAGTGCGTTTTATTTTAGAGAGAGTTTTTGTCACTGTGAAGTCAAACCCCCGGTTACCGCTGGCCCGGAACATAAAGGGCCAAGGAAGGAACACGGGTGGGTTTTAGTCAGTAAGAGTCTGACACTCCCTTCCGCTCCACCCAGAGCGGGAGGAGTCATTTGATGATTTCCTTCCCATCCGCAAAAAAAAAAAAAAACCCGGTGCCATTATTTTCATGAAGACCGTGCCAGTTTTTTTTTTGTAATAACAACATTACTGTGTTTGGAATCTTCTTTAGGCAACTTATTCAAGCACTAATAAGCATCTGCCTAGCCTTCTCCCAAGTCTGTTGGGGTCGGCTTCCAGTCTAACCGGATGCACCTGCATACCAGAATTTTACATGGAACGACTGTCTATCTGATCTCCACAACCCAATTACTGGGTAATACGATACCCCTTGGTAGACTGGTTGTCACTTTCGGACTTCTGACGTAACGACTGTCAAAGATCCACAAATGACAACGGCTTAACGTGTTTTCCGAGGCACGGAGGGCTCTCCTATCCACAACCCAATCGCGGCAAGCGTAGCTTAATCTGATCGATCGACCTGTGCGGCTGTTATTATTTAGCCATAGGCCCAAATAAATCTAGTCTATACATAGCAAAAAAGAACAGGCGTTACGCAAACATATTTTAAGGAAAACCTACCAAAATATATTCTTAGAAACACATGAACCGATAAACAGAAAAATCTTTTAAATAACCTTTTTATCTACGATCATAAAAGGTTTTTGAGTGCTTTTATAGCTACAAGGCGTTTAGGCTATGAATAATTCTAAGCGGATAATGGCTCTGTAAGTTAGTTACTGGCTTAATGAAATAAGAATTTTGCGATATAATATATGCAATAAAAAAAAAAGAAGAAAATGAACATCAACAAATTATGTTAGAGTAAAAATTTGAAACATAATTATATGAAATGGAAAGATTGTACTGTAATGATGAGTACAATGACCCCTTCAGATATTTCGTATATGAATAGATAGACTTTATGTGTATTACCTGCGCATAATGTATGCTATGCTTTTCTGTAAGTAGTGAGGCGCTTGTACTTAAGGTGCCACTAGTCGATATTTTTTCCATACAAATTTCGGGAGAGTATTACTCCACTGTTTGACATTGTGCATCAAAAGTTAAACATGATATCGTTTTGTCTTATTATTAATGTTGTCTGTACGGAAACAGAATAGTAAAATAAAAAGCCATTAAAAAGTTATGAGTCAACAAAGATTCGTTTTTCTTGCTATTTTTAACGTAACTTTGGGTGTAAATAAGTAATAAAAGAACTGTAAAATCTTCAAAACCAAATCCGTACCAACAAAGCTCAATTATCGAAGAGTTCAATAAACTTTATTTGTAATTGATTTATGGAGTGACTTTTTCATAAAACTCGATTTTCCGAAACACTTTTCGAATTTTTTTACGTGCCTATCAGTTCGAAACGGTGTTTCTGTGCGTGAGAACTAGATGTTTTTCGTGTAGATTAGCGTCTAACTGCTCATCACTAATACTAGCTCTGTTAGACACGAAGCCAGGTGAGGCAGCGTGCTGTTTAGCCATGACCACCAGTGAGTTCGAGCTCGCGACTAGTTTACTCTTAAGTTTGCAATTTACTAATTGTAAAGTAACAGTGTACCGTTAAACGGGGTGAATAGGGATGCAGGGGTGAATCGGGACGAAACTTTAAAAGCGATTTTAACATTGAAATAATATAGTTTGTTGCCAAAAAGGAGTCTAATGTGTTTATTGTATTATAATTAACGATTAAGTCTCATTTTCGGCAACAAACTGTATTATTTCAATGCAAAAATCCATTTTAAAGTTTTGTCCCAATTCACCACTGCATCCCTATTCACCCCTTTTGGTGGTACTCATTGTTGAAAAGCTTAATCTATAATAGTATTACATATAAAGAGGCAACATTTTGCATTTCATAGCCCAATTCTTGAGAAAGGCTATAATAGGCTATTTAACATCACGCTATGACCTTTAGGAGTCGATCAAAAAAAGTCAGAAAGATCGCTAAGCGAAAACGAAGTGATGAGCGGGCAGAAGCTAGTATTAAAAGATAATAAACAAGTTTAAAATGTACCAACCAGAGCCCATAAACCAAAATTCAGTTTAAATTTGAATAACGTCACCTACAAACTACAGTCTTCAATTTCCCGAAACGACATATATCTAGGTTTATGTTCTGTCGACGATAATATTAACATGCTTCTGTATTACCTACTCACAATTCAGGTGTTTTATGGTCCAAAACATGGTAAGTACAGTCACGAGCATAAATCAAAATCAAAATCAACGACCCACCCTGTCGCATCGCATCGGCGACCCGCGCTATTGCTCTTTCTGACTTTTTTTCCTTTGTTCGGCTCCTAAGAGTATTAGCGAAATGTTAAATAGCCTATAGCCTTTCTCAAGAATTAGGCTATCAAATGCAAAAATACTTCGGTAGTTCCAGATATTACCGCGTCCAAACAAACAAACACTTCGGCTTTATTATTTATCTTTCATTTATGTAAGATTTAAAAGTGAATTCCTCCTAAAGTACATTTTCGAAAAAATACTGTTATGAAATAGGTATTTTCTCAAGCTTGCAAGCGATATTTCAAGAGAAAATCGCTTTTGAATGTAATAGTAGCCAGTTAATTTTAATTATTGTTATAATAAATTAGAATATAGGACTAAAAAGTTTGCAGGCATTTTACAAATATATTATGATAAGTTTCGCATAGGCACCAGAAATGGTAAAAAAGAGGATTTTTTTAATGATATGTAATATGCATATACCTGTCTTCCCATATTATTATGAATAAATCTACAGTTATATAAGTGTTACTCACTTGTGGTCGTGACTGTACCTGCGGAATTAATATTCAGAATCTTCCCCGAGTACCTGAGGTTTACGTCGGGTTGACAGTTTCTAATTACTTATGGACATTTGAGCCCTTTAACATGTTTGTTGTGATTGTCTTGTGGTTTTTGGGTCGAATTTGTTAATCCATTTTGGTCGAGTTTTGATAAGTTGTAATGCCTACACAGTCAGAGACAGGGTAGGACATTAACAATTTATTGTTTGTTTTTATGTAACTGGACGTTTGAGATCCGCAATTATACGATATCATTTAAAAAAACTAAGTAACTCAAAAAAAAAACAGGTACGGTATACTAATCAATTTTGATTTTGCATAAGTGTAACTAACCTATACTAATCAATTTTGATTTTGCATAAGTGTAACTTACTTGTAGTCATGACTGTACCTACCTGCATAAGTAATATTCAGAATCATCCCCGAGTACCTACCTACCTGAGGTTTACGTCGGGTTGACAGTTTCTAATTACTTATGGACATTAATTTGGGCCCTCTAACATGTTTGATGTGATTCTCTTGTGGTTTTTGGGAAGAATTTATTAATCCATTTTGGTCGAGTTTTGATAAGTTTTCAGCCAGAGACAGGGTAGACCATTAACAATTTACGGGTTATTTTTATGCAGATGGATGTTTAGGATCTAAAATATTGCAATCTCATTTTAAAAAAAACATTAAGTAGGTAACTCAAAGTAAAGCAATACTGTCTAATAATTAAATTTTTGTACAGGATGAATTTTGTGACGTTATTAAAAAGACCCCGTTCAATTCCTAGTTAAACTGGAATTTTTTTCAGCTAAAAATATCTTTTTCTCTCCGAAATCGAGCTTATGCTTCCTTTGAGTACCTACACACATCAAAAGTGTCTAGGGATCAAGCATTTTTATGCGGATTTCTTGAGATTGAGATGTGGCTTTGTAATAAATTTATGATTTTAGAAATTTATATGGATCATTTTTGGTGCATTTCATAATTTGAATCAGGAACTGTGAATCAAATTCGAGTAAAAGATGAAAATCAGCTGTCGATATTTTCCCTATAAAAACATACAACGCATTGAAGACATTATTAGTGCTACTGTTTCCCTACTACTGATTAAAACCAACGTTATTATGGAGCGGCGACGTCATTTAAGCAGGGAAGAAATGCTCAGAGCCGTGGGAATGATAGAAGCTGGTTCCCGGCAACGTACTGTGGCTTTAGCTCTGAATACAAGTCAGAGTGTTATCAGTCGACTTTGGACACGTTACCGAAGCACTGGTACCGTGGCTGAGCGCCATGGAGGACTCTTGACGTGAGGTTCTTTTGACGTGAGGCCAAAGTCGGAACCAGGGGTAGGACAATTCCATATAGTGACAGATTATGGAACATTTTTTTCAAAATGCGACATCTTTTATCCCCATCCAAAACAATCAGTTACTTTATCTTCCCGCAGATGGCGTTACCATCGTTAAAATATAATTTATTACAAAAAAATAAATGAAATATTTTATTTAAATATAATTTTAGTACTTATTGATTTAATTAAACACGTATTACAATTATTTGCAAATATTTATGTAGATTACAAAAGCTGCGTAATAATTATGATTGCAACACAGCGAATTATAGATTAATATTGATTGTCTTGTCAGGTTACAAATATGGCGACTGCTCCTTGCGTTTGCGCTTGTTTGTAGTTTTCGTCCCATGTTTGTAATTTTCTTCGTGAAATTAATCCGCCGATCCTCGTTGAGTTGAGTCTTCTCCTCCGAAGTGAAGTGTGAGAGTTTTCTGAAGTTATTGTGTGAGTTGAGCTTTTAGTTCCTCCGCCTTTCCAGTGCAATCGTTTTTTTGCGACCCGGACGCTTCGTTTGTGCTGTTTCTTTGCGATATAGACGCTTGTGATTTGTTTGTATCATGCCTAAACGGTGTGCATTGGGATGTTCGAACAGTAAGTGTAATCATACTTAATATCACTGCCATCCTGCCTCCCATATATTTCCATACTTACATACTTTTAATATGTAAACAGGATAGGATTTCTATTAAGGATGTACCACTGTAGTTATCCGTGTTTATTTTTGTACATAGAAGTCAATGTTCAAAGTTTCGAACAACGTAGCTTCATAGCTTTTTAGAAACACTACATAACTACTTCTTGGCACCCTGTGATCAAACAAAATGTGTCTCAAATTGACATTATAATGGTTTCAGTACCTAATTATTGTGACTAGATTTTTCTATGTATATCCCTCGAAAATTCAATTCTCAGATAAAAAGTAAGTATCGTGTGTTATTCACAGATGTGGCATGGCATAACTGTGTGCGTAATTTTCATAAATTTCATTGTTTCATTTCCATACCCAAACAGTGCCAACGGGAACATAATACTAAGGCTCCGCTGTCTGTCTGTCCATCTGTCTGTCACAGGGCTGCCTTTTGAACTGTAATAAGTAGACACTTGAAATTTTCACAAAGTGTGAACTTCCATGACCGGTATAATAATAATAATAAAATAAAGTTAAAAATAATGGAGGTCCCCATACAAGAAACATGTTTTTATTGGGAATTTTTGTTAAATTATTTAAAAAAAGGTAGTGTTAAGTCCGACTCAAGCTTGGCCACTTTATTTAAATAGAGAACTCGTACCATCAATTTCCACATCCAGAAAAGAATCCTGACCGTTTCAAGGCTTGGGTTCATATAGCTGGTGGGAAGTTAGATAGCCAAGCTGATTATGAACTGTATAGGAAGAAGGTGATCTGTGATATCCATTTTACAGACAGGGATAGAAACCGTAATAACCGGTTGAATTTTCTAGCTGTGCCATCGCTTCATCTTCCTGGTAAGATTCACATAATTTACAAAACAGGCTTGTTGCTAAGTAGTAGCAGCCACACGGGTCGATTGATCAGGTTAAGCTACGCTTGCCGCGGTTGATCCGTGGATGGGTGACCATCTTTACATATAAAGACCTCTCCGTGCCTCGGAAAGCACGTTAAGCCGTTGTTCCCGGCTGTCATTCGTGGATCTTTGACAGTCGTTACGGGTCGTCAAAAGCCCGGAAGTCTGACAACCAGTCTTACCAAGGGGTATCGTGTTACCTAGTAATTGGGTTGTGGAGGTCAGATAGGCAGTTGCTCCATGTAAAATACTGGTATTCAGCTGTATCCGGCTAGACTGGAAGCTGACCCCAACATAGTTGGGAAAAGGCTAAGCAGATGATGACAAAACAGGGTATTGAAGTTTGCTTTTTGTTCTTATTGCATATTTAACAGAAATCCTCATTGGAAAGAACAAAAAACATGGCCAAAATGATTTGCATACAGTTCCATGCATTGTCCCATATTTTACCCTATGTTGATTAGTATGTGGGCTAATGTAGCCCTTAGAATTAAAAATTCTTTAAAATTATAAATTTTTATTAATTTTTAAATAAATAATATTATATTCCCTTATTTTTTAGGCAAGTCTGATGAAGTTGGTACTTCAGAGAAAGTGTTACTTGCTCCTGTACATGTGATTGAAGAAAGCAACCTTGCTACATTCAAACCGACACTGACAGGTACTTACATAATATTAATTCCAATTATTTTGCTTTCATGTCGTTGTTGATACACAAATAAAATTAAGACTAAAAAACATTGGCCAAGTGAGAGTAGGACTTGCGCACTAATGTCTCCATTAGTTCTTCTTCCCCACACATTTCTGGGTTTGGACTTTTTACTATTATTATAATTTGTCATGACTCATGAATGATAGTGGCCATAATTATATGTATTCTGTGCAAATTTCAACTTGCTAGCTATTACGGTTCTAAAGAAACAGCCCTGTTTTAGACAGACAGACGGCATAGGTTAAGTATTAGGATCCTGTTGATGTACACAGGACATTAAAATTAAATATAAAAACAATACACTCATGAATATTTCTCTCACATTACAGATGATCGCACTGGAATTATAGTTTCAGCACACAATTATTGCCCACTTCCGAAGATGACAATTAAAGAAAAGCAAAGTAAGTTGTTTTAGATTTGAAGAGGATTAGGAGTCTAGGTGCTATGAGCAATTTTAAAACGTCATTATCGCCCACCTCATTAATGGTAATTTAGCTAAAGCTAATGACAAACTAAATACAACTATAAACTATATTATCATAATTTATTTTGGGCCAAACATAATAAAATATACTGTAAATGGTGTAGTTATTGGGCTCAATACAGTTATTGGCCATTTCTATTCCAGTAAAACTTGCAACTTCAATGATAAAGCGAATAGTACGGATCATGCACGCTAATTACTAAAATCTCGAGCTGAGCTGCATGGTGATTTATGTCCCGATCTTCTTAAGTGCCTGTGCTCGGTGTTACCTATGCTTAAATCGTATTGTTATTTTTCAGGCAAGTCTGATGAAGTTGTCACTTCAGATAAAGTTTTACTTGGTCCTGAACCTGTGGATGAAGAAAGCAGCCTTGCTGTATTAAAACCGACACTGAGAGGTACTTAAATATGAATTCTAATTATTTATTGCATTCATGACATTGATACAAATAAAGTTAGACTAAATTAAATCTAAAAACACTAATAAAATCAATGTTTCTCATGAATATTTCTCTTACATTACAGATAACTGTGCCAGAATTATTACTTCTGAACACAATTATTGCCGCCTGCAGAAGAAGCCAATGAATAAAAAGAAAAGTAAGTTTTTTTTAGCACATCTATTCAAAAAGAGCTAGTGTATTCTTCGTAAACAGGGATTAAAATAGCTCTTTAATCCCTAAGATTAAAGAGCTATTTTAGTCCCTGTTTACCCCCCCCCCCCCCCCCCTGGACTAAAAGTAATTTGAATTTGGAATGTGGATATTGATAAGTAGTAAAAGTTCCAATCACCAAAGAGATCAATCACGAACATTCTATACACAAGTAACAGGCTGTATGATAAAGTAAAACGCGCGAGCCAAATTAAAAAAAAAAGGTTGTGAAAAAATAAAAAACGCGTGAAAAGCATTCTGCCTTCGTTTGAAATTGTTTACTCAAATTATGATTTTTCTTAGTTTTATAAAAAAATGAGTATGTCTTCCTCAAGTAATTGCATGTAAATAAATAAACGTTCTATTCTTACTCATACGTTGCACTTACTTATTTCTTCATAGAGGGTGATAAAAAGTAGAGTGTTCACCTCGGGAGCAACACTATTTCAAGCTCGAGTTCAAAATAATTGTCAAACAATCTACTATTTAATTCGTAGGGGATTAATAGACAACGTGTAATTTTATGGGAATCACTACGCACTTCAGCATTTAAAAATCAAATGTGCAGTAATTGGCCATAGGTTTTTAATGACGGTTTTGCGGGGCATAGTTAATAAATTAAGATTATTTTATAAACTTGTAAAATAAAAATAAAATAAAATCGAAAGACAAACAGATAAATATATAAAGCATAGCATAAGTACTAGTATACTTAGTTTCAAACTAAAACAATTGTGTTTTTTTTTTACAGATCAGCAGAAGGAGGTGCCGTCATTTTTGTTGAACCAATTAAAAACAACAAGAAGAAAAATTAAAATTTTGCAATCGAACTTCATCAGATCACAAAAGAAAAATAAAACCCTTCAATCCAGACTAGCCAGTGCTGAAAAAATGTCTACAGATCTATTATTAAAAAAGCTGACAAACAAAATGACTAATGCAGCAAAAATTTTCACAAAGATGCAGTACACCCAGACAAGCAAGAAGCCTTCTGGTCGCAGATTCTCTCTTGAAGAAAAAGTGCTCTCGCTTTCTTTATATAAGAAGAGTCCAAGAAGCTACCCTCTTTTGGCAAAATATTTCACATTGCCCTCCACAAAGTCATTGAAAAGACTTTTGACCAAAATAGAAGTGGAGCCGGGTCTAAATAAATGCATATTTAAAAAGATTAAAAGTACTGTCAAGGAGTTGTGTCCAGAAGATCGGCTATGCAGCCTGATTTTCGACGAAATGTCAATTGCCCCCCAAATCCACTATAACGCTGCAAAAGACCAGCTTAGGGGCTTTACATTTGATGGCAACAAAATTGCAGACCATGTATTGGTTTTCATGGTGAAGGGTTTACGAAAGAAATTTAAGCAACCAGTCGCGTATTATTTCACCAACTCCATTAATAAGGCACAATTAAAAGAAATTTTACAAAAAGTAATCAAATATGTATGTAGTACGGGACTGAAGACCATATGTACTGTTTGTGACCAAAGCACAGTCAATGTGAGTGTTATAAATGACTTGGTAGAAGATACAAGAAAAAAATATTTAAGAGAAGTAAAGGAATGGAAGAATGAAGTAATTGAAATAGGGAAAACAAAAATAATCCCTCTATTTGATGTTCCACATTTATTAAAAGGAGTCCGAAACAATTTACTCACAAAAGATTTAAAATATTATGATTTTGAAGAGAAATGCGAAAAACTACTTAAATGGGATTATTATAAACAAACATATGAAGCTGACAAGTCATATGGAGAGGTGAAATGCCTGTTCCGGGTCACAGATGAGCACATATACATCGACAAAATAAGAAAAATGAAGGTGAAATCAGCAGCCCAAATTTTCAGTCACACCGTAGCTACGACTGCAGGACATCTCGTGGCAAGAGGAGACATTCCAAGAGAATGCCAAAATTTGGTAAAATTCACAAAGTTATTGGACAATCTTTTTGACTCCTTAAATTCTAACACATTTCATGTGCCTGTTGGCAAAATATATAAAGGATGTGTGCGACGATCTAGTCCACATCATGATTTGTGGAAGAATGCCATAAAAGTATTAAAAACTGTAACATTTATTAAAAAAATTAAGGACAAAAATAACAAAATCCGTGTGATTGAAACGAAAGCTATTCCATCTATAAAAAATTTCATACGCACAATTGAAGGAATGCAACAATTATGGATATTGCTGTCCCAAACATATTCATTTGATGCTATGCTAACACGTAATTTCAACCAGGACCCACTAGAAAATTTCTTTGGGAATATCAGAAGTTATGGGGCGAGAAATACGGCACCAGACACGGTTGCATTTGAAGGGGCCTTTAAGTCCCTCTTAATTAATAATTTTAACTCGCCCCATTCTCTGCATGCAAACTGCGAGAAAGATGACGATAGCTGCTTGCAGAATCTAGATTTTTTTATAAGAGAAGATATTGCGTCAACTTCTGATATTCCCAGTCACAATGATGAGGAGGCACCACAATTTTCTGAAAGTATAGAAGACGAAATTGTGGTGCCTTTCATAAATTTAAACACGAATGTAAATGATGTTGGTCAGGGTAATTATGTGTGTGGGTGGGTCCTGGGGAAATGCATTAAAAATGTTTCTAAAAGTTGCAAAATATGTAAAAAAGACATGTATGGCGACCCTGAAAGCAAATCAAATGAATATATAAAGGCCAAAGAATATAAAAAAGGCAAAAATAGGTTATTGTATCCATCACAAGAATTAGAAAAATGTTTTGTCCAAATTCAAAATTTTGTGACAGAAGTAATAAAAAAAAGACACGCCTAAAAAAAAATTGAAACTTAAAATAAAAATGTTCACTGACATATTTGTTGATTTTCCTTTTAATTGTGAAACACATAAAAATTTATTGAAAAGTTATTTTGAAAACACAATTATTAATGTGCTTTTATATAGTTGGTGCCGTTCAATAAACCGGATTTTGTCTGGCAAAATCACTTATCATGGTGAGGATGAAACTAAAACAGCAGCACAAGCTTATAACAATAAACACAATAAGAAACATAAATAAATAATATTGTAAAAGATAAGTTGTTTTTCTATGTATCCATTGTGTTCCTTTTGAAATTGATACTTCCCTTATAATTTACTTGTTTTCAAGTTGTATTTTTCTCATTATTAACAAAATCATTGTAAAACTGCAATTGCTTGTTTTTAATTTGATAAAAGTTTTACAATCATTTTGTTAATAATGAGAAAATACAACTTGAAAACAAGTAAAGAAGCTAAAGTACTATTGCATAGGTAGTGCCTATAGCTAGGCTATACCTAACTAAGTGTGCGGATGGCGATAATAGATGGCGGTATTATCCGATCAATTGACATTAGCGGTCTTCAAAAAAGTCTGCAAGGGGGCTCTCTATACCCGATATATTACTTTACTCTATGGTCGGAACTAAAGTCGCCATCTTGCTTTGACAATACAAATTCTATGACAGTCTTACAAACGTTTAGCAACAACGCCCCCTTGGCAATGTCATTTAGGCGCCATAAGCTCCTTGTAGCTCTAAAAAGAAGGCTCCAATCGCAAACTAATGTAAAACTTTTTGGTTCAGAAATAAATTTGATTTGGTTTGATACAGGGTGGTAGGGATCGATGCGCAAACTGTAATCATGAGCACAACATTCTGACTATTTTGAGCAAAATTATAACTCAGGAGGCGTTGCAAATTATCGTCGGTAATTTTTTTTAAATGCGCTGTTCCATACATTTTGACAGCGTAGGTATTACACTTTTTTATGAAACAGCTGATTTTTATTTTGATAACAGGCGACACATGTCTCCTCTAGAATCATGTGCTAAATTCATGGTTATACGAGTAGTTTGTGCGTCGATGTCTAGGTTAGGTATTACAGAACTTCTACTTACTTGAAAATTGAACATCTCAGCCATTATGATGTATGGCATTGGTGATATTCCACCTGCGTAGACCGCGACGTACGTTATTATAGCAACCACAGGCATCCAACCGGCTGCGGTACCTCCTTGATGCTGTATCAACATCGTTGTGCCTAAAACTGCATGTGATAGTACTGCTACCGCGAAGGCTATACTAATAAGAGGCTGAAATAGAGAGAGAAGGCTTTTTATCATTATTGCTAGATATACATAGCTTCTAACTTTTGAACACTTCTTTGAAGGCTTTGTAAGAAGGGATGGCAAAGTGCGAAATATGTGCTTAAAGTTTGCACCGAAGGGTTCAAATTCCCGTGTCAAAACATCGCAACTTTTTCGGAAATTGCGTAATTTAATTTAAGCCATATTATCAATATTGCAAGTTGCTGAGACTGACTAATGTTAAAACGTTAAAATTGATGTTTTGAAGAAATTTTCCATTTTTCATGGCCCACTCTGTTAGACAAGATCACCTTAATATTTTATCAGGCAGTGGTCGTAATATTCAATATTTTGTCTAAGACTCATCCCACACTATTCTTCATAGTCTGTCACGACGCCGCCGTCAAATCATTACTTAAATAAATGTAGCCCTATAACGCCTCGTAAATATTTAGTGCTGATTATGTCACACCAACGTTGTCTACAAACTAGATTACTTCGCCTACAAGCATAAATATGGCATAATCAACTTTATCTATACCAACAGATTGCTCATCTCCTCCGTAATTTAATTTATTATTGAATAAATCTTCTATGTCACTATCTTTCCCTTCTCTATCAAGCATTATCTCTCTGATTCCTTATTTCCTAACTTGCAGAAAAAGCTCGTCATTTTCTGCATCTGTTGCTTTGATTAAATTCTTTGCGGACTCAACGAAATCTTTATTTCGTCTCGGAGTAACCGTGCCGTCGCTAGTTCATCTTCATTCTTTATTAGTTTACATCTTAACACTATCTAGATTCTCTACTATAATTAAAGTTTCTTAACTGATTATTTATTTAACGGAGTTAGTGTCTCAGTCTGTGTCCTTTTATTTCTTTGAAAACTACTTAAAGTGCAGTCTTTAGTTCAAAATTAACATTATGGCACAATAAATTTTAAGATCTCACTGTCTATTTTAATATTACAAAATGCTAAATCTTCCCTAAGATTTTATCCATACTTTGTGTTATTCTAAGTAGGTTAGTTTCCACACAAAAAGTGTCCTAAATCTAACAATCTGGAATGACATGTGCACACACTTAAAAAGCAAAATATGTAAGAAAAACAAAAGAGCAGTGACCCGACTTATCGAAATATTAAAAGTTGTAAAAAGTGATGTACGTACAAGGAAAATATCAGAAAATATCCCTCACTATAAATGTTTGAAAGCTGTCAACTCTGTCATTCGTCGTAGTAAGGTGCATATTAAAAGTTCTAGATAGAAAAGTAGTAGTGTCAGAAAGAAGTTGCTAAACAAAGTGGTATAAAATACTTTTGTTTCGCAATATTTCCCTGTTCCGAGAAACAGAAATATGACGAAATATTATGTGAAGAAGTACTTACCCACTACTTTGACGTCCCTATCATCTATAATATATAAAACAATGTCGGGTTAGTTACACCATTTATAACTCAAGAACGGACCGATTTTTATGATATATTTTATTTGTTGGATTTGTTTTCGCCCCGAAGAGCAGAATTATTATTAATATATAAAAAAATATTAAAAACATAACAAAAAAAAATATCTGAGGTGGTACGAAGTTTGCTGGGTCAACTAGTAGATATACAAGAGACGCCAAGGATCTTCAATATCAGAAAAAGTCATTAATTTTTTCCGACTTTCTTTTCGTAGAATTCTAGAGTCCTTTGATTTATTTTTCCAAGAACGTTGTTATTTCTGACAACTTAAAGCATGTTAAACTTACTCTCAGTTCCTGAAATTTATCTGTTGCAAAATTTCATGTGAAGTGCTTAGAGTGACTGTTGTTGTTGTTTCGGGAAACTAATTATAGCAGTAAACTTAAATTTGACAGCGTGTTATTTTTGACTTGAGCCTTTCAGAAACCGTAAAACTGGGTATGAGGTAGATACTCCACATTTTTTATATATTTAATATACGAGTAGCAATGGACTAGAGTTGAATGGCATGCAATAGGAGAGGTCTATGTCTATGTTAGAGTGCTATTGGCTGAAGACGATGATGAATGGACTTAAATATGTTAGTAACAATATTTTTTAACATCTATATTAGTAAACTTAACCTAACACTGCCATGTAGTAATGATAATTCCTACTACAAACTCAACACTTATGTGCAAAGCTTGCAGCACCGATTCATACACAAGCAGTCCAGTCTGCTCGCAATACACCGCAGTATAATGTTGGGGCTGGCCTGCAACCGCCGCACCGGAGAGGCGCATCTTTTTTGCATCGTAGCATAGAAGCAATCAACACGAGCTTCAGCGCACATCCCTGGTGCGCTACAGAAGCGGAACAGCCCCATCATTGCATCATGCATTATTACGCCTATAACAAAACTCAAGTAAAAATAGTTTCATTTCGCCTCCAAACAAGTAAGTCAAACGAAAGTTATAAAGCTGACGAAAATGGTATCTTTTACTTTGTCCTTCCAAGTTGTATCAACTGAAAAGCTTGTCTGTCTTATTGGCATGGAGCCAGCCCCGCCACAGTTTGCACGCCGTACGTCCTTTGAACCGGAATGTTATTTTTACACCGATTTCCAAAGTCGGTACGAGAGAGGCGATAGTTTAGCTACATCCTGGGTCGGGAATGGAATAAAAAAAAAAAAGAAATTGTGACAGTGAAGCTATTATACTTGTTAAACTATGTAACTGTAAGTTAAAAGGTTTGCTACTATTTCGATGTCCTGCGCAATTTTAGATACTTTTAAATTAAACGTCTTTGCCAATACTGACAGAATAGCCGATTATTGCAAGTTGAAATCGTTTGTAAGAATATTTAAAGATAGCACATAACAGTGAAAAGTAAAACGATTCCAGATTACATTGTAGTAGCTAACCACATTATGCGGTTCCGCAATCTCACGCAAGATATTTATGTGAAACGTGGATTCAAGTAGCGCCTTGGGAATAATATCAACCCTGGCTCAACTGTTAAGGACCATAAGAGCAATGCATAATATGAGTATACGTTCATAAAGATCATAATCAGCATAAGCTTAGTCAGCCTATAAAGTCCCCACTTCTGGGACAGGGGCCTCCTCTCTGTGAGAGGGAGTGGGCCGTAATCCACCACGCGGGCTCAGTGCCGGCTGGCAGATTTCACATGTCTTCGAATTTTTGGTTCTAGGACATTTCCTCACGATGTTTTCCTTCACCGTTTTGAGAGCAGTGGTGATGACATATAATTTACACAAAGTAAAGCGCCTGTCTGGGTTCGAACCTACGACCAACAACTCGTAAGTCGCGGCCGTTACCACTGGGCCACCACTGCTCTCTAAAGAAAGAAGAAATATCATAATGACACAGAATAATATAATTTCTTAGATGACAGAAAAATATATCGACTGTGAACTGGCAACCGGTCCTATCTCAATTTTTTGAAGATTTCACTTTTTAATGCCATTTTATACCATTTAATACTCCACATCGTTGCAAGAAATCCTAATTCAAATACATTTAAATTTGGCGCCAGAATTGGCTTCATTCAACTTGTACTAACTTCAACGCGCAGTGAATGCTTTTGTGTTTTTTCTTCATTCTGTAAAGTTGTCAAAATTGAGATAGTACCGGTTGCCAGTTCACAGTAGAATGTAAGTACAGTGGCGTAACTATATCGTTTGGGGCCCGTGGCAAATTCAAGGGGATGGGGCCCTCCCTCAATATAAAGAAGCTCAACCAATGATATAGTTTTTTTTATTAGGACTTCTCCCGCGTACATTTCATATTTTCCGCTACAAAATTTAACACCTGACTGCTTCTTTATTTATTTATTTATTTAAGCTTTCGCACAAAAAGGTACAAAGGCGGATTTAATGCCTTAGGCATTCTCTACCAGTCAACCAAGGGTGGTGAAGAGATTGGATGGCAGGTGCTTTGGTTAAGAGGAACAATGATAAAATTAAAAAAAAAACTATTGAAACTAAGTACACAAATACCTGAATAGATTATATACACATACATACTATTTACTATAATATATACTTATAATATATATACTACACTACTATACTTACTTCTTTCCTTATGTTAGGATCCTCCACCTCAGCCAGAGATGGCCCCCGGCCCGAGAGGGCCCGAGAGGGCCGGGGGCCATCTCTGGCTGGGGGCCCGTAGCATTTTGCCACAATGCCACCCTATAGTTACGCCACTGTGTAAGTACATATATCGTTCAATTTCTCGAAAAAATATACGATTCACTGACTCCAAAGTGTCTCTATATCGAAAGTTCAAGGGGCATTTACGATTACAAACCGTTGTATGGTTTAAAAGTCCAAAAATCGAAAGAACAGAAGGCTCGGTCACATTATGACCGATCCTTCTGTCCTTTAAATTATGTCAACATACGAGTAAATCACTATCCATAATAGTCTAGAAAGTTCTACCCAAAAATTGAATTGTAAAATTGATTTTACTGCCCTGAGAGCTAATAAGGATTACGTAACATCTATCAAAAGCCATGTTCGAAACCAGGGTAATAGTCTCCAGCGAACTATTCAGAAATAGTGTGAGTATTTCTGCAAATTTAAGTTTACAGATGAAAATTTTATATTAACAACATGAATAATTAATTAGCAGTCCACCGCGATGGTTGTTACTAACGAAATGGGTTTTGAAATGGTCGGTTAATTTGGATGAATATTTACTTATGTAAACACATAATTATAATAATAAAAACATTTTATTCATGGTGGTCATCTTTTTTTAACGGTTTCGTAATAGAAAGCAGGTTATTTATCAAAGTACCAAGCTACTTACATTGTTATTACCTAAAAACGGCACTTGTAACCAAAGCCGTAAGTATTTTAAAACCGAGACACTTTTGAGTTTTTGACGTTAGTAAGGATTTTTAGTAAGTTCACGACGAACAATTCCGTACAGCTTAAAGAAATCCGGCAAACAAAAGCAAGAAATAATAAAACGAAAACCTACAAATCAGAGCTCAGCGAAATCCCCCGCGAGAAAACAAGAAACGTACAAATAAAACGTTGAAACGCAAAGTATAGGGAAGATTTCTTCTCTAATCCGATCAGAAATAAAGATTAGTCAGCAAACACATTTATCAAAATTACTTTGGAAAGACTCTTACCTTCCGGCCGAACTTTTCCACACAACTCATTGAGATAAACGAGGCAAGGATCATAACTGCCGGGAAGCTGAGAGTCTGGAGCTCTGGGTTCCACGTGACACCGGCGGATTTTAAGATGGCGGGCGAATACGTCAGAGTTGCGAAGTTTCCGCTGTTCGTTTGCAACGTCACCAGTATGACGTTAAGGACGCAGCCGCGCCGCCATGCTTTGTTGTTAACTGAAAGTGGATTGAAGATTCATAAATGGAGCCTGGCATTGATTATTTCAAACATTCAGAGTGATTATTGCAAACACCTATGCAAGAAGCAATTAGATGTAAGCAAGTTCAGAAAATACGGATGTCACGTGATCAACTCTGAATGTTAATATCTCGGAGACGTGATACGACGTGACGTGTTTACGGTCTTCGATCTTATATGTTTTTCGTTTGCATTGATGTCAGCTTTTTTTATTGCCGAATATGCCCGCTCTTGACATCGATTACACCTGATGGAAAGCGATAGATGAGGTCTATGATGGAACGAGCGTGCCCTGAAGATGCCTAAGGCACTGGTACTCCTACGCATCGACGAAACACAGCAGGCTGCTTAACGCCGGACTCCGGTGCTATCGAATTATATAGGGTACATGCGCGGCCGCCATTTTGAAAAGAAAAAAACAAAATGACGTACAGGTAGTTATGCCACGGAACTTCAGTGCTTTATCAAAAGTTACATTGAAATTGGTAGTGGTTTTGGGTTCTCTTGAGTCTATTTGTATTTATGTTATAGGCATTGATACTTCAGTTTAAAAGACAACTTGATAGGTCATCAATTTATAACAAAACTAAGACTGCGAAAAGAAGTCTCCGTAGAATTATCCTAATTAGATTATGAACATAGTAGGCAACATGTTCGTATTGTAGATTAGTTAGTATGTGGCAAAAATATCCTCTATATGTAAACTAGAATAAAACGGCAAAACAATAATGCAACTTTGACTTAACCCGACATTATTATAAAAGTGTGATTAGTTTCTCCCAATTGCTTTGCCTTTTTGCTTTGTCTTTTTTTGCTTTGCTTTTCCCAATTGATTTGCTTCAACCCCGACCTACGTTTAATGTGGACAATTTCCGAAATACAAATCATGACAGCCCAAAATCCTTTAGCAGTTTAACAAGTATTTAAAAGATTAAACTTCGTTTAGGAAGTTGATGGATTTAACAATAGGGACAGTAATAAAATAAGCCTTAATAAATCTCTGTTTTAGATTAAAACTGTACAGATTTTGTATGTTTTGGAAAGATACTAACGAAATCTAAGTATACCTTGGACATAATGAATTATGAATGTTTGATGATGATTCGAGCATTCATTTTATCGGTTATTTGCGTTGTATTTAACCGACTTCACAAAAATGAAGTTATTTTTTTATGTTTGTTACCTCAGACCTCCGTTATTTATAAGCCGACTTTCAGATTAGTCCCAAATAATTTTCATCAAAATCGGCTTAGTAGTTTGGTTTTTAAACTAAAATTAATAGTAAAAATTCAAGACGAAATTGTTTCTGTATCTATGTTACGTGATATCTGCGGCAATTATAAATCGATTTTAAAAAAATACTTGTTTTAATGGATAGGGTATGCCTTAGGGGTGGTCCCATATACATTTTTATTAACTTTGCTTGGGTAGATTTTGAGTCAGCTTGATTTATACGTTTTTTGCCAGTTAGTTTATATTGATAATGTTATAATAACTTCCTGTCACTGATATTTACATAGCAAGTAGTGTTATACGAATTTGTGTGGAGTAAGTACACATTAAAGTGAAAAATAAAAACATTTTTACAAAAAAAAACGGAAGTCGGTGGCAAATAACGAAAATGCGAACCCAACGACACCGACTTCCGAAATTAAAGTTATTTTTCACTTTGCAGTGTCTTTTTTGAAAGTCGGTTGTTTTTTTTTTGAAAAAAAAAGTTTTTTATTACTTACTTATTACTTTTCGAAAAAATACAAAAGAATATCAATTTTTGTAGATCCCACCGGGTCGTGTGCAGCAGGCCCCTTTATACCTACATATAAAATTTTTACTTTTCGACTGATATTAAAAAGACAAGATAAAACGTGTTTTTTGTCACTCACATATGGTTTTGAAGGAAACCTTTGGCAGTGAGTTATAAGTAAGCTCTTGATTTTTCATGTAGTCAATTTCGTTCTGTATTATTTTGTCGTTGACATCCAGCTTTCTTAGAAACGCTATTGTCGAGGCAGCTTCCTGTAACACAAATGTACCTATTTGTCTAAAAAACATATCTCTGATATTGGATTTGCTAAGACTCGTCGAGCAAAGGAACATTCATATATTATGTAAATCTGAGATGACATTTCTGAGTACTTGTCCCAGCTGCGACCATTTATAGGAAGAGAAAACGTGTTTTATTGTTATGGACATGTTAAAAATAAACAGGAAAATGTATTAAAAATACATTGATCTGTGACGTTATTCTTCTGACAGAATTTATCTCCACATTGCTTTTCTCGCAGAGTACTCTCTCCGGGGAATACGCAGTATTTCTAAACACCAACAGCAGGTAAACCAAAAGCCTTTGGTTGACTTGACGTTTTTTAATGGCGTGTTATACCTAGTAAACGATCGCGCGGTCGTTCACCAACACGATGGACCGATCAGGTGAAGGAATCATCGTCCACTAAATTTTACACGGTGGTAAGGGATGCGCTGGACAGAAACCGGTGGAGACGGATCATCCGCTCCAGATGCAACTCCGAAGCTGACCACGATCCTCAGACATGAGGGACCGACTACAGAGAGAGAGAGAGATACCTAGTATCCGCCATTTTAGGTTTTATCCCAGGAATTCTCATTGTTTATCTGTTTTTGTATTTTATTCCACCCAAATATGTTTTCGCGTTATTAATGGATTAGTAAATCGCCCCATTACCGGAGCTTTGTGAACGAATTTATCACTTGGACGTAATGAACTGGTGTTAACGGACTGAGAGAGAATTGTTGCGCGGACTTAGTACGTAATTGGAGTGTATAAATGTGTGGGATAAAAGGGAAACTTCGGGAAATAAAGACTAACTATCTCCTATAGAACAAATATCTCCTAAAGAACAAATTAAAATATTTTCTAAGGAAACAGCCAGACGTTTCGGAACAGTCTTGGAACTATAAATTAGTTGGACTTATTCTTTCTAAGCTATAAAGACTAGTCAAAATATGCCGTCAAATAATGTTATTTTAAATTTGTGATTTCTTTTAAAATAAAAAGGAATATACCCCAGCGAGGTAGCTACTCCTTCTTCTTAGCGTATCAATGGTAATCTAAATTGAGATGGCCCAGAATTTATTTTGGCTACAACTTTGGCGCTTTTAGTAGCGACCATAAGTTCCAATAACGTGTAGACAACCGAACACACAGGATATTAAGTTTCCCATCGTTTGTGCAACAGCATCACATTTACATTCCATGGTGGAGTAATCTATGAATCTCCTATTTTTTCCTTGCTTCAGCCAACCTAGGTCCAGAGCCTGTTTAATGACTTTCAAGTTAGCTAAAGCAACTCATCTGACTCACGAGTAGTTATCGATAGGACAATTTTATATTCGAGCTTGTTCAGCCTATAACGTTCCCACTACTGGGACGAAGGCCTCTCTTCAAGAGGGAGTGGGCTGTATTCTACCACGCGGGACCAGTGAAAGTTATAGACATGTGACATCTACCAAAGATGTCACATGTCTTCAAATGTTCGGTTCTAGGACATGCCGATCACGATGTTTTTTTTCACCGTTTTGCGAGCAGTGGTGATGAAATAATTTACACAAAGTATAGCGTCTGTCAGGGTTCAAACCTACGACCTGCAACTCGTAAGTCGCGGCCTTTACCACTGCTCTAATCAATGAACAAAGGACTTATAAAAAAACGATGCTCAAAAACTTACATCGATCTTCCCTTTCTTCACCAAAAACGCTGGCGATTCAGGTGCCTTCAGCATCATTATAATAGTCAGTACCGGTACCCATATCACAATCCATAACACAGTGTAGTAATCAAAGTAGGCTCCCATAGCAAACATGGCCAGTATACCAATATTTTGGAACAGTATTATAAAAGATCCCAGAACCCCTCTGATGTCGTCCTGACTTATCTCTCTGACGTACATTGGTACTACATTGTAGCATCCACCAGCTGACAACCCGCCGCAAAGTCTTGCTATGATTAACACTGCAATGTTTGCTGATGACAGCTTCATTATCCAACAAAGCTGAAAAGAGGTTAGGTTATTATTAATATTATAAAATATATTCTAAAGTCACCGTCAGAGCCACGCAAGCGTCTCTTAATAGATGGAACTAACAATTAATAAACAACTTTTATCACGCCAACATTGCTATTTAAATTGACAACTATCCGAGAGCTATCGTATCAAAAATGATTTGTTTCGATAACCCTGATTTGTCTTGCCCCCGACATCAAACAGCCGACGGAAGAATAGCGGTCTTCTAGAATTTTAGGGTTTTGGGCTTATGAACGATAACATTGATTGATGTTTTATACGCTACGGAAGCATATCGAGTGGTTGTGAATAGCCATGCTGAATTTTCTAGATTTTGGATTCTAGAGTAGTAGGTAGGGTCATCATAACTCATCATCGTCTTGCCCTTTCCAATTTATTTGGGATCAGCGCAACATGTATTTTTGTTCCATTCCATTCCTTCCTTCTTTATTATTGTTCTTCCTTATCTATTATGTTCCATTCCTTCTCTATTAGTCGTCATCTTGGTGTCACCCCCTTACTTGCCATATCATCTTTCACATAGTCCACCCATCGTTTCATTGGTCTTACCCTACTGTTATAGCCATACGGCCATGATAGCCGTGAGAAAAGTTTTGAGTATGAGTGTGGATCATCAATGCTCAAAATTTTCCTCACCACATTTCGAATAAATCCGTAACAGTACGTATATCATATTTGGACCTGAACATTTATATCTATTTCCATTGACGTAATGAATCCTATAATACAATATTACCACCAAATACTATATAGGTTATATTCTTTTTAATGACCACACTGTAATCAACTATTCATATGAATAGACTAGACTAGAGCCTCTATTTAACAAATTACCTAGTCGACTATTACGTTATTAGGTATAATTACCTATTATGTATCAATATTTCAGATTCTAGTTAGGTATAATTATTATGTATCAATATTTCAGATATTGACCTATGAATTGTAGAGACCTACTTTATAAAAGCTATTTATAAAAGCTAAGTCAAATCATTTGTTTCAAATCAACAATTTCAAAATTAAGTTCTTAGGGATGCTGTAAATGCTCCATGACACATTAGAAATGACGACCTCCACCGTGTCCTTAAAATAGAACCCGTCACCACCATCATTCAAAAATTTGCTGAAGACCACGAGCACAGACTTCACCGACATGTGAATTGTGAACTAAAGAGAACTAAACCATTTGAGTTAGTGTAGTATTTGTATAGTGAATGAATAATAGTGCGGTGCTAATGGTGCTGTACATGTAACATATGAACAAAGTGTTTTATCAATTTATCAGACCCTTAGAAAGTGCTACGAAACTGTAAAAGTGCAAATTGACACTGTTCTTAGTTATAACTTATTCTATCTCGTAAAATATTAAGTTAGAGTTAAATTGCTTATTATTCTATTAGGCTGGATTGTAATCAATTACTAAGAACTTTAGTTCTTATTAATAAAAAATAAAAAAATGTTCCAAATAGGCACTTAGAAGTTACTTTTGAACGTCAGAATTTATAAAAGATAGAATTGATTCTAGTTGCCCCTTCCAACATTTTTAATTTTAGTGTGGAGAAGAATGGACAAGAAACTCCACCTTTACACTTTTTGAATATTTTATAATATTTTGTACATACAAATTTTAATTATATTATTATTTCTGAAAACGATGCACATATAGAATGCAATGACCACAATAGGTAAAAGAATTTTAAATAATGCAATGACAGGTAAATTAATTATGTATGTGATATATACATGATACTCACATAGTTACAAATTATGTTAAAAATAGATGATTTTCCTAAAATTTTTACAAGTAATAATTTAGATTTTTAGAAATTTAAATTTTGTTAATCAAAGTAATCACAGAATGCAAAATCAATGTCATATAAAATATATAATTAAATTAGCTAACCAATTTGGCCCAGTCAGACTCTGGATTGTTCTATGGAGCCGGACCAGCACGTTTCCAACCATTCTTATCTTGGATATATTTCTCTAGTTTGTAACATGCTTAAAAATACCTCATGAGACATGATGCCGAAAATACGTCAAGTAATTTCGAATCCCGCGGAATTTCCGTCACGTAAATTTTAACAGTGTATCGCTGTGCTTACGAGCTTTTTGAATGTACCTAGGTACTTTGAAATACTGGAAAGACAGTTTTAAGTTTAGTATTGTTGCAGTACTTTTTGTAACTTCATTTCTAAGTAGTCAAAGCGGAGTCCCAACCGCAAGGAAATCTTTTCTTATCTAAGACGGAGTTGGAAAGGTTTCGGTACATAATCTAATATGCCAGACGGGCCTAACTTGGGTCAAGGTAAATTGACTCTTATAGCCTCCATTAAAAGTTTTTTTATTGTCTAGTTCTTAAATTTTTTCATTTCTGTTATTTTCTTTTTCTGTGTTATATTATATACACAACTTTAAATACCACTGGTACCTATTTGAAGTTGTGTTAATATAACATTAAAAACTTGTTTTCGTAAAAAGCTTCAGTAAAAGTTGGAGTTTTGACCTTCAATATTTCGTAACCAGAAGGTTCCCAGATATGGTCCAGTACCTACGTATTATCACAATGACGGGGAGTACAAGTGACCTTCGACCTTCGTTAAGTGTCTTTTTACATCTGTTATAAAAAGTAAAAGATTGTAGGGAATCCATTATTGTTAGACGTTATAAAGAATTGCAATTTATTTCAGTAAAAATGTTTATTGATTCCACGATTGTTTGTTGGCACGTCTTGGCCGTATGAAACGTACATTTGGAAAAATGGCACGTATATGTACAGAGGTTCGCCATCCCTGCTATACGCAAAAAATCACACTAGGACCCTAAGAAGCCAAGCAAAAATAAGCGAACGAAGAAAAGCGCTGGCAGGCGATGCAATGCAACGAGGGTCGGGGAACAAGACATTTCACGCGGGCGAAGTCGCGGGCGGGAGGTAGTTTGAAACAAATGCTTTGACTTCACTTTCAGATCACCAAATACATTCAACGCTAAACGAATTTAAAACATATTTCTATTTCAATCAACCCTTTGACGACGGCAGATATAGAATGACGGTTTAAATACGGAAAGGAAACAAAACACAACCAAATAAAAACAAAAGTACCTTACCGCTTGCAGTACAGCCATGATCAAAACGGCCACCTTCCTTCCAAATCTGTCAACGATATAAGCGAATAGAGAGACTCCAAACGTAGCTGCTATACAAAGGGCACTCGCTATCCATGATATTTCATAATCTGACAACGGGTACCCGGCTGGGGAGCCCGCTGATTGTAAAACTTTTGTCATCGGTGCCACCCAGCCCGCTTGAAACCCGTATGTTAGGAGTGTGGTATTCGCTACAAATGAAACAGTTCGTTTATTTCCTGATAGACGTTGCCTTGTTTTAATAAAGTTTCTTTTTCGTGCTTTCGACGTCACCCACGTTTGGGACGAATTGGCAAGGGTTGCATATAAACGCAATATTATGGATCAGGACACAATAAGACGCGTTTAGTGCTTCCGTTTATGACGTTTTTTATAGAGTCAGAAACGCGTTATGTATATTCGCAGTTTCTCTAATTTATACGATCATTTTGGAACGTTTAAGCATGACTAAAGCGTGTTGTACATCTTCTTCTTAAAGCGTAGCTAAATATACACATATGCAAACAAACATGAAACATGTCCCAGTGCCATTAAATAAAAAAAATGTCGGTTCACTTTATTATTTTCTCCAGACAAAAGTCTGTAAACGCATCCGGAGAAAATCAAAAATGAGGAAACGAGTAAATAAGTTTTTTTTTGCGCCTGTGAGATTTGTATCTATGAGGCACAAAAAACCAGAGATTGTCAACTTCCTATAGACCAAAACATTTTTTTCTTGCAGAAATCAAACCTCCTTTAGCAAAAAAAAAAAGTTGGAAACTGCCAAAAAAAAAAACGCCATAATTAAAACTTCGTACAAAGCTTTTTTAGACCAGTGAACTCTACGGCTTTTGTGAACCAGGCACAGAGCAGCAGTCTCCTGTGAATTAATTAGGCATACGACAAACACAATGCAACTTGCCAAGTGCCAAGCTTGTTAATTATGACAGTAATGAGATTTCCTTTGTTCGCGCAAGTGATCTGTGAAATGGCTGTGTATGCGGTCGTTCGGGGACTTATATTATAAGTGTATTTCATGCGAGCAATTTGCTGTTCACAATTGATAGAAAAATCGTGCACATACACATAACCGTCGTTTCAGCCGATAGACGTCCACTGCTGGACATAGGCCTCCCCCAATTTTGGGGGGATTTGTCATAATCGCCACGCTTGGCAGGCGGGTTGGCGATCGCAGTATGGTATGATGGTGGAATAAATAGAGAACGCTGCTGCCCATTCTCCGGTAAGACCCTTAGTCGCCTTTTACGACACCCACGGGAATTAAGGGGTGGTGCAATTCTTTAAGTCCGGCACCACACAGACAACCGGTAAGCGTTAAATTGGGACTTCGCTCGAATAACGTATGCGCGCGGTACTGAGGTTTTGATGGCGAGAACGGTTACGGCGCGGGGGTCAGCAGAAGCCACTCGGGTCTCAAGTTAACTCTTGCGGGTTGTACGGTCAGCAACAAAAGTCGATTAACACTTCACTTTTTAAATCTCAGTTATTGAGCAAAATATTTGTTCAAAATTGCAGCAGGAGTACAATGCAATTTTGAACAAATATTTAGCTCAATAACTGAGATTAAAAAAAACTGAAGAGTTAATTTGTTGCTGATTGTACAGATGAACATAGAACCTCCTCCTTTTTTGAAGTCAGTTAAAAAAACATTATACACGGAAACAAACGGCAGTCTATTTACCTAGCATGGCCACAAACCATTGCATACAGGCATTGCCTTTTTTACTACTAGCACTGTCATCTTCTACAGCCATGGTCCTTGACAAACTATGTTCACGTTTAACGTAACAACGCGGAATATTAGAACGCTATCGGATATTACTGCAAAACATTTTCTACAAACACTGAAGATGTTATCTGATAACGGTTCATTTATAGTAACTAAGTAAATCAGGGCTGCACAAAATTATTATTGAAACTTTTTTTTACATGAAAATTAAGACGTCGACGTCAACAATTATATATCTATACAACAATTATAGTATATACAAACAACTCGTGAAAAGACAACCATTTTAAATATTTTTTATTCAATCTTTATGTAGGTACCTAAAAGTTTACTGTTTCATATCCTCCAGAACAAATGAACTGTTGTTCACATACAATTTTACCAATAGATATGAATACTTATTTGAAGGCACAGTAACTGGCGCCGTCTAGTTGTGTCATGCTGCGACAACATTGTCGCGATAACGCGAACTACACTGGCGCTCTCTGTTGTACAGCTGACCTCGAGCGAGAGGGAGCGCGTGAAGTGTAGTAGAAGATATCGCGACAATGTAGCCGTAGCATTTCGAAAATACTGGAATCACCGTAAAGGTCAGAAAAGTGTGACATTGGCTTTTGATAGTCACTCTAGCAGAGCGTCGAATCGATGGTTCCGTGGCGGCTGACCCACTAATACTATGACCACTTCTGATAAAAGCTGTCCTGCGCCGTTAGAATTATCATCAAAAAACTGGCCAAGTGCGAGTTGGATTCGCACACGAAGGGTTCCGTACCACAAGGCAAAAAAGCCGAAAAAAACACGTCTGTTGTATGGGAGACCCCCTTAAATATTTATTTTATTCTGTTTTTAGTATTTGTTATTATAGCGGCAATAGAAATACATCATCTGTGAAAATTTCAACTGTCTAACTATCACGGTTCATGAGATACAGCCTGGTGACAGACGGACAGACGGTCAGCGAAGTCTTAGTAATAGGGTCCCGTTTTATCCTTTGGGTACGCAACCTTAAAAAGTATTATAACATTTAGGTATGCAATGTATTTTTTGTCCTAGCAACCCTGACTGTTTTATTAAAAATATACTGGCTTGCAATATTATGCAGTCTTTTGATATTTTAAACTTGAATAAATAGTTGATAGAAAATATTCTTCGTAAAATTGATTCTACAAAATACTATTGAGTAGTTTCTTTTTGAATAAAGTTCTAAGATTTTAACACAATGTTTCTTTGGTTTGGTTACATTAGAATTGGCGTTTTCTTGATTTGGGAAGCAGTTGGACTTCGTCGTTCTAGAGATAATCAGATTTTTTTTTTATATAGGTCTTCATCATCATTTCAGCCGAAAGACGTCCACTGCTGGACATAGGCCTCCCCCAAAAGGGGGGGGGGGGTGCCATAATCGCTACGCTTGGCAGGCGGGTTGGCGATCGCAGTATAGTATGGTGGTGGAATGCATAGAGAACGCTGCTGCCCATTCTCCGGTACGACGCCTTTTACGACACCCACGGGAAGTATGGGGTGGTGCTATTCTTTAAGTCCGACACCACACAGACAGTCCTATAGGTTACTATAGGTACTACAAAGGTATGAGCGGGACTGGGCCCTATTTCTCAAAACTATTAATTTACTAATATATTAGTTATTAGTGTAAAAATTACAAGTCCTAATATTTCCTGTTTCTCAACAACAGGTACTGGACTAATAACTAATAGTAGCAGACTAATAAAAAATATTAGGCTGGCCTGGCTGAATAAACATATTACCCACGCCTCTTTACTTATTAAAAAAAATACGGAAAAGTTCCCGCCACTTTTGGATTCGTTTGATTTTGTCTTTTACACACTGGTGGTAAAAGTGGATTGTTTTATTTAATTTTATTAAATTCAATTTACCATGGATCTGAAGCTGGTGATTTTGAAGAAAAGTGTATTAGAAATAAAATACATTATGTTTGGGGGTTTCTCAAACGTTTTATCAGTATTTCGTAAGTGTTTCTGGATAAAAAGACTCGACGACGACGGCGAATTATTATTGTATCTCCTTCACTGTCGGGTATGTCCGAATCTGACCACATTTTATAAAATTTGTTTGGTAAATTTAAGTCTAATACTTTCGGCTAATCTTTTTTAAAAGCCTTCTGAGACTAATAGCTTGTAATTTACACATTTTTTTATGAAACCAAATTGAATTTACTCAGATAATTTTAGCTTATATTTATTAGTTGGCAATTAGTAACTAATATTTTACCACCGTAGCTTCGAGAAATGCACCCTAGCAAACTTGTAAAAAATATTCGTTCATGGACTCATATTATTAGTCTAATAAGTTTCGAGAATTAGGGCCCTGCTGAGCGTGGGGTCATAGGTTCGATTCCAAGCTCGGGCAGTGTGATTGGGTTTTTTATTGGGAATTTCTCAATAACAGCCCGGAGTTTAGAAGTTGTCGGTGTGTCAGCCTCGTGGCTCGGAAAGCAAGTTAAGCCGTTGGTCTTGCGCCTGATCTCTCTCCGGTCGTGTCTGATTGTCTTATAAGAGTGAGGGAAGAGAGAGGGACCGCACACACTTATTTATTATCATTTATTGTACACCAGAAAAAACATAACAAAAAAAATGCGATTATTAATACAAAACATACAACAGGCGGCCTTATCGCTTTCTGCGATCTCTTCCAGGCAACGTTGGAATGAACAGTGATTGCGTGGATTAAAAAAAAACACTTTTGCCTCGCCGAAAGCTAATCTCCGTTGAGATTTGCTGCCATGACCGAAATACTACGGTCTAGAGGACTACGTATTATTATTACTTACTTAAAAATCATGTGCGTGTGGTGTGAGGGCCACTTTGTTAAAACTCTTTGAAAATGTGCTTAGGATTTAGTGAACATTCCCAAAGAATTGTGAAAGTTGGTATCAGATTTTGTGAAAGTCTAATAACCGAGTTATAGACTGTAAAGTTGGGCCCTCAGTTCTCACATAGAGGATTGAGGGCCCACCTGAAACTGATAAACTATGGACACTACAGAAAAAGTCTTTATGCCAAAATCTAAGCTAATGCCAAACAAAATTTGTGAAAACAAGATATTATCGCAAAACACTGTCCTACTTTGTATATCTTCGTACAAAATGGGCCCTCAATTGTCATACACGTAAAAGTTTATTACGCAATTATAATGAAATCATTAACTTACAGCTACTGTTTGATATCCTATATGCTACTAAATAAATTGTGAAAATTTATGAAAGTAAGAACAGGTCACCACTTTTTGTTGTTTAAATGTTATGACCTTGATAAAATTCGGGCCCTCAGACCTCCATTTTATTTTGTTTTCGATTTATTACGCTTATCGTATGAAAGATAAGACAAATACAAAATTGTGCAACAAATGCGATACCAGAAAGAAATTATAAGACCCATTATTGTATAAGTAAATTGAGTTTTATTTTTATTCTCTGTATTAGGAAATAGGGTGACCACAATTTCTTTTAGATTGCAGTAAAGATTAGTACATGTAGATTCATAGGTTTTAATAAACTTTCTTCGATTTTTCGCTTATTATCGTCATAGCATTTGTACTCAAGTTTCGTTATAAAAAAAAAAATATTTCGGAAATTGAACGATCACAGAAAAATACTGTTACCCAAATCATTTGTGTTTGAAAAATCGTTCGTTCCGAATGACAATAATCAAATTATTTATTTATTATTTTTATAAAGGCTTTTGCCCAGCAATGGGACAATGTAGGCTAAATATAATCCTAACTAATATTATAAATGCGAAAGTAAGTTTGTTTGTTAGCTTTTTACGCTTAAACCACTGAACCTTTCGTCCCGAAAAAAGTGCTGTTCCCGAGGAAAACAACATTATCGTCTTTATGATAATAGATGGAGCCATGTGACTTTTAAATTTTACGCGGACGAAGTCGCGGGCAGAAGCTAGTACCTAATAAAGCAGTGCGTTCCTGGATGTTTTTTTTATTCCTGGGTTGGTTTTTTTTACTTGCACAATAACAAAGATGTTTTCTGGAGTATGAAATAATTATATTTTACTCTAAAAACTTTACAATTTATAAATAGGTGAAATTGAATTAAACAATTCTTAGAGTGACTATCTAAGTACTATTTAGTAAAATATTACGAACTTATAAAATTATGAGTACCTATGTATCAAAACAAACTTACCTTGAATGTTTGATATCTTGACCGAAGATGATCGAGTGTCTTGACCGAAGATGTGTTTGCGTATTAAAAAAATATTATTATTTTTATTCTTCACTACAACTGTTTCATAAAACTCGCTTTAATGCTTTATTACCTACAACTTCCGCGGCACTATCATAAACTATTGTTTAGTAACTACACTAAATATTACAACTATTGTGCATATATGTAAACAATAATTATATAATACATGTAATAATATTTTTAATATAATATTAGCTAGTTATTAGTTTTATTTATAATATTAGTTAGGATTATATTTAGCCTACATTGTCCCATGGCTGGGCAAAAGCTTTTATAAAAATAATAAATAAATTATTTGATTATTGTCAATAGTTATTTCAGAACGATATTTCAAGCAAAAATGATTTGGGTAACAGTATTTTGTTTTGTGATCATTCCAATTCCTAAATTATTTTTTTTATCACGAAACTTGAGTAATTTGTACTCAATGACGATAATAAGCGAAAAATCGAAGAAAGTTTATTAAAACTTATACTCTACATTTACTAATCTTTATTGCAATCTAAAAGAAATTGTGGTCACCCTATTTGCAAATTCAGGTAATAAAAATAAAACTCGATTTTCTTATATAGTAAAGGGTCTTTTAATTTCTTGCTGGTATCTAATTTGTTGCACAATTTTGACACAAAAAGAGACAATTTTGTATTTGTCTTATCTTTCATACGATAAGCGTAATAAATCGAAAACAAAAGAAATGGAGGACTGAGGGATAAGTTTCAAACAACAAAAAGTGGTGACCTGTTCTTGCTTTTATAAATTTTCACAATTTATTTAGTAGCATATAGGATTTCAAACAGTAGCTGTAAGTTAATGATTTCATTATAATTGCGTAATAAACTTTTACGTGTATGAGAATTGAGGGCCCATTTTGTACGAAGATATACAAAGTAGGACAGTGTTTTGCGATAATATCTTGTTTTCACAAATTTTGTTTGGCATTAGCTTAGATTTTGGCATAAAGACTTTTTCTGTAGTGTCCATAGTTTATCAGTTTCAGGTGGGCCCTCAATCCTCTATGTGAGAACTGAGGGCCCAACTTTACAGTCTATAACTCGGTTATTAGACTTTCACAAAATCTGATACCAACTTTCACAATTCTTTGGGAATGTTCACTAAATCCTAAGCACATTTTCAAAGAGTTTTAACAAAGTGGCCCTCACACCACACGCACATTAAAAATCAAATTGTCAGAGTGTGTGTATCTGTGTGTGTAGTCACACGCTCACTTGACATGTAAAAATGATTTCCTGTTAATGAAAACACGATTTATCACAAATGTCCCTCAAAAGTATGTAGAGAATTTGCTTGTGAAGCGGTTTCCCGGTCATACCACAGTCATTTCTGTGATGGAGTTCTCAGGGCGTCTTAAATACCTCCGACGTACTCTAAACACCAACATTTTAGGAACGTTTACCACGAGTTATCGTTACCTACACACACATAAACTCAAAGTTTACAATTTACGATGACGTACACTTTAGTAACAGGTAGGTATTAATTTAATACATGGGTATTTGCTGGCCTTCATAATACCTACTATTAAGTGACTATGGCGTTTATAAACGATAGTTAAAGATATTCTATAAAGATATTAAAGAATAAGAGATGTTTAATTAGTTTTTTAGTAGAAGTTTACTCTCTAATCATTACTTAACGTTAAGCAACGTCTATGAAAAAGGGGTTTATGTTTAGGTGTATGACGAGTTTTACTATAAATTCCTACATTCAAGTGCCCACAGTATCAATCAATCTGCTTAGCCTTTTTTTGCCCACAGTATAATATACATTATATCCCTCTGCTGGACCAAAGTCTCCTTTTTAGGGTTCCGTAGTTCTGATAAGGAACCCTTATAGTTTCGTCATGTCCGTCTGTCAGTCTGTCCGAGGTTTTGCTAAGAGATCGTTAGTACTAGAAAGCTGTAACTTTGTAGGAGTGCGTATCAATTACGCCGACAATGTGGAAAATAAAATTTTGGAAAATAATTTTTTTTAGGGTAGCTCCCCTACATTTGATAATTATTTTTCGATTCAATGCATGGAGCATTGAATCGATAATTATAACGTAATAATCGAATACGAAATATTAAACTTTAAAGTGCACATTTTTGTTCCAGTGGGGCGTCCCCCCTCTAAAAGCTAACTTGCGGGCTTGAAAAATCTGGAAAAATTCACGATAGATAGATTGATAGTGCATTTCATGAACTTAAAGGAAAATTATAGCGGTTAAGATGACTTTATTAGTTTAGCAGTAATAGTCGTTGAACTTAGGTGTTGGATAATTTTGTACCAAATACAAAATCCTTAGCATCCTTTAAAGTGACTAAGATGAAGTAGTTGCTTGTTTATAATGGGTAAAGACTTGCATTGAAAACAAAATATGAAATAATAAAACTAAAAAAACCATAATAAATTATCATGAGTTTCTTTTTAGGGTTCCGTTGCCAAATGGCAAAAAACGGAACGCTTATAGATTCGTCATGTCTGTCTGTCTGTCTGTCTATCTGTCTGTCCGTCTGTCTGTCCGTCCGTATGTCACAGCCACTTTTCTCCGAAACTATAAGAACTGTACTATTGAAACTTGGTAAGTAGATGTATTCTGTGAACCGCATTAAGATTTTCACACAAAAGTAGAAAAAAAACAATAAATTTTGGGTTTCCCCATACTTAGAACTGAAACTAAAAAAAATTTTTTTCGTCAAACCCATACGTGTGAGGTATCTATGGATAGGTCTTCAAAAATGATATTGAGGTTTCTAATATCATTTTTTTCTAAACTGAATAGTTTGCAAGTCGTAAAATGTGTCCCCCCCCCCTGTAACTTCTAAAATAAGAGAATGCTAAAACTAAAAAAAATATATGATGTACAATACCATGTAAACTTCCACCGAAAATTGGTTTGAACGAGATCTAGTAAGTAGTTTTTTTTTAATACGTCATAAATCGTAAACCGCAATTTACCTTTTATTCAACCAACTCAAGTATAAAAAAAATAAAAAAAAATATTTAATTTCATAAACATAAACCTTATGCATAAACCCGGATGTTACGGAACCCTCGGTGAGCGAGTCCGACTCGCTCTTGCCCGGTTTTTTTACATCCATTTGCTTCTTTCTACACGAGGTGTTTCTCTTTTAAATAACGTTTTTTCTAACTTACCATGCAGTGAAGTCGGATTTTATAGCTAATTAGGGTTCCGTAGCCAAATGGCAAAAACGGAACCCTTATAGATTCGTCATGTCTGTCTGTCTGTCTGTCCGTCTGTCTGTCTGTCCGTCCGTATGTCACAGCCACTTTTCTCCGAAACTATAAGAAATATACTGTTGAAACTTGGTACGTAGATGTATTCTGTGAACCGCATTAAGATTTTCACACAAAAATAGAAAAAAAAACAATAAATTTTAGGGTTCCCCATACTTAGAACCGAAACTCAAAATTTTTTTTTTCATCAAGCCCATACGTGTGGGGTATCTATGGATAGGTCTTCAAAAATGATATTGAGGTTTCTAATATCATTTTTTTCTAAACTGAATAGTTTGCGCGAGAGACACTTCCAAAGTGGTAAAATGTGTGTCCCCCCCCCCCCCCTTGTAACTTCTAAAATAAGAGAATGATAAAACTAAAAAAAATATATGATGTATATTACCATGTAAACTACCACCGAAAATTGGTTTGAACGAGATCTAGTAAGTAGTTTTTTTTTAATACGTCATAAATCGTAAACCGCAATTTACCATTCATTCAATCAACTCAAAAAAAAAAACATTTAATTTCATAAACATAAACCTTATGCATAAACCCGGATGTTACGGAACCCTCGGTGCGCGAGTCCGACTCGCTCTTGCCCGGTTTTTTTTTAGCTACCATCGTCCTTTGTGGAGCCGGTTTTAAGCGTAAGACCATCACACTTCTGATCGATATCCCCGCACGACTTAGAAATGATAATTCAAATTTAAAGTCGATTTTTGTTATTATAACCATTAACTCCTAATATCTTTACCATTACTTATATTTAGCATAAAGAACAACATAATCGTACACCTATGTATATTGTGATAACGGGCTACTACGGAACCCTACACTGTGCGTGGCCCGACACGCACTTGGCCGGTTTTCCTTATTAACCTCTATAGTGCGATCTCTGGCCATGTTGGTCCCGCGAACATGATCAAATTATCGGTTAAATAAAAAAACAATAACAGCATTCCCTTTTATTCACAAACGTTGCTTTAAGTAGTGTTTAGCGACTGTTTAACCATACATTTTTGATGTTCAAACGTCACCTAAACTTTAATCGTCGTTTATAAATAAACGCCATAGATTCTACGTCATGGGAGCGCAAAACATGTTATCTTATGAAAATGTAAACATATTTTAGTTTATAATTAAAACTGTTATTAGATTATATCTACATATATGACATTGCGTGTTCGATTTTGTGGCCGATAGTGTAATTTTACAATTAAATTCAATATCCGTAAGTTTAAAATGTCAGTCAACCCTATTGTTGCTATTATACATGCTATCAATAAGTACATAGGTAATATAATAGTAGATATAATAATTATAAGTAAATATTATCATTGCAAATTATTGAGGTTTTCCATCTGGATTTGTGCCTGTTTGTCGGCGATAGCCTCGCCCCCCATTACATGGGAGATAAACATAACTGGTATTGTTGGTGTACAGACACCAGCACATCAAGCTACCCGAAACTATCAAATTTTCCCAATCAACCTTGAACCTAATGCAAATAGCGATAAAGTTGAAAATCTATTAAATAAATTTGACAGATTGTAGTAGCTTGATGTTTGAATGTGATGAAGTTTACATAATAGATAAAGAGTTTACACTTCCTAAGTAAATAGGTATAGTATATCTTTGTATGATTAGTTGATCTATTATTTGCTTTGTTTAAAAATAAATTAACATAAAGAAAGGTGGCGGTGCCGGTGGTTACTATTAGTTTATTATAGTTTAAGAAAATCATGTTATTAAATTAATTAAAATAGGTACCTAAATGTTTTTTTTAAAGAAAGAAGAAAGAAAAAACATTTATTTAACACAGACTAAAAGACACACAGTACACCAGAGATAATAGTCGTACATCAGATAAAAATAAACATAAAAATAAAAAACTGGCCAAGTGCGAGTCGGACTCGCACACGAAGGGTTCCGTACCACAAGGCAAAAACGCCGAAAAAAACATGTTTGTTGTATGGGAGCCCCCCTTAAATATTTATTTTATTTTAATTTTATTATTTATTATTAAAGTTAAAATATAACTGAATATTTTGTGAATATTTCAAGTGCCTACCTGTTGCCATTTTTGATATCGAGCAAAAAAGGGCAAAAAAATCGCGTTTGTTGTATGGGAGCCCCCCTTAAATATTTATTTTATTTTGTTTTTAGTATTTGTTGTTATAGCGGCAACAGAAATACATCATGTGTGAAAATTTCAACTGTCTAGCTATCGCGGTTCTTGAGATACAGCCTGGTGACAGACAGACAGACAGACGGACAGACGGACAGACAGACAGACGGACAGACGGACAGACAGCGAAGTCTTAGTAATAGGGTCCCGTTTTTACCCTTTGGGTACGGAACCCTAAAAAGTGCAAAGTCCGTTGTAAGAAATTTGCAGGAATGTGTGCCTCACGGCTGCGCCAAAAAGGCCCAGTTCAGCAAAAATGCCAGACAACCAGTGCCTGACGCTGGTTTTCAACTAAGCTTGTTTAAAATAGGTACCTAAATTTATTAAAATAGGTACTTACCTAAATGTTTTCCATTTAGCAACAAGACTCGGCCCAATTTCTGCGTTTGATTTACAGGCCAGAAAAATTGCAATAGTGTCTATCTATTATTGATTTGGTCCTTAACTTACTTTTCTGAGCCAAATCCAAGATATGTAATGCTTACCTTAATATTTAAATACCACATAGATAGAAACCCGCCTTATTTTGCAACACACTTTCAATCACAAGCTGAAATGTCTTGAAGGATAATGCTTGTCCATTGCTTCATGTTTGAAAAATTTGTCTGCTCAACAACGTGAACAATGCAATGAATGTTGTTTTTTTATTGCTGAATGAGTCTTGACCTCGATCACGCCCGATGGATGAGGTCTATGATGAAACGATCGTGCCCAGAAGATGCCTAAGGCACTGGAACTACCACGCATCGACGAAACAGCAGGGCGCTTGACGCCGGACTCCGGTGGGAGGGTGGTCGCAAATCAGGCGGGCGTTAGCCCTACCACATAGCAAGGGAAGAATTGGCCAATCAAATAAGGTGATGGGTGTGACTGTCCAGGATGCGCCGAGCGCTTGGTTCAGTTGAGTAACTGGCGGAACGAACTGCGCTACACGAGGAGGCTTCTTCATGCATCTCAAAAACGTTGAACTGTCAAAATGTAAGCTATTACTATCGTGTGTGTTACTTAATGAGAGGTTTTTTTTAAGTATTAAAAAAAACATAGTTTCTGTAGATGGCGTTGAACTGATTACGTTACTAGGTGCCAAAGCCAAAACGCTTGGGAAAAAAAAACATTGCGTCACGTCACATATGCTCGTTGACTGACACTTTCGTCTGCTTTCGTTTTACGATCTCAAAATTACATCCAAGTGAAATAATCAAAAATGATGTGACGTTCCGTTCCTTGCAGTAACTTACCAAGTTCAGCGCCATCTATCCAGCGAATAGGAAACAGTTAAAAAAAAATCCCTCATTACCCAGCAGGTAACGAAATATTGCCATCGTTTACGCTTCCTGTCTTACGTCACCATTCAGAAAGAGGGTAATAAATTTCAATTAATCAAAAAGTTTGTTTCACAATTAAGTTCAAACCAAATTTTAGGGTTTTGGGGTAATTTGAATAAAATCCTTTATACTTGATGAGGATAATGACAGTAAATTAACTTAAAGGGAAATGTTGGCTTAGCTAATATCTTTCAATGCGGAAGCGACTATGCCAGAAAACGTTTCATTTGTGGCAAAAAAAGTATTGGCAATATTGCGTTTTTGATCCTTATTGTAGGGTAGTTATAGTTTTAAATTTACTTTTCCAGTATCAGCTTTCTTGTCTTTTTCTGTACGAAGAGACGGTTTTTGTTCTGTAGCATGATTACAAGGTGTCAATTTATGCTTTGAGTTATTAATATTAGGGTAGGTAGAAGAGTGTTAAGCACCTTATTGAGAACAGTTGATACTTTAAAATAATTCATAATCTGTCTACCCTTTTCCCAACTATGTTGGGGTCGGATTCCATTCTAACTGGATTCAGCTGAGAACCAGTATTTTACATGGAGTCATTGCCTACCTGACCACCACAACCCAATTGCTGGGTAATACGATACACCTTAGGAAGACTGGTTGTCAGACTTTCGGGCTTCTGACGATCCGTAACGGCTGTCAAAGATCCATGAATGAAAGCCGGGACCAAGTAACGTGCTTTCCGGCGGTACTTGCCCGTGATCCCCCTTGGGGTCCCACGAACAAATATAACCACCAGCCATATTCTCAAAGCATTTATTCTAGGTATACTGCTATCGTTATTGCTGCTAACTTAAACCTCTCTTCATGGTCGCGTACTTCATTACTGAAGGTCGTGTCCTGGAAGGGCCTTCATGGCTTTATGAATGATGATCTAACTCTTCGTTTGGTTCTTATACCAATAGCATATAATCAGTGTATATTGTTCCCAATGCTGGTACACAGGCCTCCTCTTTGTGAGAGGGAGTGGACTGTAAGCTACTACTCTATGCGGGTTGGTAGATGTCACATGTCTTCAAGTTTTTGGTTCTAGGCCATGCCGGTGTGTTACTGACTCTGGCAGGGCCACCATCAGGCATTTTAATTTTGATAACACAAAAAATTTGTCGCTAATTAGTCGAAATTTGTCGCCAAATATCAGAATTTGTCGGTCACTGGTTCAAAAGATGTAAGGGTTTATAGGTGGCCGATCTAGAGAGTCTCCCCAGCAGGGCCACATTTATATCTCAAAAACTAGGGCCTATTATGGGATGGGGATTCCGACTAATTAGCGACAAAATATGGGAGAAAACAGATCTTCGCTAGGTGCCCTAGTTTTTGACATATAAATGTGGCCCTGCTGGGGAGACTCTCTCCAGTTCGGCCACCTATAAACCCTTATAAATATTTTTTGAACCAGTGACCGACAAATTCTAATATTTGGCGACAAACGACTAATTAGCGACAACTTTTTCGTGTTATCAAAATTAAAATCCCTGATGGTGGCCCTGCCAGAGTCAGTGACACCATGCCGATTTCTTCACTAGGTTCCTTACCGTTTTGAGAACAGTCATAAAATTATTTACATAAAGTAAACTGCCTCTCTAGGTTTAAACCTACGACCAACACTGCTCTGCGTTCACACCAATACATAGATAAAATAATATCAAACGGGTACAGGTACGTATATAATAAGGTCACCACTTACTCACGAAATACGCAATGGGCACTTATTTAATATCATAACACCTTGGTAAATATTGTCATAAATATCAGTAAGTTTACATCACGTTACTGTCACGTCCGTGACGCAACTTCTAAAAATAGATACCATTTGGTTTATTCCACTTTCTTGTCAAATATTTACAAAAGAATTTATTCGTCAATCAAATAACAATCTTATTGTCAACACGACGGGAGGAGAAAATAATCTTTGAGGGACGATTCCAACTTTACGGAGTTTGTCGCAGTGGATATAAGCGTAGCTAAGATTATGAGCTGGGCGCGCATTTATTAAGAAACGCAGTCCGGGATGGCCATATCTCGCAAATGTATGCACAGTTTTAAATAACTACTAATTTCTAAATTCATCATCATCATTTCAGCCGAAAGACGTCCACTGCTGGACATAGGCCTCCCCCAACATTCTTTGGGGGGTTTTCCATAATCGCCACGCTTGGCAGGCGGGTTGGCGATCGCAGTATGGTATGGTGGTGGAATGCATAGAGAACGCTGCTGCCCATTCTCCGGTACGACCCTTACTCGCCTTTTACGACACCCACGGGAAGTATGGAGTGGGTGGTGCAAAACATAGGGACATTGCAGTGGTAGGTCACGATGCAGTATAAAACTGGTTTACATCCGTCACCTCACACATCACGTCCAGTTGAAAACCAGCGTCAGGCACTGGTTGATTGGCATTTTTGCTGAACTGGGCCTTTTTGGCGCAGCCGTGAGGCACACTTTCCTGCTAATTTCTTACATCGGACTTTGCACTTTTTATCTTTATCTTTTTTTTTTTTGTTTTTATCTGATGTACGACTATTATCTGACTATCTGGTGTATTGTGTGTCTTTTAGTCTGTGCTAAATAAATGTATTTTCTTTCTTTCTTACTTTGTATGCATGATATCGTAAAAAGACCTTTTAACTGGTATCGTTAACTAGGGAGGAAACAGAGAAATACTTTAGTATGGAATGAATGCCAATGACCACGTTACCGTGTTCCCATTAAGTATTCACGCGGGTTTTTGAAAATCCTCATGCACTCTTCTCTCAGTGTTTATAGCATAAAGTAATCACATATAATTATAAACATAGTCAAAAATAGCAACACTCATCACTAAATACGCTTCGATCCACGCATACGCATACCAAAGCACCCAATCAAGCGCGAACAGTTGGTACTTTAAAATAATTCATCATCAGTCTAACCTTTTCCCAACTATGTTGGGGTCGGCTTCCAGTCTAACTGGATTCAGCTGAGCACCAGTATTTTACATGGAGTGATTGCCTATCTGACCACCACAACCCAATTGCTGGGTAATACGATACCCCTTAGGAAGACTGGTTGTCAGACTTTCGGGCTTCTGACGATCCGTAACGGCTATCAAAGATCCATGAATGACAGCCGGGTCCAAGTAACGTGCTTTCCGATTTTATGTTAATATCGTCACCCATCAACAGACCAACCGCGGCAAGCATAGCTTAACCTGATCGATCAAACTTTGCGGCTGTTATTACTTAGCCACCAGCCCCTCCATTACTTTAAAATAATCATCTACCCTATTACGTATCAAGCATCAAAAGGCAACATCCATTGCTAATTTCATGGGCATTCGACCGAAGTCTCATTGGTACAAGTTGCCAAACACATTTGAAGTTTGCTAATCAAACAACATTCTGCGGCCATTAAGAAGGTAAATCAATTACTATGATTGCTTCGGTCGGGAGCGCCTGGGTCAGTCACAGTCTGTTAGTGTTAATCATAGGAAATAACAAGCAACTTTATTGAACTGGTTCTAACTGAGGCACTTTCAGCATCGCAAAGTTCTTTGCGAGTACATACAACAAACTTAAGCGCAAAGTACCCGTGTGTTGTCTGTAAACAAAACTTTTTGTTCGAGTGTGCTTGTATCTCAACACTTTTGATGATATAAAGTCGATAGTTGTGTCGTGAAAACAACTAATGGGGACCGAGAGACACGCTTTTGCTTTGAAAATATTATCTATACTAATATTTTAAAGAGGTATTTGTTTATAAGTTGTACGTAGAGGTCATTTTCGGAACTACCAGTCGGATTTGAAAAATTATTTTTGCATTTGATAGCCCAACTCTCGAGGAAGGTTATAGGCTATTTAACATCACTCTACGGCCAATAGGAGTCGAACAAAACGAAAAAAAGTCAGAAAGAACGCTAAGCGAATTCAAAGTAGGGGCGAGCGATGGGATGCGACGCGATGGGTCGGGGACCGAAATTTCAAGCGGTCGAAGTCTTGGGCTGCCCAAGAATTCGTCCGCTTCTGCACAATCTGGGCAGAAGCTAGTTGTAAATTAAAATAAGACGACTGTAATGTTACAATTTCATTTGTAGCTGTTAGTAAATTAAATAATGTGTACGAAGTCTTGGGCTGCCCAAGAATTCGTCCGCTTCTGCACAAGTTGGGCAGAAGCTAGTTGTAAATTAAAATAAGACGACTGTAATGTTACAATTTAATTTGTAGCTGTTAGTAAATTAGATAATGTGTTCGAAGTCTTGGGCTGCCCAAGACTTCGTCCGCTTCTACACAACCTGGGCAGAAGCTAGTTGTAAATTAAAATAAGACGACTGTAATGTTACAATTTCATTTGTAGCTGTTAGTAAATTAAATAATGTGTACGAAGTCTTGGGCTGCCTAAGACTTCGCCCGCTTCTGCACAAGCTGGGCAGAAGCTAGTTGTAAATTAAAATAAGACGACTGTAATGTTCAAATTTCATTTGTAGCTGTTAGTAAATTTTGTGTTAGGAAACGTTTTGTGTTAGGAAACGTTTTGATTGGTACTTATAACTTTCGAACTCGTTTTGTATAACGTTTGCAAATCTTCTGGAAGCTTATTAATAAAAATAAATACTAAATATTCTGCAACTGTTATTTCGTACAAAATGTGTACGAAATAACAGTTGCAGAATATTAACTGTTATTTCGTACAAAATGTGTACGAAATAACAGTTGCAGAATATTTAGTATTTATTTTTATTAATAAGCTTCCAGAAGATTTTCAAACGTTATACAAAACGAGTTCGAAAGTTATAAGTACCAATCAAAACGTTTCCTAACACAAAACTTCACTATGATAAATGATTTTATTTATGTAACTAGGTTTGCACAAACACTTTTACACGTGAATCATATTTTTAAAAGTAGATGTGGTCGGCGTTTACTTTCTGACTATTCTGAGAAGAAGGGCCGAAACAAAGTCAGAGGTCACAGTCTCTTTTATAGTCACATAATCTTGGTCAGATGTACCTACGTATGTACCTATAAATTATCATCGTCATTATAAGAGAACTAGCTGCGCCCCGCGGTTTCACCCGCGTAAGTTTCGATCCCGTGGGAATATCGGGATAAAAAGTAGCTTAATCCAGGGTGTCAGCGACCTGCACACAAACTTTTATCAAAATTGGTCCAACCGTTTGAGCGTGAAGAAGTAACAAACATATAAACACACACACACACCCCCACACACTCACTCACAAACTTTCGCCTTTATAATATTAGTTTGAAGTGTGATTACTAGATATTTATCTTATATTTAATATTTTTGTAAAAATTAAATGAACAGTTCGCCAGCATACAGATAAAACTTGAGAGGTTTTCTTTGTGTGGCTAAAATCAAATTGTAAAATAAGCTATGTGTTTTTTTAAATTATAAATTAATAATAAAAAGTTTGTTCAGTCGATCTCATCAGATAAAGTGTTTTGAATGTCAGTGACTTGATCAGACTACCGTAAATAGATGAATAACAAATAATAATAATAGCCTCCCCGACCGTTTTCGGTCGCGGTGGCCAATCTCAATGGAGATTAAGCCAGGTGCGCAGGAGATATTATAGTGCACAAGTGTGTGCGCAAACACAGGTGCACTCTCTGTTCCTTTACTCTCATAGTCCGATGGGACGGCAATCCGACAAGACCGGGGAGAGTTCAGGCGCAGGACCAACGGCTTTACGTGCTTTCCGAGGCACGGGGGTATTAAACCGTCAACTTCCAAACTCCGGACTGTTACTAAGAAATTCCTAATGGAAAACCCAATAACACTTTTTCCGACCCGGGAATCGAACTCAGGACCCCACGCTCAGCAGTCGCGCTTGCAATCACGAGACCAACGGGGCAGTCCAATAACAAATAGGGGTTGGTTAAAAAGACCGAAAAATATTTCTGTTTTCTATTACAGTAGTAGGTACCTATGTACCTAGCAGGTTCTTTCACATCCAAAAATTTAATCTAGTTGAACACGTTGACGTTGACCTGGCATCCCTGGACGTTTTCGTCGGGTTTATTTTTCATTTGCTCTAAACAAATTAGAGATCTACTGGTTACTGGCTAGTCCCAAGTCCCTAGACACGCAGATTCTAAACACTGGGCAATGCTGGACATGTTAAGTTTTCGAAACATGATATAGGTACATGCGATAGCGTTTGATGAATAATCTAAGTACTGCGAATCTTTTACGAAGGTAATTATTGACTTTTCCGAAGCTTTTTTGATGTTTTGTTTCCTACTTTCTGTGAATTCTAGACCTACTTTCCATTTTACTTACGTATTTAGTAAACCGACGTCTAATAATGTTTTCACTAAGCTCCAATTATTTGATACATAAGCCTGTTTTATAATTATAACGCAAGTGTTTTGCCTGAACCTTACAATAAAATTGAAGTAACAAATTACTTGCTCGACTTAAAGGCTGTTTAGATGCCGGCTTCAACGATATGACAGACACCATTAAATTGCACCGTGTAAATCAGGCTTTACTTCAAAATATTATTTACCTACTGTGCAAAAGGGCCTATAATTATGTCAATCATAAATCTTGTCACGATCCAATACTACTAGGGAACCGACCAAGTTTAAAGGAACGGCCAGAACTTGTTATACTGCAGGAAACTATTACCTTATTTATGAGAAATATGATAATAAAGGAGGTTGAATATTAAATGTGTATTTTGGTTGAAACCTTCGTCGTTTAGATTTGAAACCCTTTCGATTCTACTGACATGTTACGATATGATTTGAAAGACGATGTAAGACAGGCTCCTACAATATATTGTTTTCATGTAAGATTTTGACAACTGGCAAAATGTGGGTGTACCAAGTAACCTTTTTTTTTTTTTTTTTTTTTTTAGGATGGGAAATCATCAAATGACTCCTCCCGCTCTGGGTGGAGCGGAAGGGAGTGTCAGACTCTTACTGACTAAAACCCACCCGTGTTCCTTCCTTAGCCCTTTATGTTCCGGGCCAGCGGTAACCCTTTCGGACAATCCCGCTGACCCGGCAGGCTACGGCCCTAAGGGGCCCCTCCTCGATGCTGACATCTCTTTGAGGCGCGCGTGGAACACGTACGCGCCGTCCGGCACGGGCCTGGTCCTGGTCGGGCGGTGAGCTACCCATTACTCTCCGCCCGCAGGCCCGCGCCTACGGTGGCCGGGAGTCGTCACGCGGCTCCCGACGCCCGGAGCGTCTCCCGCGGCGGCTGGGACGGGAGGCTCTCTCCCTGAGCCGTTCCGCCACCTCCTTCGCTAGCATGACTGCTTCGCAGAAGGAGGTGACTGCCTCCCACTCCCTCTCGCCCCGGACCATGGCTTGCACCAGGGCCGGACGCGAGAGGTCGCCGTCGCTGCCAATCGTCTCTACGAGGACACGGCGGTGCTCCGCCCAAGCGGGGCAGACCTCCACCGTGTGCTCCACCGTGTCCTCTGGGCGATCCTGGCAATGGTGACACCCGGGCGTTTCCTCCCGCCTGATGATGTGCAGGAACCTCCCGAAACATCCGTGTCCGGTGAGGACCTGCGTCAGGCGGTAGGTGAGGGCGCCGTGGCGCCTCTCTAGCCACTCCTCAAAGAGGGGTCTTATCGCCGCTATCGCAGCGTGCCCTGCGCTGGGTTGCGACAGTCGCTCTTTCCATGCCGCCATGAGATCGCGCCGGAGATCCGTCCGCTCCGCAGCGATTTGCCGCGGAAGCGGATCTTCCCCCCGGCGTAGTGCCTCCGCGCGCCACTCATACAGGCGCGCGAGGACTATCGCCTCCAGATCCCATGGCGGCAGTCCGGCAAGGAGGCTTGCCGCCTCGCCAGAGGTCGTGCGGTAGCCCCGGATAGCCCTTATGGCTACCACCTTCTGGGGCGCGTTCAGGTAGTGGGCGGCTCGCCGCCGCAGTGAACGCGCCCACACCGGGGCCCCGTATATGGCCATGGACCGCACGACCCCCGCGTAAAGCCTCCGGCAGGAGGCGTTTGGCCCCCTCAGGTTGGGCAAGAGCCGCTTGAAGGCGGCCCCGGCCCGTTCCAGTTTGGGGGCCAAACGTCGGAAATGCTCCACGAAGTTCCACCGGCTGTCGAGGACGAGACCCAGGTATTTCATCGTCATCCCGACGCCGATGTGAACCCCTCCTACAGTTAGTTGGGATCCCGATGGCGGCGCGTTCCGGGGCCCATGAAACGACATGGCCTCGGACTTGTGCAATGCCACCTCGAGACCCAACTGCCGGATCCTCTCCACGACTATCGCAACCCCGCGTGTCATCGCGTCGGCCGCCGCCTGATGCGACCTCCCCTGCGCCAGGACCAGCGTGTCGTCAGCGTAGCAAACCACGCTGACGCCATCAGGGAGGTCGGCGCGCAGCACCCAGTCGTACCCGATGTTCCACAGAGGCGGCCCCAGGACCGATCCCTGTGGGACACCGCACGACATCTCTCGCCGGTTCCACTCCCCATCGCGACCGGGGTAGCTGACGGCTCTTTCCGTCAGATACGCCTCGACTATTCGACGGAGGTAGGGCGGCACCCGGTGATACCGGAGTGCCTCCACAATGGTGCCCCAGGGGAGGGTGTTGAACGCGTTGGCGATGTCGAGTGACACCGCCACGACGACCCCACCCCGGGACACCGCCTCCCCCGTCGTGAGGGCTCTCACGCGCATGATGGCGTCCACCGTCGAGCGCCCCTTGCGGAAACCAAACTGGCTGTCCGCAAGATCCGGCCCCGTCCTCACCAGGTGCCCGACGAGGCGGCCCGCAATCACTCTCTCAAAGAGCTTGCCGACCTCGTCGAGCAGCACGATGGGCCGGTATGCGGACGGAGAGTCCGCAGGGCGCCCTGGCTTCCGAATGAGGACCAGCTTCCCCGTCTTCCAACGGCGTGGAAACTGGCCTCTCTCCAAACATGCGCTTAAGAACGCCTCCAGTCGAGGCCCGAGAGCCCTCGAGGCCAGGACCCAGGCTTTACCTGGCAAGCCGTCGGGTCCTGGGGCGTACCAAGTAACCTAAGCATTAAAATCCTTCGGGAATTATACGCGTGATTTATGCTACAATAACGTGGATTCAAACCTAATTATTTACGATAGATAGAAAGATTAAATTACCTACTGTCAAATCCACCAAAGATTTCATAGAATGGTTCGTCAAAAAGTGTGTTCATTTATTAAGCTATAATTATGTTTTTTTTAAACTGTTTCTATGACCCAGATTACTGAACCACTGGAAAGTGGCTCATAAATCTGGGTCAGTTTTATGAATTTTATGGTTAGTTTTATGAAAATTGTATTCTATAAAATTGTAATAGGTGCAGGATGTTTTGTAGAACTATCACATGAACCTATTGGAAAGCACAGTATGAGTAGAGTTAGATAAGATATAAGATAAGATATTTATTTTTTTGTAAAACATGAGTAGTTACTGCAATAGATTTGCATGGTCTTAGCGTCTGTATTTTTTTAATTTTAGCTTATGCTTCTAATTGTGTACGAGTTAGAAATAATAAATAATCGTTTTCCGTATTAAGTATTCTAGAATACTAGCAGGGAATTCTGAAATTCTCTTTCATCCCATTCAGAGGTGTAAACAGGAATATTAATAATATGTAACAAAGTGCTTTAATAAAATATGAATGCCTCGACCCCACTTCCATTACGCGCTCGTATCAATATTAATGACGCCGTCAATACCATACAAAACCACGGCAACAAGTGTTAGTGTAATTGGCTGCTTACCTACTGTGTTTTTGTATTTATTTATTTCCTTTGGAAGACTTACAGCTAAACAAAATAGACTCAGACATTGAAAAAGTTTTAAACTAATGAACTATGTTGTGAACTCGTGTTTGGTTTGGTGTAGTATTGAAGTGTATTTAAATATCACGGATATATTTTTATAAGTATAGGCAGATACATACATATTTAAAAGGAGTGGGTTGTGGAGGTCAGATAGGCAGTCGCTCCATGTAAAATACTGGTACTCAGCTGCGTCCGGGTAGACTGGAAGCCGACCCCAACGTAGTTGGGTAAGGCTAGGCAGATTGTGAGGCATAAATATTTAAATTTTTATTAGATAAAAGAGAGCCAGATATCTGGACATAGAGGTTAAAAGAGAGTAGGTCACCTTTGCCCAGCATTGGCACAATAATGGCTAATAATATTACGATAGATCGATTACTGGATTATATGATATAGGTACTGTACAGACAGTATATCATTATAATCAAGTAGCCGGTGGAACTTCCTCGAGCACTGCCGACGTTTGGCCCCCAAACTGGAACGGGCCGGGGCCTTCAAGCGGCTCTTGCCCAACCTGAGGGGGCTAAATTGTCCGAAAGGGTTACCGCTGGCCCGGAACATAAAGGGCTAAGGAAGGAACACGGGTGGGTTTTAGTCAGTAAGAGTCTCACACCCCCTTCCGCTCCGCCCAGAGTGAGAGGAGTCATTTGATGACTTCTCACCCAAAAAAAAAAGCGTGTGTGAATGGTCAGCGATTTCATTTGCGTCCTAGGTGATTTCATGAACCCAGATGAAAAGTAGTCTAAGAAGAAACTTGGCACTAAGCCAAGTTTCATCCAAATCAGTTCAGCGGTTAAAGCATAATTGAGTAACAAACAAACAGAATTCACAAATGTTGATATTAGTAGGATGTGTATGTAACGTTCCGGAACAAGATGGCAAAAAATCAAACCTAGGGAGAAGGTTGCAATCAAATCAGCCTTTCGTAGTCCACTGCTGGATATAGGCCTCTCCCAGGCCGCGGCACAACACCTTGTCCTCCGTCTTAGTCTGTCCCAGCCACCTTCTTAAAGTCGCCAGTTCATCTAGCTGGGGGGCGTCCCATACTACGCTTGCCGACACGCAGTCTCCACTCCAGGACTCGTCTGCTCCACCGGCCATCCGGTCCTTCGACAAACATGGCCGGCCCACTGCCACTTCAGCTTGTTTAGTCTCTATGCTATTTCGGTAACTCCGGTTCTTTTCCGGATAATTTCTATCTAATCTAACTAGCCTGTACTGTCCCACTGCAGGACAAAGGCCTCCCTCTCCCTTTTCCACACAATTCTGTCTTTTGCGAGTGCCGGCCAGTCCCTACGGTAGGAGTCAAGCTCGTCCCGCCATCTTCGTCTTGGCCTGCCACGATGGCGTCGTGAGTTTAGTGGGACGCAATCGGTGGTTCTCTTAGCCCAATTGTCATCTGACATGCGGCAAACATGTCCGGCCCAGTCGCACTTAAGTTTAGTCCCGGATAATTTAATTTCTGATTTTATCCGAATTTAGAAATAATGTTTGACAGAGATATATTAATATCTAGTAAGTACACTAAGTACATCTACGTTTTTTTTTTTTTGGGATATTTTCACTCCCGCTCTGGGCGGAGCGGAAGGTTGTGTCAGACTCTTACTGACTAAAACCCACCCGTGTTCCTTCAGTTGCGTGTGCCAGGGGCCACGGTATCTCTTTCGAACAACCCGCGATCCTGGCAGGCATCGACCCTAGCGGACCCCGTCAGTTAGTTATCAAGGTTAGCTAGTCGTCAGGTAGTTATCTACATTCCTTGAGGTCCTCTTAAGTCTATGTAAAAGGAAAGTTTCTCCAAAAGGAAATAAATATTAATAAAGTAACATTGTAACAATTAATCTCTATTAAACGAAAAACCCATCGGCTTTACATCCCTTTAATAAAGATGTACGGTTAAGTCCTCGTTATTAATTAATCTACGCGTATAAAAGTCAAAGGATTAGGTCAATTGATTATCTCATTCATCAGAACCCCAACATAAATAAAGTTGGCATAATAAGACAGGGTTTCAGCCCGAAACTTGCTAAGCCGACAATATATTTATCAGAGTTTTGACCAACACTAGGCGATACCTAAAAAAAAGCTATTGGATTTTCAACGCTAGGCTTTGGGCCGAAAGTTGAAAATCCAGCAGCGGAGTTTTATTTAGGCGTTCGTTTTGTGTTAGTGAAAACAGGTATTAGGGTAGTTTTTCAAAGGTGTTTTTATAGGAGGAAAAATTCTGTAAAGCTTGTAAGTACCTAATGGCTTACCTGTAGGTCGAGTTACATTCTCTCACGAAGTCATGACCCATGTTTTGTAGTGATTTATGATGTGGCTCAAATAATAGACCCTATTTCTTTCCATGCTCGTTGTAAACTGTGATTTATGCTGTACTAGCTTTTGCCCATGGCAAAATTATCCTACGGAAACGTACTACAAAAAGTAAATAAAAAAAAATAATATAAATAATAAAAAGTATCCTATGTCCTAACCCAGGCCATGGTCTACCAGTGTGCCTTGAAATCCATTCAGCCCGGGCGTGAAAGAATAATAGACAAACAGAGTTACTTTCGCATTTAATAAATTAGTCTTCGCTCACCAAAATAATCCATCTCACGATTACCGGCTGGCTGCAACCGACCCCGGTCAGCGCACTATATCCAACAGCTGGCATAGCTCCACCACAAGTCCGAAGAGAAGTTGCATGCGCAATGGAGAAACTCAAACAGGAATCTGGGGGCCTAAAAAGGCCACTTTGGAGAATCGTGAAAGGATAACATTATGAATTATAAAATGGCGAAGACAGTCCGTGTTTTTATTTTTATCACTGCACTACGTAGGTACAATCAAAGAGATTGGGATTGGATTTGGATTGGATTGATTTGTATTTTAGCACAGACAAAAAAAAACTGAAAAATGCTTCACCTATGGGATTTGATACGATTAACTTAACAGTTAACTGTCATTCTGTTATCCTTTTATGATTCTGCCAAAGTGGCCTTTTTAGGACCCCTGATACCAGACACCCTCTAGCTGGCGCACAGCTACCAACGTAACGGCTAAAAAGCAGACACAGCTTCTTAAAATCGACAGCGTCTCTGTAAACCCGGCCGACGCTCGTTGCAAGCTGTGGCAGGATACCTTTCCCCTCCTACTTACTATCTACCACCAAAGGAGCATCTCCCTGCAGGGTGTAACCTTCCATGGTTCACTTGGAAGTTTCTGAACCGTCTCCGGACACAAGTGGGGAGATGTAAGTCCAACCTGGTAAAGTGCTTGAGGGAATGGCAGTAGGGTGTGATTGTGGAGCTATGTCACACAGCGTGCTCCACCTCCTATCCTGTCCTCTGCGTCCCAAAACATGCAGTCAAAGTGCCACTCTGCGCTGCCACCGACAACGCCGTGGAAGTGGCAAAGTTTTGGGAAAACAAGATTTAGAATACAGTCGTGCCAGTGACACGAAAAAGATGATAATACTATCGGAAATACGTCTGCCAAGCGTGGTGATTGCTTAAGTAATTTCTCAGGATCTTCTAAAAGTCCATGAGTCATCATCCCCTGCCCTTATCCCAATTAATTTTAGGCCGGCACAGCATATCTTCTTCTATACAGGACCTCTTTCTAGCGATATTATGTAACTAGCTTCCGCCCGCGGCTTCGCCCGCGAGGTATGTCGATAGAAACTATCCTATGTCCTTCCCCTGGATGCAATCTGTCTCTCTGCCAAATTTTATCGAAATCCGTTCAGTGGTTTAGGCGTGAAAAGGTAACATACAGACAGACAGAGTTACTTTCGAATCTATATATACTTATAATAAATCTGTAGAAGGGTCAATTCTGTACATTGAAAATATTGAAAAAATAAATAGCGGGGGGTGTTGCTGGATCGATACCAAACCCAAATATGTGATTAAAAAAATTTTTGTCTGTCTGTCTGTCTGTCTGTCTGTCTGTATATGCAGGCATCACGTGAAAACTAACGGTTCGATTTCGATGAAACTTGGTATAATTATACCTTATTATCCTGGGCATAAAATAGGATACTTTTTATCCTGGAAAAATACGTAGAAAAAAAAAATCTTATTTTTCGGTTTTATTCATAGACGTTGTTCTGTAGAACCGCGAACACACGTTGCATTACCCGTAGTGGATAATTTTCCATTTCAATTTAAGAGAATACAGTTTCCTGTAGCTTTGTGTTACGCCATGACAATAAATAAGGCTCAAGGTCAGACCCTAGGAGTTGCTGGCGTAGATCTTACCGCGAGTTGTTTTTCACACGGGCAACTTTACGTAGCTCTTTCCCATGTGAGCAGTCCAAGAAATCTTCATGTTCATATTCCGGACGAGCTCACTAACAATGTTGTGTATGCTGAAGCTCTCAATTAACTTTCTGTCGCATTGTCACGATCACTTTTTTATTAATGCAAACTTTTCGTCATTGTCAGTAATTTACTGCTACATGCTACTTATCAAGGTCGGAATTACTATGAAAAAAATACTTACTACAGAACGCGAGATCAACAGCAGTAGCTCAATAGAGGGATCTCCTTAATTATTATAGGCTTAGCCGTATTTGGGTCCAATAGATATTTATAAGATGTCATTGTCAGAGTTACTCAAAATGGAGAAATAAACCATCCACGCGAACACCGACATCCGCGCGGACGGAGTCGCGGGCGGAAGCTAGTATATAATATTAGTATGGATGGTCAAAGTCAAATATTTTAAGTAACTAAAATATTAATTAATTAAAGGAACTAACTTTTAAACTTCAAGATTTACAAGAAAATAGAATTGGTTCTAGGTGCCCCTAAAAGACTACAATTAATTTTAATAACATAAATCCATACTTAAAGTGTGTCTGTATGTCTGTCTGTTACCTCTTCACGCTTAAAGTGCCGAACCGATTTAGATGAAATTTGGTATAGAGATAGTTTGAGTCCCGGGAAAGGACATAGAATAGTTATCATTCCAATATTCCTACGGGATCGACTTAGTTAGCGTTGGTATTGGTTAGTTTTACGCACATCCCTCGCTACGCATCCTCGCTCATCTCTGGTGGAAACGCAGCCTTATGCGGATGAAACCGCGTGGAGTTGCTAGTAATACATAAAATCACGCGCACATACACACACGGTTTTTCTTGAAGCTTAATTTTTCATGCCTTTTGGGCTAATATGTGTTATTGTCTGTTTTGAGGTGTCTGGCGCTGTATGCCGAGATATAGGACTCGTCCTAATTCGGCTACAGTTGCCCCGTATGTTTATATACTCCCAAGTTCTAGCCTATAATTATGTGTGTTTTTTTTTTCGTGTAGCGGGTTCGATTCCCGGTTCAAACGTAATTATTTAAAAATCTATGAATGCAGTTTAAATTGTTTTTAAAATTAAAATAATGTCTTCTTTCAGTAAAATGTTCCATCTACAATATTCAAGGTACTTTCACTCCATGTGGCATAGCCGTGAGACGCCCTGATATATGATCGACGTTTGGTGAAATAAATCATAAATGATCATAGTCCAAGTACGTGGGTCGTACGGAGGGTAAAAATATTGATGAAACTTTGATTTATGTAAACTCGATGACACGCGCTTCGTTAGGACTCAATAGAGAATTCATTAGTCAAAAGCAGTGTACGGCGGGAGCGGTCATTAATCCGCTTCCCGAGCTCTGTGGAAATAGGAACTGCGGGTATTGCTATCCTGTTTAGAAGATTGTATGGTAACCTAAATGTGGACTGCGGGATAGCATAAAAAAACTGGCCAAGTGCGAGCCGGACTCGCACATGAAAGGTTCCGTACAAAAGGTAAAAAACGCCGAAAAAAACACGTCTCTTGTACGGGGACAAAAATTTTAACTTTAGAATATAATCATCATCATCATCATCATTTCAGCCGAAAGACGTCCACTGCTGGACATAGGCCTCCCCCAAAAGGGGGAATTTGCCATAGGTAATCGCCACGCTTGGCAGGCGGGTTGGCGATCGCAGTATGGTATGGTGGTGGAATGCATAGAGAACGCTGCTGCCCATTCTCCGGTACGCCCCTTAGTCGCCTTTTACGACACCCACGGGAAGTATGGGGTGGTGCTATTCTTTAAGTCCGGCACCACACAGACAATAATAATATAATACTCTGTATATATTATTTGTTGTTATATCGGCAATAGAAATACACATGGTGAAAATTTCAACTGTCTACCTATTACAGTTCATGAGATACAGCCCGCTGACAGAAAGTCAGTAATAGGCTTTCGTTGGCACCTTTTGGTTATAGAACCCTAAAAATGAAGGGATTTAAATAAATCGTGATTATTTTATCTATTTATATAAATAAAATAAAGTTTGGCTAGTTACACCACTCAAGGACAGCTGGACCGATTCGTATGATCTCTGATTTGTTGGCTTGGTCTCCACCCCAAATAGCAGAATAACTAATAAAACAGGGTAAAGTTCACGAAAAAAAAATTAAGATAATTCATATTCAGAGGCGGTACGATGGTCAGCTAGTTATACATAAATGACTAAATACAGCTTATTTAAACAGCAAAAGTCTAGTACTTTATTAACAATGCCTCGTAGTCTAGAAGTTTTCTGTGAAGATTTCTCAGTAAAGTCAAAGTCAAAGCGTTTATTTCAAACTAGCCGACCCGACAGACGTTGTCCAGTTTTTGATTCGAAAGACACGTGGCGCCATCTGTTATCATAATAACGTTATTTTTGTTTTCCTCGGGGACAGCACTTTTTTTCGGGATAAAAGACACCCTATGTCCGTTTCTGTACACCTGACAACGTATATGCAAAATTTCAGGATGATCGGTTCAGTGGTTTAGGCGTGAAAAGGTAACAAACAAACTTACTTTTGCATTCATATTACTAGTTAGAAAGTTACGATAGGACACATAAAAGGCACTTTTGAACGTCAAAAATTACAATAAAATAGAATTGATTCTAATCGCCCCTTCTAAAAGATATTTTTCGTATGAAGCGGAATGGGCTAGAAACTCCACCGTTGCTCTTTTAAAATGTAGGAGGTAGTAGGAGCCCGGAGTTTTGATTTGTGCCCGGTTGATGGTATTAGGCTTGCCCTCTATTTCCAGGTAACTGGCGAAATGTATGTGTGCCATAGGTGTACCTGCCTAATCCTTCGGAGCTTACAAGCGTGATGTTATGTTTAATTAACATTTTTTTTTAAACTGGCTAAGTGCGTGTCGGGCCACGCACTGTGTAGGGTTACGTAGTAGCCCATTATCACAACATAGTACTGTTGCGCGCCACAATTAATGCCTAGTACATGGCGACAGTAGTTACCACTAGCGCCATCTAGTATCGAGTAGCGGAACTAGTAGTCAAGACCCTTCTAGAAATTTCGATGCGAGAACTTTCTAGAACATTCCCGAACTATCGACATCTGGTCGATCGGGGCCTGTATGTACTCGGACATGCTAGATGTTTCTACAATGGAAGGTTCTAGAACTATCTTCGGCGCTATATAAGGCCGAGACGCGCCACGACCGACACAGTTTGGATAAAGCGATCGAAGTGAAAGCATCGAAGCGATATTCAAGTGCGACTTAAAGCGATCAGTAGTGCAACTGTGTTTTGTAATTAGTGTGTTTGAGTTGTAATTAGTGTTGATTATTAAATTGTCATTTTTTTGGTTATTAAATCGGCAGTTTTTATTGTCACGAACCCGAAGCTCGTAACAGTACGATTCTGTTGTTCTTTATCTTCTATACATATAATAAAATTGTAGAAAAGTGGAGTCAGTACAACGGAAATATATAAAAAAAAAAGTAGCAGGGGTTGTTATTATATCGATGCCGAACCCGAAATTGTAATTAATTTTTTTTTTGTCTGTTTGTCTGTTTATCTGTTTGTCTGTTTGTCTGTTTGTCTGTGTGTTTGTGCACGCTAATATCAGAAACGGCTTATTCGATTTAGATGCGGTTTTCACTAATATATTGCAGTAAACTTCACTTAACATTTAGTGTTTATTTCATGTCAATCGGTTCATAAATAAAAAAGTTATGTCAATTTAAAGAATCACGGCGAACATTTTTGTTAAGGTATTCTATCAGAGTACGTACACGCCGTTGTCTGTGTGGTGCCGGACTTAAAGAATTGCACCACCCCTTACTCCCCGTGGGGGTCGTAAAAGGCGACTAAGGGTCTGACCGGAGAATGGGCAGCAGCGTTCTCTATTTATTCCACCATCATACCATACTGCGATCGCCAACCGAGCGTGGCGATTAAGGCAAACCCCCCCCAAAATTGGGGGAGGCCTATGTCCAGCAGTGGACGTCTATCGGCTGAAACGACGACGTACACGCCTCGCGCCTGCGGGTCCGTGGCTATATAAAGCACGCCTGAGTTTGTTTCGGCCTTTCTTCTCAGAGTAGTCAGATAGGAAAAGCCGATCTCATCAAGCTTAAGTAATAATAATCTGATCCAGCCTGTCCCATCTTGCTGCCCTCTCCCCAGCGACCCCCTAAGCCGAGGTTCGTACCCCACAGGGGGTGCCCTTAGCGTGTAGTCGCTTAGTATAGTAGATAATTGCCCCTGGCTGGAGGCTTTGAGTTTACTTAAGGCAACCACAGGATAGTCCGGTTAAGTAGTCACGACCTCTCAAGGTCAACTACGAGATGCAATAGTAAAAAAAAAAAAACGCGCCGCTGCCATAAGGATTCAGTTATTCGTAGCGGACGGACGTATCCGGAGAGTATAGGCGAATAGTTGCTTTCGATTATTGCGATTCACTTGAATACTGACTGTTTGCATATTTCATTTATTTATATTTTAGGGTTTGAAGGTTAGGTTTTTTTCTTAATTTTCTTTAAAATTTTGTAAATAAATATTGTACCTAAGTATTTGGTACCTATAGGTTAGGCATTTCTTTCCCTGATTTTCGGTATACTTATCTTAATTTGTATTTAGGGTTAGTATATAAATATTATAAGTAAGTATTTGGTATTGTAGAAGTTGTTGTCCTGTGTGGTGCCGGACTTAAAGAATAGCACCACCCCTTACTTCCCGTGAGTGTCGTAAAAGGCGACTAAGGGTCTTACAGGAGAATGGGCAGCAGCGTTCTCTATGCATTCCACCATCATACCATACTGCGATCGCCAACCCGCCTGCCAAGCGTGGCGATTATGGCAAACCCCCCCAAAATTGGGGGAGGCCTATGTCCAGCAGTGGACGTCTATCGGCTGAACTGATGATGATGAAGTATTTGGTATAGGTTAGGCATTTTTTTTCTTGATTTTCTTTATTACTTAAGTATAAGTTCATTAGCTCAGGTTAGTAATTAATTTTTCTAGCAATTCTTTTGTTTTATAAAGTTAGTACGTTTGGTTTGCACGTCTTAACACTTATTACTTAAACTGTGTCAATTTTAGTATAATAATCTGTAAGTATTTATAATTTAATTGTTTACGATAGTACGTGTTTACTAAATAACTGTGTGTTAAGTAGTAAGTACTATTTTATTGTAAGAATGCCTCGAAGAAGATCCAACCTCTCCCAATGTAGCAGAAATGCTAAAAGGATGAGATTAGTTTGATCACAAGAATCTGAGGAAGGTCATGAGGCAAGGCTCTCTACAACTCGGGAACATCAGGCTAGGTTTCGTGCTGCAGAAACTTCGACTCAGCGAGAATCTCGACTGAGTTCAAATCGTTCTCGAATGATGACAACTAGAAATAGGGAAAACGGGGAACAACGAAACGCACGTTTATCTGTCGATCGCGAAGCTCACGCGCTATCGCGTGAGTCTGAGACTTTTGCTGTCAGGGAAACCCGCCTGAGCTCCCAGAGAGTACGGACAACAAATGCTCGATCCCAAGAGACACAGGACGAACGGGAAATACGTCTCACTGCCGATCGTGAACCTCATGCACTATCGCGTGAGTCTGAGACTTTCACTGATAGGGAAATTCGTCTGAGTTCTCAGAGGGTTCGGACAGCAAATGCTCGGTCTCAGGAAACACAGGAAGAACGAGAAATAGGTCTCACTGCCGATCGTGAAGCTCAAGAACTATCGCGTGAGTCTGAAACTTTCACTGATAGGGAAATTCGCCTGAGTTCTCAGAGGGTTCGGACAGCAAATGCCCGGTCTATAGACGGTATATGTAATTCAAAATATGCTGCCTGAAAAGTCACTATTCCACGCGAACGAAGTCGCGGGCACAGCTAGTTCTGAATATAAATAATGGTTCAGATATTAGGAGTTAATGGTTAGGTATATTAACAAAAATCGACTAAAAATTTGAAAAATATATGACAAGGCTGTCCAGAGTAAAACAAAACTTTAACACTTAACGCAAAATTATATTTTACTCACTTTGCTGAAGAGCTTGTTAATTAATTAATGACTGGTGTGACTGCTTACTATTTTTGATGAGCTCGTGAAATTACTAGGAAGGAATAAATTTGGCGAAGGTCGGGAGGAGGGTGGGGGTGTAAAGTTAGCTTAGTCTGAGGTCGGGACGCGTAATCTACAGTTGTTCCAGACATTTTGGAGTAGGTAATTTATCTTCGGTTTGATATGTAGAGCTTTACATAATCACGTTATGTATTAGGTACTTGAAAAGGGGCTCGTGGCTTAAACATAACAGCCACACGGGTCGATATTGCCGCGGTCGGTTTGTGGATGGGTGACCATCTATTACATATCGAGACCCGTCTATGCGTGAAGCCCAAAAGTCTGGCAACAACAAGTCTTACCAAGGGCTACCAGTGTTACCCAGTAACTGGGTTGTGGAGGTCAGATAGGCAGTCGCTCCATCTAAAATACTTCAGCTGCATCCAGTTAGCCGACCCTAACATAGTTGGGAAAAGGCTAGGCTGATTGATTGATTTATTACTTGAAAAAGATTAAGTACTTATCCAAAAAAAAGTTGCTCAAAGCTGAGAAACATGAAACTAATTAGGGCTTTCCAAATGCTATTCCTTCACAAAACTATTTTTTGTCTAGAGACTATGTAAGCCAGCATTTAGGTATGTTGGGGTAAGATCGTTGCTGGGGTAAGACCGTAGGAATCAAATTCTTTGCCTGCTAAATTAAATTTTGCTGTGAACTTCGTCGTAGCAGAATAAAAATAATGATGGAGAACACCAATGTTTATTACTGCATTAAAAAAACATTACATAAAAAAAACATTAGGTGGGAATTTGATTCATACGGTCGCATACTAGTGCCGATCTTACCCCACCATACTTTATTTCTCTTCAATACTATTTTATTTTTGCTAGATAGAAAACTAACTAGAAATAAATAAAGTAGCTTGCAGGTAATGTCGCTACAACAAAAAAATACAAAAAAAAATTGTGGTGCAGCAAAATACCAAAACAGAAAACTCAGTTGAACACGCTTCACGAATTCAAATGACTCGTAAACTCATGTACCCGCAATATTTTATTCGACAAGGGCGATTCGCTCGTCGAAGTCATAAAACCCGGAAAAGCGATACTACATACGATAAATAGAACAGCCCTGTTGACTTTAACATAATCGGACGATAAATACACCTATAATTCTCGGTATTATCCCGAAAAAAGGTGATTCGGAACGTCACCCGGTTCTGAGAGCGTTTGATATTCGGAATACGCACTTTTAGTCCGCTTTTTTATTGTCCTAACTTGATGGATGGAGGTCTATCTCTTGAACACATTTATATGCGTGGCCGCCAACGATTATGGAAGTATAAAGTCATTTTGATGATATTTTTGTGGGGTCCTTATTTGCTTTTCTGGGATAAAATGTTCAATAAAAAATAAAATGAGCGTAAATCATTTTTATTTAGATTCCATCGTCGGTTCGCAAAAATGTTTTAGAAGCTTTTGGTTTTTGAAATTCTCATTGTGTTGTTGCATGCTGAGAAAGTACTCCGGTCGGGGAAATTTATAGTGTAGCAGATTGACACTGTGTTATAGTCATTTTATGCGACAGTTAAAAGTGATAGTCGCGGTCTGGGGCCTAAAAAGGCCACTTTGGAGAATCATAAAAGGATAACATTATGAATCGTAATATGGCGAAGACAGTCCGTGTTTTTCTTTTTTTCGCTGCACTACGTAGGTATAATCTAAGAGATTGGGATTGGATTGATTGGTATTTTAGCACAGACAAAAAAAAAACTGAAATATGCTTCACCAATGGGATTTGATACGATTAACTGTCCATTATGTTATCCTTTCATGATTCTGCCAAAGTGGCCTTTTTAGGCATCCTAAACGTAGGCAATTTGCTAAGCCGAATTTGCCCTGAATTTACATAAAATATTCATGCCGCACTACTAAGAAACTAATATACAATCGAAGTGGATTCAGACACAGCCAATAGATCAACACATTCTGTTTATCTTATTCGATTACGTCTGCACACCAGGGCCGTAGAAAAGGGTATTGATTAGTAATTAGTTTCAACCAGCGGTTAAGTTAGAGGTTCATTAGATGTCGGACGAAGGTCTGCCCGGTAAATTAATTTTAACCATTCACTGGCACGAATTCCGGTGTAATGATACAATGGCCTACTTTTGCTAATAGCCTTTTTGGATTAGATTTTTTTTTCGTCTTTTAATGTCACATTATTTCTATTCCTAGACATTTAATATCTATACATATAATAAAACAGTAACGAAAGAAAAACTGTACATTGTGAATTTTCGAGAAAAAATAAGTGGCTTTTGTTAGAAAAACGTAACTGATGACAAAAAGTGAATTTTTAAAATTTTTGTCTGTTTGTCTGTTTGTCTGTTTGTCTGTGTGTATGGTACAGCTTCACGCCAAAACTACTGGATAGATTAAATTGAAATTCAGCAAAAATGTTCTTAGTAATTCAAGGAAGGCTTTAGGCTACATATTATCACGCCGTATGTTATGGGAGGTAAGCAATATTGATTTTAAAATGTGTTTGTTCGTAATTGAATGCACAAAATAATTGAATGCACAAAATGACATGTTTATTTATTTATTTAGTTAAAAATAAAACTTTAACTCTGGGAACATAATAATCACGCTATTTTTATAAAGGAGCGGGGCAGTAATATTATAAATTGCAAGGGAACAGCTATTTCAACAAAATGTCAACGGGGAATTTAGCGGTAAGGTCAGGCGATCGTTTACCGTACTAAATGGTGCGAGTTCAAATCCCATAATATTGTTTTAAAAAATCGTTAAATTCTTTTTTTTTATGTTTTGCATTTTTTATGTGTATTAGGAACGATACTGTTATGAAATCTGAGAACTTCACATGTTATATCTAATTGTATGGAGAGTTTCACACCAATATTACTAAACAGATTGACACACAACAAGCTACACTATCATGAAGTCAAGTCAAACTTTTTGTTCTAAGCTATATCTTACCAAGCATATTTGTTGTAGGTAATTCATTTAAGTATGTAATTCTTAGTTTTGATCCTTGCTGCTGTTACCATATTTTTTTGTAATGCAAAACTAATGTAGTTGTCTGTTAAATTAACGACAATTTAGTTTTATTCATAATTTAATTAATTTGGGTAAATAATTTATGTAGTTTCTGTTTTCTAATTAGATGGATGGCGTTGGCGTCGAGTTAGATCGCGCTATGGTTTTGTTCCCAAAAAGTGATGTTATAGGTGCCGATGCCGATGTGCCGCTCTCATGCTATAAAAACGGGGGTTACCTTTGTTGTCTGTGTTGGTTGATGTGTTTAATTTTCCTGTTGGCCTTCACAGATTACTTTTTGATAGACTGAAATTGGCCTTTTCCAGACTCTGTGAAGGGGACAACTTTGCTAGATCACTCACCTATGAAGAGGTGCCGTCGTACTACACGTACGACAAGCAAAGAGGTGTATTTAATCGACGTCGATGCGGACACACCGTGGACGGGTTTCCGAGAATAATAAGGATACCGCATGGGGACGGGTTTACACTGTGCACCCAAATAATGGCGAGTGCTATTATTTGCGAATGTTACTGCACACAGTGCACAGCCCAACATCATTTGCGTTTCTAAGGACAGTCGATGACATTGAGTATCCCACATACCGCGCTGCTTGCGTAGTAGGTACGCCACCTTCTCGACGGAGATCAGCACTGGGACAACGCACTTGAGGAGGCCAGCATTAGTGACAATCTCAGTCGTTTGCGACATCTGTTTGTCGTCATGTTGGTGTTCTGCGGTATTGCAAATCCGCTTTTGTTGTGGGAGAAATATCGGCATCTTCTGTCCGAAGACTTCCTAAGAGGTCTGAGACGCACTACTGAAGATAATACTGAGGCAACTGATGAGCGCGTTCTAAACAGTTGCCTTAGTTCACTTCAAGATATGGTCATTTCGATCTGCGGCAGTTCTCTGGTGGATTATGGGCTACCGACTCCACAACATCTGGATGTACAAGAGCTTGGAAACAGAGAGTACAATTCTGAAATAAATTATGATCCAAGAGCTATGAGTACCGTCGTCAATGACCATGTCTCTAAGTTTACCTCAGAGCAAAAGTAAATTTTCGACACCATCCTTGACTCGGCTCGGCCAAGGTAAATGTTTTTCTTGGATGCTCCTGGTGGAACAGGGAGAATATTTGTCAACGCTGGCATTCTCGCAGAGGTCAGGAGGCAAGACAAGATTGCCATTGCAGTAGCATCGTCACCGTCGTCAATGACCATGTCTCTAAGTTTACCTCAGAGCAAAAGCAAATTTTCGACACCATCCTTGACTCGGCTCGGCCAAGGTAAATTTTTTTCTTGGATGCTCCTGGTAGAACAGGGAGAATATTTGTCACCGCTGGCATTCTCGCAGAGGTCAGGAGGCAAGACAAGATTGCCATTACAGTAGCATCGTCAGGAATGGCCGCAACACTGCTTCCTGGTGGCAAAACAGCGCACGCAATGTTTAAGATTCCCATAGATTTAGAGAGTAATGAAACACCTGTTTGTTGAGTGTCACGCAACAGTGACAAAGGGCGCGTGCTTAAAGATTGCTGTTTAATCGTGTGGGATGAATGCATTATGGCAAACAGAAAAGCAGTAGAGGCGGTAAACAGGACTTTGCAGGACATCCGCAGGAACCAGCAAATGATGGGTGGCGTTACAGTTCTGTTTAGCGGCGATTTCCGACAAACGCTGCCTATGGTGACGCGAGGAACTAGGGCTGATGAGGTGAATGCTTTGTTGAAATACTCTTTCTTATGGCCACATATTCATAGGTTGCGCTTAACGATGAATATGAGAGCACATCTTGGCGGGAATGTACACGCCCAATAATTTTTTGATGTTCTCTCAAAATTGAGTGAGGGAACGCTACCAGTAGACGGTGGCCAGGTGGTTCTACCTGAGATACTTGGGAGGGTGGTGTCTACCTTAGAAGATTTGATTCGCCTGGTGTACGGGGACATCAATAGGATACCGCACCAACATGATTCTTGGGTGTGTGAACGAGCCATTTTAACACCCAGAAACGACCAAGCTTCAGTGATCAATGAATGCATTCTCGCGGAAATTGAGGGAAATTGCACTTCAATAAACACTGTTGTCGACCAAGATGACGCCACACATTACCGCGTAGAATTTCTCAATTCCCTCAGTGCAAGTGGACTACCAGCGCACACCATTAAGTTAAAGGTCGGTGTCCCAATTATGCTTCTTCGGAAACTCACTCCGCCGAAACTGTGCAATGGGACCCGGCTCAAAGTCGTCTCGCTGCAGAGAAATATCATTGAGGCGGAAATTCTAACGGGTTGTGGTGTCTCGCTGACATTACAACCCGTCCCGTCCCCGGGCTCTTAGAATTCGACATCAGACGTTTCAGATCTTCGATTTTGACGACCCCGTTGTCGCTGGCATAAGCAACAGGATCCGCGTACGAAGTCGCGGGCAGAAGCTAGTACTAGATATTACTGGGTAGGTGCTTACGAAATAAGAGGATTTTCACCTTCAGACAAACTAGTATCAATCGATTCGCAGACTCAAAGAGGTATTCACAGAAGCTGAAATCCGATCTCGACCTATTTACCCGAGTGCGCCAGAAGGAGGGTTATGTTTTTCGAGTGTATGTATGTATCTTTCTTTGGCACGCTCTGTAGCCTAAACGGCTTGATCGATTTCAGCTTGAGAAGTGCCGTTAGATTTGTCTTAATTGTGAGAGTGGCACTGGGTATATCAAAATTGAAAAAAATAAAATAAAATTGCGGATTTTTGGCGCCATATTATTATTATGTCAATAATTTTTTTTGTCAAAACGTTTCGAGTGGGGTATCAAAATAAAGGGTTTTAAAAGGTGATTACAAAAATATAAACAACTTATATGGTTAATTCGAAGTGACAAATCGTAAAAACACGAATCAAGAACTAATTAATCGTCTTCGAAATCTTTCACATTTGTAAAATAAAAAGCTGGTAATAAAAAACAAATAATTAATAAAATAAAAACCCGACTGCGGTAAAAAACTTCAGTAAAAAAACTTAAACTTTTTTTTAACTTAAGTTTTTTACCGCAGGCGGGCTTTGATTTTTTTTAATTACTTTTTTTTATAATTACCCTTATTTATTACTTGACAATCTTCTATAAAAATTAAACAAAGTCGGGTTAGTTACACCATTTATAACTCAAGAACGGCTGGACCGATTTTTATGATCTTTGATTTGTTGGTTTTGTCTTCTCCTTAAATAGCAGAATTATTAAAACATAAGAAAAATTGACGACGCCGACGACGACGAGAAGAATTCACGAGGGGCCCGTGGCTAAATAATAACAGCCGCACAGGTCGATCGATCAGGTTAAGCTACGCTTGCCGCGGTTGGTTTGTGGATGGGTGACCATCTTTACATACCGAGACCCCTCCGTGCCTCGGAAAGCACGTTAAGCCGTTGGGCCCGGCTGTCATTCGTGGATCTTTGACAGTCGTTACGGGTAGTCAGAAGCCCGAAAGTCTGACAACCAGTCTTACCAAGGGGTATCATATTACCCAGTAGCTGGGTTGTGGAGGTCAGATAGGCAGTCGCTCCATGTAAAATACTGGTATTCAGCTGCATCCGGTTAGACTGGAAGCCGACCCCAACATAGTTGGGAAAAGGCTAGGCAGATGATGATGAAGAAAAATTCACGAAAACAAAATAATGAAGATAATTAAATTTCTCATACATTTGGTATTTATTGATTCTGAGGCGGTACGACGTTTGCCGGGTCAGCTAGTTATATCATATTATAGGCTGTTTATTTCATTAACATTAAAATAATTATACCAGCTGACTTTTTTACTGTCTAGACTATGGTTTATGATATATGAAAGAAGGTCTGGACAAAACCAGCGCATAAAAGGGGAACGGAGTAATGAAAAAAAAAACTGTCATAGGTTTCTACTCCGTTCACCTTTTATACCCTGTTTTAGTCCAAACGGTAAAAAAATCAGCCGTCATAATTATTTTAATGTCTATGAAATAAATAAACATTTAAATAATTATAACGGCATAAATAAACATTGAAATAATTATTACCACAAGACCCGGAAATAACTCACACCACCAAACTATTCAATTAGAATATTATGTTATAATCATAATACATATATTATATGTTATCGCTAATGTTCGTAAATCAGTTAGAGTGCAGATTAACTTGTTAATCTGCAGATTATCTGGTTGAGTCTGTTAAAGTGGAAAAAAATGTTTGTTAACGGCCAAACCCGGTTTTAGGATGAACTAGTTTCGCCTAGGCTAAATAAGTTCTCCCTACACGGGTTGCATGGTTGCGGTCGGTCGATAGGGAGGAGGGGCCCCTTAGGGCCGAAGCCTGCCGGGTCAGCGGGATTGTCCGAAAGGGTTACCGCTGGCCCGGAACATAAAGGGCTAAGGAAGGAACACGGGTGGGTTTTAGTCAGTAAGAGTCTGACAGTCCCTTCCGCTCCACCCAGAGCGGGAGGAGTCATTTGATGATTTCCCATCCGCAAAAAAAAAACAGGGTTTATAATAGGTATTTCGTCCATTTTGGTTTGTTTTGACTGTACAGCCGAAGTGTGACTGTAATGTACAAACGCCAGCACATCAAGCTACCCGAAACTGTCAAATTTTCCCAATCAATCTTGAACCTAATGCTTTAGTGATAAAGTTGAAAATCTATTAAACAAATTTGTCAGATTGTAGTAGCTTGATGTGCTGGTCTGTACGTATTTTCAATTATTTTTAGGATAAAAAATTACCTGTAATAAAAATGACAGAAATAGTGTAAACGATTGTGATACTTTCATAATGTGCATTAATAACTAACTGGATAAACAAATACAAGAAAGGGACACTAAGAGCGGTTTCGCACTACATCCGATGTGAATCCGAATTAAAGATCCGACTTTAATTGGAAATGTTCTAAATTCGGACGGATAGAGTTCGGATCTAGTGCGCAACCCCTCATACAAATAGGACTATGGTTACATCGGACCGGCATTTCTCGGATTCGGGTCGGATGTAGTGCGAAACCGCTCTAAAGGCGGCGAAGTACTCATCCGCATCGCTGTCATCCGGAAACGTGCCCTTATTACGAGTAACTGCGGTTGAATGGTATCGCTTATTTCGATGAACAATGGAACGACTACGAAAAGTGAAAATTAAAATGTTTCAAACTCGAATACTTGGCTGTTAAATATATTCTACAGGTTGATTAGTTAAACGAGGAGCATAATATTAAATAAGACTATAAAGGGCTATATGAGGATAATAATCGATTATCATTTGGAATAATAAGTACATATTTATTTGCCCTTTTTTTATTTGGTCTTTGGATGGGTGACCATCCTTACATACCGAGACCCCTCCGTGCCTCGGAAAGCACATTAAGCCGTTGGTCCAGGCTGTCATTTGTGGATATTTGACAGTCGTTACGGGTAGTCAGAAGCTCGAAAATCTGATAACTAGTCTTACCAAGGGGTATCGTATTACCAGTAACTGGGCTGGGGAGGTTAGATAGGCAGTTGCTCCATGTAAAATACTAGTTTTCAGCTGCATCCGGTTAGACTGGAAGACGACCCCAACATAGTTGGGAAAAAGGCTAGGCAGATGATGATGATGATTTATTTGACCGACCTGTTAGAATGAAACCGAAAGCAACGTAACTTCTGGAACTTTAAGTACCTATACTTTGACGTAGACGTAAATTCTGATTCAACTTTAGAGCCAATGGAAGAAGAAAATAACAGGAAGTGTTTTTGAACGCTCGCTATACAAGGTCTCATGAAAATTATCAGGTAGAATATTGATAATTTATGAATTTGGAATCTCGTCTTACAGAATTTTCGGGTATTATTAAGTTCCTTGCCATGTATCAAATGTAAATTAGTTCGATGACATAATTAAATTCTATGAAGGTAACCGAATTTGTGTTTGAGTTATATTATTTATAAGCCGATTATTATTATTATTATTCTAATACTGTTAGCTTTTAAAATTATGTTTTAATGTACTGATGTAAATAATAAAATAAGCCGATGCATTTATGTTACTAAGGGCTGATTTTTCGATCAACCGATATTTTTTATTCGTGGAATAAAATTGACGTCTGACAGTTTTTGTATGGAAGAACTGTCAAAAATTCAAAATTATTCCTCCGATAAAGTTTTCTGTCGATGGAAAAATCAGCCCTTAGTAAAAGGGGTTGAGGCCCCCCTCCACCCCCCCAGGAAGTAAGGGGATCAGATCAGAATAAATCGCAGTAAGATACCTTTATAATAGTACTGCCTATCTAACAAACAAAACCTCTTGTAACAATGGTAAGTATCAAAATCAATGCCATAAATCGATTTAGTATATAAATAAGGCTGAGAATCAGAACATTATGAACGTCAAAATCACAGAAGACAGGCCTCAAAAGGCCTTTCACCAATTCCTAGTATTTTGGGCCAACAGACACAATTCTCACGTGCACAAACACCCAGGCAGAACAAATATTTGTAGGCACACAACTATTTTGTACCGCAGATGCCAATTACTCACCCCTGCACCAATCAGCCTGTTCAAATAATACCCAGTTGTCATTCACATTGTGGCTTGACGGTCAGGACTGCGAGAAATTGATTTGTCATTGTTTTTATCAACCCTCAAAATCTGTGAGGGAAAGTATGGGCTGCACGACATACATGTAGAGATAAACCATTTATTTCACGCACACAAAAGACAGCACAACTCACAAAAGTACAATTAGATGAGAACCAATTACCTACATGAATATAATATGTATAAAACAAGGTGCCGATATAAAAACAAAAAGAAAAAGAAAAACAGACCTATCGAAATAAAAGTGGCACTATGACGGATACTTAAAATCAAATTAATAACGAAAAATACACAGTGAGGATGAGCTTGTGTGCTACTTGGGGTGTATCTAGTTAATTCAATACGCTTTAAATATAGTTTTAAATGATAAATGATTTATTCTCTGTAAGTAGGTTTTTACAAACACTTTTACACGTCAATCATATTTTTTAAACTAGATGAGGTCGGCGTTTCCTATCTGACTACTCTGAGAAGAAACTCCGAAACAAACTCAGAGGTCACAGTCTCTTTTAAAGTCCAGACAAAATCTTGGTCAGATCGTGTGAAGACCATGTAGATTGATGTCTGAAATGGTCTTTTGAGGAAAGAACCACACAGATTGAGCGGACCTGTCCAATCAGTGCACGCATTTGTCAAAAATCGTGCAGCTCAACTCAGAAGTTGAGGAGCTCAACGATTCGACGAACAATACCAAAGAAAGGACATTTGGGTAAGGCCGCGTAAATTACTCAAACTGCCAGATCATGATAAAAACTAAGAAGGAAAACAGAAACAAATATGACCCACATAGTCCTCACTAAATGAAAAAAAAAACTTTACAAAGTAAATAATCATGTCATTGTCTAAATAAAATTCATCAATGTCAATGTGTATATAAAAAATCCGGACATAATCTTTGAGGACCATGTTGATAAGTGTCTGAAATTATCTTTTGAGGAAAGAACCACACAGATTGAGTGGACTTGTCCAGTTAGTGCACGCATTTGTCAGTAACCGTGCAGCTCAACTTAGAACTTAAGGAGCTCAACGATTCGACGATTTTGATACCTATTCAATATTCTAAAAATACTCGTGAAATCATATCAATTTTTACAAAAAGTAAGTCCCAATTACCACCTTCTTTCTAAAACTTGCAACATAAAGGCCTCCCCGAATATTTGAATCAACATAATAATTCATTTAAATTGAAGTATTTTCTGCAAACATTTGCCAAGTAACGAAAGCTGTGATGTGTGTGTGTGTGTGTGTGGGATTTCAAATATTATCAGTTATTTTTAAATATTATTAACTTTTTGTCTGCACAAAAAATCCATGTCCTTTAACCACTTGACCAAAAGGTCAGGTAACAAAAGGCGAACGCCTAGTTTGGGGGTAACCGTTTATTCTATTCTTGAAAAAATTGTGATTAATAAATACATTTGAAATTTAACCACCAGACCAAAAGATCAGTTGGTGGAAAAAACAACTTTACCTTCAATGAACTTAACTTCTTGTTGTAAAAAAATAGTATGTTCGTCGAATGTCAGTCAACGGAAACATAAACAGTTCAAAGCTAAACACAGTTCAAAGAAGTGACGTCACTGTTCAAAGTAATCCCACTTTGAGGCACTCCATAATGTCTCATGAATAAATTACTGGCTGGTTTGAAAGAGAATAAAATGCTATTTTACTATTCACTTGCTTATTTACCGAAGGAAAATAAGAACATGTCCACGGAAAGTTTTCAATAGTCGCCTTACGTTCGAACAATTTGTTTTGAGTCATCAATCGAGACGCTTCGCCTAATAGAACTTATGAATTATAAAGAACAAGGAGGGTTCTAAAAAAAAGGTTAAAGGTTTTGAATTCACCCCTTACAAATATGATTTTCATTTACGAATATGTAATGAGAATAAAAATATACCTACATATATTTCAAAACCAATTTTTCGACCTTGTTCAACATTAGGTACATTAACAAAGTTTTAAGTGAATGGTCGGTATATCCAGTATCGATCACTTTCAATATTGAAAAAAATATTATAGTTTGATACAAATTCATAGTTCTTGTTCACGGTCGCACAATTTATAAACCGAATTAAAATTAGATTAAAAAAGAACTTCGAACCTTGTAATAAGAACTCACTATCACCATGTCCTACGTAACCTAGCTTCGAACACATTAAAACTGCAATAACATTAACCAAAAGATGGAAGCCATTCCCCAGAATTATATTTAGTACTTTTTTACTTTATAGGTTGGCAAAGAAACGGCCCATATTGGTTACCTGAGCGTTAAACTGAAAGTTTTCCGGGTCGTGTCGACTTTTCTTATCTTTCGTGTCACGCGAGCTAACACCTTGTAATACTATCTTCGCAGGCGCTGAGTCAGCATGTCTTGCATCGGGTGGATGGCGAGACAGTGGGAGGGCCAATGACCGCCTACAGCACCATACAATTCGTCGTTCAGAAACATCACTTCGTGAGAGGGAAGATTAAGGTGAGTCGAATCTTATTTTTATGACAGCAATAAAATGAGTCGTTAGACGACATCTTATGACTTAATTTTCCACGTTGCTATGGAGGTAGAAAGTCAAAGAAATACCTTTTTACCCGACTGCGTCAGAAGGAGGGTTATGTTTTTCACTTCTCATGCTCTAAAAGTTCGTCTTTAAGTTGAGCGTAGGCGTCAGGCGACATAATATCGATTTTTATGCTCTAGTGCATAAAGTATTTTTTTAAGACTAAGATAATCAGGCCCAACAGCCCACACGCACAATAAAACATTGCAGATTAAAGTCGTTATTTTATTTCATTTGCTATAATTTGTATCACTTCCGTGTTTTCTATCGTTAATTTAATCAAACCAGTTAGAATAGTTTTCGTTTATTATTTAAAATCGCAATGAAACATTTTTTTATGTCTTGGCAGTATCAAGTAGGTACCCAAGTCGAATGACATGTTAAAAATCAAAAAAACTTAAAAAAAATTCGTGGGGGAATTAGACATTCTCCTCTAAAATTTTGCAACATTTTGGAACAGTGAAAATACTGTTTAATTTAATTTAATTTTATGCCGGTTTCATTTTCTCGCAATCGAAGTGAAAAGCAGAGCACAGACAGAGACACACACAGGCAGAGACTCGGGCATAAACGAGCCATTTAAACCCTCGACATAACTATCACAATCTACTATAATTTGTAAGCAATAAAATTTAAATGTGATTTGACGTAAGTATTAGGTAATTTACTCATTCAAAGACCCGGTCATTTCGATATTTGGGTCATAAACAAATTGCTTAAATTATCAGCTATGCTATACAGTGATGACAAACATACTTGAAGTAGCAAACACGGGCATTTCTCTTCCAATCTACAGCTGTGTTTATGGTGTCGCAGTATTATTATTACAGCGATACTGGGTGTAACGTACAGACGCCAGCACATCAGGCTACTAAAATCTGTCAAATTTCTTTAACAGATTTTCAACTTTATCGTTAAAGCATAAGGTTCAAAGTTGATTGGCAAAATTTAACCGTTTCGGGTAGCTTGATCTGCTAGCGTCTGTACGTACGCCCGAAACTGTACATTTGTGAAATATTATTTTTCTTTTTATGCCTTTAAGTACTCCTTTTGTTTATAGCCTTTTCATATCCAGTTTTTCGCTGTAATTTCATCTGTTTCATGTTTGTTTCCGAGTATTTCGGAATGCCGTCGTTTTCGACTGTTATTTGGGCACTAAAACACTAAAACAGAGGCGTGGCAAAATAACTAGAGTTCGTGTTTCTGAACGAAATACCTACGTTCAATTGTTTGGGCACGAGAGTGTAGCTGACAGTGTGTCTGACTTTCTTATATCAAAGTTGAGGCAAAGTTATAATTACTTTATTTGTATTATTGGTTCCGTAGTTTATACCGTATTGTGTGCGATTCAATTAAGTAAATGGTAGAGTTAATCCAATACCAATTTTGCGTAACGTAACGGAAAGAGATACCCTTATGTACGAGTACATACTACACGCCTACCGATTTATGTTGTTGCTTTGTTTACAATTTCATACTCAAATCGGTAGATACTTTGTTAAGTTTTATAAAAACATTGTTATTTTTTGTTGGTTCGATGTAGGTAGTTTTACTATGTATGTATTGTCAACAACAACAGTCGAAGGTCTTATTGAAAGTCTTGTGTTTTTATCTTCTTTAGACGCTGTTGTGTAATAATGTTCATAAATAAATCTTCGACGTCCCATTGATTAAGCTACTTAACTGTGGGATAATGGGTGATTTACACTAGGTTGATTTTCGCCGTGTGGCTGGTCGCTTCACAAATCGCCTGACCAAGCCGCATCGCTAGCCTATTTACACAGGTGACTAAATCGCATGCGGCTCGGTCATTTAATAATAATAATGTATTAATGTTCATAATAATGTAATAATGTTCATAATAATAATTTTTAATAATGTTCATAAATAAATCTTTGACGTCCATTGATTAAGCTACTTTACTGTGGGATAATGGGCGACTGACACTAGGTTGATTTTCGCCGTGTGGCTGGTAGCTTCACAAATCGCCTGACCAAGCTGCATCGCTAGCCCATTTACACAGGTGACTAAAATCGCGCGCGGCTCGGTCATTTCCTTCGAAAATGTAGAGCAGAATAATTGCTGTTTAACCAAACGATCTGTACGTAGAATCGCGGTAGTGGAAGAACGTGCGCGAAACACTCCTTGATGCGGCGGGTGATCGCCTGCAGCTGATCGTTTACACGGTCGATTTTAGTCACCAGCCACATGTGGCCGGTCGCCGGGCGGCCAAAGACGGATGTACCCGACTTTGGGGCTTGCAGCATGTTTGTTTCGTAATTCTTGCCAATAACTTTTAACGGAGTCGCGGTGGTTGCGTGTAGGTACGCAATAAATAGGCTATATTCTCTATAGATCGACGCACCCTCGGGCAGCCAGTCAGTTATAGGTATTTCTATCACGATTTATTACCTATAAGCTATTCCCATACAGTTTTATAGACAAGAAGCAACTATGACACTAACGTTTTTTTTTTTTGTTTATATAGATTCGGTGTACAGCAAGCGTCTACTCAATATACCTGCAAAGCTTAGAAAAGAGTGCTGAAGAGGAGAGGATACGAACCACTCCCGTCAGCCTCCCAGAGGTGCACGAAGCAGTAGTTTACTCTATACATCGCCTGCCAGAAACCAGTAAGTCTCTAGAGATACCGAACATAGTACGCAACGGACTTTGAATAACTTATTTACCTGAGATGCATGCTATAGTGTTAAGTTTGATATTCATATAATCTCGTTTGGAGTTAGCGAATTATTTTAAATAACTTGACATAATTCAAATGTGTGACAAAATTGGAGTCTTTGTTCAACTGGACCCACGGGATTACTTAACTTAATCACATTTTGAATAGGTCGACTGGACCCACTACCCAATTTCATCATTAGTACAGTCACGGAGTAAAGCCGAATCTTTTAGTTTTATTTCTATGATTTAAAAATAAAACTAATATTATTCAATTAGGTATTTACACTTGGTTAGTAGTAGCGATATTATATATTTCAGTTGTTCTTTTCAATTTAAACTTCTACTTCTTCGTCCTAACGATGATTCCATTTTCATATTTCAAATAAATACACTGCTCTCAAAACGGTGAAGGAAAATATCGTGAGGAAACCGGCATGTCCTAGAACAAAAAATTCGACGGAAAAATTCGGTACGTGGTGAATTATGGCCCACTCCCTCTCATGGAAAGAGGAGGCCAGTGTCCCAACAGTGGGAACATCATTGGCTGATTATGATTTCAAATAAGATTCTACGAAAATTCGGTCACATCGACAGCGTTATCGTTGGCATCGCAAAGGCTTAGGCCTTTTCCATAGTGCCGGTGTTCACAGATATCACGACAAAAGTATCATTTGTGATGTGACTCCACAGTCGCATTGTGGCTTGTAGCGGTATCTACAACGCCACATGCGAACAACGCGTCATACTGACGTCACGCAAAATTCTGCATCTCGCAAGCGGAGTTTACCGCGCAACTAGCATAGATACACAGGCCCGACATGAGTCATCGGGCAGTTGTCCGCCAGATACAACACCCGTCTAGTCGGAGGATTCTCCCTTTTCTATGGAGGTTGAGTGAACTTTACATCCTGTTCCTTATACCTCTATACTACCATGTAGTAAGTCCCTGAAAATCAGTATTGCGGTGTGTGCGCGTACTACACAAGTAGTACGCGCACACACCGCAATACTGATTTTCCTACAAAGGAAAATTAAATGAAAAGCAACATGAGCAAATCAAGTCGAGTCTAACAAAAAAATTACCACTCTAAATCTACGTCCTTACAGTGACCAATTTTGTACATTTAATAAAAATAATTATTTATTTATTTATTGTATTTATTATTTATTTTTACAGTTTTAAGAAATAATACCTATAATAAAGGTAGATTTTTTTATTACCATCATTATTTTGATATAGTACACACACGGTACTCTCAGATACGTTCCTCTTCTCAGAACCGTTGGTTCCCAGGAATCATTAATCCGACTATGTTTATATTTCAAAGAATTATTACCAAACAACGAGCTTTAATGTTTAAAATACTCTTTAATGGAAAAACCTGAAACCTGATGTCCCTGAGATGTGTGTCCCGCCTTAGGGATAATATTTACAAATAATAATCCAAATACCAGTTCTCGGAAACTGATTCACATATAGTACAATATCTAATTTTCAATAACCATATTATTCTGTATTTTAGAATTAAATTATCCTGCCACGTGCCAAATATCATAGGGATACCGTATCTCGAGAACGTATAATGAATGTTCTTGTTTAATAGGACAATACAACACAATATTGTAAAGGACCGCTGTTTCAAGCTTCATGAATGGTGACCTTCTCTCCTTCGTTAAAAATAAATCATCGCCAATAATACGAACCTTACCTTTCAATTTGGAACTTCAATATTTTAATTAAAACGTTTTAGATTGATATTCCTTTCTGAAGAGTAACATAAAGTACGGTCTTTCTATTTTTAGACATTTATTCGAATACGGAGGCTTCATCAGTCCTTGGTATTTCGAATTGATTTTGGTTATTAATAATTCCAACATTTCTCATTTCTTTTGGGATTTTGGAGGGGAATCCCTCTAAAATATAAATTAAATATACTAATATTTAAATAGCTTCTCGGCCGATTCTGAAACAGTTCTCCGATAAACGGATCATCGACAGCATGGTTTATTTTTCAGTGTTGTAGAATAAATCTTTTATACCTCGGTGTAAACACCGTGAATGCCTAACAGTCGTGTCGACGAATCGTCCGCCAGTGACAGGTTCTATTGACGAAATTCAAAAAAGTGAATCGCTCTATCGGCGAAACACTGAAAAGTGAATCGTTCTGTCGGCAAATCATTCATCGGAGCAGCGAATGTTGGGAACTGTTTCAGAATCTCACGGCCAGTAGGTACAGAGCACATTACCACAGACAAAGAAGGCTTCAATGAAGGTTTCATATCAAAGCCAATGTATACGGTTAGTGACCATTAACTTCACTAATGTGTTATAAGATAGATGCATTACCAATTAGTTGGTACAACGTTATCCACCTAGCCTGGGTTGATTTGCCTTCCTCGTTTAACGATGGAAATACAAGCTTTGGTGCATCATCACTTGGGAGAAAAAAGAAGAATTATAGAAGTGAACGGGATTCAGACCTTTGTTTCAAATGCATTGATGTAGTCTTACGCAACAATCGATGCTTGCTAGGCGTGTCTACTCACCCTGTTCACAAGCTTATCTTCAGTTACCAACCACAGGTGTCTACCCACAGATATTTACCGATACTTAGCTTCAAAGTTGCTTACTCGTGTATAAATTTTCATAGAACCGGAGTCATAACAAGGTAACCACGACCACCTAACCAGTGCAAGGTAGGTAACGAGAAAATTAACATTAACCGTAGTCACTTTAGCCGATCTTAGCTAAACTAGAAATGACCCAGTTCCTCGTCCCGGTGGCCGCGCTGACCAAGTAATAAACTATAATAATATTATTATCGAACAAAATATTTACTAGCTCAATCCTTTTGGAGCTATATACGATGTGTACGGTATTCATCGTATATAGCTCCTAAAGGATTGAGCTAGTAAATTGAACACATTCCATCAACAAATGGTACCTATACAGTATACCATTTGTTGATGGAATGTGTACAATTTCATGCAGAGAGAGAGGAATTATTGGAAAAATTGAATCTGGACAAATTGCATGTTGGAATCATGAATTTTATACTCTCAAACCCTAACAGTGAAGGAGTTTGTCTTTTGTTTACACTAATGATGTAACTAGTGAATAAAATTAATCGGACTGACATACACATCACACTAATATTGTGAGTGTGTTTGTGTGTGTATATGTTTGTTACTTCTTCACGCTAAAACGGCTGGACCAATTTTGATAAAATTTTGTACGGAGGTAGCTGGCATCCTGGATTAACATATAGGCTAATTTTTATCCCTATATTCCCACGGGATCTACATTTACGCGGGTGAAACCGCGGGGCGCACCTAGTGCAGTATAAAAGCCAAAAAAAATAGAATAGAGTTTATTTTTTAAATAAACTATAATAATATTATTATTGAACAAAATATTTACTAGCTCAATCCTCGTGGAGCTTTTATATACATTTAATTAGAGTGGCCGAGTTTTGAAAATCTCTTGTCGAAAGTTTGAAGCGCTTTTGCTTACTTAATCATAACAATTACTTTATCATAACAAAGAGCTTGTAATTAGATTCAAGGTTCATAAAGGCTTTATTATATTACAGACGTAAACTTAGTAAAACTATGTAACACTGATCAAAGGGGTTTGTAATGAGTTTTATAGAATTATGGAAACAGTCGTGTAATGGATCCTTAGAAATGGTTTCTGCTCTCGAAACGGTGAAGAAAAATATCGTGAGGATTCCGGCATGTCCTAGAACCAAAAATTCGAAGACATGTGATATCCACCAACCCGCCTGGGCCCGCGTGGTGGATTATGGCCCACTCCCTCTCACAGAGAGGAGGCCTGAGTCCCAGCAGTGGGAACATTATAAGCTGATTATTTTTATTATTGACTTATCCTACTTCCTAATAATATTATAAATGGCAAAGTTTGTGAGGATGAATGGATGGATGGATGTTTGTTACTCTTTCACGTAAAAACTACTAAACGGATTTTGATGAAATTTAGTAGGTACACATGGTTTTTAACCAGGATTACCTAACACTTATGATACTTTTTATCGCGATAAACGGGATCGAAAATTATGCGGGTGAAACAATGGGGCGCTGCTAGTAATTAATATACATATATACTTAACAGTATCAGATTAGTTTAATAAATTGGATAAAAAAAAATAATTTCAAAATCGGTCCACAATTGACGGAGTACAGTCAACAAAAGAGATAAGTGTGCAGGATCGTCGGATATAGTTGAAGTTAAGTAAGAAACCGGTGGATGTTGTCGACTGAAATTTAATTTGATACATGAGCCGTTTTTTTTTTTCAATAAAATAAAATTTTATTCTAGAACATCCATCGGTTTCTGACTAAACTTCAGCTATATCCGACGATCCTGCATACTTATGATAAATAATCAAAGTGTTTGGTATCCCTGCCAGAATCTATACTAAAAATAAAGTTTTTTTGTTTGAACGCGATATACTCTGGAACTTCATTTGAAAAGTTGCATTTGAAAAAAATATTTTTGCATTTGCCTTATTCCAGAGGAAGAATAGGCTATACTCTTAGGAGCTGAGCTAAAAGAAAAGAAAAACAGAAAGAACCCTAAGCAAAAACGAAGTAATAGCGCGGGCGGGCGATGCGATCCGATGCGGTGGGTCAGGGCCCGAAAGTTCACGCGGACAAAGTAGCGGGCAGAAGTTAGTAATAAAATAAAGGAGCATCAAACCTATGTACGTAGAACAACCTTTGTGAATGTGTTACGCTATTTTAAGTTCGCTCCGAATCGTTACGAAATGTTCCGAGCTTGATTAGATCAGTCGAATTTGAACTGCATTTTAGGAACACGAGCGTGCGTATTTAGTGCTTGTGTTCCATTAAAACACAAATACAGTCTCCGAAGTTAAATTAGTTTAGACAGTAACAGTTCGTGACTTGAATTTGTTTTTCATTTTTACAGGCTGAAGTCGGTTTCTGATTTTGAAACAATTTTTACAACCTTCACGACTGTTTTTGTTTTTCAAAGGCTTGGCAGTTGTGCTTCCATAGTTTATTAATTTAAAAAGTTATTTGGATTCTTAATAACTCTTAATCCAATTTGTGACAAAGAATTAAGAATGATCAAAGTCAAAGCAATTGGTGAAAGTTTCTAAAAATGTCTTGAAATTACATAAATAACATCGCGCCCGTAATCCCGAAAGGATAAGGCAGAAGTGAACCTATATAGTGCTCCCACTTTTTTGCAGTTTCGTCTTAAAATTAATAAAAGACAAATGGTCTTCGTAAGCTGCCATACATAAGCATAAGATTATTCAGTCTAAAATGTTCCACTGCTTCCCAGCAGTGGACACGTGCCTCGTCTCGGTGAGAGGGAGTGGGCCGTAATCCACCACGCGGGCCCAGTACGGATTAGTAGATGTCATATGTCTTCGAATTTTTGGTTCTAGGACATGCCGTAAGCATGAAATAAGTAAAACTTAAATAAAAAAAAACTGGTTAATAATAAAACTTTAGTTCAGTCATACAAGTTTAGACGTGATTAAAAACTTCCCTACTAAAATTACGTCAGTTTAAGTCAGGCGGTGATTAATTTGACAGGACTGAGCTAAAATTTATCTTCTGTCCTTTTCTTAATGAAATAGAAAGAAAAAGATGCACTGAACTTAAATTTAGTTTAGTTTGTGAACGACAGAATCGGCACCATTATTTAAAACTAGCTGGGTCCCGCGGTTTCACACGCGTAAAAAAGTAGCCTATATGTTAATCCAGGGTGTCAGCAACCTCCATACAAAATTTTATCAAAATTGGTCTAGCCGTTTGAGCGTGAAGAAGTAACAAACTTATAAACTCACACACTCACAAACTTTTGCCTTTATAATATTAAATAACCATTTCTTACAATTTATACTAACAATAAAGGATTCCTCTAGCAACCTACAGCAGTATGGTTTAATCCGTCTTTCGATATCCAGTATGTATGTAGTCGCGATGTAATATTTATTTGGGACTGGCGACGATATTCGAAATCGATGTATTTCTAATGAAAGCAATTATAAGTTATTGCATGATAAACTATGCTGTAAGTTATGAGGTCAAGGCAGTGAGAAGGGAAACCTTGAAAATTATTTACTTACTAATCGTTTGGTTGAGTAGTTGCTAGGGAGCATAGATACTGCAGACTCATATTACTATTCCAGATCCATATTCCTGGACATGAGCCCTCATTTCGTCACAATTCGATAGATTTTGAAGAAAGTTGATAATCCATTGTTTCATGATCATGTTTGCAAACTTCGTCTCCTGGAAAACCATTGAAAATCCACCAACGTGTAAAAATCAACAAGAGATACTTTCTATTTATATACTTCTAACTTTTGCCCGCGTGGAGGTCGGAAATTATCCCTCGGAAACGTATTACTGGGATAAAAAAGATCCTATGTGTTAATCCAAGTTATACTGTGTGTCAAATTTCATCCAAATCCTATTAAAAGTGTGATACTAATGATTGAAATACTATCGTGAATTCATGCAAGCCTAGTACTTTTTGTTAGAATACTGTTCAGAAAGTCAAGTCATATTTCAATCATGATTCGAATGACACGTAGCGCCATCTAGCAATTGTGACCGTCGAAAGTTGTTGTTATTTTCCTCATGAACAGTATTTTTTTTCTGGATGAAAGGTATCCTATATCCTTTTCTATACGCCTGACAACGTACATATTATATGCAAAATTTCATGATGATCGCTTCAGTGGATTATGCGTGAAAAGGTAACAAACAAACAAACTTACTTTTGCATTTATAACATAAGTTAGGATTCAGATTTCATATCAATATAATACAATACACTTAAACAAAGCCTTCCTCTTCACGATAGAGGTAATATGACTGTATACTGTTAACACATAAAGGCTGATTTACACGGGGAGTGTTTCTTGCTCGTGGAGAGGTGAGAATTTCCGTGTAAGTCTCGTAGTACAATCGATTTTCGCACTCATAATAATATTGTGTTTTCGATAAAGCAAGATACTAAATCCCGTCTACGATTATGCCATTATAATATGACACACTCTACAGACAATTTCTCATTTTTACTGTCATTTGACAACTCGAAAGATTTTTTGTTTGAACAGACGCTTCCAATTTTTCAAGGCGTTCTTCAAATCACGCGTGAATCGTACCTAAAAAGAAAGAAGAAAGAAAAAATTATCACAGACTAAAAGGCACACAGTACAGTACTTTTATACAGGTACATCAGATAAAAACAAAGAATATATGTAAGAAATTAGCAGGAAAGTGTGCATGCTACGAGTATCTACAAGAGCCAACTTTTTTATTTCCATTCAATAATCGTCTTTTCGAGGCGGGAATGTCTCCTCGTGTAAACGATACTCTTGAGAGAGACGCGCATGTGTTTGACTGATATTAGCTACGTTACATAATTACAACATTTACAACCGCCCTTGTATTTGGCACATGACACAACTAATTAACTTGAACTGTGTCAACTATCTTACCGTAATTAATATTCAGACCAATCTCGCTAGCAACACAAAACCAAGTTTTATTAAGTCAGGATATTCAAGTTTGGCTTACATGATCCCATTAATTTTAAAGCTATATTTTATTATGTAGGGTAGTAACGAATGGGGCCCGATCTTAACAAAGAGCGACAATGGTTGGATACGAAACGGGCCTACAGTGGTTTAACGTTGCGTTAAGAGTTGGGTTTATACCGAATTATTTCCATTCCGGAATTTGTTTAAACAGTGCTATTTTTTTCCCATTTTAATTGATCCCCGAGCAGATACGTGGACTTTTTCCTGAAAAAGCTTTGTAGATTAACGGAATAGCTTTTAATCACGGAATGTTTTGATTGAAAAATTTCATGTTCCGTTTTCGTGAATGTTCGAGAATTTTGACAAACGTGTAACCTTGTTTTGAACACCAACATATGTCGATTCTTCCTTGTAATATTACCGATTTTTTATAGCATTTGTAGAAGTTAAGGCAAAAGGTCATAGCACACGTATCAAGTCGGAAAGGGATCGGCACTGTATCGCCTTTCGCCTCGTCGTCAAACAGGCGTCAACCTAACGTAAGCACGTAACCAAAGCGGATCAAAAGCTCCGATACGTCGACTCGGCTACGGCTAGGCAACGCCGCGCTTCGGGCTCGCCGACCGCTGCAGGCTGCTGCAGGCTGGCCGGAGGGTTGAGAGGGGCAAGGGTGGACGAAAAGAGGTACAAAGGTGGACGAGGATAGGGGCAAGGGTGGGTGAAGATATATATATAGCTCGAGTACGGAGAGACCACGGATATCTATGGGAGAGACGTAAGCGCAGGGACGACACGAGCCGTAACGCACCGCACCGCGGTTCGTGAGCTTGTCCCGAGGCGATTACGTTACGATTCCGATTAGTCTGCCTTGCAGTAGGAAGTTTCATACAAAGGATACTGAACGGCTCGAGTTGATACGGTGCCGATCCCTTTCCGGTTTGATACGTGTGCCTTTAAGCTTTAACATATATTATATGTTAATGTGTAATAATATATTTGTGTGCGTGTGTTAAGCTACAGATAGGATGATATAATATATATTTCGCCTTTATTTCGTTGATGGTTGGATGATTTTACACCACAGGTTGGTGTCGACATTGAAATATTGCTGCCTGCGGTCACTTAAAGATCATCTGCCTAGCCTTTTCCCAACTATGTTGTGGTCGGCTTCCCGTCTAACCGGATGCAGCTGAATACCAGTATTTTAGATGGAGCGACTGCCTATCTGATTTCCACAACTCAGTTACTGGGTAATACGATACCCCTTGGTAAGACTGGTTGTCAGAGTTTCGGGCTTCTGACTACCCGTTATGACTGTCAAAGATCCACGAATAACAGCCAGGACCAACGGCTTAACGTGCTTTCTGAGACACGGAGGGGTCACGGTATGTAAAGATGGTCACCCATCCACAGACCAACCGCGGCAAGCGTAGCTTAACCTGATCGATCGAACTGGGCGGCTGTTAGTATTTAGCCACGGGCCCCTCACTTTAAGATAGTATTGAAAATATATCGTAATATGCCTAGCTATGATGTATATTAATATATAATTATTATAGCTACGTTTGTGATGGGCTTTCTATATATAGGTACTTAAAAAGAATTTCATTGAACCCATTTCAATTCTGAGAAATTTTAGGTAAAGAATTTTAGGAAACTAACAAGGTACCCAGCCTAGTTAGTTTCACTTTAACGTAAAATATTATTAACTTACACGCGTATTAGGAATGTAATAACTTACATTACGTACCGACACGAGTTTCCTTTGAACTTGCGTCATAAGCTTTTATCTAAGAACTTAGTTTCGCATTGTCCTCCATAATATTATCAATGTTTTTTGCCTACAAATAATAAGCTGGGCTTTGAACAACTGTAATACTGCTACAGACACGATCTACTCATAATTATTACAAATAAGTAAGACATTTGTGTTTTTGTATACAGTAATCTTACCTATAGAATATAGGCTTGAGCTTAGTTTGTGACCACTATTGTGTGAGTAAGATCTGTAAGAGATAAATTATTTTACTTCACCTTGTAGCAAAAATATATATATGACGGAGAAGGTATGTGTGTCTCGTTGTCATCAGTCATATTTTAATTACTGTAGGAGTACTATGAGTAGTGTTGTTTATTGCGCAATAGAAAAACCGTTTGCAGTTCAAATCAGATTAAAATTGTACGAACAAATTAATCAGCTAATCACAGTAGCGAATCTCACACTGTAGGTACACACACAACTAGATACGGAATGCGGGACAATTTCTGAGCACATGTTGTCCGTACGATGTTCAATGTTCAAGAGACCCGCTCCACCTCGCTGCTTGCTCCTTTCTTCGACTCCCCACGAAATCAGGCTAGACTCTGCCAAGCGCCACCAGGTGGCGCTGCCGTTCCGAATAGTCAAACGAATGACCGGATGCGACATATAGGTAAGTACTGTAGTGTCTGGTGTGTTCCGGCCTTTAGCAGAAGGGTCTGGCTAGATATAATATTCCATTCGAAGATTCAAACGAACGTTTCAAATATTTTAATATTCTGTTTTTTTTTATAGAGAGTCATTCGTATATTTGCCGTGAAACTGTAAAGTCCTTTTAACAATATAATAATTCCAAGTCTAACGTGTTCTTATTTGAGTACCTCCAAGAAGTACTATAGAGGACCACTCAGGACCTCTATATGTATCAAATGATATTATGGTGTTTTCGGTTTAATGAAGATGATTCGTATCTTTGCTCTGAAACTGTAATGTTCCTTCCAAGAATATAATAGTTCCAAGTCCACGGTCTTTTAATTATAAACAAGGAACTGTGGAGGTCCAGTGCAGACCTTCACAGTACTTACATGTGGTGGCAGAGTCCTTTATACACGTTTTTCTTGCCGTGAAAAACTATGGTTTATTCGCCGTGTGTAGGCACGGTTGTCAGTGTTGTATGGATCAATATAGAAACTTGTTGACAGACTCGTTTTCTACGGCGCCGTTTATATGCCGTACCGTAAAGAAGCCGTGCCGCGTAACGGCACAAAGGGCTTAAGAATGAAAATGCGTTTAGTGGCAGAAAAGCAAATAACACACCATAATAGTTATTTAAAAAAAAGAAAACAGTGGCACTCCGGGAGTGCCGACAGAATTGAAAACAAAACACAAACAGAATACTTTACCATCACTCACTGACATATTGGATACACATTAAAACCGAGTACATCCCGATGACAGCCGAACACATGTGAAGCGGGTATTTTTTTAATCGTCTTATAAACAAAACACGCGCGGCGTCGCTTACGGTAGCAGTGGCGCGAGTTCTATGGTTTTTCATATCTTAAAAAATGTCTAACGCGCCTAAAGAAGTTTTCACTTCAAAAAGTATGCCACTCAGCATAATGCTGAGCGATAGCCGTTTTGCGTGGATGTGACGCATGTTTCCCCCAACTCTTTCTTATTTTTTTTTCTTCATTCTCTTTCTTATCTATACATATAATAAATCTGTAGAAGGGACAATTCTGTACATTGAAAATATTGAAAAAATAAATAGCGGGGGGTGTTGCTGGATCGATACCAAACCCAAATATGTGATTAAAAAAATTTTTGTCTGTCTGTCTGTCTGTCTGTCTGTCTGTATATGCAGGCATCACGTGAAAACTAACGGTTCGATTTCGATGAAACTTGGTATAATTATACCTTATTATCCTGGGCATAAAATAGGATACTTTTTATCCTGGAAAAATACGTAGAAAAAAAAAATCTTATTTTTCGGTTTTATTCATAGACGTTGTTCTGTAGAACCGCGAACACACGTTGCATTACCCGTAGTGGATAATTTTCCATTTCAATTTAAGAGAATACAGTTTCCTGTAGCTTTGTGTTACGCCATGACAATAAATAAGGCTCAAGGTCAGACCCTAGGAGTTGCTGGCGTAGATCTTACCGCGAGTTGTTTTTCACACGGGCAACTTTACGTAGCTCTTTCCCATGTGAGCAGTCCAAGAAATCTTCATGTTCATATTCCGGACGAGCTCACTAACAATGTTGTGTATGCTGAAGCTCTCAATTAACTTTCTGTCGCATTGTCACGATCACTTTTTTATTATTGCAAACTTTTCGTCATTATCAGTAATTTACTGCTACATGCTACTTATCAAGGTCGGAATTACTATGAAAAAAATACTTACTACAGAACGCGAGCTCAACAGCAGTAGCTCAATAGAGGGATCTCCTTAATTATTATAGGCTTAGCCGTATTTGGGTCCAATAGATATTTATAAGATGTCATTGTCAGAGTTACTCAAAATGGAGAAATAAACCATCCACGCGAAGACCGACATCCGCGCGGACGGAGTCGCGGGCGGAAGCTAGTTTCAAATAAAAGTATTTTCTTTCTTTCTTTTCTTTAGATGTACCTATAGTACACCCACATTTCACCTGTTATATTTAAGTCCCTCGTAAAAGGGGACGAACCACTGACCTCTATAATACAGTACTTGTAGGTATTATAGAGGTCAGTGGGACGAACCTATTGCTATCAACCGGGCTGCTACTGAGAAATTTTAGATGGAAAACCCAATAACACACATTAAGAGGAAATACGGTCGGAGAGACTTTTTGAAAAAGACTAAGTAAAAGGCATAACTCGAGGTTTGGCTCTCACCTAATTTCTCCTCTAATATTGGACCAATTTAAAAGATATTTCATTAACTGAATATGAAGGATATATACTGTGTCCTTATGTTTTCTTTTTTCATTAATAGTTGTCAAATTTGTACACTAGGCCTCTGTTGATAGCGGACATTTTGAGCATATTTTGAGGGTTTTAGTGCTTATAAATATAAAGTATCATTAAAAAGGAAAACATAGGAACACAGTATTTATCCTTCTGATACTGTTTATGAAATATCTTTTAAATTGGTTTATTATTGTAGGAGAAAATAGGCGAGAGCCAAACCTCGAATTATGACTTTTTACTTAGGCTTTTTGCAAAAAGTCTCTCCGACCGTATTTCCTCTTAAGCATAATGTCAGTCACAAAAGTAGGTACTACAACCTGATGCTGATTTTCAGCTGCCGTCTACCATATTTATACTAAGTGGGGAACGGTTCAAAAAAGGAAGAATATTTCTTATGCAGAAGTTTAAAACCGTCAGTCGTTGAATTTTTGAAAATCCTTTCTGAAATGCACCTCTACGCTCTAAACTCTTTTCAAGTTTCAGTCAGTGTTTCAGGCGTTGCCTGACAGTTATTCAGTCATGGACCTGTTTCATATTTATATATTTTACATACAGTACGGAGCAGTGGTAGCCAGTGGTGGCAGCCGCAACATACGAGTTATAGGTCCTGGATTCATACCCAGACAGGCACTTTACTTTGAGTATATCATTTCATCAGCACTGCTCTCAAAGGTGAAGGTAAACATCGTGAGGAAACCGGCATACCCTAGAACCAAAAATTTGGAGACATGTGACATCTGCCAACCCTCACTTGGTCGACGTTGTAGATAATAGCCTACTCTCTCTTGAATAGAGGATGCCTGTGTCCATAATCGGCATAGAATGTTCCCATCAATGGGAACATTCTATGCTGATTATGCTACACTGTATGTGCCCGGACCCGGAGACGTTAATATGATAAATAGCATTAGACGACGTCGTGAAGGTCGACATTTTACAAAGACGTACTTTTTCTATAACTTGCGTAACGCACATTCAATGACAATTTGAATAATTTAGAAGGATATTGCAAATCCATTGCTTCATAGGTTAGAAAAATGTGTCTGCTCAGCAACGTATACAACGCAATGAATGTTGTTGAACTGACAAAATGAAAGCTATTGCTACTGTTAGTGTGTTACGTAATTATTTACTATGGAAATAGTATTGGATGTAGAATTTAAGTTTTAATTTTTATTATTTTGTCTCCCCCACGTTTTCTCAGATCACATTTGACATTGGCAGAATTGTTGACATCGGCACCGTTGCCATAGACGAAAATAGAATAGAATAGAATAGAATACGTAATTACCCCACCGATGCGCCATATCCTGCGGGACAACACGAATCATCATTCTCCTGCCCTTGTCCTGGTTTATTTGGGGTCGGGGTAACATGTCTTATTCCATACTTCCCTATTAGCCGTCATCTCGATAGTGACCCCTTTCTAGCATTTTCAACCTTTACACAGTCCATCAATCGTTTCTTTGATCTTACCTTACTCATATAGCCCTCCACATTCATACTTAAAATCTTTCCTCACGACATTTTCCTTATTCTCCGCATCACATGCCCTTACCATGTAAACTGACTTCCACCTACCTACACGAACACAGAACATTTTCTTACAAAACACAGATCCATGTTACTAACACTCTAATAACCTCCGCACAATAAAATACCCACGTCTTATTCCAAATGTTCGTTCCAGTACTTTTCCAGATTGGTAAAAATAAACTTTACCTTATTAGTATGCCGCTAACATAGCATTCGGTCTAATAGCCTTAATGTTACGTTTTGTATGTAGGCAGCCCGAATTTGTATTGCGGTATATACTTAGTGGTAAATCCACTCTCAGTACCATTAAACTTGCTCCATTTGAGGTATTATTTCAAGCTGTAGTGTTGTATCCGCTGCTGCCTCATTAGTCTCGTCTAGCTTCGGCGATCGTGAGTTGGTTATCCCGAGTATAGTAAGTGGGATTAATAGTATCAGCTTCATTATGTTTTGGACGAAAGGGGTACAGATAAAAAATGGTAAAATATACAGTTTGTTTTTAGAGTTCCGTACCCAAAGGGTAAAAACGGGACCCTATTACTAAGACTTCGCTGTCTGTCCGTCCGTCAGGCTGTATCTCAAGAACCGCGATAGCTAGACAGTTGAAATTTTCACAAATTATGTATTTCTGTTGCCGCTATAACAAAAAATACTAAAAACAAAATAAAATAAATATTTAAAGGGGGCTCCCATAAAACTAATGCGATTTTTTTGCACTTTTTTGCTCGATATCAATAATGGCAACATGTAGGCACTTGAAATATTCACAAAATACTCAGTTGTATTTTTACTTTAATAATAAAATTAAAATAAAATGAATATTTAAAATAAATATTTTTCATACAACAAACGTGTTTTTTCCGACTCGCACTTGGCCAGTTTTTTTCTAAATAAAGATACATAATATTCGCTTTCCACTGAAAAAGGAGACCAGCAGCTGAAAAGCAACAAAAAATAGCGTGCAACAGGAGGTGCAAAAAGAGAGCCGCTTAGCTTAGAGGAAACAAATAATAATCCGGCTGCATGATTTTATTGACCTTTATAAATATATATATATATATAAATACAGGAGGGGCCCGTGGCTAAATAACGTTAAGCTACGCTTGCCGCGGTTCGTCTGTGGATGGGTGACCATCTTTACATACCGTGACCCTCCGTGTCTCGGAAAGCATGTTAAGCCTTTGGTCCCGGCTGTTTTTCGTCGATCTTTGACAGTCGTTACGGGTAGTCAGAAGCCCGAAAGTCTGACAACCAGTCTTACCAAGGGGTATCGTATTACCCAGTAACTGGGTTGTGGAGGTCACATGGGCTCCATGTAAAATACTAGTATTCAGCTGCATCCGGTTAGACTGGAAGCCGACCCCATGCTTAAAATATTTTTTCGCATACTTCTAGAACTAAGGCATTGATTTCTACTGAAACCCAATTCTTCAGTCAAATTACTGTCGTGGCCTTATTACAAAAATAGTTCAACCCGTTTGCATACATTCATAATTAAAATGGCACCAAATTCGAAATGAGGAAATTCGAACATGGCTGATTCCAAACGAGGCCAAAACTGGACCATAATCATGTAGGCTACAAACATGCTTTTAGTACAGTTGTGACTTTGGTGGACCTAGGCCTCACCCAAAGACCAGCAATGAATTTCTTTTGTCTCAATGATAATGATGATAAATATGATATGATGGCTTAATTCGCTTTGTCTCTTATTCCAATGTGCACTTTTATAATTTCTAAAAGCAGCTTCATAATATTCCATATATTTTACTTACTGTGTTATCGTGATGTACATACAACGTGACACGTCACGTACGTGCACAACCACGTTAATATTGTCATGTTAGAAAATTTCAGACATTATAATTTTCTTCCTACTTCCATTTCAACATCATTCAATTCTCAAAGTGGCAACCATAACAAAAGATTTCCCCGCTATATTGGAGACTGATATTTGACGATGCAGTTTGCTCACCACAAAGATTTTATACGACTGTCATTTGGACCACCGGGACGCTATCAAAGGGGTTGGATTGTTCTCACGTGAGATACGGGATAAACAAGATGGATGACCAGCATCTACCTGACCATTCACTATACGAACTATCTACAATGCTGAGTAATGACAATCGTTACTTTAAAACTCTAGTAGGAAAAACGTTATATATTCTATTAATAAATTTATAGTTAAAAGTCTGTGAGATGGAAGTTTATATTTACTCTTAGCTTCTGCCCGCGACTTCGTCCACGTGAAATTTCGGCCCGACCCACCGCGTCGCATCCGCCCGCGATATTACTTCGTTTTCGCTTAGCGTACTTTCTGACTTTTTCTTTTTGCTCGGCTCCTAAAAGTTCTAGCGTTATGTTAAATAGCTTATAACCTTCCTCGAGAATTGGGCTATCAAATGCAAAAAGAATTTTACAAATCCAACGGGTAAGACTCTTGTCTCACCCGTCGGATTTGTAAAATTCTTAGGTTAGGTTAGCGCACCAAAACAAACAAACAAACTTTTCAGCTATATTATTGGTATATAGTATATACATCATTATTTTTAGTATATGCGAAACCCGAAACACGTGTCTATTTTTATGTAAAAAAACTTTGTACAAAACTGTATCAAGAAAAATCACAAAGTTATAAGCTTGTTTAGTTACCTGTTTGTCCGTACAAAAACATGCTCACCCGCGCCGCTTGCGCCGTGCAGTCATGCGCTCATTGATAGTACCTAGGTACCTAACCGTTCGGCGCGGAGATCGGATAACCTACTTAGCCTGGGTTGCATCATCTTACTTTAACTTTAACAAACGTCAAAAGTCTGTCAAACTGCATACAAAAATCACCGGTTATGGTTAAAGTTACGGTTAAAGTCAAATGATGCAACTCAGCCTTAGTGTCGCTCGGTGTCCAACTTTTAACCTTTTTAAATATTTTTGGGACAAAATATATCATGGGGTAAAAATTATTGGAATTGATTCAGTTACTTATTCTGAACAAACTATATTCAGGTTTCGCATATACTAAAAATAACGTTGTATACAGGAAAAGTTTTTAACCACTGCGCAAATTTTTTTTGGTGGCTCAGTGTAAGCAATAGAACACATTTCCATTTTTAGTTTATGACTTTTTTTTTTCATTTTTCCACTTTGTCCCAATTTGAAATAAGCAAGACATGGATATAATTTAATAGTAATACTATGAATGAGCATGAATGAAAACACGAAGGCCGCCGGCCGCTGGACCATGCCCAGCGCACGAGAGGGGGGTGCGGGGGCATGCGGCGCGGCGCCGGCGTTTGATAAACAAAACGCATGCACATGCAGTACGTCACTTGCGGAAGCGGAGGTCGGATGTCCCTTCGCCGGAGTTCGCCGTCCCTGCGCGCGTGCCGCGTACTAGACTAGCGTAGTGACAATGTCTCATTTTACTCACCGCGAGTATTATGAAATGGTGCGAGTGTATTTGTTAAGCAATGAAAATTTACGAGCAGCACGAAGAAGATACGAAAGGGAGAGCGTACCTCGTATGCGAGCCGAAGGGATCCTCAATCCCACGGTCCCTAATGAGAGGACAATTTTAGCAGCAAACCAAGGTGTATGAAACAAGTGAAATGCCTAGATGACTTGAAAGAAAAAATAATTAACGCTTTCAATGAAGTAAAAAGTGGTGTTAGTGTCCTAAACAAACTAAATGCTTACTTATTTAAACGTGCACGTTTATGCCTTGAAAACCCCTAAGACGACCCACTGACCAAAAGGAGGAGGTCACTTCGAACAATACCTAAAATTATTGTGATTAATAAAATGTAGAGGTAAGAAGAAATTATAAACAATCTTAGTGTCTTAGGTTATCTTTGATTAGACATTGACGCAAATTGTATCATGTCTAAGTACCTATCATACCTAAATGTTTTATTTTGAATGGACTAAAACGTATTACTTTCTTACTTATTATGATTTATTTTCTGCATTTTGATGGTCCCATGATAAGCCCATGAAAGTATGAAGGATAATTTGGAATTTACGAAAAATTACGTTTACAAATAACTTTACACAGTCTAAACTTAAAAAATTGTAGCGCTAAACTGGGGTCAATAATCCGCGAGCGCGCGTGAGTACTTCTGATAGCAGCTGGCGCGTCAGGCGACCGGTCGACGCGCGGCGTGAATCGGGCGACCGGTCGACGGACTGGCAAGCGACGTCCATAAAATAAATTTCTGAGTAAACAAGTCTCGTAAGCGTTAACTTAATTTTTTACTATTGAAACATATCAAAACAAAAAATACGTGTTTATTAAAATATATTCAAGTTTATTATGTCAAAATTTGCGCACTGGTTAAAAACTTTTCCTGTATACTCGTAGACAGATAAACAATTATATAGTTTTCTTCTCACAGAGAGGAAGAATGAGTCCCAGTGGTGGGAATATTATAGGTTGGTAATGTGTGTTATAATAATTTTACTACTGAGACATCCACATAAAGTCGAAGTTTGCCAACTAAATAGCTAGAAACGAGAAAATAGCTAAAATGCTTTTGAAAACATTAATTATAGAATCACCAAAATAACACAGAAACCTGAACGAAACGTAATTAGTTATTATGAGTCTACTGACAAGGATATACTGGAGAGATTAGAATTAGAGGAGACATTAGAATTACGATTTTGTCATTAAGGTCTTGTTTTGCCGTTTTATATTATATATGTATATATATATTTAATATATACATATTTTCTCCCAAATTGTTATTTTGTTTTTTTGCTTGTGTTTTTTTTATTTTTATGCGTCGTGTTTGCCGCACATGAACGTATTTTATTTCTTTCAGAAGGTCTTTTTAAGGGTTCCGTATCCATAGGGTGCCACGGGACCAAATGACTAAGCCTCCGCTGTCCCTCCATCCATCCGTCCGTCCATCCGTCTGTTAACGGGCTGTATCTCATGAATCGTAATAGGTTGACAGTTGAAATTTTCAGTGTGTATTTCTATTGCCGCTTTAACAATAAAAATAAAATATTTTATGTAATAATTTTTATGTAATTGTACGGTGGTACTCGGAATCTAACTTGGCCGGTTTCTAAGAATAGCTTTTTTACCTGCTATTTACTAGTCCACATTATCACTTTACATACATTCTTCACAATTTTTCCATACCAATAAATCTGTGCACCTTCTATTGCATCGAACTGATACAATTATCCATATCCAACAAATTAAAAACATATTTATTGAAGAAGGGCTATTATAGTATCGACGAGTTCATAAATGACAAACGACAGCCACAATTAAATGATTTGTGAATTATTATTTGTGTTCATATGATTTTTGGTTTTTTTTTATAATGGATAATGAATTTCAAACTCATATGTAATTTTGGTGATTATTTAATTTTATGTTACTGAATCTACTGACATACAACTATTTATTGATTTTCTAGTTTTTATAATGGATAATTAATTTCAAACTCTTATGTAATTTTGGTGATTATTTAATTTTATGTTACTGAATTATTGACATACAACTATTTATTATTATATTGTTCCATTTTGAATGCGTAGTCGCTGCTGAATTTTAAATATGAACGTAGTTAATGTTTTTTTTTTTGTTATTATTACCTATTTTATTTATCATCACTGTAATATTTTCAACACAATGGATTTTGTTATGAAATAAATAACTTATGACTTATGACTTATGACTTAATTTAAAACGTGATGTCACTGAAGGATTCCACAGTAATGGAATCTGATATTTCACGATGCATTTTGCTCACGACATAGATTTTATACGAGGGACGGGTCACGGGGACGCTGTCAAAGGGGCCTGGATGTTCACACACGTCTTTTGTTTGTGGCTAGTGTTCAGAATCTACTGAATGTACGGTGTGCCTAAGTAATTGAAGTTTAGAACGTATTTGCAGGTTTGAGGGATCTGGATAACTTTAATACCGGCTGGATGGGACATCGAGGCGCATCCTGTTACCATGGAATCAGTAGTGCTGTCCCATATATTTTCACTGCGTAGGCATTGCACTGTTCTATGGGACAGCAGATTTTTGTTTTGATTAACGACGAAACATTTCTAAGCTATTCATGATTACAGTTTGCGTGGCAGTGTTTCTGCCACCCGGCACATATCTGCACTGTGCACGTACCTTCACAAACAAGATAGGTGACATTAGTCATATCAGAAGGCCAATACCCGTAATTATGTAAAAACTTACAAAATCTAGTAGAAATGTCGTTTCAATGTCAAAAACTTGTTAAAAATTTAGAGATTTTAGAGGTAACTTTGACCGATTGAGACTGAGATTAGACTGGGAACGTTCTTAAAATTACGAGAATTCCGTCTGAGCACACGCTCGTAACCCGTAGTCACCAAAAAGAAACAGAAATAGTCACCGTACCAGAAATCGGCGTAGAATATTTATGTATATACCTACTTTTTCTGCGTCCATCCATCTATGCTCAAAAATCTTAAATTTCACATTTTTGTTTTATGGTAGATTAACATCGACACTCGAAAGCTAAGGTCCATCATTAATTTATAGTTCAGCTCAGTCGAATCACTGTCTTCTAAGATACAAAAAATTTAATCCTGTCTCCTAAGGATTAAATTTTTTGTAATATATTTTGGATTAATGTAATATATAGATAATTAATTTTCGCCCCTTGTGTCCATTGTTAGTTGATTAAGGTTTAGCATGTAACTAGTATACAATCTGTGTCTATGTATATCTTTGAATCAATAAACTTGTTATTATTATTAATTTAATTTATAAAATAGGTAGACATTATAAATTAAATTCGGTTTTCGTGTCGGTCTGTGTGGCCGCGGATTTTGATGCGGTTTTCACCAAAGAAGGAAGAAGGTTTATGTGTATAATACATAAATATTAAACTTACATATATTAAACGAATCTCGATGTTTGGTCAAGTTGTAAAAACCGTGCGAAGCAGGAGCGGTTCGCTAGTCAAACCCTGCACATTAATATTATAAAGGCGAAATTTGTGAGTGCGTATGTTTATACGTTTGTTACTTCTTCACGCTCAAACAGCTGGACCAAATTTGATAAAATTTAGTATGGCGGTAGCCGACACCCTGAATTAACACACAAGCCCATATTCCTACGGGATCGAATCTTATGCGGGTGAAACCGCAGGGCGCAGCTAGTTACTAATATGTGGTAAAGAAAAACATGTCAGATGCATATCACATCACACAAGCTCTTTTTAGAAAGCCGTTGAAAAGGTCAGACTTACGAAAGTCACGCATTTTTCTTATGCAGATAGGCAGAAATAAAAAAGCGTCATGTGCTATGATTCTTACATATTTTATTACTCTTTAATAGTTTATCGACGTCCAATCGTATTACTCTTCAGTGGATCAAGGGGCACCGTGGATCCTTGGGCAATGATGCTGCAGATGAGCTTGCGAAGAGAGGCTCTGATATGAAGGTGCTAGGCCAGTACCCACTCCTCCCTTTGCCTTTCTCACAATTTCGTGCGTGGATTCGCCAAAGATCGACCGAACTCCATAACAATAGATGGTCACGGGCAACAGACTGTAGACAGTCAAAATTAGCTTTACCAATGATACACCCGCGATTAACCAAAAAACTTGTCAGCCTAAGTAGGAATAACCTTAGAATAATAATACGTACAATTACGGGCCACAACCTCCTTAACAAACATCTTTTCAACATAGGCGCCATAGACAGCCCCTTTGCAGGGGCTGCCGTGACGGCGAGGAATCAGCCGCCCACGTCATCCTGGAATGCGAGGCCGTGGCTTCTCAACGTGCAGAAATCCTCGGAACAATGAGGTCGCTCCGGGAAGCCTGTAAGCTCCCAGGAAGCTTCTGTCCTTTGGGCGGAGCTAAGCTGGCTCTGTTAGTCAGAATCCCCACGCGCAACGAACCGAATGGGAGTCTAAGTGCGGAAAAGGGAGAACTAATATCATCATCATCATTATACTCTTTAAATTTTTTTGTCTTATAAATTTTGTCATACACGTTTATAATCATGTTATCGTAAGTCGACTGTACCTACCTATATACATCATACATGACATCATGCCTGTTTTCTTTGAAGGGTTAGGCAGATATGTATCTGTCTACAGTGTAGGTACACCCACATTTCGCCAGCTATGTTTAAGTCAACACCTACGCTTTCTGGCTAAAGCGAAAATAATTTTTAGTTTTTTGTATCTAGGTACCTAAACGATGTGCTAGTTATTATTAGGTATAATTGTTTTAAGTAGTTTTGAAAATATTGTAATTAAGTTGTACCTACTTTGTTATTATAAAGTATTCTGTTCTCGTGCGCCGTGGGTGTAATTATTTCTGAGTTTCTTTGTTCTTATTTATTATGTAAGCTTAGCAGCCCATTCGTGTATCGCTTACATTATTTCTTTAAAAAAAATATCGTCTAGTCCTAGGAAAATGTGGGATGTCCTTTGGTAATGTAATTCATCCTGAACCAAAATTATTTATTTTCTTTTTTTTTTTGCAAATATTTTTTTATATTTATTAAAGTAACACGCAGTACACTACCGTCAACATATGTTTGTTTAAAGCATTAACATCCGCGCTATAATTGAAACGCCTCGAAATAAAGTGTTTTTTTCTCGTGAAACAATATTTGTGGAATGATTTCCATAAAACATTGAATATTGAATCTGCAAAACCAAACAAGTGACAAGAAATAGAGCAAAAATGTGTTTTATACGACATCTGTTTGCAAAGGCGAAAATCCCTGAATATTCCTTTGCAGGTCACGAAATGTGTACATTCGTACCAACTACGAATGCCAATGCCTTCTAACGGCATTATTTTTATAATAAACTACTTTCGTAATACCCACATTCTCCAACTACTATTTTTTATTATATTATTATATATTTCTGTAATATTGCATATAATACTACAAGTTTCCCGCAACTTCTTCTGCGATTCAAGATGAAAACTAGCCCATGTCCTTTTATAGATCTTGGGCTACCCACGTGCCAAATTTGATTCAAATCTGTTTAGCCGTTTTATCGTGAAAGCGTAACAGACAAACCAACTTAATTTCGCATTTATAATACTAGCAGCGCCCCGGGGTTTCACTCGCATAAGTGTCGATCCCGTAGGAATTTCGGGATAAAAACTATCCTGTCCATGGACTAAACTAAATTTAAGTTCAGTGCATATTTTTCTTTCTGCACTGAACTTAAATTAAGTTTAGTTAGTGAACAAGGTTATCATCATAATGATCTAATTTGTGTGTAACGGAAAAATTAGGAATGAATATAGACGAAGACAGTGGCTTTAATACTAATTAAGATATAACGTCTGGAGGTCCTGAAATGAAGAATTTATTTTTTTAGAGTTTAGTTTTAGTGAATATTCAACGTATGATACAACGTGATAAGGATATATAATCTAAAAGAGTCTTTAATAGACCAAAAATAGAAGTGAGTCTACGTGAGCGAGTTACAGCTAAATCATACCAACTTCGCTTTATGACGTCATTTATCCGCGCACTTGGAACATTGAAAGTACTTAGCAATAATTCTTCTTCTCTTCATGATTCTTTTGCTTTTCTGATTCATTACTAGAATTTGCTCTTAGAAGGAATGTTCTTATTAAACTAGTGGATTCCATCCTTCCTGAATTCTTAAGTTTCTAGTCATCAAGTGTGATTTTTAGTAGTATTGCTTCGTAACATTTTCTATCACGTTTTGCGTTGAAATATGAACGAATATATCCGCGAACTCGTTACGTAGAATTATCCACGAAGTTAGGATGACTTGTGAAATTGCTTCGAAGTACTTATTATGTTGATATGGACTTGTGAATTGTTTAATTTTGTTATTAAAAAGTTGGGATTGTTTAATCCTGTTTTATTATTTAGGGTGGCAGTGACAGAGGCGCACAACCTGTTTCCATGAATTATTCAGTAGGTACGTGATTCTGGACACCCCGTGTTGGAATTTTTCGTTGGGTATAAAAACAAAACGGCTGTTTTCTACTAAAGTAGTACCTATACGCGGTCAAATATATGGAATAGTTAATTTATATATATTTTTTTAAATTGACGAAGAATTTCAAAGCCGATCTTTGAAATGATTGCAGTCAACTGTTTTGCGGCATTGTCACCTTCTAGGTGATTTTTTAGTGGTTCATTAATTATACCGGCTGAAACAGTTCCTCACGCACAGAATTTGATTTATATTTCCATCATCTTAAAGGGCCTTCTCTTCTTTATTAAACCTCCGTTATAACTCTGTTAAAAGAGGAGGGGCCCGTGGCTAAATAATAACAGCCGCACAGATCGATAGATCAGGTTAAGCTACGCTTGCCGCGGTTGGTCTGTATCCACAGACCAACCGCGGCAAGCTTTCCAAGCATCCATCCGGCAAGCATCCATCTGGATGACCATCTTTACATACCGAGACCCCTCCTCGGAAAGCACGTTAAGCCGTTGATCCCGGCTGTCATTCGTGGATCTTTGACAGTCAGAAGCCCGAAAGTCAGACAACCAGTCTTATCATGGGGTATCGTAAGGGGTATCGTGGGGGGGGAGGGTCCCAGTAATTGGGTTGTGGAGGTCAGATAGGCAGTCGCTTCATGTAAAATACTGGTATTTAGCTGCATCCGTTTGTTCTGGAAGCCGACATCAACATAGATGGTAAAGGCTAGGCAGATGATGATAACTCTGTTAAAAACTTGCGGACGCGGATGCGGAGGTACGATTTCTTGCAGGAGTTCCGCATGTGCAGAGGCCGAGACAAGGTTCCGTAGCAGCCCTAGTTTCAATGTGTAGTCGCCTTCATATAAGAAATCATTAAGTAGTAGTAATCAGCCGATAATGTTCCTATTGCTGAGACACAGGCCTCCTCTCATCGAGAAGGAGTGGGCTGTAATTCACCACGCGGGCCCACTGCTGGTTGGTAGATGTCACATGTCCTCGAATTTTTGGTTTTAGGACATGACGGTTTCCTCACGATGATTTCCTTGATCGTTTTGAAAGTAGTGGTGATGAAAGTATTTAAACAAAGTAAAGCGCCTGCCCAGAGTTCAAACCTACGGCCTATGAATCGCAAGTCGGGGCCATTATCACTGCATTGTGCTACCACTGCGCTTGTTAGAACTTAAATCCTTCCGTAAATACCTCTTATATTAAATTACGTCCAACAATAACATGTTTATTCAAGACAAACCCAAGAGCAAGACAAATACATATGTATCAAGTACACACGCTAAGAAATCATACTTAAGACATATATCTGCGAGCGCAGAAACTGCACTACTGTTTACAATAGTAATTTGATATTCAGCTGTATGTTCTAGCCTTATTCCTCACACAGCTTCTAAAGAATTTATTTTCACACTTTCTTCCTGCAAAACGAGAAAAGTAGCAAATATAAATGCAAGATCTCATGAACCAACAAAGTTGGGATTAAATATTACAAAAGGTAAACATTCATGGAGCAGAAAACTGATATTAAAATCTTCATAAAATATCTCATAAAAACGAAGAAAAGTTCAGAATAACAATGATGTTAAAAAGAAAACGGGGAAAATAATAAAGTACCTATTTACTTAAGTGATGAAAAATTCCACTCATTTGCGAATTTACAAATTGTTGGAGTAAACAAAGTAAATAAGGAAAGAGTGAAGGAAAACTAAAAATGTCGAAGAAAGAAAACTGAAAATTCAAAGGAATTTTTATCCCAACAATAAAAGGACAAAATATGAAATTACATCACATGCAAATAACGTTTGAACGAGACTGCAACCATTTTTAGAAAACTTTATGCATTGATAATGCTACGGAATACAAATATTGGGTCTGATATCGCTAAAAGCAGTGAATGGGGTAATAAAATCAGATATTCTATTTATAAGAACGCGTTCTTATAAATAGAATATCGCGTCTGCAATAATATTTTGTTGTTGTCATCCTTGGACCGGACGGATCGATCGAAGGTCCATTACATTTCGAGATTCCTATACACTGTCATTCGTAGATCTTTCTGACAGTCGTTTCGAGTAGTTGGAAGAACAAAAGTCTGACAACCAGTTCTACCAAGCATTCTCGTGTTACCCAGCAACTGGTTTGTGGAGGTTTCATAGGCAGTCACCATATAAAATACTAGTATTCAGCTACATCCGGTTAGATTGGAAGTCGATCACAACATAGTTGGGAAAAGGCTAGGAAGATTGCTTATAACAGACGTATATGACATATGAAAGTTGAAATGATCATAAAATTACAACCAAGTTATTAACTTAACCACTTTCGCATTTGACTTTGTGGACCCATAATTAAAGCTAAAACAAACAATCACGCTTTGTTGTGACATATTTATAACCTTTACCCTTCCGTTTAGCTCTACAAATAATATGAAATGTCAAAGTTAATATCTCCAGTCTCTATTCAATTATTCACTATCATTTAACTCAATAAGTCAACGATAAATCGTTTGTCATCGTAGATAATTATCTCGGCACTTACGGCGACGGCAATACAGTCATAATATTTTTTTTAATGATGGTCAAAAAGTTCAACATTAACTTCTGGAGGGACGTGGGCTGGTTGGCTGTCATGGCCCACACACACTGGCCCACTTGAAGGACTAAGTACGGAAACCAAACCCTTATTATAGAAGTTCAATTGATCAAAAGTCTACTTTATTTTTAGATCTTCATTACTTAGCGATAGAAGCCACTGTCATTTAACTTTTTGACTTACAAAAGTGATTTGAAATTATGTTTTGTGAAAGGATTAGGATCGAAATAAATACTGCTCTGGAACTGTGATCAATTTAGTGGACGTAAGCTTGATTCTGGTTCTTTCAACAATAAGAACGCAAGATATTGTAGCTTACCACTTATCTTTCTCCTGCTCTTATTTCCTTATCTTAATTTATTTGGGATCGGCGCAACATGCCTTTTTCTACAGGTTTTTTTTTTGTTTGTTTTGGGGATGTCAAGTCAAGTCAAAGCGTTTATTTCAAATAAGCACTTAACAGGTACTTTTGAACGTCAAAAATTACTAAAATAGAATTGATTCTAGTCGCCCATTCCAAAAGGTAGATTTCGTATGGAGAAGAATGGGCAAGAAACTCCACCGTAACTCTTTTAAAATGTTTTACAATATTTTGTATGTAGTTACATTAATTATATAATATATATGTGAAGACGATGCACCTAAAATAAAATTACTGTACCACAATAGGTAAAAGAATGAAAAATGAAACCATAACATATAAATTAATTATCTGATAGATACATGGTGCTCACATATTTACAAAAATGGTAAAAATAAACGATTGTCATTAAAAAAAAAAAAAAATAATAGTAATAAGTCAGGGTGTGAGTTAAAATAATTACAGAATGTAAATCAATGTAAAAAAAAGAAGAACAAAGAATAAATTTTACAATTAAATTAGCAACCAGATTTATTTTGTCTTGACTCTAGATTGTCCTATGGAGCAGGACCAACATGTTTCGAAGCGTTCTTATCTTGGATATAATCTTCTAATTTATAGTACGCTTGTTTACAAAGTGTACGTTTAATGTGAGTTTTAAATTTTCTTTCATTTAATTGCAATATATCATTAGGATGCACGAAGAAGCTCCTCGTGTAGCGCAGTTTGTTCCGCCAGTTACTCACATGAACCGAGCGCCGGCATCCTGGACAGTCAGACCCAACACCTTATTTGACTGGCCAATTCTTCCCTTGTGGTGGTAGGGTTAACGCCCGTCTGGTTTGCGACCACCCTGCCACCGGAGTCCGACGTCTAGCAGCCTGCTGTGTTTCGTCGATGCGTTGCTGTGCCTTAGGTATCTTCTGGGCATGCTCATCCATCGCTTTCCATCAGGCGTGATCGAGGTCAAGGGTGGGCCCAGTCAGCATAAAAAAACTTCTGTATTAGTCGTCATCTCGGTAGAAGACTAGAAAAAGGGTGACCCATTCCTAGCTATATCGTCTTTCACACAGTCCATTCATCTTTTCTTTGGTAGGGGAGACCACCTCCAAATTTATACTCAAAACTTTCCTCACGGCATTTTCCTTCTTCCTCCGCATCACATGCCAGGAAAGTCGATTCTCACACAACTTATACAATGCTCATACCATACTTACTCTTTGGCGGAGTTCCAGAGGGTGACACTTAAGAGGATTACAGGACCTAAAGACAAAAAATGCAAGTTTTAGAAACAATAAAAGTATATGATCGACTAGAGTAAAAAAAATTAGAAAAATATATGATATTCTTCAGGATATATGCTATGTAGATAGTGTGTTAAAAATGTAATATAACTAATTTGATACGATAGAAAAAATCATGAAGATACCTCTAAAAAATTCTATTTACAATAAAAACCATACTAATATACATACAATCATTCTGTTTTTTTGTCAGATTATTTCACAAGCAACATACTAAAATAATAGTGTTTTAGACCAAACAATAGATTTTTGTAATTCAATATATTTGCTTCATATTTTGCAATAAATTATCAGCGTTGTGTCATCGCGCTTCTCTTTATTTTCTATGCAGTCCGACAGTGACCGCGCTCTATGTAAGGGGTACATATTTGAATGTCGAACATTAAAATACCTACGGGTGAAATGTCAACGTGCAAAACATCGAAAATTTAAACTTCGATTGTATCGTAATATCGAAAATTGTTATACCTAAGCTTAAAATATCTAACATTGAAATGCCGAGTGATAAAAATATCTAATGATTAAAAATATCGATAGTCATTATACCTTAGTACGAAATGTCGACATTTAATACAATTTCGTTCATTATATTTACGTTAAAAATACCTACTAGTTAAAATATTGAACAAATTTTGATATAGGAAAATATGTGCAAGCATGCAACATGCAAGCGAACATGCAACATGCAGCAGCCACTTCCTCCTCAGCTCGCGGGCCGCCTGGCCCCTCCGCGCCTACGAGGGCTTAAATTTCACTCTAGGGGTAGGGCAGACAAGACCACGTGGAATCGGTTTTGCAGCGATTTGTTTCTGTCACTAACTTTTGTAGCACAACATATAAATAAATGTCGATGTCACGGCTAATAGCCGAAGTGCGGCTACACCTAGTTTTAGCCGGGTACAACTAGGTGCAGACGGCCACATGTGGTTCGTGTGTATTTTGGGAGGTGACGAAGGATGCAAGAGCGAGCGAAGGGCACTCCGAGGTTAGGTTTGCTTAGGTTACTTTAAACCCCTTATACAGAAATAGGAGCCCCGCGAAGCGGGGCTCCGTCGACGTAGGACGCAATAGCGAGCGAAGGGTACCCCGAGGTTAGGTTTGGTTAAAACTAGGTGTAGCCGCAACATCTATATTTAAGACATTCGATACTCTGTACTTCGATATTTAGGACATTCGATACTCTGTACTTCGATAGTTAAGCCTTTCGATGTCATGTTTGCCGATAATTAGATTTTAGATATATTGGACGTAGGGTGTCTAACCATTCACCAATATAAACTTACGTTATTTTAATTTTCGGTTTTGTGAACGTTCGATATTTAAATTTTCGATGTTTTGAACATTGACATTTTAACCGTAGATATTTTAATTTTCGATATTCAAATATGTACCCCATGTAAGCCCTTAACATAATATTATTATCCTCTGTATGACTTGTACTCAGAGTCGTTACTTGTTAATTAATCATTCACGTTAATCGACAGGTATAAATTTGAACCTTGTCAGTCAAAGTATGACAGCTTAAAAACATTTCATTTATGTTGGTGTTGTAATTGGTTTTCGGGTGACTTCTCTGATGGTGGAAATCGTGACTACATTTTTGAATTGGGTCCCACCCACCTGTAATAACGAATGTAAGTGGTTGGTGGCTTTTCAGTCACCAGTGCCACTTTCAGACTTTCTGTTATTATCCAATTATTTCAGGCATCAAGGCCCATATAAAACACATACAATAAAATATGAATATAACTTAAAAATACTATAAATGCATACATTATAATTACACTAAAAAAAAATAACAAACTAAAGCACACGAAGTGTCTGCGTCGTGTTTCGCTGACTGGTGTCATGTACCGGCCACAAAACATGCAACCCTTCGGCCAGAACTCTTCCTTGAGGAACTTCTCGAGATGATGTGTCGGAACACGTACCACGAACGACTTGAAGTCCGTGTTGTGATGCGACTCCAACTTCTCGACCCTCTAAGACTCACTCATATTCACTCATTCATACTGTGTAGGTTATAACTCACTATCTTATATTTCTAATGCATTATCACCAACAACGGCTGAGTGATAATCTCGAATAACATACATTATCATACCATTACCAACAGTTTACACACTAGTAAGAACATCCACATCACACACATGAACATCCACACCCACAGATGCATCAATTTGCCTTAATTACTCGCATAATTTCCGAACCATCAGGCTCTTTTCACACAAACACACACACGGCTTCCAATCATACGACAACTATAGAGGGTCAAATTTTGTATGGGTATCGATAATTATTTAAAAACGATTAAAAAAAGATTTGACGTTTTTAGGGGTCAACGGCCGCTGGTATTATTGCTACTTGAAGTATGAGTAGAGAAAATAATATAATTATGTTGTATCATGTTCAAATAGGTATCGATACCAATCACATCTGTGGAGTTTACATAAAAATTCGTTTTTAACTGACATTTCAGGTCAATACACTGGCTCCGGTAGAAATCATCAAATTAATTTCTTTTTGTTTTATAATATTTAGATATCGATAAGCATTACATCTGCGGAGTTTCGTTAACTAATTTAATTTGCTACTACTACTATACTGTGTGTGTGTGTATTGGCTGTACAGTAGACCACACGTACTCCGATATCTATGACACGTACACAGCTACTGCTATCCGAGCGTACTGTCGAGTATCAAAGTATTTCAGACCATGCCGTGTCTGTGTCCGTGCGTGGGAAATTTTTATACTACGCAATAGATCTGGGCAGAATCATAAAAGGATAACATAATGGACAGTTAGCCGTTAAGGTATTCGTATCAAATCCCATTGGTGAAGAATTTTTCAGTTATTTTTTTTGTCTGTGCTAAAATACCAATTAATCCGATCCAAATCCAATCCCAATCTCTTTGATTATACCTACGTAGCGCAGTGAAAAAAAGAGAAACACGGACTGTCTTCGCCATATTACGATTCATAATGTTATCCCTTTATGATTCTCCAAATTGGCATTTTCAGGGCCACTGCACGCACCCAGCCGCGTGGCAAGATCCCGCGCATGTAGGTTTCCACAGCCACGGCACATTCGTGGTTTTTCTTGAAATCTTGCATGATTAATGACAACATTATTAAAGGGCCTTACAGTATTGATAAAACATAGCGACATTAACATGACATCCCAATATAGCATTATCTCCCGTTCCTCTCTTGATTGCTTTATGGTTTATTAATCGTATCAGGTTCATTATTAAGCAAATATTTATTGAGCGGGAACGTTTGCAGACGGCTCGTTCTCATTACCTAAATGCTGATGTAGGCAAGGCCTGATGTATAATAATACCCACTTAGAATTAATTTGTTATTCACACTATCAATAAAGCTTAGTGTTCTGGGAAGTTATGGCGGTTTGCAGCATTACGATTATGATTTGAACTTTGAATGTCGGCGTTTGAATTAGATAATGTGTAGGA